>CM065593.1:148531846-149731846 GCA_033119425.1 Bufotes viridis | reverse complement strand
CAGTCCCTCTCCCTCTGGCCGGCCCCTGCCTGCGCCCTGAGGCTGGAGCGCCCTGAGGCTGGAGCTTACTATAAGCCCATTGGTGCTAGAGGCAACCAAATGAATACTTTCTATGAGATAGACATAGCAAATGTATATTCTGTAAATTCATCTATATTTTCACCCCTCGGATGCCATGGTCACAT
Organism: Bufotes viridis; assembly: GCA_033119425.1. Taxonomy (NCBI): domain Eukaryota; kingdom Metazoa; phylum Chordata; class Amphibia; order Anura; family Bufonidae; genus Bufotes; species Bufotes viridis. The sequence continues at coordinate 149,731,661 of CM065593.1, read as the reverse complement.
TTCACCAGGGGTTAAATGTTAGCCCTGGGCCTCTGCTGTTTGAAGCAGCAGAAACCCGCTGCTATGGCGCCCACAATAGGGTGCCATATTTAAAGTGACCACTTCCACAATGCATGTACAGCGCTGGCCGTCAAGGAGTTAAATATATACACATGCAGAGCAAACGTTTATTAAAGGAACATTCCAGTGAACTGTCTTTACCATGGTCTACATATGTACTTTACCTTCAGATAATAAAGGCTTTAAGGTATTTGTAATAACTGTATTTTTCATACACTGTAGAATCAAGTGGCTGTTATGTCCATGACAGTTTTTTCAGGTCAGCTTTGTGTCAGCCGTATGCTAATTATTTCTCCCTTTACAAATGTCAGTTGTCATTTCCTCCATGTGGCAAACAGTGACACTTGGAAAGATGAGTCATAGGCTGACCTAAAAATGGGGGTTTTTACAGAACTAATATTCACAGTATACTAGCTGTGACAAGTCCTTATAGGATGCAATTCCAATTATACCAATATGAAGCGTTTCAGAAAGCAGTTTACTGGTATAGCAGCTCATTTACTCGATTTTATTTAAAAAAAAAAAAAAGTATTGTTGGAACCAGGATATCATCAACAAGCTGCTGTTCATAAATCTTACTACTGATTGTGTGCACAGCTATGAATAGACCGTGGGCTTGACTGATTCATCAGCAGCTCAACACCATCATTCCAGCTCATAATCATATTAAAATCCCAGCAAAGTCATAAAAAATGGATATCCTTAGCTGCTAGGCAAACAAACACACACTCAGTTCATCCATGATTAGGCCTAGCAGCCACACTCGTAAGAACATGAATACCTATGTGAACACAGTTCATTAACATCTATATACCTAAATATCCTAAAGGCCATTGTACCTTCAAGTGCTGTTGGCCAAACACTGGATCGGCCAACAACTATCTCTCCCGACCTCCTCATACACATAGACACTTGATTTAGCTGGGCGTGTATGTATTTTCATTGGGGAGAGAGAAGAAAGCTGCTGCCAGACACCTTAGGTGGCAGCTTATCTCCCAGGAGAACAAAAGAATCTGGTGTAAAAAGTTCTATTTGCCTGTGGTTTCTCTCCCCCGACCAGGGGCGTATTGGCCATAGATTTTACAGGGAAATTTCATGGTGGGCCGATGCCAATGGAGCCACCCAAGTCCTCCTCTCTGCCGCTGGTCAGGTACATAAGGAGCTCTCAGGGGTAATTAAAACTGTGAGAATCAGGTACTTATGTACCCAACCAGCGATAACACATGCCCTCCTGAATTCAACTGCTAGACAGAAAACGGTATCTATTGATTGCCACCACAGGACAGCTTTTCGTGCAATATATTGTGCTGAAGGGACAGTATTTTGTACAATGTATTTGCATAGTGCTCTGCAGCCTATCAGAGGCCGCTGCAGACAGCACAATGACGTTATGTCTGGAACACAGGCTGGAAGAGGCCTGCACCGCTTCACTTAGAGTGTCATGGAGGTAAGTATGTGAGATATTTTTTTATTATTAACACTATGCTGTTGCCCAGAATGGGGAAGGGGGAGAGGAGCACTATGGGGGCATCTACTAGGGCTCATTATACTGGCTCGCATGGGGGGAGAGGAGCACTATGGGTGCATCTACTAGGGGGCATTATACTGGCACACATGGGGAAGAGGAGCACTATGGGGGCATCTACTAGGGGGCATTATACTGGAACACATGGGGAAGAGCTCTATGGGGGCATCTACTAGGGGGCATTATACTGGCACACATGGGGGGGGGAGAGGAGCACCATGGGGGCATTATACTGGCACACATGGGGAGAGAGGAGCACTATGGGGGCATCTACTAGGTGGAATTATAGTGGCACACATGGGGGGAGAGGAGCACTATGGGGGAATATACTAGGGGGCATTATACTGGCACACATGGGGGGGAGAGGGGCACTATGGAGGCATCTACTGGGGATGTTATTTACTGGCCCACATGGGAGTGAGAGGAGCACTATGAAGGCATCTACTAGAGTGCATTATTTACTGGCACAGATGGGGGGAGCACTATGGGGGCATCTACTAGGGGGCATTATTTACTGGCACACATGGAGAGAGGAGCACTATGGAGACATCTACTAGGGGGCATTATTTACTGGCACACATGGTGGTGAAAGAAGCACTATGGAGGCATCTACTAGAGGGCATTTTTTACTGGCACAGATGGGGGACCACTATGGGGGCATTATTTACTGGCACACATAGGGGGAGGAGCACTATGGCGGCATCTACTACGGGGCATTATTTACTGGCATACATGGGAAGAGGAGCACTATGGGGGCACAAACTGGGAGCCCTATATATTAGAATTATACTGGCACTATGGGGGGAGAGGAGCCATATGAGGGAATCTAGTGGGGGCCCTATATATTGGCATTATATACTGTCACATATGGGGGGGCACTATGGATAAGTAGGGGAGAGGAGCACTATGAGGGCATCTGCTTGGAGGCATTATATAGGGGAATTTTATACTGGCACAAACTATATGTGCAATATGGGGTGGGGGTGAGTACTATAGTGGCATTTTATACTGGCATACATTATGGGAGCACTATGGGGGAGAGGAAAGAGGAGCATTATAGGGGCATCTATTTGGGGCACTCTATAGGGGCATTTTATACTGGCACATTATGCCAGGCACCATGGGACAGGGGAGGGGCACTATGGGGGCATCTACTGGGGTCACTATATAGGAGTATTTTATACTGGTGCAAATTATGGGGCACTATGGGGACCTTAGCTCAACTGGGGGCACTAAGAGGGTTTTTGGGCACACAGTAGGGGGAATTGGCACACATTATGAGGGCACTATAGGGACATTGGCTCTACTGGGGGCACTAAGAGGAGTTTTTTTTTTTTTAATGCCACACAACAGGGCATCTTGTATCATTATTTTCAAAGGACATTATGCTTACAATATTAGTATCAGGGGCACTGTTTCCTGGGTGCAGTAATTTTTAGGGCACTGTGTGCCAATAATTATTGAGGGGCACTATCTGATACTAGAATTTGCAGGGGGTTTATCTGTTTCTGCAGTATAGTATTGGGAAGCACAGAGGGCACAGTATTAGAGGTGGCAGGATGCATGTTCAGAAGGTTGGAAGATGTTGGAAAAGTAGGAAACTTAAGATGTCTGTCTGTCAAACTCTGCAGAGAGAAGAGATGGCTGAAAGAAATCATCATGGTGGTCTGGTCTGAAAGGAGAAGATGAGGAAAGAGAAGGTCTACATCTAAGGAGACGTCACTGGATGTACAAGGTATGTGGCACTGTATTAAGCTACTTTCACATCAGCATTAGTGAATCCGGCAGGCTGTTCCAGCAGAGAACAACCTGCCGGAATTCACTGGACTGACTGCAGACAGAATGCCCGCTGGCCCCATTAACCCTAATGGGGTATGGCAGAGATCAGGGCACAATCTGGCAAAAATGAAGTAAATCAGCGGGACACAAACTGCTGCATGCTGTAGTTTGTGTCCCGACGGATCGTAGTGCCGCAGGTGTGAAAGCAGCCTTACCCTGTATGTTTTGTATTGCTGTATGTAATGTTAGGAGGGTATAGGTTAGGTTGAGAATTTGGCATGGAGGGTGGAGGGGCCCAGGCACATTTTTTGCACAGGGGCCCTCTGCTGTCTGTGACCGCACCTGCGCAAGGGTAAAACAAAGTTGTAAGTGAGGACAGCAGCAGAAGAAGCATGGTCATTATGTCAATGAAAGGCTTAACCAACAGCTGGAACAAAATATATATTAATTTAGTCAAGAGCTAGAGGATTACTTTTGTTGGGCAACAGTCTGTACCAGAATTATGAGAAAATTAAAAATTCTACTGATGCCCTTTTGCAAAACAAGTCAGAATATTGGTTTTAGGATTTCTTTAAAAAAACAGAGCCAGAGGGGTTATCTATCTATAGAAGAATAGTTAGTCACTTTAAAGATATTCCTGAGCTTTTCATACCTAGAACTATGCAGGTTACCAGAGGACATCTGCAAATTAATTCTACCATCGGCATATAATAGATATTCATTACTCACATTTGTAAACTTATTTGACAACTTTCTTGCTAGAAATTGAATTTTGTGTTTAACTATAATTATAAGTAGATACAATAAGGTTGGTTGATCCATGGAATTCATATAGTTAATCTAATTAATGTAAGTATTAATCTTCAACTGCCTTTCAGGGTTATTGGCTTACTTTCTTGTGGATTAATGCCATAAGTCAATATAAAATTCACTGAATGAGGAGAACATGTCTTATCTCAACGTAATTATGAAATTATGTTTACGTTTTGTTGCAATTACAAAGAGTGCAAAACTGTCAAAGGAATAAGACTTTATACTATGGCAATTCTTGCACAATTGCAATAAGCATTTAAAGGGGTTTTCTAGGTCTTACGTATTGATGACCTACATTTAAGATAGGTCATCTATATCAGATCACTGGAGGTCCAAGCTGTGTGCAAAAGCTGCGCCACTGAAACCAGCCACTGGCGCCGCAGCTAGTGAAAAGAGGATAGGTCATCAATAAGTAAGTACTAGAAACCCCCTTTAAAGAAAACATGTCACCATATTAAAAGGGTTTTCTGAGATTTTTGTACTCATGACCTATACTCAGAATAGGTCATCAGTATCTGATCAGTGGGGGTCCAACACCAGGGACCTCCCCGATCAGCTGTTTTGAGAAGGTACTGGCGCTCTTGTGAGTGCCGCGGCCTTCTTGCAGCTTACCAAGCACAGCACCGTATATTTGATAGAGTCTGTGCTTGGTATCGCGCTCAGCCCCATACACAAGAGGCGGGGCAGAGTTCAGGGAAGGAGAAGGTATGGTTTACTTGTGAAATAGATTTACAAATCTCAGAGCTTTCTAATCCTTTGAATTTATTGGCTTTGCTCAGCTTTTCCAGCATGTGGACTATGGATGAGCGGAAAGTATATGAGCAGACAGAACCTGACGGTGCAGAATGCTCTTAGAAGCGCTACTGAATTATCATAGTTTCACCAAAGGTTTTGGTCCCCTATAAAGGCACAGCATAAGAAAAACCATCACAGCAAACACCCACCTATACAAGTTGATAACAGAACCAGATTCTGGTGTAGGTCAGTTACAGTTAGTGAGAAAAAGGCAAGAGATTCCTGTGGCTTGTAGAAAATTTTTAGAATCAGTGTCTGTCACATGGCATTACTTCTGACATGGGGTTACAGGTGATGACAGACACCCTTTAACGTTTTATATTAGAGAGAAACCTCTTTATGATGACTACCCAAAACTAGATTGAAAAGTAGTCTTCTGAGAGGTGGTCTTCTCAAAGAGGATGGCCAGCATGCATAATATATGATGAAACTAAAACCTGTCCCAAGAAATCTGGTCTGGATAAGGGGTGGTCTTCTTAAAGAGAAGTTTGTTTGAGGAGGTTTCATTGTATTTGTAATTAAGAGGATTTTTCAAATCATGAGATTACGTTTTTGTGAAAATCACCTCACTGCAAGTTAAGTTATGAAATGGATGCTTCCAGTAAACTTAATTTCCATCTACGACAAAAATAATGGGCATATATCAGTAAAACATGTATTGGAGTGACAACATTATCTCAGAAACTGATGACAAACTGTCATTTTGAAGGTATGTTCAGTCAATAACGTATTGACATTGTTACCATCAGTTCTCAGCAAGATCATTTAGAACCAATATTGCCAAAATAATTGATGTCACTTTTGAAAAATGGCCACAGCAACAAAACAGAAAAATGGCAATATCTCTGTAAGTAAAAAAAAAAAAGCAATTGCCAAACTCTGTCAAATTGATTTAAAGGGGTTATGCCATGATTGATTTAACACTAGCGTTTTAGCTTTCCGTCCTAGAGATCCGTCCTCGGGTCTCTAGGACGGAAAGCTACTGATCAGGATTATCCCCATGCATCCTGAATGGAGAGAAATCCGTTCAGAATGCATCAGGATGTCTTCCGTTCAGTATGTCAACGTTTTTTGGACGTTGACAAAAGCTCAGCTTGCTGCGGATTTGTCTCCGTCCAAAAATCCGGAAGACATGCCGTAACGCAGGATCTGGAATTAATGCCCTTTGAAGGGCATTAGTCCGGATCCGGCCTTTAGCTTTTTGTCAATGGTTACTATGGCAGCCAGGACGCTAAAGTCCTGGTTGCCATAGTAAAGAGTAGGGGGAGCGGCATACTTACATTCCGTGCCGCTCCCGGGATGCTCCAGGATGATGTCAGGGCGCCCCAGTGCATAGATCACGTGATCGCATGGATCACGTGATCCATGCGCGCGGGGCGCTCTGACGTCATTCAGGAGCGCCCCGGGAGCCGCACGGAATGTAAGTATGCTGCTCCCCCGCTCCCCACTGCTACTATGGCAACCAGGACGCTAGTAGCGTCCTGGCTGCCATAGTAACACTGAAAGCATTTTGAAGACTGATCAGTCTTCAAATGCTTTCAGTTCACTTGCGTTGTGCAGGATCCGGCGTGCATTCCGGCGACGGAAGTGCACGCCGGATCCTAACAACGCTAGTGTGAAAGAGGCCATAGTACATGACAATCTCTTTCTAACAAAGCCAGCCCTGGATCTGAACCCACAGGGATCCAGAGATCTCCCCATTCATTGCTCCAGCTGTTTTCCCTGGAGGCTGACAGCTCAGGGTGTGTGTCCTTTCTGCTGTAGCTCTTTCCCTGTAAGTGACACAGCTTCTAATAGACGATATGGTTGGTGGCAGTTGAAGGTTTAAACTGAACATGTGCAACCAACTCAGTGAGGTGGAAATGAAATAAGGAAAAGAATAAACAGCAGGTGGCGCTATACTACTATAGTGGCTATACTACATTTTAAATTACATGCAAATACAAAAGTATTCAGATTCACGTGCTGGTTTGAAAAATATTTTTGTGGCAGGATCTCTTTAACTTCTGATTAAACAATATATGGCTATTTAACAGAAAGAAAACCTATGTATTGCCTCTAGCAAAGGGAGGGCTGGGTACATGGAGGCACTAACATGCCATTCTGCCTTGGCAAGGAAGGAAAGTGAGCTGAATCTGTGCCCTAGGGTAGAAAAAAATAGCTATAACTCTATGTTGGGATTCTGCATCTTTTTCACACATTTTCTGGAAAAAAAAAAAACTGTATGTTCAACCCATGTATTGGAAAGGGAATATGCTACACAGTGCTGTCAATCAAAGCTGTAAATTATCTGTGAGAAATAAGGCCAGAACTTCCACAGAGCAACCAACTCATTTCAAGATGGACTCCCATGATAGACTGATTAAGTCCAATAAAAGAGAGCAAACTGATTCAGTGTGTGAATGGAACCTGAGACGCAATTAACCAGTCTCCAATCAGTCCTTTATACAGAGTATTTATGCCATTCAAAGCATCCTGTCCTACTTTGCCCATGACAGTAAAATAATATATTTTCAGTGAAGCTACCTGCGAAGAAGATAAGGCTAGCCTCACATCTGCGGCAGCTATTCTGGCAGAGAATTCTCCGGATCCGGCACTGCCAGATGCAACCAGAATGCCCACTGGCCCCATTAACTATAATGGGGTCCGGCGGAGATCGGGCTGCAAAAATGCCGGGAATTGGACTTGACAGGAACCACTGCACGGTCTGGCTTGTTTCTGGACGATTCCCTGCATTCTCTGCCGAAACTGGCAGTCGGATTATAATGCCACAGATAGCCTTGGACAAAGGCAAATAACTAGCACAGAAAGAAGCCACAATATCCAATTATGATAAAATGGTAGTAAGAAAGCAGACTATAAGCATAAAGAATGAGCTTGTTAGAAAGCACAGCAGCATCTCCTGTATATGGACTGGATTAACACTAGACTACCATCAAAGTGTAATCAACAAAAAAAATGTAATAAAATTACCTAATTATAGTACATATATCTACTAGAAAATACATATAGAGAACAGTAGCAACAGACCAGAAGCAGCATAAAATAAGCAGTGCAGATATAAATTAAATAATATGACAGATATGGAATCCTCAAAAAACAGAATAAAATACACAATGTACAACATGTAACGCTGGGTTCACATCACATTTTTTCCCCATAAGTTTAACGTGTACAAAAAACGTATCCAATAAACGGATGCCTCAGACAGATGCTGCGTTTTTGTATCCTTTTTTTTTCCCTAAGGTATATGTCAAACGGAGGCATAAAACGTGATGTGAACTCATCCTAAAATATATCTAAACAATTAACAAACCAATCATTCCAACTTGGAAAAGTGGCAAAAAACAGCTAGGCACTGTTTTTTTTTTTACCAACAATCTACCTACAATGCACCAGTCTGAAAAAAAATCACTGTCTATAGGGGGAAGTAAAAGCATATTTGTAGACATTAGCATCATTTGTTTCATTTTTACGGTTCTGCTTTTATTGCAAGAATTCATCTCAAACTACAGACAAGGTTCAATGACGCCAAGGCTACTAAGTAATGCAAAAGACTTTCAGCAGGCTCTGTTGTATCATTATGACGTAGATTCTGCATTGTGCTCATCTTTTATCATGTTTATTAAATGCCAGATGGACTTCCCGTGTACGTTCTTTCTAGCCACAGACTAAAATGGCAATTTACAGAATGATTTCTTACTCGATTTTCCACTATCACTTCTGTAAACATGTTTTCAGTTCTCTTCAACATGGTTGCTTAAAATAACAATCTAAAGAAAGGAAAATAGAAGGTATGTCTTTCATAAGATTAAAAGCATGTTGGTAAACCAAGGTTAAGTGATAAAAGGCTTGGTATATAATCCCCCCAATACTTCTTGGCATTGCTGCCCTTGATGTGAAGACTGGAGAAATCTGAAATAAGCTAGTTGCTATGCATGTCTTGCGTGACAACTCAACTAAGAACTAAATAGTTATTAGGCGTCAGTTGTATTATTCCTCTATTATTTCTACTAGAAGTTATGAATAAATTGCTAGCAGTCTGTAGTAAGGGTACAAAGGGGAGGTAACAAGTTGGGGGGGTGTACCTGCACAGACTCTCTCTAACCAATCAGTGCAGCCATTTCCAGACTGTGCAGGTACCCCCCCCCCCCAAACGGTTACCACCCCTCTGTACCCTTACTACAGACTGCTAGCAATTCAGTCATAACTTCTAGTAGAAAAAATAAAGGAATGGAACATAGAGCCATAAGAATAAATGCTCCAGAATTGTTAATACATGGGGCTAGTAAAACAGGCCTGTCAGGAGTGGTGAAAGGTCCTCTTTAAGGCCTAAGCTAAACTGTGACTTTTTGTAGCGCGACTGATTAATTTTAACTGTTTAACTACAAATGTAGTCCAAATGAATGCACTCAGTTGAATGCTTGTGCACTGCAGCTGTCATTTAATAGTTAACATCAATCAGTCGTGCTATAAAAAGTCCAATTGTAGCCCAGGCCTAAGACAGGAATCCATTGGCTTATACTGGGTCTGTAGGGTTTGGTTGGAGTCTATTGGAAACAATAATTGGATGCTGTTTTCCCTGCCACATGCTTCACATGGCTCATATACCACAGTAACATTTACCAGCTGCCACGGTGGCCGCAGTTCCACAAAGCTAATTGTGCCAAACGGCCAACGTGGTTAGAGAAAGATCAGACTGCCATGTCAACATGGCATTTAAAGTTTTACGTGAGAATATGAACATGTGCTGTATAATTCCATCTACCATTGCTCGTCAGTGAATTGCATGCAGTTTTAATTAGCATTGCAAAAGCACATAAAGCGATCACCTCCACTGAGGAGCTTGTTGATCTTGCCATTAATTAAAACCCATCATTCCTCAGAGAAGTGCACGAGTCGCTGGTCAAGATGTCTGTCTAGAGCACATTGTTCAACTAAGTCACTTAGCACTCTTCAGTACAGTGACAAGCGAAAGCCGACTCTATATTTAAATTCTCATTAGCACCATTCACCTTCACAGAGAATATCAATTACTTGTACAGGAGTCAACAAATTACCTTAGTCAGATCTGATTCCATCAGAATACCAAAAAATTAACACACTATCCATATGACATATATTTTATCCACATGGAGACGAGGCATAATTGAATTTCCATTTCTACATTCCATTCCATAAGGGGCCTTGTTCTCTTTCTAATCATAAAACAGCCTTATTTTGCTTTGGAATCTGAACAGAATGGAAGGAAATAGGCTAAAATCCTCCTTTCCTCTTCCTTTCCAGAAGAACATTGTAATTGTCACTCTGCCCTGTTCGTTTACTCTGTGCATGAATTATTCATTGTGTGCCAGTCCTCTCCGGTGACTTTGGCTACTGGAGGACATCAGATTTAGAACACATTTGACAAGTACAAACAGACAAGCAATCTTTATCTGCAATGTAAAAGATGCTGGAATAATAAATAAAAAATGTTAAATTAAATTGAATGAAAATCATATAATGTGTTGTCTTCTGCTAAAACTGTACATGCACCTTCAAAAATATATATTCATAGAAAATGTTCCAATACATTACACAACCACTATAGCTGACAAATATCTCAATTACTGGGAAATTTGGAAATCTACTTGGGGAAAGGTGCCCAAACGTGCTCAATAGCTGTCAGCAGGTTCAGCCTGGTCTAACGGAGTACCAGAGGATCCTCCGGTGGGCCCAAGTTCTGACAATAATGGACCCCTAATAAAACAGTGCCCTTAAGGTCCTATATACACAAATTATTTCCTTTGGTGGGCCCAATTGAATTCAGTTTGATGCTGGCATAAATCAATTACTTCAGACTTCCCCATACACATGAATGCATGGTCGAAAATTGTCCATCTTCACTGGTGAGTAAAATATCCAATGCTTTATTTCACGCTAAATTAAAAACAATCCACAGCATGGAAAACGCACTTATGGTGGTGACCTATCTCGTGTGAGAAAAAAGGATTGGGTATTTAGAAAATCATATTAAGAACAGATGATGTTGGCGGAGAGCTGGCACACCCCCATGAACATAGTTGGCCGGTTTCAGTGATATCAGGACAGTGGAACTGGAGTTATACCTTTCATTTTTTAGAGCTTCTTTGAAAAATAAAGGCGGAATCTGTTTGCTATGGACAACTAAGCCAGTTTGACTTTACACCAGTTATGATAACTCCCCCCCCCCATTGTGTTGGAGTAAGTTTTGAATGATTGAAGTATGGAAAAATCGAGGATTTGGATTCAGAGTCAGAAGTTTGTCTTACCAACTCTACAGCTCTGCTATTATGTGTCTTGACATGGAGTGGGCGGGGAAAGGCCTGTTTTAATGAACAGAAAATGGGCTAAATCTACACCAGTGATTGAGATAGCGTAGATATAGAAGAGTTAGTGGATGTGCCAAAGTTATGTAGAGGCCGGTGTCTCTGCATACTTCAGCGGTCTTAAGAAGCCTTATTAAGACAGGCTTCTAAAATGCTGGTCTTAATAATTGACCCCATTGACTTTTGTATTTGGCCTACTTTCAGCCACAGTTACAAATACATAGATACATCTGGTCTTGCGTGTTTCCAGGCTCTGTATGAGATCTCCTACTTTGTTTTCTTCTATTTCTCATCTAAACTTTCTTCAGCCCTGTACTTGATACAGAATTTCACCACAGTACACAATCTTGCAAGGGAGTAAAAAAAAAAACTTTCAAAAAGATGGTATCAAAATAATGTGAAAATTGAAAGGAAGAAAAATGGTAGAGTGTTGATATGAAAACAGTGCCATACCCGACTACATGCTGTGTGGTATTGGAACTTCAGTCTATTCACTTCAGTAGAGCTAAGCTGCAATACCAAACAGAAGCCATGGACACCTGCGGCACTGTTTCTGAAAGAAAGCAGCTTACTTGTTCTTTTCCTATGCAACCCCTTGAAGAATCCAGAGGCCAGCACAGCATGTCCAAACAATGGTTCCAAGAAATTAGCTTATTCACATAGTAACATATATATCTGGTCAAATGCATATCAGGAACAGCAGAAGTAGAAGTTGCTGCTAGGCACCTCTCACAGTTTCTCAGGCATCAGACATTAGAAGAGTCATCAGACAAAAATGTAGTGTAAAGCACATGTACATGCTTCATAACTTGTTAGGGTGATATGTCTACAATGCACATATTAATATCAAATATTAACCCAGTTGATCAAAGTGCTATCCAAAATTTCAGTATATAAATTCTACAAGGAAACTTTTCCATGGAAAGGAGTGCATTTTGACAGCATTGTTCTCAACTCCAAAGCTTCCTTCAATCTGAAAAAAGATCTTCACTTTTTATATGGAAGGATAGGCTGACAATTACCCCCAGAAAATCATGGGCCATACTATGGCCTGTTTCTGCAGTACATTGTTTTAATGTCTCTTCAGACAAATTATTTGAAGACTTTGACATATGAAAAAACCCCTCTGATAACAATTTGCAATATTGCATGCCTCAGGCAAACCTGGCCAGCAAGCTGTCTAAGACGCATCGGAAGCTGACAAGGACATGTCTGTTTTTATTGAGAATATAGTAAATCCTGAAATATCAGTAGTATCAGAATTAGAGGAAGACAAGTAAAAAGAGGAGCATAAATAAACTATATATAAAGCCAACCTATGCAGTTCATAATTAAGTTTGTGGAGCTATTGGGAACCAGTAACTCCACACAACAACCTGAATTAACTCTACCAGAATAAGGCTTCATGCACATGGCAGGATTATGGCTTTGTGTTGTAATGATCCATAGCATTCCACCCATGAAATTTCGGTAGGTCCATATTGTACCTCTGTGTAACTCCAATTTTGCGAAAAGGCTTGTTTCATACGGATACAGTGACATGCCATATTATGGAGGTCTTATCTCCTAGTGGGATTGCTTCTAGGAGAGAATATGGTGCCTCAAGGAGGCCCCATGGCATTGCCACACTGAGTGCCTACAGGATCAAAATATGGAACTGTAGGTCCATAATTCTGTTTCCGCTTTTCTATGACCGTCTAGTCAATCCTTCATTTGATGAATTAGAATCCATCAGGGGCACATTTTGTCTAAAGGACCCCTGTGCAGGTGTACAGGCTGCACCAATGGTATGTCCGCACCTGTTATATCCCGCTAATAAACATGAATCATTGTACTGTGAAATACAGAACGCTGATATCAGTAGAATCAAAACTCAGTACTGAGACGCAGATTGAATCTAAAATAAAAATATATTGGTGATAACAGGCCAAGGTACAGATGATTTCCCACAATTACCTGGCCTACAATCTCACTTCAGTATATATACAGTAGGAGAAATGTATTACAGTGAACTCTATTTGATTTTGTTATTATAGCATTAGAGCGGTATAGGCTTTACGAAATTGAAGAGAAATACAAGCGCCATACCTTATCCAATCTGAATATTTTCGTCTGTAGCAGCGTAGGAGTGATTTATATTTCTCTATCAACAGCGCAGTGGGGTTATTTTTCTTTATATTTAGAATCACACAGATCCTATTGCTTTTATTTCTTTTTTTCAGTAAATTGCTCTGATGACATTTAAAATGAGGAACCCATAAAAAAAAGTTGCTATTTTTTAAGAAAACAGAGGCTGATAAAGCTTCTATTGCTTCCATACAGTCTTCTCAATATACTTGTAGGAGAAATAAATAAGATTAAAGGGGTATTCCCATCTCAGACAATGGGGGCATATCTTAGCGATTGTCTGATAGGTGCGGGTCCCACCTCTGGTGCGCAGCTGCACCTCTATCGAGAACGGAGCGGGGAGAGCTGTGGTTGAAGGACCTTAGATTTCCTGGGGTCCGTCCACCACCAAGTTCTGCTCCCATAGAAGTGAATGGGAGCGTACCGCGGCCCATGCTCCAATTCATTTCTATGGGGCCGACGAAAATGGCCCCATAGAAAATGAATGGAGGGCGGCTGTGCACCAGAGGTGGGACCTGCACCTATCAGACAATGGGGGCATATCCTAGCGATATGCTCCATTGTCTGAGAGTATACTCACATGCGGCAGACTAGTTGCAATATTTTCTGCGACTGACCCATTCATCAGAATAATTTGGATTTTGACCACAAAAATTTGCGCATCAAATCTATATAAATAAATACTCTGAAAGACAGTTCACCAATATTCCAGATTAGGGCAATTAAAGAGGATTGTCGGTTTTAGATTAAAAGGTTTTTTCAGGAATTCTATATTGATGACCTATCCTCAGGATAGTGAAAAGAAAGATGGGTGATCTCGGCAGCATCTCGCAGTAAAATGATTTATTGAAAACTTCAAGACATGTAACAAAGCAACGTTTCAGCTAGTAAATAGCCTTTATCAAGCTCATAAATGTAATGGTTGCAATACATACATATATATTAAAAGCACCTGAGTGCATCAATTAGTGTCCACCAATCAATTGGCATGTCACACCGTGACTGACCTATCAGTAACCACTGGATTTCAAACCCTGTATTAGCATATTCAGACGGCTTATCACCTGTGAAGAAACATACCTGCAGGTCGTCATCAGAGTGCGTCTCCCACCGGTGGGTTGTGTGAGCCCAGACATCAATGCTACTCAGCGGGGCTGCGCAGCGTGATCACGCCGCAGCCTCCGACACATGTATAGTCGCGCTACGGGTGACGTCCACCCAGCATGACGCTGACCCGCGTCATCACTCCGCGACCGGTCTTGCGATGACGTCTGTCAACAACACCAACGGGGAGTCAACATCTCCTAGGTAACAACCTTGTTCAAGGAACCATGTTCGATCATCACCTGTAGTGATATTGCCATATGAATATACAACCATACAAGCATAAGTCCATCAACGGTCACACTTCATATATCATACAAAGCGCTATAGAAGATACCAGTAGTTGGGGACAGTAAATGCATCCTATAAATAAAAACAATAATACAACCCTACCCACCCAGCTGGTGGCGCTACATCGACGACATTTTTGCCATTTGGACTGGGACCATCCATGAGTTGGATGAATTCCATTCCTTTTTGAATGCGGGGGTCCAAGGCCTCCAGTTCACTGTAACGTATTCTTCCAGTGAGCTGCAGTTCTTGGACGTCCGCGTCTTTATTCAAGATGGCCACATCAAAACGGATTTGTTCCAGAAACCGACGGACAAAAATACGCTCCTATTATATGACAGCAATCACCCTCGCAGAATGATTGACTCCCTT
Organism: Bufotes viridis; assembly: GCA_033119425.1. Lineage (NCBI taxonomy): Eukaryota > Metazoa > Chordata > Amphibia > Anura > Bufonidae > Bufotes > Bufotes viridis. Next base: position 149,716,448 of record CM065593.1, on the reverse strand, counting down.
CCGTGAAGTCAATTACTGCGAGTTCGCCGTATAGTTTCTGATGAGGACCACTTCGGGAAGCAGGTTGGGGCTATGGGTAAGAAATTCTTGAATAGGGGTTACCCTAAGAAGTTGGTACAGAGGACCGAGCGTAGGATTATATCCACTAGCCGCCAGTCATCTTTTGAGAGTAGATCACGGAAAGAGACTGAGTTGAGGATTCCCTTTGTGTCCATCTATGGTATGGACAGCGGGAGGATTGCTACCATAGTTAAAAAAGAATGGCAAATACTCAGAAGGGGTTTGCCAGACATTAAAGAATTTATGGTTCCACCCATGATGGCTTACAAGAGGAGTCCCAATCTCCCTGATAGACTGGTTAGGGCAGATGTGGGAGGTAGAGAGATGGACAGACAACTGCGGCTAGCCCCCAAAAAATGTGGAACTTTCCCTTGCCTCGCCTGCTGTAACTGTAGTGGTGTGATAAAAGGAGATAGTTTCTCACACCTCTATAGTGGCCGCAAGTACAAAATTAAGGAGTACTACACGTGCAGGTCCACCAATGTTGTGTATATGATTCAATGCCCCTGCAGTTTGATTTATGTAGGGGAAACAACGATGGAGCTTAGGGAGCGTATAAACAAACACAAAAGCACAATTAGAACTAGGGCAATGGATAAACCTGTTGCAAAACATTTTATTGAAAAGAACCACTCCATCAATCAGTTACGATTTCGTGCGATTGATGGCGTTGGTTATTTGAGAAGGGGAGGTGATGTCAACACAATTTTAAGACATAAAGAGTTAAAATGGATACACACTTTGAGATCTCTACAGCCATTTAGTTTAAATCTTGAGTTCAACGTCACATCTATTCACTAGATCGGTCGATTATTGTGACCTCACGGGGTGGGTAGGGTTGTATTATTGTTTTTATTTATAGGATGCATTTACTGTCCCCAACTACTGGTATCTTCTATAGCGCTTTGTATGATATATGAAGTGTGACCGTTGATGGACTTATGCTTGTATGGTTGTATATTCATATGGCAATATCACTACAGGTGATGATCGAACATGGTTCCTTGAACAAGGTTGTTACCTAGGAGATGTTGACTCCCCGTTGATGTTGTTGACAGACGTCATCGCGAGACCGGTCGCGGAGTGATGACGCGGGTCAGCGTCATGCTGGGTGGACGTCACCCGTAGCGCGACTATACATGTGTCGGAGGCTGCGGCGTGATCACGCCGCGCAGCCCCGCTGAGTAGCATTGATGTCTGGGCTCACACAACCCACCGGTGGGAGACGCACTCTGATGATGACCTGCAGGTATGTTTCTTCACAGGTGATAAGCCGTCTGAATATGCTAATACAGGGTTTGAAATCCAGTGGTTACTGATAGGTCAGTCACGGTGTGACATGCCAATTGATTGGTGGACACTAATTGATGCACTCAGGTGCTTTTAATATATATGTATGTATTGCAACCATTACATTTATGAGCTTGATAAAGGCTATTTACTAGCTGAAACGTTGCTTTGTTACATGACTTGAAGTTTTCAATAAATCATTTTACTGCGAGATGCTGCCGAGATCACCCATCTTTCTTTTCACTTGACGGTGGCTGTTTGGATCGGAGGCCAAGGGTGAGGCTGTTGCATCTGCGTGTCCAGAATCCGTTGGTGCTGCTTCTACATTTTTTGCACTACTATCCTCAGGATAGGTCATCGATATCCTATAGTGAGGGTCCAACTCATGGCAAACCCAACCGATCATCTGTTTGAAGATGCTATTGCACTCTAGTCTCTTAGTAGGCGTCACATTCATCAGTCACATGGCCTAGGCGCAGGTCAGTCCCATTCAAGTGAATGTGTCTATTATGAAATACCAAGCACAGCTGCTGTACAATGTATAGCAGTGTGCTAGGTAAGCTGTAAGCTATTACAGTCCAGGGCCATTCAATAGGACTAAGCTGCACATAGGCCATGTGACCAAAGACATCACTAGTCTAGGAAGAGGCTACAACACTCAACAGAGCACTACAGCCTCTTCAAACTGCTGATTGGTGGGGGTGCCAGGATTCGGACCTTCAACTATCAGATATCAATGACATATCCTGAGGATAGGTCATAAGTATTAATCTCCCGGAAAACTCTTCTAACAGTGCTTGATTTCTATATAAACTAAAAGCTATCCAACTTTTGAAAAGACCTTAACCCACATTTATTTTAACCAATTTGTAAGTTGAATTTCATAACTATGGCTAAGCTTTTATGGCTAAGTTCACATCTGCGTCAGAGGTCAGACATCTAAGAGTGGCCGAACCCACGTTGGTGATCATACTCACCTGGTCCTTAATTACCTGGGTCAGGGGCTCCTTCACTCCCCAACCTCTTCTGCTTCTCTCAGCTCCCTGGATGTAAACTTCCTATTTGACACTGCTACAGCCAGTCGCTGACTGCAGAGGTGAACTGCTCCCCTTGTGTCACAAGTAAGTCACCGATGCGGCCAGCGATTGTCACACAGGAAGTTTATATCCAGGGAGATAAGGGAAGCAAAGGATCCAGGGCCCAGCACCCGGGTCAGCCATGTCTGGTCACTCGAAAAGGTCTGAAAATTGGTGAAAGAGATGTGTTCCTGTAAATAATTCTGGCACATATGAAGCCGGCGGGGATAAATTAAAGAGAATCTATCACCAGTAACCTTCCTATCCAACTGTTTGCATAATCATGTAGCTGTAGTTTACCTGATTAAAATGCTATTTTTCTTTTGTTGATTTGAGGCTCTGTTCTCAAGTTATGATAAATTTTCTTAATATGCAAATTAGGTCATTGTTGCAATGAGGGCATCTCCATTGCTGTTTTTGCACCCACGTGCCACTCTTTTCTGTAGCCAGCCCCTCTCTTACTGCTTTGCCACTGTCTGGCCTTGTCAATCAAATTAGCCAGATGTCAGGAGTCAGACCTCCACCGATCAGCCGTTTCAAGAGGTGCCGTTTAGATGCTTTCTAGGCCAGTGACGTCACTTTCATCAGTCACATGGTCTAGACACAGCTCAGTCCCATTCCAGTGAATGGAGCTGAGTTGCAATAATAAGCACAGCCGCTATCTAATGGACTATGTGGTGTTTGGTAAGCTGCGAGGCCACAGTATTCACTTGAGCACAGCGGCCTCCTCAAACAGCTGATCAGCGGTGGGCCGGTTGTTGGACCCCCGCATTTTTGATACTGATGACCTATCCTGAGGATCAAGGAAAACTCCTTTAAAAATTTTGAGTTTTTGTGGCTTTTTTGCACATATGGTTTTTGATGTGGCTTTTGAAAAAGTACCATCTCTAGATGTACTGTAAGCCACAAGCCTATGGGAAATAATAAAAGTAAGACATTTTCAATTTGACATTTTTTATATGTCTGGTGGTTTTTAAAAACACAGCATGTTGTAATGTCGTTTTCAATCTCCTTCTGTGTAGGAAAAAAAACATAAAAAAAAACACTATCCACATGAGAAAAGACACTAGAAACACTTTTAAAAAAGCAGGTGGTATGCAAAAAAAAACATTAGCTGTTTTTGTGGTGTATTTTTAGTGGTAAAAATCACCAGAACAAATTTGTGTGTGAAGGAACCCCAACTACTCAGAACACCAGCTTCTCTGGACTGAGAGCACAACACTCTGCTTAAGTATCATGTTGAAAGGTTTTTCAGATCTGTTTCCTGTGATGAGACAAGACACAGTATCTTGATTGATTGTTCCAGTTGCCCATGAAAGGCCCTCATTATGTTTTCAAAGCTCCGCTGCTAAAACACACTTTCCCATATTCACATTGTAGAGGTGAAGAGAGGCAGTTTCCTGGGTCAGTCTTTGGATCAAAGAACCTTGACACAGTTATAAGCCATGAAACAATGTTCCTTTAGATGTTAATCAGGTCATGGTCCATGGCTGTGTAACCCTGACTTAACTTTTTCCCTAGAATTGGCACAGATCTCAAACTTGAGAAACCACATCCTTTTTCAATAAATTTCACAATTCACTTTTTCTAAAATCAAGTGACTGTTTCCATCAAGATATCACTTACTTTTCAGTGAAAAGCTATATTCTGCCCAGTTGCCTGCAATTGATAATTCCTAGAGGCAGATTCTAAAGCAAGGATCAGCAACCTCCGGTACTCCAGCTGTTCTGACACTACAACTCCCAGAATCCTCCTTTCTCTTCTATGGGAGTTACAAGAACAGCCAAGTAAGTGTGCATGTTGGGGGTTGTAGTTTAAAAGCAGCTGAAGGTTGCTGGTCCGTGTTCTAAAGGAATAAGGTTGAAGACACATGTAGCAGCTTCCATCCAGCTAAGAGGTGGCCGGGATGTGGGAGAGAACTACGCCAACAAGTGGTTATACTAGAATTCAGCACAATTTTTTTTAAGAAACCCCAAAAATGACTGAAATCTGGCATTTGAGTTGCATTTAACCCTTTAACAGCTGCTACACATCTTATGGACTAGCAGCTTTGCACATGAGAAACGCAGCTGCCCATATAGAAGACATCATATCAACACATCAGAGAGAGGGCCACAGATTATGTCCACTGCCATTTAGAATTAGCATTCATGCCATTGATGTGTAGTCAGAAGACAGCCTGTCTATTCAGCACCGCTAACTAACAGTATCAGCCACAACCCTCCATACCAGTGTCAATGACAGCCCGCGATAAGCAGTAACAACCTTCCATAATTGCAATCCTCCAGTTATAACCCAGATTTATGATAGACACACACCACATTCACGGAAAGCTTACAGGCTACATAATAACAAATTTAAATTCCCCCAGAATCCAGCTCTGTTCCTTATTTGTAGGAAGCAGTCAACAAGAGATTAGCCGGCAGTGTTTCATCTATACAGAGAAAGATGCGACTAAGGGGAGCTAGATGCATATGTATTTATACTGCTTCCATTCACTTTTGTATAAATATGTATATAGTGAGTTCCCCCTAGTGACGGCTGCAGGCAGCCACAATTTTCTCATTAAATTCTGAGGCTGCATGCAGGACAGGGAGCACCCTGCTAGCATTATTGTTTCTTCAGCGTACTCTGCTGACGACTTTTATGGACAAAATTATTGGTGCACACCTCATATTCACTGAATTCAGGTGTATCAATAAAGTATTTGGCTTCCAATGGCCTGTTCTAAAGAGGCTGTATACCAGTGTGATACTCTAATAGGATGGCACACCACTACAACAAGTCAGTTCATGAAATGTCTTCCCTTCTAGATCCACAATCAACTGAGAGTGGTATTACTGTAAAGAGGAAGTGATTAGGAACCACAACAAATCGGCCATGAAGTAGCTTACAGAATAAGGTTGCTTTGCTAATTCAATAACTGTGGAGTACAAAATCACTTCCAGCATTAACATCAGCACAAAAACTGTGCACCAGGAGCTTCATGGCATGGGTTTTCACGGTCGAGCAGCTACATGCAAGCCTTTTATAATCAAACACAATGCCAAACATCAGAAGGAGCGGTAAAGCACACCTCCAAAAGACTCTTTGACGTGATGAATAATGGTTCTCAGTCCGATGGACGAGTTTGGGTTGGGTGGATGTTAGGACAATGTTACTTGCCTCACCAGGACTGTGACTGTGACGAGGGGACATCCTCTGCGTCTGGAGGAAAGAAGGTTTGTACACAAACATAGAAAAGGGTTCTTCACGGTAAGAGCAGTGAGACTATGGAACTCTCTGCCTGAGGAGGTGGTGATGGTGAGTACAATAAAGGAATTCAAGAGGGGCCTGGATGTATTTCTGGAGCGTAATAATATTTCAGGCTATAGCTACTAAAGATGGGTCGTTGATCCAGGGAGTTATTCTGACTGCCTGATTGGAGTCGGGAAGGAATTTTTCCCCTTAAGTGGGGAAAATTGGCTCTACCTCACAGGGGTTTTTTGCCTTCCTCTGGATCAACTTGCAGGAAACAGGTCGAACTGGATGGACAAAAGTCTTTTTTCGGCCTTATATACTATGTTACTATGTTACACTGCATTGTGCCAACTGTTAAGTTTGAAGAAAAAGGGCTAATGATATGGTGTTGTTATTCATGGGTTGGCCTAAGCCCATTAGTTGTAGTGAGGGGAAATACTAATACTTCAGCATACTAAAACATTTTGGACAACTGTATGGACCCAACTTTGTGGGAACAGTTTGGAGAAGGCGTTTTTCTGATCCAGCATGACACGCACAAAGCAAAGTCTATAAAGGCATGGTTGGGGGAGTTTGGTGTGGAAAAACTTGATGGGTCTCCACAAATCCCTGACTTTAACCGCAACAAACACCTTTGGGATGAACCAGAATAGACACTGAGGGCCAAAACCCTCTCATCCAACAGTGAGTCCAACCTGTGTCTGACCTCACAAATGCTCTTTGCGATGAATGGGAAATGAGCCAACAGACACACTCCAAAATCTTGTAGAAGTCCTTTGCCAGAAGATTGGAAACTGTTTTAGAAAGGGATTTCATAAAAGTTCCTGTAGGTGTAATGTGTAGGTGTCCCAATACTTTTGTCCATATAGTATAAATGAAGTACACTCTACTGGCACTGTTTTTGGGGACATTCTGCAGACACAGTTTTTGTGCCGGACACTGCTCTAGCATTTACTATTGGGGAATTCTTTGGCATAGTTTACATGGGATCATCTACTGGTTATTTGGGGGCAATGGCACTGTTAATGGTGTCATTGTTAAAGTGGAGTTAATAGAGACAATTGGGCTATTATTATATGGCTTATGGCCTGTAGTTGTTACAGACAGTGGGTGTGGACCCACTGTGCCAACTAACCAGTTAGGCTTTGGAGTGAAACCTAAGGGCGTTGTCCAGGCAGCTTACTGGCATTCACCCTTTAACCCCTGTACAGGGATCTGGACTTCATTGCAAGAAACCAACTAGGCCGCTACCTCCTGAAGTAGACATGGTGTAGTTGGCTGGTGATCCACGGGGGTCAGAGACACTAGTGCGAAGCACCAAGAACACTGGCAAAAGCGTAGTCTGAACACAGTCCAATAGTCAGGGCAGGCTGAGTACTTGTGTATTCCAAATAGAAATTCCGAGGTTAGGGCAGGCTGAGTACACGCATAATTCAGGTTACAGTTCCAAGGTCGGGACAGGCAGCACTGAGCAAAATTGGAAGACAAACAAGGTATAGTACTCAGATATCCAGATGAGATCACCTTCACTGGTTACTAGCAAGAATAACCTCAAAGCTCAGGCGATGAGGGGGAACCACAACCCAGCTAAATAGGGAGACTGATCAGCAACTTAACCAGCATCTGGACAGAGGCAGGAGGAAAGCATTAACTCTCTCTGTGCTGAAGAAAAGTTCACAGAGCTCTAATCCCAATTGAACACAGCGAGAGTAGAAAGACGTCCGCGCATGCCAGGGAAAACAACTGCGGGCACGGACTGCCATTGTGACAGTAGTTTTGGGTGTGGTTTGCATACAAAAAAAATTCTATGACTCGTGTTAAGACACCTCAAGTCTAACCATGAAAATCTTTACTAAAAGTAGACATCTATGCTATTAACTCTGTCTATTCCTTTCATGTCGGGACAAATTTATCTAAACCACTCTATGGAAAGCAACAAGTATAATTTCAAAGCTGTGTGGGGATGATGCCGAAGCTTATAATTCACTAATCTATATTTATCATCAAGAATAAAAGTCTAAATTTTAATCAGAAAAGTCAATTGCATTCTCCAAGTGATAATTAATGTGATGGCAGAAATGTGATTCTGTCTGATTAATCAGTGGGACATAAATTAGCATATGATGTCATCCTGCTAAAATAATGCCACCTTAATTTCTATAGCAGACAATAATTTGTCTATTTAGAGCATCTGTTCTTTAATAACTGAGGACATGGAATATTTATGGACTTTCAATACCCCAAGGAGTTCTGAAGACACAAGTGTTAATTAAGTGCTAAGTGGCATCTTTTAAGAGTCTTAAAAAAGAAGTAACACAATCAACAATAGCCGACATCTTGATATAACATTCAAATCTAATGACAGTAAAAAAAAAAAAAAAAAAAATCCACCACAAAGGAAAACCCCACGATGGTAATAATTTGACATAACTATTTATTTCACTTTATTCACATACTACGGTACATAATGGACAATATTTTGTGCACAATAAGACAGATTTACTAATCCTATAGCTAGCGTAAACTTAAAAAGGCTGTCTAGACCTGCATAAAATATGTCACACGGGCTCCTCGGTCTTCACATGTAACCCCTTATGGTGAGGAGAGACTTTCCCAATGGGAGTACCAGGTGCTGCCTCAGAAGGGAATAGGAACAAGAGGAAATCTGGACCAGAGTGTGAACCCACTGGACTGACCTCAAGATGACACAATACACCCAGTGGATGCTGGGAGGCCAGAATTTCAGGGATTATTCGATTCGCACTGAATCCGAATTTCCTCATGCTTCGTGGTAACGAATTGCATTTTTTCCAAAAATGACTGCTGCACGTTAGGACATGGAGCAAGGAACTCTGCGAACGAAGGATCACCCACAATGCCAAGCATGCAGCCAATCAGCAGGCAGCCAGCCCTGTGATGTCACAGCCCTAAAATAGCCTCAGCCATGTAGGATTCAGACATTTTCCAGTGTACTTAGTGCAGGGAGAGATGTTAGCAGGCGCTAGGGACAGTGCTAGGAAAGACTTGAAATCTTATCTATTCCACAACAGAAGTTCAGGGAAAGAGCATTAAAAGTGTAGGGAAAGGATATGGAGGAATTATTCCACAGTATTGAAGCAGAACAGGGTTCAATAGGGGTGTTTACAGCCTGGTTAATAGGAACAATCCCATTACACCTTGCTGCACTGACTGCGGATCCAAATTGCCATTATACTGCTGCTTTCAGGTTTGCAATACCTCTGTAATTCCAGCAAACCGTTCTTGTTATTGGCATCTTATTAGCCCTTGTGTGGACCAGTTATATATATGTTCTAAAGCCTTTTTTGCCGTGTATTAGTAAGGAAACAAAAAAGGGGCTTATTAGCCGTTGTGTGTTGAAGTGAGAAATTTACAGCCCTTTTTAGTGTGTATTAGTGGCAAAAAAAATTATTTGCTGGTCACGGCCACAGTTATATGTTCTAAAGTCTTTTTTGGCGTGTATTAGTGGGGTAAAAGAAAAAGGGCTTATTAGCCATTGTGTGGTGAAGTGAGAAAATTAAAGCCCTTTTTGTCGTGAATTTGTGGCAAAAAAAAGTATTATTTGCCAGTCACGGCCCCAGTTATATGTTTTAAAGCCTTTTTTGTCATGTATTAGTGGGGGGGGGGGGGAGTTATTAGCTGTTGTGTGGTGAAATGGGAAAATTACAGCCCTTTTTGGCATGTATTAGAGGCAAAAAAAAGTATTATTTGCCGTTCACAGGGGCAGTTATATGTTCTAAAGCCTTTTTTTGGCATGTTTTAGTGGGGGGAAATAAATAGGGCTTATTAGCCGATGTGTGGTGAAGTGAGAAAATTACAGCCCTTTTTGGCATGTATTAATTTCCTTTTTATTTACTTATTTGATCTAACAGTATGTCAGACAGAGAAGTGACAGGCCCTGCACAGGGGAGGGGCACAGGCCTAAATGTTTCTGGCTCAGACACCCCCAGCCAGGACTTGGAGAGTTCATGAGACACAACCATTTGTTGGCATTGCCCGGGAGCAGGCCCTGTGCCCTCACCTGTCCTCAACCTGCCTCTATCCTTTTCTGTTCCCTCAGCCAGAGAAGTACTATATGCTGTGGGCTCAGCTTCACTATACAGCGAAGATGAGCTACTAGAGGATAGTCAGCAGCTACTGCCCAGCCAAGATCCGGAGACATCCGCCGCTTCCTCCAGTAGGCGGGGCAAGTAGTGATGAGGAGAGTGGCGTGGGAGCTGGTGTTGCGAGCGGTCAGGCTTCTGGTTCAGAGATCATTGAGGAGCACATCAATGACAATCAGACAATACTCAATGATGTAGCCGATCGAAACTGGGAGCCGGGTGACGAAGGGGCTTCATCGTCATCGGGAGAGGAGGGTGGCAGCGGTGGATCCAGAAAGTCGGTAGCGTGGCCGGGAGTCAGCAGGGTGGCAGCAGTGGGAGGTCGGGAGCCAAACATGCCCGGAGTAGACCATCCGCTTCACAGGAGCCTACCAGCCTGGAAAGTAGTGGTGCAGGGGTTCACAGAGGAAGTGGCGGTAGCAGTCAGTCAGTCAGTGCGGAGAGTTGGGGGAAAAATCACCTACTCGGCGGTGTGGCAGTTTTTTGTTAAGCCGCTGGGGGAGGTGAACATGGCCATATTCCGAATCTATGGGCAGAAGGTAAAGTGTGGACAGGGTGCCAATGTTAGCACCACGGCCCTGCATCAAAAAATGCAGCGTCAACATAAAGTGGCCTGGGAGAACCGTGGCTGTGTAATGTGGTGGTCCAGCCGGCCGCAGCAACCGCTACATCACCCAGTGGCAGGCACCCGATTTCAGACAGTCAAGGCTCCACCACCTCAGCTGAAGGAATCTGTCTGTCCTTCCCATCAGCTGCTTGTCCTGATGCGCTATGAGCTGAGCGCTGCGATTGGCCAGCGCTCCAGCCCTGGGAGAAGGAGACGCCCAGGGCAGAAGAAGAAGTCTCCGCCCCAGGCAAAATTAGAGCAGCAGGAGCGCCGGTACCGGGGGCTACAGAGGACCCAGGGATACAAGTAAGTGCAGGGACATCCCTGGGTACCGCTCTTAATGTACATAGCTTTACCCCATAAACTGTGGACCAGTGAAAAGTCCTTTTTAATCATTAAATAGGTAGAATTTCAAATACCTCAAGGGATAAGTTTCAGGGGTAAAGGTAGAAATTTATATCTGTTGTCTTTTATATCTAAAAGACAAAATGCAATCACAGTTTAACTGCTCTTCTGTTCGGACGCGCCGGTGTATCATCTCGCGAGACGCGAGAGTTCCTGTGAACGCGCGCGCATTCACAGCGTCGCGCGTCTCAAGAGTTGGACTACAGCCTGCCAGCGATGATCAATCGCTGGCAGGCTGTAGATGCGATATAAATCGCATCAAACAGCTATATCAGACGCTGTTTTATGAACAGCGTCTGATATAGCTGCTACCTGGTCCTCTGGTGGTCCCATTTTCTGGGATCGACCACCAGAGGACCAGGTGACACAGTAAAGTTGCACCAAACACTACACTAACCCCCCACCCCCTCACCTATTAACCGCCTTGATCACCCCATCTAGACCCCTGATCACCCCCTGTCATTGATCACACCCCTTGTAAGGCTCCATTCAGACGTCCATATGTGTTTTGCGGATCCGTGGATTCACGGATCCGTGGATCCGATCCGCGGATCCGATCCGCAGATCCTCAAAACACATTTTTTTATTCAAAGTTGTCAATATACAGAGATATTTCTCTCACCCAGCATGGGTATATGTAAAAATACACCCCAAAACACATTGCCCTACTTCTCCTGAGTACGGCGATACCACATGAGTGACACTTTTTTGCAGCCAAGATGCGCAAAGGGGCCCTAAAACCAATGAGTAACTTTAGGATTTCACAGGCCATTTTTATGCATTTGGATTCTCCCACTTTAGGGCCCCCTAAAATGCCAGGTGAGTATAAATACCCCACATGTGACCCCATTTTGGAAAGAAGACACCCCAAGGTATTCCGTGAGGGGCATGGTGAGTCCACAGAATTTTTATTTTTTGGCACAAGTCAGCGGAAATTGTTTTTTTTTTTAATTTTTTTTTACAAAGTCTCATATTCCACTAACTTGTGACAAAAATAAAATTTTACATGAACTCACCATACCCCTCACAGAATACCTTAGGGTGTCTTCTTCCAAAATGGGGTCACATGTGGGTATTTATACTGTCCTGGCATTTTAGGGGCCCCTAAAGCGTGAGAAGAAGTCTGGAATCCAAATGCGTAAAAATGCCCTGTGAAATCCTAAAGGTACTCATTGGTTTTAGAGCCTTTGCGCACAGCTGAAAAAGTGGCACACATGTGTATCGCTGTACTCAGGAGATAGGGCAATGTGTTTGGGGTGTATTTTATATATACCCATACTTTGTGTGAAAAATATCTCTGTAAACGACAACTTTTAAAAATTTTATACAAAGTTGACAATTTACAGAGATATTTCTCTCACCCAACATGGGTATATGTAAAAATACACCCCAAAACACATTGCCCTACTTCTCCTAAATACGGCGATACCACATAAGTGCCGCTTTTGCAGCCTGGGTGCGCAAAGGGGCCCAAATTCCAACGAGTACCTTTAGCTTTTACATGGCTGCTCACAATTTAGCCCCGCCCAAAATGCCAGAACAGTAAACACACCCCACAAATGACCCCATTTCGGAAAGTAGACACCCCAAGGTATTCACTGAGGGGCATAGTGAGTCCGTCTGAGATTTTTTTTTTTTGCCAGAAGTTATCAGAAATTGAAACTTTTTTTTTTTTTTTCTCAGAAAGTGTCATTTTCCGCTAACTTGTGAAAAAAATTAAATGATACATGAACTCACCAAGCCCTCCGCGAATACTTTGGGGTGTCTTCTTTCTAAAATGGTGTGATTTGGGGGTATTTACTATCCTGACATTCTAGCACCTGAAGAAACATGACAGGCGCTCAGAAAGTCAGAGCTGCTTCAAAATGAGGAAATTCACTTTTTGCACCATAGTTTGTAAACGCTATAACTTTTACCCAAACCAATAAATATACACTTATTGGATTTTTTTTTATCAAAGACATGTAGAACAATAAATTTAGAGAAAAATTTATATAGAAATGTAGTTTTTTTTAAAAAATTTTACAACAGAAAGTGAAAAATGTCATTTTTTTGCAAAAATTTCGGTAATTTTTGATTAATAGCAAAAAAAGTAAAAATGTCAGCAGCAATAAAATACCACCAAATGAAAGCTCTATTAGTGAGAAGAAAAGGAGGTAAAATTCATTTGGGTGGTAAGTTGCATGACGGAGCAATAAACGGGTAAAGTAGTGTAGTGCGGAATTGTAAAAAGTGGCCTGGTCATTAAGGGTGTTTAAGCTAGGGGGGCTGAAGTGGTTAAGAAGCTGTAATAAAGAGAATAGTATCTAAACAGGAGTAGGAGAAATAATTTGAAACTTGACAATATTTAAAGGGTAATCGTCATTTAAATATATTTTTAATATTGTGCATGGGGCAAGGATGTTAAATATTTTAGTGATGTACTTTATTAGGGAAAGACTTCTTTGAACTAGAATATAGGATATAAAGAGTCTCCTTAACAAAGCTATAATTGAGCATCATTAAGGAGAGCCCAACTTCAGTGTTCTACTGAGCTCTGAAGAGAACTATGGGTACATACAAAGGTTTCCAGTCTGTATTCTGTCACGACCACCCTGGCTCACTATACAGTTGAAACCAGAAGTTTACTTACACTATATAAAAAGACACATATGCATGTTTTTCTCAATATCTGACATGAAATCAGAATAAACCTTTCCTGTTTTGGTCAATTAGGATTACCAAAATTATTATTATTTTCCAAATGCCAGAATAATGAGAGAGAGAATGTTTTAAAGGGAACCTGTCATCAACTTTATGCTGATAAATTAGTGACAGAAATGCTGATTTCAGCGGTGTGTCACTCATTAGATAAAAGTAAGTGGTTGCTGAGAACCAGCATCATAATCATTGCAGCACAGGCCTTCAAAAGAGTCAAATCTACCTGAGAAGAGTCATGGTCATTCATAATCTCCTGCTCTCCTGCCCATCTGCTGATGATTGCCAGTTCTATCCTAGAGAGAAAGGGAGAAAACTAGGTAGAAGCCTGTCAGTCATCAGCAGTTGGGCAGGAAGAGCAATAATTCATGAATAACCATGACTCTTCTCAGATGGCCATGACTCTTTTCCAGGCCCAGTCTGCAATAAATTGTGATGCTGGTTCTCAGCAACCACTTACTTTTAACTTATAAATAACAGACCGCTGAAATCAACTCGCCTGTCTCTACTTTATGCTGCCGTTAGTACGGGCTGCATAAAGTTGATGACAGGTACCCTTTAAGGGATTTTCATTACTTTCTGCAAAGTCAAAAGTTTACATACATTTCATTAATATTTGGTACTGTTCTGTTATTGTATCTTGCATTGTGTATTGGTATGCTCCTCTCTTTCCTCCCCCCTCTGTTTCAGCTTCTAGTTGGTTCAGTCTAGCCACTTCCTGTTTTCCCTGTCAAGCATTGCTGTTTGTGTGTGCTGTAAATCTGAGGAAAATCTGAGGAGAATCTGTGTAGTATCTCATCTTCTTATCAAGGAGATTATTAGAGGCATAATTCTTTTACCATCTGGATTCCCTGCATATCTTGTAATACAATCTCCGGATTAAAAGACTACTTGATTGACTCGTGGGTGTCTGATGCGTAAACTGTAAGTGGAGAATGTCTGATTCAACAAGTCACCTCACAGATGCGTGATTGTATAAGGCTGACATTTCGAAACGCCACAGTAAAAGAATTGTCTTAGTACTCTCCTTCTCCCGCTAAGAAAAGAATATTCTCCTCCTCCAAGTAATAAGCCATCATCATTTGTCTCCTGTTATGCTAAAGTGGAGGGTACTATCTTATACTGACCAATACTGCATTCACTTGGATCGCAGAAGCTTCTAGCAATTCCAGTTTCATACAGGCTAGGAACTGTATTCAGCCTGTTTTCTGAGGTAAATATTGTCTGCCTGCTGTGGGCTATTAAAAGACTGAACCACCACTAGAGGTCGCTGTTGTGTTACAGATGGAAATGCAGGACACAGCTAGAAGGATTTCTAAACCCTCATTAAAAATGAAAGAGGCCCTCTTAACCGACAAAATTGAGATATGTGATAATTTGTCCAGTTTGTGGGAAAAGACTGAACAATATATGGATGCAGCACATGGATCAGGCTATAATGAAGATCAATTAAAGGCCATGTGTACAAAATTGAATAAGGTCTATGAAGGTTATAAGAAACTGTCTGAAAAATATTCTTCTCTGGTATCAAGTCTCAACTCAGAGGACTTCATCTTAGAATTAAAGAACCACGCTGTACTTAATGATGAAAGATATAGCAAATTTATGGCAGTCAAGTCAATGCTAGAGGACAAGATATCACAACAATATGAAACTACGTCCCACAATTCTAACATTTCAAAGCACTCCAAGGCTTCATCCCGTTCCTTGAAATCTATTGCTCAGTCCTCATCACTAAGGTCTCGCTCACAGCACTCTTCGATGAGTACCTTATTGGTGTTAGCACGCCCAAAGGCAGAAGCAGCGAAGGCACAAGCTCACTGCATTAGAAAGGAAGCAGCCATTAAGGCACAAGTCGCAGAGACACAAGCCCAGTAACAAGCTTATCAAGCAGCCATACAGGCTCAGGCACAAGCGACTAAAGCCAAGGCTGAAGCTGAGTTGGAGGTTCTACAGAAAGAAAGGGAAGAAGCAGTAGCCATGGCTGAACTCAGAGTTCTTGAAGAAGCAGCTGAAGAAGAAGAAGCTTATCATCCTATGCCCAAGATATCTAATAACTCTGAAGGGCGTATCCTGCAATTTGTCCTAGACCAAAGCAATGTCAATGCATTTGCACCAGAAGCTTTGGCCTCTGCACGCCAGCCTGCTGAACTTATGCGAGTAGAAAAAGAGGCAGCTGATAACTATACAGTTGACCCCAGTCCAGTGGACGTTTCTCTTTCTTTCAAACCTCTGGCACCTTACACAGTATTTCAGGCACCATTAGAGACAAAGCCACTTCAAGCTCATCAAATCACATTAAAACCTCCTGAGACTAGTTACATAGCAACCAAGACGCTGGCGCCAACATTACCAGATGTGAAGCCTTCACTTACGCTCAACCCAGCTGCCACTCCATTCCATCTTACAACCCCCAAACATAGGGTATCAGATGGTGCCAACAACACCAGCGAGGGAGAAGTTCCCATCGCCATGATGCAGAAAAGAAATAACGCATCAGAAATCGCTAAGTACCTCACTCTCAGGGACCTCATCAGTACTAGCCTTACAAACTTTGATGATCGCCCAGAGAACTATAGAAGTTGGAAGGCCACCTTCAAGACAACAGTTTAAACCCTTGGTGTACCGCCTATGCAAGAACTTGATTTACTAATTAGATGGCTAGCTCCATGGTGGTCAAACTGTGTTAAGAGACTCAAAATCGTTCATATCTACGAACCAGTCAAAGGCCTTCGTCTTGCATGGGAAAGATTAGAGCAGACATATGGCATCTCGGAAGTAGTTGAACGTGCCTTATTTAAACGACTATACGACTTTCCTGTATTATCCAATACAGACCGCCAAGGGTTCCAGGAATTAAGCGATCTTCTTCTTGAGTTTGAAATCGTCAAGGGAGACCCGCAGCTACCAGGTCTCAGCTTTCTTGATACCTCCCATGGTGTGGGCCTGATCGTGGAGAAATTACCTCTCAATATTCAAGACCAATGGGCAACAACTGGTTCAAAATACAAGGAGCAACATCGTGTTCCCTTTCCACCATTTTCATTCTTCTGTAAGTTCATCAAGGACTTAGCTAGAGCTAAAAACGATCCAAGCTTCAACACCTTGGGAACCAACATCTTTGGCTCTACTACACAGAGACACGAGACTTTCAGTCCCAGAGAGGGGGTCCCTAAAGGTCTAATTTCAGTAAAAAAGACAGGGGTTGTGCCCACTACTAACAATGGAAATGAAAGCCCCAAGGAACCCGATCATCATTGCCATATCCATGATAAACCACATCCTTTAAGGAAATGCCGTGTCTTCATAGCAAAGCCCTTTGAGGAACGTAAGGAGTTCCTAAGGAGTCATAATATCTGCTTGAGATGCTGTGCATCCACTGAGCACTTCGCCAGAAACTGTAAGGTTCCAGTCAAGTGTTCTGAATGTAATAGTGATCTACACATGTCCGCTGTTCACCCGGGACCAATCAGGCGGAACCTAGAACCAGTTAACTGGCACAAGCCCCATTCTGATCAAGGCGGGGAGAGTCATGGCGGGGAGAGTGCCGACCGACCAACCACAACCGTCACGCCCAGATGCACAAAGGTATGTGGAAAAGGACTTGTGTGCGGTAAGTCTTGTTCTAAGATTTGCCTCGTGGATGTGTTTCCTACTGCACAACCAGAGAAGACCATAAGAATGTATGCTATTTTAGATAACCAAAGAAATCATTCCCTAGCTAGCCCTAAGTTCTTTGATTTGTTCAGGATAGAGGGAGAGACTACACCCTACACCCTAGGAACATGCTCTGGTCTTGTGACAACCTCAGGAAGAAGAGCTAATGGTTTCACCTTAAAGCACATCAAAGGACATAAGAAACTCTCTCTTACAACCCTTATTGAGTGTGACAAATTGCCGGACACAGGGGATGAGATCCCCACACCTGAAGCCGCACAGCATCACCCTCATCTCAAGAACATAGCCAGAGAGATTCCTCCCCTTGATAACCATGCCGAAATCTTACTCTTGCTAGGTA
Organism: Bufotes viridis; assembly: GCA_033119425.1. Taxonomy (NCBI): domain Eukaryota; kingdom Metazoa; phylum Chordata; class Amphibia; order Anura; family Bufonidae; genus Bufotes; species Bufotes viridis. The sequence continues at coordinate 149,698,934 of CM065593.1, read as the reverse complement.
GAGACATTCTTGAGGCTCATAAGGTCCTTGAACTTCGCAATGGCCCTTTTAACGCTCCATATGCCCAGAAACTTACAGTGGGTTGGATCATCGTGGGGGATGTATGTCTGGACAGAACCCGCAGACCCTGCCAAGTACACTCCTTCAGAACTGAAGAAATAATAGGGGGGCGAACTACTTACTTCAGACAGTGTCCTAACCACTACTATGTGCAAGATATGCCTTGCCCAAATATTCTAAAAACATCAGAAAGCAGCTTAAATCCCAAGGAGTCAGCTGCAGAAGAACGTTCCTTGACAGAAGGGCAGCTTGTAGAAAGGCCTTTAGGATTTCAATTGGAGCCCTCTTCAAGCCCTTCCCAGCTTTGCAGTCCTCACACAGTTTATCATAATGAATCCTATATCATCACTGACAAGCCTTCTGATGAGATACAGCAGAAACTTGAGCCTTCTAGTCTACTGTTTGACAATGAGTTTAATTCTGTAAAAGAAGTATCTTCTGAATGTTCTCTAAAGTAGGTTCCTTCAACAGAGGAAGAGTTCATTTCAGATACTTTGCAAGAACCCTCAGTTCCATCTGCAGTTGTTGATTGCACTCAAGAGGATCACAGTTCTTCCCAGTCTTCAACGGATGAGCACCTTCATATTGCTCAGCCTTTTCTGAAAACCAGAGGGAAAAGTTCACCGCCAATGTCCATGACAAATACTGCATGTCACCAACCCAAGTCCGTACGTACAAAGACAGATCCCATTTCAGAAGTGAAAAGCAGACATGAGCATTTGCATTCACGATTCATAGACAGAAAGCAATCTACATGTAAATCAGTCTCACAAAATAAGCGCTCTCGCTCTAAATCGGTGACATAGACAGAGAAGTCACATTCTAAATCTTTGTTAAGATCAAGGAGAACCAAGTCTCGCTCAGCTTCTAATGAAAGCAACAGACAACCTCCTGTAGTAAAAAAGAAGAAATCCTCATCTGGGGTGCATAAAAGATCACTCAAGTATAAACCAAAAAATATAAGAAATATTCCTGTGCCATCTGGCGTTTTCAAAGAGCACAACCTTTATAAGTTTCGGTGGAAGCAGGTAAAACATCTCGCCAGTCAGTTCTAGAAAAGGTGGATAAGAAAGTACCTCTACCTCTAGCAAGAATGCAGAAGGTGGCAAGAACCAAGGCCCAATATAAAGGAAGGAGATTTTGTTCTGTTAAGAGACAAACAAGTTAATGGTCTCGCCTGGCCTACTGGACTTATTACTAAAGTTGTTTCCAGTTCGGATGGAAAGAACTTGCATGTTGAGATTCCTTCTACCAGAGATGCTCATCATCTTCTAGGACTGTTTCCAGTACCAGCTCTATGGTCTGAACTGAAGACATATCCTTTTTTGGTTTGAATAAATGTTCATTGCATGTTTCCTTTTCAGGTTTATGGACATTATTCCTCTGTCTATTCATCAGGTTTATGGACATTATTCATTGTTATTTATACAATTCCATTTTATGCATATACATAGTGGTATCTACCGATACCAGACGGGGAGTGTTCTGTTTTAGTATCTTGCATTGTGTATTGGTATGCTCCTCTCTTTCCTCCCCCTCTGTTTCAGCTTCTAGTTGGTTCAGTCTAGCCACTTCCTGTTTTCCCTGTCATGCATTGCTGTTTGTGTGTGCTGTAAATCTGAGGAAAATCTGAGGAGAATCTGTGTAGTATCTCATCTTCTTATCAAGGAGATTATTAGAGGCATAATTCTTTTACCATCTGGATTCCCTGCATATCTTGTAATACAATCTCCGGATTAAAAGACTACTTGATTAACTCCTGGGTGTCTGATGCGTAAACTGTAAGTGGAGAATGTCTGATTCAACAAGTCACCTCACAGATGCATGATTGTATAAGGCTGACATTTCAAAACGCCAAAGGTACCATTGCCCTTAAACTGTATGACTTGGGTCAAACGTTTTGGATATCCTTCCACACTTCACAAGCTTCTCACAATAGTTGGTTGGAATTTGGGCCCATTCCTCCTGACAAAACTGATGTAACTGAGCCAAGTTTGTTGGCCGCCTTGCTTGCACCTGCCTTTTCAGCTTTGCCCATAAATTTTCAATAGGATTGAGATCAGGGCTTTGTGATGGCCACTCCAAAACGTTGACTTTGTTATCCTTAAGCCACTTTGTAACCAGTTTGGCAGTATGCTTCGGGTCATTGTCCATTTGGAAGACCCATTTCCGCCTAAGCTTTAACTTCCTGGCTGTTGTCTTGAGATGTTGCTTCAGTATTTCCACATAATCTTCTTTCCTCATGATGTCATCTATTTTGTGAAGTGCACTAGTCCCTCCTGCAGCAAAACAACCCCACAACATGATGCTGACACCCCAGTGTTTCACAGTTAGGATGGTGTTCTTAGACTTCCAAGCATCCTTCTTTTTCCTCCAAATGTAACGATGGTCATTATGGCCAAAAAGTTCATCTCTGGGACACAGAACTCATCTCTTTCCTGAGTGGTATGATGGCTGGACATTCCCATCTTGTTTGTACTTGCGTATAATTGTTTGTACAGATGAACTAGGCACCTTCAGGTATCTTGAAATTGCACCCAAGGTTGAGCCAGACTTGTGCAAGTCCACAATTCTCTTCCTGATATCTTGGCTGATTTCTTTAGACTTTCCCATGATGCTACACAAAGAAGCAGTGTGTTTCAGGTGTGCATTTAAATACATCCACAGGTGTGTCTCTAATTAACTCAGATGTTGCCAACAAACCTAACAGAAGCTTCCAAACATTATGGGCAGTCCAGAATTGTTTAAAGGCATAGTACTCTTAGTGTATGTAAACTTTTGACATTGCAGAAAGTAATAAAAATATCTTAAAACATTATCTCTCTCTCATTATTCTGGCATTTGGCAAATAATAATAATTCTGGTAATCCTAATTGACCAAAACCAGGACACGTTTATTCTGATTTCATTTGTAGGTAGAAATCTATGGCACACCACACAATGAGATATTTAAAGTTGTATTTTTAATTCACAAATGTGTAAATATCTTCTTTACAACATTTTAGTCTTATTTCATATCCAGATTTTTTATATTACTATAGTATAGGGTCAAATTACAGTGGTCCCGACGTTTTGGTCAATTGTGACCTTTATCAAGGGATCTGTGGCCCATGGAGTCGTGTGAGGCTGGATATATTCTGATTTCATGTCAGATATTGAGAAAAACATGCATATGTGTCTTGTTGTATAGTGTATGTAAACTTCTGGTTTCAACTGTATGTACCCTTACTGTCTCTGCTGTGTCCCTAATGGACCTGTTGCCATTGCTACCACTGGCAGCTCTATTAGTTTAGCTATTTTCCCCACGCTTCTATCTTAGTAAGTACAGGGAAGAAAGAAGGGTATCAGGACTGCTAGTGCTTAGTGCTGACGGTAAGTGAACATTAAAACAGCACACTTTTTGTCAGCGCAGAATGTTGGAGCTCCCTTCAGTGTCTCTCTTAATGCTGGGATGATAGGGAGAGGAGCCAGGTTGCAGTGTTCTGTACCGACAGTTACTGTGCCTGATACAAGTCATATAATGGTCAGATATAGTACTATGACTCATGTATACACACATGGCAGCTTATTCTGAAAGGTAATCTGAAAGTTTAGGTGTGTGTTCTAAATATGTGTACACTTCTGGGACATTCCTTCGAAACTATATTATCAGCAATGGCAGAAAAAACACTTAAAAGACATTCAATAGAACATTCATATGTGACCAATACAGTGAAGTCAACTAATTTGGAATTAAAAGGCACAGTATCACTAATGTATGTCCTCTTTACAATGTATACTGCACTTTTAACTATCTCACGTCATTGAGAATTTTCAAAAGATAGAATCAATTCTTAGCTAGGACCCCCACTGATTGCCAGAATCGATTATTTTCAATAGAGCGGCTCTCTATATGCCTTAGAGATATGGACATAGAGATATCAAAGCCAAAGTCATGCAGAGTTTGGCCTTCATTGGTTAGTGCTATTGGTGGGGATTTGTGTATATATATATATATATATATATATATATACACACACACACACAAACGGTATAGAACCATCTATATATATATTCTTCTATATTATTCAGATGTGTCATCATTCCATTTCATAATTTTCCACCGAAAAAAGGAGCGCTTGGCTGTCAGTCCTTTAGCATCACCGCTGGTCACAACTAGCAACTCTGAATTTGCAGGTAGGTACCCAAAGGAAAGCTACATCTTGCCACTTTCTGAAAAAGGAGCATTGCAAGGAAGGAGCAGGGCCAGTGGGCCTTACACATTTATCTCCATTTACGCCAGTTAATGAAGACAGAAAACTAAGGCAACTCTGAGTTGTCTAAGATTTCAGTTTAGACGCACAGACTGCCGGAGTATGGGGGTCATTTATTAAAGAGGTTATCCAAGGCCTATAATGCCCCCCCCCCCCATATGCCAGGGCCCCTCACACAGATAGTACTTACCTCGCTCCCTGGCACCTGTAGTGATGGGGGGGGGGCAAGCCAATAGCAGGCTGCGAAAGGGACGAGCCTCCCTTGCGTCACCCACGATGCTAGGGAGGCTCGTTCCCATCACAGTCAGCCTACACCAGGCATCGAAAATTATGAATGAGATGGTCCTGCTGGCCCATCCCCTTCCCTGCCGATGCTACGTCCACTTTTTTAGACATGGTTGCATGAGCCTAATATAGGCGTATTTCAGGATAATAAATGACCCCCTATGTACCTAATTTATGACGAGTCCTAAGCCTCACCATAAATTATGTACATCCTCTGGCAGCATAGGAGATATCAAGACCAATGTAGAAAATGCCGATCTGGCTAAGTCTCCCCCTTTACTACACCTACATATACTGGGCTCAATACCACAATATGGCATCGTATATGCACAATGCGTAGCTCCAAGAATAGTGGCACCACACAATATGTCATGAGAATCAAACAACACGATTTTTATCGAGCAACTATTTTTTTTTTCAGATCCTCAGAGAGTTCTTTGCCATGAGGTGACATGTTGAACTTCCAGTGACCAGTATCAGAGAGTGTGAGAGTGTTAACACACCTGCTCCCCATTCACAACTAAGAACATGTAACATTAACGAGTCACATGACACCAAGGAGGAAAAATGGCTACCTGGGCACAATGTAGCCATCTTCACTTAGGGGTGTACTCACTTTTGTTGCCAGCGGTTTAGAGAATAATGGCTGTGTGTGGAGGTATTTTGTTATACAAGCTGTACACTGACTACTTTACATTGTATGAAAGTGTCATATCTTCAGTGTTTTCCCATAAAAAGATATTATAAAATATTTACAAAAATGTGAGGGGTGTACTCACTTTTGTGAGATACTGTATATATAATAATACATACAAGTGATACTTTTAAAGCACCCACTATGTATATCCATCTAACCATATGCAAAATATGAACATTTAAGTATCCTAAAATAGTGTCTCAGTATCACAGCAAGTGTGGCACTGATTGCGATCACTCAATTTATACATATATGATTACTATTATTTTATATTATATCTTTTTTCATGTGGAGTTCACACCACCTGATTCTTGAATGGTTTAAATGTTGAAAAACAATGCTGGCAAGAGATAAAATTCTAAGGCTGGAGAAAACCTGGCATGTTCTCCGCTAATTTGGCAGAAAATTAAATATAGCAGAAAGAATGGAATGCAAACATTTTCTACACATTATTTACCTTCCCGCTCTGCAAACTATTTGGCCATGATTAGTACAAAGGCATGTAATAGAAAATGTAGCTGCTGTAGAAAAATACTTTTATGTCTCGCTGCATATCATGACAGGTTCTGACACACTCTGGCACCACACTGGGAAATGATAGGCCTCACTCCACATTTTTCTGAAAGCATCTTTATTTTCCTGTGACACTAAAAACCTCAAGTGCATTATGGAGAGAGTGGGAAGATTATATTAGTGTATTCTGTTGGTAGGGCAGTATAACAGGCTATCTGCAACTGGAGAATAAACAAGCGAGAAGGCTGGAAAATAAAACCTACATCTACGGCATTGTGTGCTTTTATTCCTGCGCACCTCTGTTTATAGCGGAGATGTCTTCGGGTGCCTGGTTACATTTATTTGCTTTACTATAGAGTACATTATGCGTATGCACTGGGTACATTGTGCTTCACGGGAGCTATTCAATCAGTATTCTGCACTCCCCAGCTGCTTCACAATTCAGGGGTATGCACAGGCAATGTCGGGGGGTCCTAAATCTTTGGAGGAAGTCAAGTATTAATTACATGTATAATAGAGAGGTGTAGAGAAAGTGCTCTCTGAGGTCTTAAAGGGGCTTTCTGGGAGTAGAATATTGTATGACCTACCCGCAGAACAATTCAACAATATCAGAATAGTGGGGGTCCGACTCCTGGCACCCCCGCTGATCAACTGTTTTAAAGGGTCGCGGAGCTCATAGCATACCAAGCGCAGCAACGTACATTGCATAGTGGCTATGCTTTTTTTTTTTAAAGCCCAGGCCCATTTAATGGGACTGAGCTGCAAATAGGCCGAGTGACTAATGAACATGACGTCACTGGGCTAGGAAGAGGTCGCAGTGCTCAACAAAGCACCTCAGCCTCTTCAAAAAGTTGATTGGTGAGAGTCCTCGGAATTTTACTCCTGGGAATCGCCTATATGCAACAAGCACTCTAAGGAACTCCACTATCTTAGTTTTCCTAGTCTTCCTCTATGTCGAAACGTGTAGACTGCTTTGCTCTCCGGTTGGCTAATGGATTTTAAGATGATGCAATAAATGCTGGGATTTTAACAGTGGCCTGATTGCTGGAATTTTAGGATCAGTATAATATAAGCAAAGTTACACGGGGGCTCGTCCAGGTAAAGAGTCTGTTTAAATTCTCCAAAAACCGAGTTATGGAACTTACGAATATATGCCAACTATCCATGTTTCCCTGATCTTCAGATAACCCCTCTGGTCCTGGGACCAGAAGCCTCAACTTTCTAATTGTGCTTGACAGGGGACAGAATTTTCTGTGTCGGCAAAAAACCTGTGCTGTGTATGAAGGGGACTAGCTGACTGGCTCATTTTAATAGCTAAGCCAGCCATCTACGTATTGGTCGTGCAGGAAAAGGTAGCAGGTTTAGCTATTGAAGTGAGCCGGTCAGCCAGCCTCCCTTCATTTACATCCATGGTCACCTGCATATACAGGAAACACTGTTCTGTGTCAAGCACATACAGGAAGTGGAGGCTCCTGGACCAAGGACCAGAGGGGATATCTGAAGATCAGGGCGCCATGAAAAATTTATTTACATTAGTAAGTTATATACTTGATTTTTTTGGGATACTTAAGAAGATTTTTTTTTTTACTGGAAATCCTTTATAAAGAGGACCTGTCAGGACAAAACGCAATGCAATCTGAAAGCACCATGTTATAGAGCCAGGGAAACAGAGTATATATATATTTATATATATGTGTGTGTATGTATATAAAATATATATATCTATATCTATATCTATATCTATATATATATATATATATATATATATATAAAGATTCAGTAAAGCCTGTCATTTTTACATTTATATCTTAGCTTTTTTCACTTCCTGTGAATACCTATCGGTACAGGAGGGAGGTGTTATCAGTGACTTTGCAGTGAATACCTATCGGTACAGGACGAAGGTGTTATCAGTGACTTTGCCGTGAATACCTATTGGTACAGGACGGAGGTGTTATCGGTGACTTTCCTGTGAATATCTATCGGTACAGAAACGAGGTGTTATCAGTGACTTTCCTGTGAATATCTATCGGTACAGGAGGGAGGTGTTATCAGTGACTTTCCTATGAATACCGATCGGTTCGGAAGAGAGGTGTTATCAGTGACTTTCCTGTGAATACCTTTCGGTACAGGATGGAGGTGTTATCAGTGACTTGCCTGTGAATATCTATTGGTACAGGACGGAGGTGTTATCAGTGACTTACAGCTATCTCTCTAAGCACACATACATACAATGCTATCAATCACTGATAACACCTCTCTCCTGTACCTATAGGTATTTACAGGAAGTTAAAAATGTAAAGATATAAATGTATAAATTATAGGATTTACCGAATCTTTTCCACAAAAATATATATCAATCCGCTCAGCTTCTCCTGCTCTATAACATGGTGGGGTCAGATTGCATTACATATTGAGAAGACAGGTAAGCTTTAACTTCTATTAAATTATGTAAAGTGCATGTCCAACCAATCTGTCTGAATACCAATTTGCCAACAGATAATGCTTGTGTGGTAATCCAGTTCTTAACCGCTTCCCGACCACCTAACGCAGGGATGCGTCCTGCGGGCTGCCGGGTTATTTCTCCTTGACGCATCTATGCGTCATCTCGCAAGACGCGAGATTTCCTGTGAAATTTACAGCGGCGTGCAGCTATGAAGTTATACTACAGCCTGCCAGCGATGATCAATCGCTGGCAGGCTGTAGATGTAAAATGAATCGCATCAAACAGGTATATCAGACGCTGTTTTGTTAACAGCGTCTGATATACCTGCTACCTGGTCCTATGGTGGTCCCATTTACTTGGATTGACCACCAGAGGACACAGGCAGCTCTGTAAGTAGCACCAAGCACCACACTACACTACACCCCCCCCCTGTCACTAATTAACCCCTTATTAACCCCTGATCACCCCATATAGACTCCCTGTCATTGATCACCCCCTGTAAGGCTCCATTCAGACGTCCATATGTGTTTTGCGGATCCACGGATCCGCAAAACACTGACACGGGCAATGTGGCACTGACATGGGGCATAGTGAGTCCGTGGGAGATTTTTATTTTTTTTTGCCAGAAGTGGAAACTTTATTATTATTTTTTTTCCTCAAAAAGTGTCATTTTACGCTAACTTGTGGAAAAAAAATTAAATCATACATGAACTCACCATGCCCCTCCGCGAATACTTTGGGGTGTCTTCTTTCTAAAATGGTGTCATTTGGGGGGTATTTATACTATCCTGGCATTCTAGCACCTGAAGAAACATGACAGGTGCTCAGAAAGTCGGAGCTGCTTCAAAATGCGGAAATTCACTTTTTTGTACCATAGTTTGTAAACGCTATAACTTTTGCGCAAACCAATAAATATACACAGTGCAAAGCTGAAGGCACCCAGCCATAATATGGGCCAACAGATACCTATGAGGTCGTATTAGAGATCTTTTTGACCCAGATCCTTAAAGTGGCCACATGTACTGGACTTGAACAATATAATCCTACATTCTTATGATATAGGAGCAGTAATTAATAAAATATTTTTAGCGGGTTCTTTTTTGAAAACTTGTAGCTTGATGTGGCTATAACTATCATTACAAAATCTTACCTGGCTAGACCATTCAAGATCTGCTTTCAAGTATCATGGAGTATCACGCCACAAAAATGATATCTTCTGATCCAGAAACATAGCCCAAAATTGCAATTTACAGATTGTGCATAAAAGCTCTGGAGATAATAATTTTAGGCTGACTGGCACCAGCACCAGTAGTTATATCCTCCAAGTCACAGTCTGTCACATCTCCTTCATAACTAGACTTGCTGTTTATTCCAGGGCCCCTTCTGTTTAATGCGCTTCAGTCAGTAGATATTATAAAGTCTCAGACTAACAAGGCTGTAATTACTTTAAGTATAAAATGATGGAAATACATCAAAATCATTCATGTGGGAGACCTACATCTGTGTGACTGTACAAAAATACCCACATGTTCTGACCCTGTGTCAACCAATTACCTGTATGTCCTAAAGGACAAAGTACAGGGCGCACTGTAACAAAGCAAGAAATTAGATGCCACCGCCAACAGCAAACCGTCCCTTCTTTTATTTCACATGTATTTCATTTTATACATTTTGGATTTTGTTTGCTTTTACTGGATTTACTCTGCTGAGTAGATATACATTGAGGGCCAGTTTGCGTTCTTATGGACGTTTATTAGAATTTCCAAGTCTTGTTCTGTGCACTCAAGCAGAAGATTTTAGCAGTAAATAATCACTAATAGTAAATTAAATATCCTTTTTATGATTAAAATTCAACCTTTGAAAACATTCTTCAAGCCCCAAGAAGGCCAATTGCTATGCAACAAATTTGTACATTATACTTTATCTTCATCGATATGATGGATTTGGAAAATAGGGTGCAGCCAATCGCAGGCCATGGCGGTGACCTGCCCCCTTGCGTCACGTGTGCCGCCTCCTCTTCAAACAGCTGATCGGCGGGGTTGCCGATCATATATTGATGACCTATCCTGAACCAACTACTTTTCCTTACCTAATGGGGAATATGTGTCAACACAAATAAAACATTTATTGAGAAGGAACCTGCTTTTGCGCTGGGATGCACTGCACTTATCCTATAATCTATAAATGTTTTCTGTCCCTGATGACTAAATGCATTTCCTTAGTGACATGGGACCACCCATAGAAAACCAAAACCAGCATGCAGTAATCTCCAAAATACCAACTACTTCAAAGCTGAAGCTCCTCACCTGGCCTTTGTGTTTAGGCTCAGTTAATGTCACATTTTCCTGCTCGTCCTACAGGTACAGGCTTCCATTTCCATTTTGTCACATAATTCTTTTGATGAGGATATCAATTTCACCTTGCTGTCTGAAAGATAGAGAGATGCCATCCTCTCTAGGAAATTGGATATTTCACGAAGGATTTATGTGAGCTAGAACTCTGCAGGGCTTGTAGGTTACCATTATATTCTTGCGGAACACTTGACCTCAAGAGGTAGCTGCACAAGCGCCTCTTTTTTGGCTTTAGGCAGAACAGCAGAGGCTGGGGACAGACAAGCCCTCCAAACATATTCTTTTTTGTAGACCGTGCAGGGATTAAAAAATAAAACATATCCATACTTTGTTTTCAGAGACACAAAGGAGCACTGCATGTCCAAAAATAAATTCAGAGCATGACCACTCACTCTTGTTTTGATACTAGACGTCTCTGCAATGAAGTACAGGATCATCAGCTGCAGAAGCACACAGTGCTGGGTTTTTAATGAGGTCTAACATTTTCTTTTTGTGGAAAAGCTTTCAGATAGCACTCAAGCCCCCCTTCCCCAGCAAATGCAGGATGTAGGGACACACGGCACATTTACTGAGACACAGTAACAAGGGGTGCAATTAGTTTTTCTTTTTTGTGCCTCACACGGGGATCCATTAATTTCTTCGGGGCCGCAAAAGATGTCATACGTGTGCTGTCTGCAGCCGTGCTTACAACTTATAGAACATGTCCTATTCTTGTCCATTTTGCTGCCAAGAATAGGCAATTTTATCATGCAGAATGGGGAGGGTGGGGGATGCACATGGCTGGTATGCATATTTTGTGGATCTAGAGTTTACAGACCACAAAACGGCAACCGTGTGCATGAGGCCTAATCCTAAATTGTTTACCATATATCCATGACGCCACTTGGGCTAAGCTAAACACATTTTTTCCCAAAGTGAATGGATGTATAACAAGGACTATAGTAAACCTATAGTACTTACCTTACGTCTGTGCTGCTACTTGGGCTGAAATGACAATACCATTTTTTACCAGTACTGGACCACCAGTACTGAAAAAACGGCCAATAATTGTAGAGAGAGAAAAAAAAACAAGAAAAAAAGGACCATCACATCGGAACATCAGCTGCCTGGTGTACATGTATAGGCAATTTGCTGGTGGTGTGTCACTGCTTCAGCTATACTCATTCATTTCCTGATGGAATTGGTCATGGCAGATGTTCCACTGGGGAGAGTTTTCTAAAACTTTACTACTGATGACCTATTCTGTGGATAGGTCATTAGTATCTGATCGGTAGGGGTCCGACACCCAGGACCCCAACTAATCAGTTGTTGAAAAGGGACCGGCACTCCTTCCCTCTGCTCACCAAGCACAGCGCCGTCCAGCTGTGCTTGGTATTGCAGCTCAGCCCCATTCACTTCAATGGGGCTGAGCTGCGCCTAGGCTATGTGACCAATGAATGTGAAGTCACATGGCCTAGGGAAAGCTGCAAGAAGGCCACAGCGCTACTGCGAGTATAGGTCATCAGTAGTAAAGTCTCAGTGGCGTACCTACCCTATAGGCAGACCACGCAGATGCTATAGGGCCCGTGAGGAAGAGAGGCCCACAGTGGAGGAGAGGCCCCGCCCCCTAATTGCTCCTGTCTATCTTTCTAAAGCTAAAGGACCTTTGATGATGTCATCACAGGTCCTGTAGGGGAACTGCACAGTGTAAAGTGTAGCTCCCAGGTTAGAACAGTGCATCTGTCAGGACCTGTGATGACATTATCTTTAACATCACAGGTCCTGCAGGATCTAGCAAAGGAACTGTACCAAAAATGGTGTAGTTCCTAGGTTTGAACGATACATTTGCCAGGATCTGTGATGACATCATCACAGGTCCTTCACCCCTAACAGCAAGTATTAGAAGTTCACAATCAGCTTTGCATTGATCCATACAGGCTGGAATGGAGTGGTAAGAGGAGGTCCTCCACTTCTAGTCATTTACCCCCTCCCCATGCCCTGTTTTTACTCATTGCCCACTCATGTATAATACTTCAGGCAGTTATAGTGACCACTACCTCATGTACCTGACACACAGTGACCATGATGTATAACTGACCACATATTTCTGTACACACTGCATCTACAGTAATATACCTTGTATGTCTCACATGAATACATTGCTCTGTGTATATATATATATATATATATATATATATATATACACACAGCATATATTACACAGTAATATAGATGCAATATGTACAGATAGTATATACAGCAGTGTACTGATATATGAGGTACAAGGTATAATAGATACAGTGTGTACAGATATATAGTATATACAGCAGTGTACTGATATGTGAGGTACGAGGTAAAATAGATGTAGTATACAGATATATAGTATATACAGCAGTGTACTGATATGTGAGGTACGAGATATAATAGATGAAGTGTGTACAGATTTATTGTATATACAGCAGTGGACTGATATGTGAGGTACGAGCTGTAATTTATACCTCATACATCATGTCAATACACTTCTGTATTTACTATATACCTGTACACACTGCATCTATTATACCTCGCACCTCACATGTCAGTACCTGCTGTATATACAATATATCTGTACACACTGCATCTTTTATACCTCGTACCTCACATATTACACTACTGTATATACTACATACCTGTACACACTGCATGTATTATACCCCGTACCTCACATATCAGTACACTGCTGTATATAGTATATACCTGTACACACTGCATATATTATACCTCATACCTCACATATCAGTACTCTGCTGTATATAGTATATACCTGCACACACTGCATATATTATAACCTATACCTCACATATCAGTACACTGCTGTATATACTATATACCTGTACACACTGCATATATTATACCTCATACCTCACATATCAGTACTCTGCTGTATATACTATACATCTGAAGACACTGTGTCTATTATACCTCTTTTGTGTGCCAGGGCTGTTTTGTAATCCCAATCCGGCCCTGATGGCATAAATTATAAAACGCAGCAGAAAGCATAGTTCATGCAACAAAGCGAGAGGCCTGGAATGGGTAGTGGGAGGGGCTATAAAGGGGGAATGGGGGCCCAATTTAGATTCTTGCTATGGGGCCCAGTGATTTCTATGTACACCCCTGGCCTTAACTAAACTAAACTAAAAGTGGCTCGTATATTGAAGGCAAATCCAAACTGACAGAAGGTGGGGCAACACAAGTAGGCAGGGACAACAGAAGTAGGCAGGGTGAGCAATACCGTAGTGCAGCACAAAATATCTCCCCAGCAGAACCAAATACCACAATGCAGCAAAAAAATACTGCCACCCCTGCCACAGTAGTCAACTGTATAACTGTTCTGAGGATGTCTACAGTTAAAACCGGGCAGGAACATAAGTAGCTGAGGCTCCTGAGAGCATCAAATGGTTTTGTACTCAGCCTATGGCTGTGAGCAGGGCTTGGGCATGGGCCCACTGGGAAATTTCAATGTAGTATCTATGGCCAATCCGCTCCTGCATGGCAGTAACGAAGGAGCTTTTTACAGTTGCGCCAACTATGTGTCACATGGCAATAATTAGTTAAGTGTCAAAAAAAGGGGGAAGAACAAAAGACACAGGGCCACATGGTGGTAATGAATAGTGTTGAGCAAACTTGTTTTTTAAGTTCTGCTTCCAAAGTTCGGGTTCAGCTTATCGAAGAATCCAATTATGGATTCTAAATTCCGTTATGGTCCGTGGTAGCAGAATCCATAACAGGATTCTTCGATAACCCGAACTTTGGACGCAGAACTTAAAACACAAGTTTCCTCAACACTAGTAATGAAGGGTCAGTCATGGTTGCTCAAACTGTGTCTGGGTCACATGGCAGGACTGGGTAGGGGGCCATTTATTTTTGTAGGAACCTGCAGGGAAACCTGTAGGTACACTTACCTGTAACAGACAGTGTATGTGGCTCCACTGTAGAAACTAACCGGTTTGAGCTAGACCTAAGGGCGACATCCTAGCAGTCCCCTGGTTTTCACCATTTAATCCCTGTACAGGGAGCCTTCGCTGCAGGGAAGCCACCAGACTGAAACCTTTTGGAATAGTCATGGTGTATTTGGCAGCTGACCCACAGGGGTTAGAGACATCGGTGCATAGCACCTAGGGATCAGGCAATACTGGTAGTCATGAACTTGTTCAAGGTCAGGGCAGGCAGAGTTTGTGCGAATCTATAAAACAAGTCTGAGGTCAGGGCAAGGAGCTGAGGGTCAATAGTGTAAACAGGCAGAAGTCAGGGCCAGAGTTGGTAAACAGACAGAGTTCGGTACACAGGATGACAGACTCAAAAGCACACCTTCACAAGGACTATCAAGCTAGAATACCTATTGTTCTGGCAAATCTCCCTTGGGAAAGGTGCCTTAAATATCCACAAGTGCCCAGCCACTGGCTGAAGAAGATTGTGTTCTTTAAGGTACACTTTAAGGCCCTTTAAGAGGAGAGTATGCACAGATCCTGTGGGAAAGAGGAAGAGGCCTGGCAGCCAAATTGTGGCCCTCAACAGACATGCAATCCCGGCAGGTTTAAGACAACAACATTTTCACAGATGCGGCACCCATGTCTGCCCAGATTGCAAAAAGACAGCAAGCACGTACAGTCGTCATGACATTACCGATCTTCTTTCTCTTTGTACATGACCTACACCCCATTCCTGTGGCAGCAGCTCCTTGGAAATCTCATCCCACTCTGCATCCTTTAATACACCGTCACGTTTGAAGTAAAACCACAAGTCTCAAATCTCAGGGTGATCCTGCACCAAGATGATTAGCCTTTTGGCATCAATATGGAGTGGCATGATGTCTGAATCCAGTGAAAACACACTGGTCAGCATGAACATCCTGGGTTCTCTCTGCACTCTGGGTAGGTCTCTGAATCAAGATGCTGAGGAATCACCATATTGCCTGGCAACAGATCCTCAAAAAACTGACTATGAACATATGTCTTCCATTTGCTGTTTGTTGACTTCACAGTCCCATAGACCTGCAAATACAACCAAGGATAGCTTTTCTGCCCTGGGCACACGGAGCTGTCAAAACAATGGATGTAGGCATAGCCCCACAGAAATGGATGGCAGAGGAACATCCAAAAGAAGCAGGCTGAAACGTGCAGGAGACCACAGAGTAGCTGATCTTGCTCTCCTCAGCCTGCTACTTTTAGACACGTTTCTGCTCGCTTCGGGGATCCCTCTGGATTACCAGTGGTCGGTGCTATCTTCATTCCTTCCTTTGGAGGGTCCATGTGCTTCTCAGTGTTGTGCCTGCATCTGTACAACTCTATCCAGTGAGTCTCATTACCTACCTGTCATTCTAGGTCTCTAGTGCATGCGTACTTCACCATAGTGTGCCATGTTTTTTTTTTTTTTATTCCTTTCTTACAGAAATGGATGGGTTAGTGTGCTAGCCACTGAAAAAAACTGATTAAAATGGATGTTGCATGAGTAGTGAAAGGTGTTGTCCAGTGTTTGGCCTTTTTTTAATTGTCCCCAGCATATTCACCTGCTCCATTCTGGCTCCCTGGTGCCACTCTTCCTGCAATTTTCCGGTGGCCGGCCTATAATCTGCTGGACATGGTCATGTGTGTTGCTGCAGCAAATAACGGGCCTCAGTGGTGATGCGCAATAAAAATTTACACATTTCCCTAATGAAATGTACTACAAAAACATTTTAAATGCAAAACATCTGAATCCAAAAAAGTAGTATGGACTAATATTATAAAGTTAAACTCATTCTAGCCTAGTCATTTGGTAGTACAGCAAACACAAGCTGCATCTATGCAAACATTACCTTAGGGAAGTAGAATAAATAGATAATTGGGAGAATAAAATCAGGACATAACCTTTATCTGCTATGGTATAACCGATTTAAATAAATTACTCACTGTGTCTCATAAAAAAGAAATTGTGTCTTCTGCAAGGAACGCAGTGCTCACGCTGTTATGGGGTTGCTTTGTGGAACATTAACACCCTATACTCCAGCCATATGTTACTGCACGTCTGTGATCATCAGTGTGCAATTAGACGGCTTGATGACATGATTGTATAGGGTAATGTTCCTCTATATGATCCCATCTTGAATATTAGTTATGACTAGTAATAGAATATGCCCTTCTTTATATTCAGTGGATATACATTTTCAAACTGCCGAGGACTGAATTTCCCAGCTTGGGATATGGAACATAAAATATGAATGATAATGATGGGGGTTATCTGCTAAAAGCAACCCGAAGTGAAGAGAGACTTATAAAGCTACTTGTGTCTGGGAGTGAATCTGCCATGTTAACATAAAAACACAAACCACGGGCTTTAGAACTGAACATTAACACACTGATTACATTTGTTATAAACTTATGATGTAGTTTACTGGACACATTACAATGTAATAGCTTCTTTTAAAACCATTATAAAATGCAATATACAGACATCTTGCTAGCAGAGTTTCCGTTCTTCCCAAACTCCAATTTGGCTTAAAATCTTTCTTATTACATTTGCCTGTCTGCTGCGAGATTTAACCTAGCTATGCGGTACACAATAATACCCATTTACAAAGCATTTTAAGATACCTACTTCCACTCGCTCCCTTATCACAAGGACATTTCTAAAAAAAGTCAATAAAATTATTCATTGCTTAAAAAGGATTAAGTTTGTACTGACATAAAAGCAACAAATGTAAAGAAAAGAGACACTATGGGGCTGAAGGAAATGGGAGAGAAGCAGGTATGTAGATACAAGGGCAAGCGATAGGTATCTGGAATAACTAAGTTGTGAAATAGGACTCCTGTAAGAACACTTGCAGAGGATGGTGACGGACAGTAACTATTCACTAAGTCACTCCCTCGATGTCTCCCAAGAAAGGGGGACAAGCTGCCTGACCACCCTTGCAGCCAGCAATTGTTCTGCAGAGCGACAGAGTAGTGGACGGAGCTGGCAACTACAGTGCTGCCCTCATTTACACAGTTCCGGTGCCAACTTCCGCTGGCTGATCAGATAGTATGGCCTTTCCTGAGGATGTCATCTATATTAAAGTCTTGGAATAGCCCTTTAAATTTAAGACTCATGATATAAGGCAGTGGAAGGGTTAGGCCTCTTTCACACTAGCGTTTTAGCTTTTCGTCCTAGAGATCCGTCCTCGGGTCTCTAGGACGGAAAGCTACTGATCAGGATTATCCCCATGCATCCTGAATGGAGAGAAATACGTTCAGGATACATCAGGATGTCTTCCGTTCAGTATGTGAACGTTTTTTGGACGTTGACAAAAGCGCAGCATGCTGCGGATTTGTCTCCATCCAAAAACCGGAAGACATGCCGTAACGCCGGATCCGGAATTAATGCCCAGTGAAGTGCATTAATCCGGATCCGGCCTTAAGCTAAACGTCGTTTCGGCGCATCGCCGGATCCGACGTTTAGCTTTTTGTCAATGGTTACTATGGCAGCCAGGACGCTAAAGTCCTGGTTGCCATAGTAAAGAGTAGGGGGAGCGGGGGAGCGGCATACTTACATTCCGTGCGGCTCCCGGGATCACGTGATCCATGCGCGCGGGGCACTCTGACGTCATTCAGGAGCGCCCCGGGAGCTGCACGGAATGTAAGTATGCCGCTCCCCCGCTCCCCACTGCTACTATGGCAACCAGGACGCTAGTAGAGTCCTGGCTGCCATAGTAACACTGAAAGCATTTTGAAGACTGATCAGTCTTCAAATGCTTTCAGTTCACTTGCGTTGTGCCGGATCCGGCGTGCATTCCGGCGACGGAAGTGCACGCCAGATCTTCACAACGCAAGTGTGAAAGAGGCCTTAATACTGCATTGGAAATAATAACTTTGTCCAGTACTCTTCTCCATAAAACCAGTATATGCTTTATTTGAAACAATTAGAGATGAGCGAACATTTAAAAAAAGTCCGTTGTTCGGGGTTCGGGTGGTGGTTAATTGCGCATCCCGTTATGGATTCCACAATAGCGCATATGGAATCCATAAGGGGCGGCTGCCACCAACCCGAACTGTAGAACAGCTGAAGGACCTGGCGTGACGTCACTGTCATGTGATCAGTGCAGGGGGCGTGGCTCAGCACGGGATCAAATCCCGTGCTGAGCCACGCCCCCTGAACTGATCACATGACAGTGACGTCACGCCAGGTCCTTCAGCTGTTCTACAGTTCGGGTTGGTGGCAGCCACCCCTTATGGATTCCATATGCGCTATTGTGGAATCCATAACGGGATGCGCAATTAACCACCACCCGAACCCCGAACAACGGACTTTTTTTAAATGTTCGCTCATCTCTAGAAACAATTAAAAACTTCCACAGCCGCATGAGTGGGATAAAAAAAAAATCTATGCTTTTCAGATGACTACAGATGCAAATATGAATATGGATGCATTTATAGTCATCTGAAATGCGTAAGTTGTTTATCATACTTATACAGCTGTGGAAGTTTTAATTTGTTACAAATAAAGAATATACTAGTTTTATGAAGTACAGGCCAAAAATATATATATTTCCAGTTTTGAAACCCAATGCAGATGCGGAGAAACTGTACACCACCCCAGTGGGACAAGAGGAACATGGAATTGATTTCAGGCTTTGGGAGCTGAAACAACTTTTGATCATCTTCCTGGTTCCTTCCTGCCCCAATCATAGAGATACATGCAGAGAGATAAAAGAACAGCTGTAACTGTAAGCCTGCACAGTTCTCTCTATGATCAGGCAGAGAAATTCACAATTACTCTACTCGAAGGTTCAGGGAGTGTCTCAGACTACATAAGACCAGTGTCTGTAGGATGGTCTGAGAGGTTAGCAGTCATTGTATATGAAAGCAGAGAGGATGAGGAATTAGTGGACCAGCAGAAAGAGGACTAAAAAGGAAATCACCTGGTACTTTAGCTAAATGTTCCCTATGTTATGTTACGTATTTAAGGAGAACTAGAGGGTCACTGTAAAGGGGTTGTGAAAGAATGAGAATGACTGGAAAGATTACTTACCTGCTTCCTGACACCGTCTACGCACTCCGTCTCCTCCAGGCCAGCGATGCTCCGCTGGGCTCCCTCGATGTTAACATCCAGGAGACCAGATCCCTTTGCATCATGTGACCATATGTCATGACGTAGGGGGAGCCAGTCACTGCCACGGCCAGTGATTGGGTACGGCCATGTCAAACTGGACATTGACATAGTGGGAACCCAGCGGAGCATCTCAGGCCTAAAGGGAAAAGGGGCAGGGAAGAGGCGCCAAGAAGCAGGTAAGTAATCTTTCCTTTACAATTCTGGCCAAATGGGGAAAGGGTGGGCAGAAAACCCTTTCACTCTTTCACAACCACTTTAAAAGTTTCATCATCAAACAACAGCACAACAAATTCTCATCACAATAGTCACATGTAGTCAAGTTAAGAGCAGAAAAAATGTCAAATAAAGAGCACAAGAAGTACAATGACAAAGTGTCCCTATCTACAGTAATTATGCAGCACAACACACACACCTAGCCTACACCCATCCCAACTCCTGAGCAATGGCCCTTCACTAAAAGAAGAGTACTTGTCCTTGTATACTGTATCACTGTGTGCATCAGAAGAGTTGTCTAGCCAAGGAGGCCATCGTCTTTCACTGGGCATTGAAAAAAAGTCTACTATATGTGCCACATGCCAAGGTTTTCTGACCATCCACAGATGACTACTATCTATAGGGCTTGATGAACTGAAGTAGACATATATACACGGTAGCCACCTCCCTCCTGTCTTGCAACCTTCTTGATACATACTTGGGGGTTAGTATAGAAGAAAGAAGACACATCAGTGTATACTGTTACCAAATAATGATTATTCTATCTATAGATTGCGAGAGTTCCCAATTTTTATCTTTTAATTGTAGAATAATGAGTTTTATTTTAATTGCTTCAGTTAAACTATAACTATTTATAGGAAGACCACCCAGAAAGTGATTGTAACACAGGTGAATCTGTGACATACTAAGCATACTAATATTGAGTCCTTTCTGCAGAACTGAACGTGTTATATGCTGTTGGTAATGTTTTACATGAAGCAAAGTAAATTTTTCACAGACTCACCAGCCGCTTAATTACTCTCAGCAGTAGTTTTTGCTGCTTGGGTTCTCTCTTGGACATCAGAACTTGAGCAAAGCTTTCCATGTTATCTGGGGTCATACTATCTTGGTTGTCTCCGCCATAAAGCTGGACCATCAGTGACAGACATTGTGAGGAGTTTTCATAGATTTCTGCATCTTCTGATGGCAGCTAAAACAAAAGGCTCAAGTATTAGGCTCAAGAGGTGAAAGTTCTTTATTTTCTCTTAATAATCTAGTCATGTAGGAAAATATTATTACATATCTATCAAAAAGATTCACAGATGATTTTCTGCTGGTAAATAACAATTAGGGAAAAATTATATATATATAGTGAAAGAGTAAAGTGAAGAGCGAATTAGGTAATTATGTAGTAAACTACAAGTCATTTAACATGTAAAATGTGTAATTTGCAAATACATGGTTGAAGACCATCCATTCAATGGAAGCCTGTACCAGAAAAATAAAATGTTTATTCTTTTAAAAAACAAGAAAAGAAAATATGTTTCCATTTTTACAAACTTGCCTAGGGATGGCCATATTGAAAACATACACTTAATTTGATGGACCCAATGAGGGAGATTTATCAAACTGGTGAAAAGTAGAACTGGCTTACTTGCCCATAGCAACCAATCAGATTCCTCCTTTCATTTTTCACAGCTCCTTTGGAAAATGAAAGGTGGAATCTGACAGGTTGATATGGGCAACTAAGCCTGTTCTACTTTACACAAGTTTGTTAAATCTCCACCAATATATCTTTATAACATTCTGATTCAAGCAGTGTAATTTTCTGCTGATACATACCCTTTAAGTGGTGACATTTACAGGATTTAAGAGATTATGATTAGAGGGCTTTTCCCACAACATATTTTTTATTGCACTTCAATTGGATATGTCTGATCCTTAGAGATTCAAATGCTGCAACCACTAAGAAGATAGATTGTCATTAGAGATGAGCGAACTTTAAAAAAAAGTCCGGTGTTCGGCGTTCGGGTTGTGGTAAGTCGCGCATCCCGTTATGGATTCCACTATAGCGGCATATGGAATCCATAAGGGGCGGCTGCCACCAACCCGAACTGTTGAACAGCTGAAGGACCTGGGGTGACGTCACCGTCATGTGATCAGTGCAGGGGGCGTGGCTCAGCACGGGATCAAATCCAGTGTTGAGCCACGCCCCCTGCACTGATCACATAACAGTGACGTCACCCCAGGTCCTTCGGCTGTTCAACAGTTCGGGTTGGTGGCAGCCGCCCTTATGGATTTCATATGCCGCTATAGTGGAATCCAAAACGGGATGCGCGACTTACCACAACCCGAACGCCAGACTTTTTTTTAAAGTTCGCTCATCTCTAATTTGTCATCATACCTGGAAGAGAAGTGGACATCCATACATGGCCAGGACATTCCTCCAAGCTTTTCCATATCTCCCGATAACTGGAAAATGACTAATTACGTGGATATGACGCACAGTATAAGGGTTAAGGCAGTCAGAGTTTTAGGGCATATGCCTTTAAACAGGTAGTGTCAAATTGTAAACTTTTTCCATTACCACAGGTTAAGGGATAAGTGTCTGATTGGGGTCTCACTTATGGGACACCAATGATCACACAAACGAGGGGGTCCCCTGCACGAAAGGATGCATGTGCCTATCCTGTGGATAGGGAACATATTTAAGACTTGGAACAGTCTTTAAAAGCCTGGCCTGTCAAATCCTCTTGAAGGTCTAGGTAGGGATTCGGGTCTTCTCACTAAACTAGATTGTAGAGGACAACAGCCGGCAGGGTACTTGAAAGGACGGTTATTGGACATGTTCACATAGCTGATCTTCAATGTAAAAATTTGTGGTCAAACCAGGTGTATTACGCTCGAATCTGGCATAGTTTATAGGCTGTGGATTTGAAAGTGACATGTACATTTTTAAAGTGCTTTATGCTTGGAAACCATGATGGGTAGCCACATGCGGTTTAGCCCCACTGAATTTGCTAGTAAGCGTGTAGATCCACGGAAGTGCACAAATCAGTGGTAGGTATCCAAGGCTCAGCCTCAGATTTCTCACATGGGTTTTCATCAGCCAACTTAACATGCCCTTTAAGAGGCCAGAAAAAAAACTAGCAGCAACCATTAATGGCTGCTACTTTCTTGTTTCTACTATAATATAATTAGATTAAAATCAATGTAGAAAATGTAAAGGTCTGCATACATTGCAACCCAGTACAGAGGATATGATTAAGAAATCCATGAATGGCGCAGGGTTGCACAGTTTTGTGTGACACATGGGGGCCGCATACATAAAACGACGGCAATATATTGTAGTGGATGATATCTGCAGGATCATACTACATGCACCTAAGAGAGTAAAGCCGGTAATACTGCGGCGACAGACTAGTGTATGACTGATGGCTGCACTTTCCAGAGCT
This sequence comes from Bufotes viridis, assembly GCA_033119425.1. Taxonomy (NCBI): domain Eukaryota; kingdom Metazoa; phylum Chordata; class Amphibia; order Anura; family Bufonidae; genus Bufotes; species Bufotes viridis. The sequence continues at coordinate 149,675,823 of CM065593.1, read as the reverse complement.
GTCAATTTGTCATTTCTCGCAAGCCATAATTCCACATTGAAGAAACAAGAGAAAAAAAATAGAAAAATACAATCTATTTTCAGAATGACTGCATCAAGCAGCTACTCAAAGCAACATGAAATAGCTTTTCTTTTCTGTGGATGTGAAAGCTAGGCTTTCACCCCACAAATCATAGCACATAAGTAAATTGCATTGATTTACTTCCTCCACAAGGAACCTTTCTCTCCGAGGTATTCACTTAGGTAGCAACAACCTTGAAATACCAATCAGAAGATGCTAATAAAAAACAGATTTATGAGGTGTTTAGGGGTAACACACAAATTATAGAGCTCTGCAGCAGAAGATACTCAGGCCATACAGATCTACAGAATACAGGAGACTGCCCGCAAGGTGACTGAACTGTTTTCTGAAAACTCAAGTAAAAAAAAGTGCAAAAAAAAAAACTGCTGAAAGTAGTTCTAAAACGCATTAAGGCCAGGGGGATAAAGGTATTAACGATGGGGTTTAAAATACCCTAGGTAAGGCTACTAATATTGATCATATCTAATTCAGTTAGTCTATGTAAGGCCTCATCATATATACTATAATTTGGGTCCACAAAACAAACATACTGTGGTCCATGTGGAGCTTCTATTTTTCTAGAGCAGAATGTGGTCTATAAGCTAGTATATGATAGAACATTGGACGCCATGAGAAATAACCTCAGTATGCCTCCATAAGATCACACAAAGGTACGGCAATAGGTCCACAGGACACTATGGGCTGTGTATTCAGTATAGCAACATTACGGATCTCAAATATTCTAGTTTGCATGAACCCATGCCTAGTGTGGCAGCAATATGTGTGGGAACTGTATCCATGTAGCTATGGGTTCTTGATGAGACCACACATATTATCTTGATTTAAAGGGAACCTGTCATCAATTTTATGCTGAACTCGCATTGGTGAGTAGTGACAGACGTGCTGATTTCAGTGGTGTGTCACTCATGAGCTAAAAGTAAGTGGTTGCCGAGAACCAGCATCATAATTATTGCAGCACAGGCCTTCAAAAGAGTCAAATCTACCTGAGAAGAGTCAGTTTTTCATAAGCTGCTACTCTCCCCACCCATCTGCCGATGACTGGCAGTTCTTTTCTAGGGAGAAAAGTAAGGAGAAGATTGTCAATCACCAGCAAATGGGCGGGGAGAGCAGGAGCTTATGAATAACTCTGACTCTTCACAGGTAGATTTGACTCTTTTTAAGGCCCATGCTGCAATTACTATGATGCTGGTTCTCGGTAACTACTTACTTTTAGCTCATGAGTGACACATTGCAGAACTCAGCATTTCTGTCACTATTTTATGCTGCTCTGAGTGAAAGCAGCATAAAGTTGATGACAAGTTCCCTTTAAGCTTCCACTGAAGCTTACATAATGCTTGATCTTGCTTTACATCACGTATTTTTTACTTTTTTGTATTCCTGAAAGTCCCATTATTATTTATTGAGGACATCACCACAGTTTTTCTTTCTTCTGTCGATCTGCACTGTAACTCATGGGCAAATATTATGAACTGCCTGCCAGATCTGGAAATCCGTGTGCAAACGGAAAGCATTTGTAGACGGATCCGGATGCGGATCTGTCTAACAAATGCATTGAAACACCGGATCCGTCTCTCAAGTGTCATCTGGAAAAACGGAATTGGTATTTATTTATTTTTTTCATTTTTAAAGGTCTGCGCAGACCAGAAAACCGGATCCGTTTTGCCGGAACACTTGGTGCCGGATCCGGCATTAATGCATTTCAATGGAAAATAATGCTGAAACCGGCATGTGTTCCAGGATTTTGGATGGAGAAAATACCGCAGCATGCTGCAGTATTTTCTCCGGCCAAATATTGTAAGTAACTGAACTGAAGACATCCTGATGCATACTGAAGGAAATGCTCTTTATTCAGAATGCATTAGGATAAAACTGATCATTTTTTCCGGTATTGAGCCCCTAGGACGGAACTCAATACCAGAAAACTTTAACGCAAGTGTGAAAGTACCCTAAAAATGCTATAAAAAACCCTTTGTGAGAAAAACATCTCTATGTAGGTGATGCTACTCATTCTCTGAGGTCTTACAAAAGCAGTACCAGGCAGCAACAAGAAGGGCGGAAAAATGTGTTTTTACAACTGTGTGTGGATAGGCTGCTTAGTGCTGGAGATCTACCGTGTAATCGGTGTATAAGTCTGTGAAAGCAAAGCATCCCTTTTTCATTTGAATTAAAAACAAGAAAGCAAAGTCTAGGACATCTGTCTCGCTAGAGAAAATTGCTGAACACACCATGCACCTGCTTGAAAAAGGACTTTGGTAAATCAACTGGGACAGTTGCAGAATGTATAGGAGGCAAGATGTATGTTTTTAAAAAAAATCCTGTAAAACTGGCAGTCGGGACCTGCCAGCATCTAGTGGGCATGGCCGCCAAATCACTTGCCTGCCCTCCTGCTCAGTTTTTCAAGTTTTCTGTCCCCACCAGTGTTCCTCTGCTCTTTCCCGGCAATCATGGTTGGTGGAGTAGTTTTCAGCCTGTCCACACCATGTTTGGGCTGCGGCCTCACTGTCACCTGCAGTCCTCTCTGCCTGTAGAGTGCATACCCTCTGGCTCTCAAAGGGTCAGCACCTGTGTCATAATATGCCCCAGCCTATGGCAAGCCTTGCCAGGGTACTTAAGACAACTTCCACTGTGGGAAAGTACCTGAGCAATAGGTTTTATATCTTGCTAGTGCTGCAAAGGTGTGATGTCATTCCATTCTGATTTTCCATGCTCAACCTTTCTGTTTACCTGATTTGACTCTCTGCTGCTTGACCTGACCTCTGCTTGTCTCCTGTATTCATCCTGAGCAGCTTGCCCTGACTTATTTCCTGTTTACCAGACTGAACAAACTCTGCCTATCCTCACCTCAGCCTATCCCCTTGATGCCACATACTGTTGTCTCTTGACATGCCTGCATCAGTTGGTGATTACTCCAAGAGGTATTGGCCTGGTGGTTCTCTTGCAGCGGTGTCCAGATGTCTGTACAGGGGTTAAAGGCTGAACACCAGGAGGCCACTTAGATAACGCTCTTAGAAGTAAACCCAAGTGAAATCCATTCAGTGACACAGTGGATCAACAGCCGCTTCGTGACATTTCCTCCCCATCCAAGAGGTGTAAACAAAAAGAGGTCCAATTAGCTGCCAAATTGCGTATTCCTCACAAATGGAGACATAAGGAATTCTCCAATGGTGAACAATGGTGAGATAAGGTGAACCAGGTTTTGAGATTTGAGGAAGCTAAAGGTTGGGAAACTAAAGGCCAATTTAAATGGGCCAACTGAGCAGGGAATTATGGGAAACTAAACCAAATAACTAAGAATAATCTTTACAAGAGAAAATTATAATGACTGAGTGTTCGCACAAATATTTGTTCTCCATAATTGTCCTGATAAGCGTCCTGTGTAAAGAGATCTTAACTCAAGATATAGTTTTCGTGAAACATGGAGCCCTTCAATTGCTCACAATAAGAAATAAGAGCAAACTCATTTCCCCGACCAGTCTCTCCACATCCACGCTCGTTCTACCTTTATCTGGACATTTTAATCCAACATCAATACATCGCATTTTATTTCACTCTCTGAATCGAATATCTTTAACAATACAACATTTCTTATTCTCATTTCTCCATTTTGATGCTATAACGTTGAACTATATTTTTACGTATGATCATTTCCTGTCTTTTCATGAGTTGCTGTACAGATCTGACAATCATGCTGTCACATGTATTCCTTTGTTTGTTCTGTTAGTTTGTGTATGTGGTGTCCTGTAAGGCAACTCTGTACAAATGCAATTGGCAAAGACTTATAACTTCACATTTTTATTGTTTATAAAAAAAAAAACTTTTTTTTTTTTTTTATAAAGATGTATTGGATAAAAAAAATTATAATAATCTTTTGGGCTATGTCTAGGAAAACTGTGACATCCAAGTCACCAGTCAGATCAAAGTCCACTTGTGCTCACCTATCTGCCACTATTCTGGACAGTTAAAATGTGGATACCAAGGTAAATGGCAATTTCTGTCCGCACAATGGGGTATATTTATCAAAAGTAATGCAAAGAAAATATAGCAACCATTATATGACCATTTAAATTTTCTAAAAGGTTTCAGAAAATGAAAATTAAAGCTGCAATCTAATTAGTTGTTGTGGGCAACTCCTTTTTTTACTAGTTTTGTTACATTTCCCCCAAATGTCCCTGTGATAAGGCTAAACTAGTGTTTTTATGAGATCATTACAGCTGCCCCAGACTATTAAGGCCTGTAATGCCTTATAAGCAATTGAAGGGGTTATGTCATGATCAGGGGCTAAACTAGAAAGGTTGGGCCCCATGGCAAATTTTTAAATGGGCTTCCCAGGGCAACCTCCCCTCCCATGGCTAGTCAAGACGCTCACCATACAATCCTCCACCCACTCAGTCATGTAAAAAATTAAATGCTTACTAGTGCTGTACATGAGGAGTCAACAGTTTACTTAAAATAAGGCCCTGTATGCCCCCTGAGTGCCTCACACAGTAGTTATTCCCCCTTAGTACTTCCCTACAGAAGAATGCCCCCTTAGTGCCCCCTTCACAGTAGTTGTGCCCTCACAAAGTATTAATGCCCCCTTGGTGCCCCTATACAGTAGTTATGCCTCTTAGTGCCCCCACACAATAGCTATTCCACCTTAGTGTCCCCTTCACAGGAGTTATATGCTCACTTTGTGCCACCTAACAGTAATCATGCCCTGTTAGTGCCCCCACACAGTAGACTGCCTTCTTAGCACCCAAACACAGTAGCATGCCTCCTTTTTGCCATGTGTGGGGAGTCGCTCTGGTAGACAGCGGTGCGGGTGCAGTTTAGAGGCAAAACAAGGAGTCCAGATTGTGCATCAAACAGTGTTTTATTCACACTTGCACACCAGAAATGAAAACAGTCTCTTGGTGACAGTTCACACACAACAGAAATCATGTGGCAAAACCAAAAACAGGCCAACACAGGGTCCAGTCACCTTGGGTGGTTTAAGTGCGGGTTCACACCTAGCAGTCGGTTCAGCCGCAGGCGATTCCTCCTTCAGGTTGCAGGGAAACACCACCTTGCTGAGCTCCGTCCTCCAGCACAGAGAACTCCTCAGCCCTGTTAGCAGGCTCCAGGATAATCACACCAGACACAGCTGATGGCTGTGTTTTATACCCAGCCCAAAACTCGGACTGGACCGTGGGGAGCAGCCACCCACCCTACTCTTTAGCTGCTCCCAGTAAGAGCCGGCCCGGATCGGCTTTGCAGCCATGCTATTTAAAGAGTCAAAACAGCACTAGCTGCTGCAGACAAAAACCCGGCTCTCACCTCACCGAGGCCAGCAACCTCGGTGACACGTACCTGCCATCGCATATGACACCTTGCACCTTACCACATACCCCCCTTTGTTCAGCCCTGAGGGTGAACACACGTAAGGCAGTGGACGCGGGACAGGGCATCTGCGTTGCCCTGCAAGCGGCCTGCCCTGTGTTCCACGGAAAACTTGAAATTTTGAAGAGATAGGAACCACCTGGTGACCGAGCATTCCTCTCCTTGGCCTGACTCATCCATTTGAGGGGAATGGTCGGTCACCAAACAGAACCTCCTCCTAACAGGTAGTAGCGGAGAGATTCGAGTGCCCACTTGATAGCCAGGCACTCCCTCTCCACTATACTATATCTGGACTCGGCGGGACTGAGCTTACGGCTCAGGAAGACAACGGGATGTTCTTCCCCGTTGACCTCCTGAGACAGTACCGCACCGAGGCCTACCTCCAGGCGTCGGTCTGTACGACAAACTCCTTGTTGAAGTCGGGTGTCACCAAAACCGGGGACCCACACAGGGCCGACTTCAACGCGGAGAAAGCCTCCTCCGCCTTCTCACTCCAGCTAAGCCTCCCAGACTTTCGCCCCTTCAACAGGTCTGTCAATGGCGCTGCTATTGTGGCAAAGTGGGGCACAAACCTCATGTAGTAACCTACAATCCCCAGGAACGACTTTACCTGCCTGGTGGTGACCGGTCGGGGCCAGTTACGAATGGCCTCTACCTTAGTTACCTGAGGTTTGATAACTCCCGCCCAATTACATATCCCAGATATTTTGTCTCCTCTAACCCTATGGAGCACTTCTTTGGGTTAGCGGTCAGTCCGGCTTTCCTCAGGGCATCCACTACCGCCTGCACCTTGGGTAAATGGCTTTCCCAGTCGGTGCTGTGGATGACTACATCATCTAAGTAGGCCGAGGCGTACCGGCGATGTGGTCGCAGCACTATGTCCATTAACCTTTGGAAAGTGGCGGGGCGCCATGCAGGCCAAGGGTAACACCTTGTAGTGATACAGGCCCTGCGGGGTAACAAATGCGGTTTTTCCTTAGCCGACTCCGTTAAGGGTACCTGCCAGTACCCTTTAGTGAGGTCCAGCACAGAAAAATAACGGGCTTGTCCTAAACTTTCAACAAGCTCGTCTACTCGGGGCATGGGATGCGCGTCAAACTTGGATACTTCATTTAACTTGCGAAAGTCGTTGCAGAACCATAACGTCCCATCCGGCTTAGGTATTAGGACTATGGGACTGGCCCACTCACTTTTCGACTCCTCAATGACATCGAGCTTCAACATTAACTGCACTTCCTCCGCGATGGCCCGCCGCCGAGCCTCGGGTACCCGGTATGGTTTTAACCGGACCTTGGCCTGAGGCTCAGTGGCGATGTCATGTCGGATGAGAGACGTGCGGCCAGGGAGGTCGAGAACACATCCGTGTTCCGACTGAAAACTCCTGACTTCCTGAACTTGTTTGGAAGACAGGCTGTCTGCAATTTTACCGTGGTTACGGCTTCACAGGCCTCGAACTGTGGGGCTGGACCCTTTTCACCTAGAAGCCCTGGCCGGGGGCTGGGGTCGTCGGCCGCGTCCCTATCTTTCCACGGCTTAAGTAAATTCACGTGGTACACCTGCTCCGGCTTGCGCCGCCTGGCTGGTGTACTTTGTAATTACTTCCCCTACTTTCTCGATCACCTCATAGGGGCCCTGCCACCTAGCTAGGAATTTGCTGTCAAGGGTGGGTACCAGAACCAAAACCCGATCTCCCGGATTGAAGTCCCGTGCCCGAGCCTGGCGATTGTACACCCTACTCTGGGCTTGTTGCGCTGCCTCCATATGCTCCCGGACCAAGGGCAACACCCTTTCCATCCGTTCCTGCATCTGGGCGACATACTCAATGACACTTTTGTGGGGGACAGGCTGTTGTTCCCATGCTTCCTTGGCGATATCCAACAGGCCCCGAGGGTGTCTGCCATAAAGCAGTTCGAAGGCGAGAACCCAGTAGAGGCCTGGGGCACCTCTCGCACTGCGAACATGAGATAGGGCAGAAGCAGATCCCAGTCCTTCCCATCTCTAGACACCACCCTCTTTAACATATTTTTTAGAGTTTGGTTAAACCTCTCCACAAGACCGTCTGTTTGCGGATGGTAAGCGGACGTCCGTAACTGCTTTATACGCAACAATTTACACAGTTCCCTCATTACTTTGGACATAAAAGGGGTCCCTTGGTCTGTCAGAACCTCTTTAGGCAGGCCCACACGGGAAAACATCTCCATTAACTCTTTGGCAATGAGCCTAGCTGAGGTATGTCGCAGAGGCACCGCCTCCGGATACCAGTGGCATAGTCGAGAACTACCAGAATGTGTTGGTGGCCCCTGGCAGACTTTGGTACAGGCCCAATTAAATCCATAGCGACTCGCTCAAGCGGTACTTCAATAATTGGCAGAGGTACCAGAGGACTACGGAAATGTGGCTGGGGGCTAGTTATCTGACAGGTTGGACAGGACTTACAATAATCTTCTACCTCCTTGAACACACCGGGCCAATAAAACCGCTGCAGTATGCGGTCCTGGGTTTTCTGCCACCCCAGGTGTCCCCCAAGAACATGTTGGTGGGCAAGCTCCATGACAAGCTTGCGATACGCTGTGGGCACCACCAACTGTTCAACAGGTTCACCTCGGATTTGGTTCACCCGATACAACATATCCTGCAGAACAATAAATCGTGGGAACATTAATTCAGCCCCTGGTTTCTGGGGTTTACCATCAATTTCCAGCACATTCTCCCAGGCCCTGGTGAGGGTTTGGTCCCGGTGTTAGGCGGTCCCAAAATTATCTCCGGAGGCGTGGAGGTCTGCCAACTCAGGACCTGGTGGCAAGTCCTCCATGTCTCCCACCATCCCACTCAGTGGGGGTGTCTCCCCCTCTATCACAGAAGTGGTGGTCACCCCTACACGCAGGCCCTTCGGACTCGGGCTCCCAGGGCTCTGGCCTCCCACAGGAACCAGGCCACTCTGCTAGGGTTACCCCTGTCTCAGGGCTATTAGTCACTTTCACCTCAGGCCATAGTGACGGAAAACCAGGAAGTCTCTCCCAATTATTAGTTCATACGGTAGTTTGGCGGAGATCGCCACTTCACAGAGTCAGGTGCCGGCCGCCGTGGACAGAGACATTTCAGCAGTGGGATAGTCCTTTAAGTCTCCGTGTATGCACACCACCCCAACTTTCCGGCCCGTATACTGGGTGGGCTGTACCAGGGCAGCACTTACCAGGGTTACCAGGCTCCCTGAGTCCAACAGCGCCACTGCCAGGTTATCCCCGACTTGCACCTGGCACAGATGACGACTGTCCATTGTCTCGGGGATGCCGGTCGCACACAGTCTCCGGGCATACATGGAAGCCCGGTACCCATAATTAGTCTCCATGGGTTCCCCCACTGTGGACAGTTGGCCCTTATGTGTCCAGGCTCCCGACACTGCCAGCAGACCACTGGGGACGGATCTGCAAGAGGTACCTCCCGGGCGGGTTTGGCCGGCCGCCGGGACTGGGGTGGAGATTTGCGGGGTTTGACTGGCCCCCTCCCAAAAGAACCCCCTGCAGGTTTCTGGTGGCCTCATATCGTTCCACCAGGTCGACCATCTCAAGGGCATTGGTGGGGGATACCTGGCCGATCCAGTGTTGAAGGGGGTAAGGCAAGGCCCTCCAAAACATGTCAGCCAGCAGCCGGTCCAGCATAGCAGTCGGACTCAGAACCTCAGGCTGCAGCCATTTTTGCAACCTGTGCAGCAACTCATAGTACTGCGGCCTGGCGGGTTCAGCCACGTTAAAGTCCCACTGGTGGACACGCTGAGCCCGGACCAACACGTTTACCCCCAGTCTGGCCAGGATCTCCCCCTTCACCGTGGAATAGTCAGCAGCCTGGTCGTCTGCCAAATCAAAAAAAACTTGCTGGGGTCCAGACGCCAGGAACGGAGCGGCGACCTCTGCCCACTGTTCTCGGGGTAATTTCTCCCTCACGGCCACCTTCTCGAACACCGCCAGATAGGTCTCAACATCATCCGAGGGGTCATCTTAGGGATCGCGGCACGGACAGCTTTCCGGGCATCGTGGGCCGCGGTGGGACGCTCCTGCCGCTTGCAACGCCATCACGTGCTGTAGCAGTAGCTGGTTGGTCTCCCGCTGCTGCACGTTAGCCTCTATGAGGGCTTTCACAGCCGCCTCCATTTTGTCGGGGATCACAGGCTGCAACTTTGCCGGCTTAATATAGGACATTCACTTTTGCTCAGCAAAAACAAAGTTCGGCGTTCACGCCAGCCTCACTGCGCATGCCCGCATCCGACACCAAATGTGGGGAGTCGCTCTGGTAGACAGCGGTGCGGGTGCAGTTTAGAGGCAAAACAAGGAGTCCAGATTGTGCATCAAACAGTGTTTTATTCACACTTGCACACCAGAAATGAAAACAGTCTCTTGGTGACAGTTCACACACAACAGAAATCATGTGGCAAAACCAAAAACAGGCCAACACAGGGTCCAGTCACCTTGGGTGGTTTAAGTGCGGGTTCACACCTAGCAGTCGGTTCAGCCGCAGGCGATTCCTCCTTCAGGTTGCAGGGAAACACCACCTTGCTGAGCTCCGTCCTCCAGCACAGAGAACTCCTCAGCCCTGTTAGCAGGCTCCAGGATAATCACACCAGACACAGCTGATGGCTGTGTTTTATACCCAGCCCAAAACTCGGACTGGACCGTGGGGAGCAGCCACCCACCCTACTCTTTAGCTGCTCCCAGTAAGAGCCGGCCCGGATCGGCTTTGCAGCCATGCTATTTAAAAAGAGTCAAAACAGCACTAGCTGCTGCAGACAAAACCCGGCTCTCACCTCACCGAGGCCAGCAACCTCGGTGACACGTACCTGCCATCGCATATGACACCTTGCACCTTACCACACCTGACACAATAGTTTTTTCCCCTTAGTGGCCACTTACCATAATGCTGCCCCCCTTAGAGTAGTGAAGCCCCTGTAGTCTTAAAGAGAATCTGTTACCACAGAATTCATTGTAATCTGAAAGCACCATGTTATAGAGGAGGGGAAGCAAAACTAAGAGCTAACATGCAGGACTCTTAGCTTAGCAAAGTAGTCGGTAGCAGGAGCCCACTCCGATCAGCTAATCCTGGCAAATCACATGGTTACAGGGTACCCATGTGCTATGCCAGCATTTAGTAAACCTCCGGGGGGAAGGGGCAGGAGCAGCAAAATGCGCTCCTGTCCGTATTCCCTGCGCTGTGGCCCCATTGATAAAAATGTCAACTCCGTACACTGCTGAGCAGTCAGCGGTGTACAGAGAAGTGGATTTTAAGCAGACAGCGAAATGTGCACTTTAGGTAGGGAAAAGTGTAATAAAAATACAAATAACATTAATAAACTATATTACAAAAAGTTTTATTAGGCCATTAGGGACATGTTAACAAACATTTATACAAAAGTTTACTTACTCTTTACTAACTGGCACAACCAGTTTAAGGGGAAAAAAATGTTTCCCACTTTTTTGTATAGTAAATGGACTCTTATATAACATATTAACCATTATTACTTCACCACATTTATATCTTTTTACTGTGACTAATATAAACTCTTACGTTGTACCATCCTTGGTGACCTTTCTCCCCCAACACACACCATAGGGGAATCTCCTTAGTGGGAATTTATTAAGACTGGCATTTCTTATGTCAATTTTAAAAAGAAATACAAAGGTATATGGAGAGCTAAAATTATTATTTATGTAAAAAAAAAATGCTAATTTTGTTGTAAAACAGGACTTGCGCCAAAAGTGGAAACTATTCTACACCAGAAAACGGAGTAGAAGTTTAACAAATTGCCCCTTTGTGTTTTTAATATGTCCATTTTCTCAATATAGACTGTTTTTTTCTTGCTTTTATGTTTTTTTCTTCTGCATTTACCTTGATTTTGTTATGGACAGTAGATGTGGTCCCACTGTGCCAACCAACCAGTTTGACTGAAGGCTAGAACTTAGAGCATTATCCTGGTGGTCCCTTGGTATTCACCCTTTAACCCCTATACAGGGATCTGGACTTCACTGCAGGGGAGACACCAGGCCTCTACTTCTTGGAATAGCCCGTGTGGTTGGCTGCTCCACAGGCATCAGACACATTGGACAGTGGCACCGAGGGAACAAGCAATACACAGTAAGGAAACAGGCATAAGTCAGGGCTGGCAGAGTTCATGCAAGTCCGTGAAATAATCCAAAGGTCAGGGCAGGTGGCACAGGATCAAGTATGGTGACCAGGCACAGGTCAGGAACTAGGAATCAGACAGACAAACAGATCATAGCTCTTACACAGGCTCTAGGTAGCTAGAGAGACCTAGCATGGTCTGTAGAGACCAAGTGCACAGTTAAGGGCTGATGGAAACAGCCCGGCATTTATAAGAGCAGCTGACTGCTGCATGGCTGTGTCTAATTGCTACTGACGTTGCAGGAGAAGATTAACCCTAGCACTGCTGAAGACAGAGGTACAATGAATACAAACCCTAATTCATACACAGGAAGCCTGTGCCTGTGCGTACAGGAGAACAGCAGCCATGAACCACCATTGTAACAAATGTATTTGGCAGCTTACACTGCACCCCAGCTTAATAATTATTTTTTTAAGCACCATCCTCCTCTGCGACCTCCCTGGACCACCTCCTCTGTGATCTCTGTGGTGAAGGTATCAGAAAAGGGAGAAAAGTAGCAAATTGTGTTGCAAAACGGAACTTGCACCAAAAGTTGCAAATATAATACACTAGAGAACTGCATATGCTCCTCTTCTCAATATATTTTGCTTTTCTTTGAATTTTTCTTTTCTTAATTCCTTTATTTGGCTCTTTACATGCACCCCGCTTTATAATTAGTTTTTAAGCACCATAATTCTGTAAAAAAAGAGTTAAACTAGAAGCTGTAAAACTTCCAACTTACAGGCTGCAGTACAAGGATCAGTAGAAATACCATTAAAAATATACATACTAGAAATAATGCAGTCAATATGATTTGTGAAAAATGAAACCGTCAGACTTAGAGGAAAAGCAATGAGAAGTGTTAATTTAGTATGTGAACATTCATAATGGATGTGCTTTTATAATTGCTCCCATAGAAAGTTTTCTACCCAGATGCAGGAGCTCCAGAGTTGTCAAATAGTAGACTAGTGAAGAACTAGTGAACACATCTTTCATGTTTCAGGACCATTTTTCCTCTCTCCTCACTATCAAGATAGATTGATTGAGGTTAATAGTAGGTGTAGGTATTACATCATTTTCCATTCTTGCTCAGTGCTAACATTTCCACAGATTAATGAATAGAAAATGAATATATTTTAGGATATAATGAGCTCATTTGCATTTCATTAATACTAACTGCAGATACAATAAAGGCCACCATTTTTCATGAGTTAATGCAATAAAGGAAATTACCACAATTCCTTCATTGCATAACACATTGTGATCAGTGTCAGATATTTTAAATTAACCAAGGATTTAGCATTTGCTCTTGGTTTTTTGTTTGATGAGATGTTATAGAGCATGCTTATAGCGGATATGGATACTATTAATGAGAGATTCTGAGCAGGCTGTTTTCGAGCAGTAAAACAAATCCTGTCTGTTGTGATATCCAGAAATGGACACAGATGGTCCTGTGTTAGATCAACATGTAGACATTCTGTTCTACGAGCCAATGTATAGAAAGCAAAGAAATTTTGGATGAGCTCCTTAGCATTGGGTTTTGTTGTCCAACTATGTCCACGAAAGGTGATAGAAAGTACATCATGAACATCTGATTTCACATAAACAGTTTCTTTACCGAAAGCTAAATAATATTCAGCTGGTGACAACTAACAATTTGATTTATTTAAGATCAATTTAAAGTGAATCTCCACATTTTATAATCATGCCAAGTTTTGTCAAGCCAATTCTATGTTGATTAACATAGAATTGGCTTAACATTGAATTCAGAGGAAAAAAAGCAGTCTGGTTTGAGAGTTGCACTTATACAAGCAGACAAACATTGCGAGTTTGTGAGCGTTTGCGTGTTTGATTTAAAGTGTGCGTGTTTGTATTAAGTGTGTGACTTTAGATTACGTGAGGGAGTATCTGTGAGAGCTAAATTATGTGTGTGCATTGCTGAGTGGCTGTGCCTGACTTTATTGTACTCTATACCAAGTCAGAGCAGTGAAGTCTAGTTTATATACTGTGACTTGCTTTTGCTGCCAGGTTTATTTCATAGCAGCTGAGAGTATACAGTGATTACATTTTTATCTCTTCCTTCTCCAGGGTGGTGCACAGGTGAGTATTTAGGGTGTGACTATCTAATTAGGAGAAGTTAAATAGCCAGTCTTGAGGGCATCTCAGTCCTTTGAATCCAGAGGAAAAAAAGCAGTCTGGTTTGAGAGCTGCACTTATACAAGCAGATAAACAACGCGAGTTTGTGAGCGTTCGCGTGTTTGATTTCAAGTGCGTGTTTGTATCAAGTGTGTGACTTTTGATTACCTAACTTGAGATTCAAGGACTTTAGGAGGGGACTACAGTAATTTACATTCTTATCACTGCACTGTATTGTATTTTTTCTCTTTTCTTGCGTAATCTCCATTTAGTATGTGTTCCATTATTGACAGCGCAGGCCAGTGCACATCTTGTCTAATGTATGCAGTCCTGGAATAGCCGTATGTGGGTGCATACCTTTGTTTAAAATGTGAGCACATTGCCCGTTTGGAATCGCACATCGTGTATCTAACAGGGCGAGTTTCTTCACTGAGATGCGTTGACAATTTGGAAAAGAGTATTCTGCTCACTGAGCAAGTACTCTATGGGGTAGATGTGGGGGAGGGTGGTAGTGAGGAGGCTCAGGAATGTGACGTAGCTAGCTGTATAACAGTTAGTAAGCGGGGTAAAGAGAAGAGTGCCAGGGAGGCTAGCCCTGATCTGACACACCCCAACAAGTTTGCACGGTTGGCAGATGAGGGGGATGTCAGTACAGGGAGAGCACTGCTGCAGCCGGACATTCCCTCTGCCAGTCAGAGGAATGTCAGCTCCAGTAAGCAGGGGACCAGGAGAGCAGGGCAGGCCAGACAGGTGCTGGTAGTGGGAGACTCAATTATTAGGGGTACAGATAGGTCGATCTGTCACAAAGACTGGGATCGTCGAACATTGTGTTGTCTTCCTGGTAATCGAGTTGGACACATTGCGGATCGGGTTGACAGAATACTGGGAGGGGCTGGAGAAGATCCAGCAGTCATGGTCCATATCAGAACCCATGACAAAGTTAGAGGTAGGTGGAGCGTCCTTAAAAATGTTTTGGGGGATCTAGGTCACAACGTTAGGGCAAGGACCTGAAAGGTTATGTTTTCCAAAATACTACCTGTACCATGAGCCACACAAGAAAGGCAGCAGGAGATTAGGGAGGTTAACAAGTGGCTCAAGAACTGGTGTAGGAAGGAGGGGTTTGGGTTCCTGGAGAACTGGGCCGACTTCTCTGTCGGCTACAGGCTCTAACGTACCTCAAAATGGGGAAGGGGCAGCTGTGTTGGGGGAGAAGATGTCTAGAAGGTTGGAGGAGTGTTTAAACTAGGGACTGGGGGGGGGGTAATTACGTTATAAGATGGGCAGATAGAGACCGGGGGCAAGGTAGTGGGACTGGGGGAGGAATGCAAGGAGGGACTAGAGCAGTTCAGAAGGAAAGGTGTAGGGTAAAAAATATACATAAACCTTTTAATTGTATGTATACTAATGCCAGAAGCCTGACTAATAAAACTGGTGAACTGGAATTAATGATGTGTGAGGAGGACTATGACATAGTGGGAATAACTGAGGCATGGCTGGATGATAGCTATGACTGGGCAGTTCATGTACAGGGTTACAGTCTGTTTTGAAAGGATCGCCAAAACTGGAGAGGGGAAGGGTTCTGCCTTTATGTAAAGTCCTGTCTAAAGCCCACAGTCCGAGAAGATATAATTGAGGGACATGAACATGTGGAGTTACTGTGGGTAGAAATACATAGAGGCAAATACAATAATAAAATACTAATAGGAGTTTATTATAAGCAACCTAATATACCAGAGTCCACAGAAAATCTGCTACTAAACGAAATAGACAAGGCGGCAGATCATAATGAGGTTATTATTATGGGGGACTTCAACTACCTAGATATAGACTGGGAAATTGAAACCTGTATACAGGTGAAACTCGAAAAATTAGAATATTGTGGAAAAGTTCATTTATTTCAGTAATGCAACTTAAAAGGTGAAACTAATATATGAGATAGACTCATTACATGCAAAGCAAGATATTTCAAGCCTTTATTTGTTTTAATTTGGATGATTATGGCTTACAGTTTATGAAAACCCTAAATTCACAATCTCAGAAAATTAGAATATCGTGAAAAGGTTCAATATTCTAGGCTCAGTGTCACACTCTAGTCAGCTAATTAATCCATAACACCTGCAAAGGGTTCCTGAGCCTTTAAATTGTCTCTCAGTCTGGTTCAGTAGGAATCACAATCATGGGAAAGACTGCTGACCTGGCAGTTGTGCAGAAAACCATCATTGACACCCTCCATAAGGAGGCAAAGCCTCAAAAAGTAATTGCAAAAGAAGTCGGATATTCCCAAAGTGCTGTATCAAAGCACATTAATAGAAAGTTGTGTGGAAATGATAAGTGTGGAAGAAAAAGGTGCACAAGCAGCAGGGATGACCACAGCCTGGAGAGGATTATCAGGAACAGGCCATTCAAAAGTGTTGGGGACTTTCACAAGGAGTGGACTGAGGCTGGAGTTAATGCATCAAGAGCCACCACACACAGACGGATCCTGGACATGGGCTTCAAATGTCGTATTCGTCTTGTCAAGCCTCTCCTGAACAACAATGTCAGAAGCGTCTTACCTGGGCTAAAGAAAACAATAACTGATTTGTTTCTCAGTGGTCCAAAGTCCTGTTTTCTGATTAGAGCATCTCATTTGGAAACCAAGGACCCAGAGTCTGGAAGAAGAATGGGAAAGCACGCAATGCAAGATGCTTAAAGTCCAGTGTGAAGTTTCCACAGTCTGTGTTGATTTGGTGAGCCATGTCATCTGCTGGTGGTGATCCACTCTGCTTCATTAAGTCCAGATTTAACGCAGCCGTCTACCAGGAGATTATAGAGCACTTCATGCTTCCTTCCGCAGACGAGCTTTATGGAGATGGAGACTTAATTTTCCAGCAGGACTTGGCAACTGCCCACACTGCCAAAAGTACCAAAACCTGATTCAATGAACATGGGATTACTGTGCTTGATTGGCCAGCAAACTTGCCTGACCTGAACCCCATAGAGAATCTATGGGGCATTGCCAAGAGAAAGATGAGAGACATGAGACCGAACAATGTAGACAAGCTAATAGTTGCTATTGAAGCATCCTGGTCTTCCATAACACCTCAGCAGTGCCATAGGCTGATAGCATCCATGCCATGCCGCATTAAGGCAGTAATTGATGCAAAAGGGGCCCAAACCAAGTACTGAGTACATATACGTAATTATACTTTTAAGAGGTCCCACATTTTTCTATTTAACATCCTTTTTTTATTGATTTTATGTAATTTTCTGAGATTGTGAATTTGGGGTTTTCATAAACTGTAAGCCATAATCATCCAAATTATAAGAAATAAAGGCTTGAAATATCTCGCTTTGCATGTAATGAGTCTATCTCATATATTAGTTTCCCAACTGGTTCAGGATCCGACTAGAGGGACAGCCATACTGGACTTAGTATTAACCAATAGACCTGACAGAACAACAGATGTGCAGGTTGGGGGATACTTGGGAAATAGTGACCATAAAGTAATACCCTTCCAATTGTCATTCAAAAGAGTGTTTCTTCAGGGAGGAACAAAAATACCAAACTTCAAAAAAGCCAAGTTTAGCTAAGAGAGGCCATAGGCCTAACTAACTGGGACAAAGTCCTCAAAAATAAAAATAAAGCCACAAAATGGGATATTTTTAAAAACATCCTAAATCGAATTGTGAGAGGTACATACCTTATGGGAATAAAAGGTTAAGGAACAAGAAAAAAACAATGTGGATGAACTGTAAAGAAAGCAATAAATGACAAAAAGAAAGCATTTAAATCACTAAAACAGGAGGGTGGCAAGGAAGCACTGAAAAACTATAAGGAAAAAAAAAATAGAATATGTAAAAAACAAACAAAAGCAGCCAAACTAGAGACCGAGAAATTAATTGCCAAAAAGAGCAAAACTAACCCTAAAAAGAGCAATGAGGAGAAAGCAAAGCTATTAAAAAAAAATTTCTCCACTGTATTCACTGAGGAAAATGTCAGATGAAATTCAGAAAGGAAAGGTAAATTCCCCATTAAAAGTGCCCTGTCTGACCCAGGAAGAAGTATAGCAGTGTCTTAAAAAGATTAAAATAGACAAATCGCCAGGGCCAGATGGCATACATCCCCGTACCCCGTATCCTAAGAGAATTAAGTAATGCCATAGCCAGACCCTTATTTCTGATATTTAAGGACTCTATACTGACAGGGAGTGTGCCACAGGATTGGCGCATAGCAAATGTGGTGCCAATATTCAAAAAGGGTCCAAAAACAGAGCCCAGAAACTATAGGCCAGTAAGTTTAAGATCTGTCGTGGGTAAACTGTTTGAAGGTTTTATAAGAGATTCTATCTTGGAGTACCTCAATGAAAATAAGCAAATAACACCATATCAGCATGGTTTCATGAGGGACCAGTCATGTCATACTAATGTAATCAGTTTCTATGAGGAGGTAAGTTCTAGACTTGACAGCTGCGAGTCAGTGGATGTCGTATATCTGGACTTCTCCAAAGCATTTGACACTGTACTGCATTAAAGGTTAGTATATAAAATGAGAATGCTTGGACTGGGAGAAAATGTCTGTATGTGGGTAAGTAACTGGCTGAGTGACAGAAAACAGAGGGTGCTTATTAACGGTAGATACTCAGATTGGGTCACTGTCACTAGTGGAGTACCTCAGTGGTCAATATTGGGCCCTATTCTCTTCAATATATTTATTAATGATCTTTTAGAAGGCTTGCACAGTAAAATATAATTTTTTCCAGATGACACTAAACTGTGTAAAGTAATTAACACGGAAGAAGATAGTTTTCTGCTACAGAGGGATCTGGATAGATTGGAGGCTTGGGCAGAGAAATGGCAGATGAGGTTTAACACTGACAAATGTAAGGTTATGCACATGGGAAGGAAAAATACATGCCACCAGTACATACTAAATGGTAAAATATTGGGTAACACTGACATGGAAAAAGACTTAGGAATTTTAGTGAACATGAACAGCAAACTAAGCTGGAAAAACCAGTGTCAGACAGCTACTGCCAAGGCCAATAAGATAATGGGTTGCATCAAAAGGGGCATAGACACCCGTGATGAGAACATAGTCCTACCACTTTACAAATCACTGATCAGACAACACAGAGTACAGTGTACAGTTCTGGGCTCCTGTGAACAAGGCAGACATAGCAGAGCTAGAGAGGGTTCAGAGGAGGGCAACTAAAGTAATAACTGGAATGGGGCAACTACAGTACTATGAAAGGTTATCAAAATTAGGGTTATTGACTTTAGAAAAAAGACAATTGAGGGGAGATCTAATAACTATGTATAAATATATCAAGGGTCAGTACAGAGATCTCTCCCATCATCTATTTATCCCCAGGACTGTGACTGTGACAAGGGGACATCCTCTGAGTCTGGAGGAAAGAAGGTTTGTACACAAACATAGAAGATGATTATTTATGGTAAGAGCAGTGAGACTATGGAACTCTCTGCCTGAGGAGGTGGTGATGGTGAGTTCACTTAAAGAGTTCAAGAGGGGCTTGGATGTATTTCTGGAGTGTAATAATATTACAGGTGATAGCTACTAGAGGTGGGTCGTTGATCCAGGGAGTTATTCTGATTGGAGTCGGGAACCAATTTTTTTCCCCTTAAGTGGGAAAAATAGGCTTCTACCTTATAAACTATTTCACTAATTTCATGTTATATAGTAAAACACTTGGAGCACTGTTTTTGTCTAAATCTGTTCATAGACTTAAAATATAACATGCTGATGTCCTACACTAGAGGGAGCTTAGAACCTTACGGCATACTGTTTCATTACTATTTTTAATGTACAGGGTGGGCCATTTATATGGATACACGTTAATAAAATGGGAATGGTTGGTGATATTAACTTCCTGTTTGTGGCACATTAGTATATGTGAGGGGGGGAAACTTTTCAAGATGGGTGGTGACCATGGCGGCCATTTTGAAGTCGGTCATTTTGAATCCAACTTTTGTTTTTTCAATAGGAAGAGGGTCATGTGACACATCAAACTTATTGGGAATTTCACAAGAAAAACAATGGTGTGCTTGGTTTAAACGTAACTTTATTCTTTCATGAGTTATTTACAAGTTTCTCTTTGTTTACAGCCTTTGACATGTCGCCAAGGTTAACACGTGAGGACCGGATAGAAATTGTGTTGATGTCTGGTGAACGCAGTAACCGGGTCATTGCAAGACACCCTACGAGACCACCCATCTCCCATGCTACAGTTAGCAAACTGCTTGCTAAGTTTCATGAAACTGGTTCAGTGTTGGATTTGCCAAAATGTGGACGCATGAAATCTGTCACTAATGAAGAAACATCAGTGGCTGTCCTAGCTTCATTCAGCAAGATCCCACAGCGTAGCACTCGCCGCATGTCACTGGAGAGTGGCATTAGTCGAACATCCCTTCGGCGGATATTAGCTACTTACAAACTCCAGCTACTGCAGCATCTCAACGAGGATGACCCAGATCGGCGCACTGAATTTGCAGAATCGGCAAAACAAAAATTGGAACAGGACCCTCAGTTTACGCAGAAGATTTTGTTCAGTGATGAGGCAAACTTTTATGTGAATGGTGAAGTTAACAAACAAAACCACCACTATTGGTCTGACACTATCCCACATTGGATAGATCCCTCCAAGACTGTTGGAACAAAAATATTGATGGTATGGTGTGGTATATGGGGTACAAAGATAGTGGTGCCATTCTTCATCAATGTAAACCTCAAGGCCACTGGATATGTGAAATTGCTACATGATGATGTGTTTCCCTCTTTATGCACTGAAGCTGGCACGTTCCCTGAGTTTTTCCAGCAAGATGGTGCACCACCACATTATGGGTGTCCGAGCATTCCTAGATGAACAGTTTCCTGGAAAGTGGATTAGTCGTCGTGGGCCAGTTGAATGGCCCCCAAGGTCTCCCGATCTGACCCCCTTAGACTTTTATCTTTGGGGTCATCTGAAGGCAATTGTCTATGCTGTGAAGATACGAGATGTGCAGCACCTGAAACTACGGACACTGGAAGCCTGTGCTAGCATTTCTCCTGCGGTGTTGCTATCAGTGTGTGAAGAGTGGGAGAAGAGGGTTGCATTGACAATCCAACACAATGGGCAGCACATTGAACACATTTTATAAGTGGTCAGAAACTTATAAATAACTCATGAAAGAATAAAGTTACGTTAAAACCAAGCACATCATTGTTTTTCTTGTGAAATTCCCAATAAGTTTGATGTGTCACATGACCCTCTTCCTATTAAAAAAACAAAAGTTGGATTCAAAATGGCCGACTTCAAAATGGCCGCCATGGTCACCACCCATCGTTTCCCCCCTCACATATACTAATGTGCCACAAACAGGAAGTTAATATCCCCAACCATTCCCATTTTATTAAGGTCTATCCATATAAATGGCCCACCCTGTATAACAGTATGCAGTAAGCTCTCATGCTCCCTCTAGTGGTGGCTTTAGAAAGTCAGAATGCTATGTTTTAACGGGTTCTCAAGTACCATAACAATTTTTTTCTCTGCCCAGAGTACCCCAAACACTATATATTTTTGCCCCATATACCAGTTTTTCAAGTTAGCACTTTCCTTCCCCTGTTCTCACCATCTCTATATTCTAGCAGGATGTTTACATGGGGCTTACTTCCTGTTTTCATCAGCTTCCTTGACTAACCAGGTGCAGCACAATTTGCTCTGTAATATTTCTCAGAGCTGTGAATTTCTAGAAAAAATTGTAACGGTTGTGTTTCTTTACATTTTAAGAATATTAACTTTTTTTAAACTATCAGTATGTCCCCTTAGAGGACTTGAACCTGTGAGAGCCCCTGGTCACTTGTATAATACATTGTAATTCTTCTGTATTGTAGTATACTGTGATGACAAAAGCAGAGCTCCCAGAGTCCCCTATCAGAATGCAACAGTGGTGCACACATGTGACCGTAGCTCTATTCACTTCTATGGGATGCAAAGTATAGTCTCCATCAGTCGGCAGTCAGACCCCAGTGATCAGACACAACCCCTAGTCAGTGTTATTAGTGGGAAAACATCTAATTTTAAGACTATATTACAGAAATCCTGGCCATGTTGGCCAATCATAATCAACCAGAATTAAGCTTCAATTTTTAAAACTGAAATAAAAATATTTAACATGACTGGTTGCCATGAGGCCTCTGTTTTTATAAACGTTTTCATACATGTGACAATGTTGGAAACTATTTATCACATGTCCATCTCTATATCTTTTAGTGATACGTTTTACAAACACCTTGTTGTATATGTGTATTTAAACCTAACACTGGGTCTACTTGAGGAAATGGCAATAATTGGGGCATTACATGCAATGACAAGATTGAGAAAATCTTCCCCTTCTATTAAAGGAGTTATCCCATGATTAATGTAAAATATGAAGATCAGACATCTTTTTCTAACAAAACTAGAACCAACCCTCTACTGCACATAGGTTCTGAGATCTTACCATTCATTTCTTTGCTACATTTATATCAAGCTGGAAGCTGAAGGGGAGTGTCTTTTCTGCTGCAACTAAGGGGGCATGTCCATTCTGCTGGATCTCTCGCCCTATCACAGCTCAGGATGCAGGTGAAGGATGAAACTGAGCATGTGCGTCCTTCTCAGAGAGCAGGACAAAGAAATAAGAAAAAGAACAAATAGCAGGTGGTCCCAACAGATCCATTTGTTTTTTATAACTCTGTTGCTATTCAAATTTTTAATTATATGCAATAACAAAAGTATTCAGATCCAAGTGCTGGTTTAAAAACTGTAGAATATTTTTCATGGGACAACCCTCTTTAAAATAAAACTGCACTAATCCCAATGAAGGGGTTTTGCCTTCCAATGAACATTTCCTATGTGCACATTACTATCATATTTGGGGTAAGCTACACAACCAAGGATCCCTAAAAGTTCTACTTGAAAACAGTTGTCAGGAGAATAATGTATTGTCCTAGTGTATGAACCCATTTCTCACCAATCTCTAGCATTCAAATGTATAATAGTTACTCCCTATTTCCATCCCCTATAAAATCCCTGTCACCATTAGGCCTTATTCACACGTCCGTAGTGTTTTGCAGATCCGCAAAACACCTTGCCACCAGCCCTATAGAGATGCCTATACTTGTCCGCAATTGCGGGCAAGAATAGGACATGCTCTATATTTTTGCGGAGCCGCCGTCCGGAAGATCCGCATCCATCACGTCCCCATTCAAAATGAATGGGTCCGCACCCGTTCCGCAAATTTGCGGAACGGGTGCGGACGTAGATTGCGGACGTGTGAATTAGGCCTTACCCTCCTCTCTTAGGCCTCTTTCACACGGACGTTCCGGATTTGCACTGGATGCGTCCCGGGTGAATTGCGGGAAACCCGCGCAAGTGTGCATGCAATTTCAGTCAGTTTTGACTGCGATTGCGTTGTTCTGAATGTTTTTTATTTATTTTTTAACCCCTTAAGCCAAATTTAAGTAAGCATTCTGTATTAAGTATGCTATTATTTTCCTTTATAACCATGTTATAAGGGAAAATAATATAGTAAACTGACTTTCATCAATTTACTTACATCATCTCCTTAGGCACTTGTTTGCGGATGCTTGTGATCTTCACGCAGCCCTATTCATTTCTTTGGGGCCTGCGTTGCGTGAAAAAAGCAGAATATAGAACATTCTGAGATTTTCATGCAACGCACAAGTGATGCGTGAAAATCACCGCTCATCTGCACAGCCCCATTAAAGTGAATGGGTCCGGATTTAGTGCGCGAAATTCTCGCCCATGTGAAAAGGGCCTTATATACGTATATAAACTGCTGCTCAGTGCACACTCTCCAATGTAATATATGTTTCCTCATCAATGTACTGGATAAATAGGAAATATCTGTCATACCCCATCACCTACAGCAACAGACCTCTTTCACATGTCTGTGTCCATGATGACATCCATGACAAGATTGTCGGTGGTTTATAAGTGAAGATGTCTGTGAAGGATCCATGTTTGGTCTGTGTGTCCGTTTTTGCCCTCGGTCTGTCATCGGTATTCCACATCCACTACTAGGCTGAAAATTAGTTTCCATAGCATCTTCTACTAATGATCTGTGAAAATCACTGATAAGACACAAATGACATCCGTGTTGTGTCAGTGGATTTCACAGACCCATAGACACATGGAAAGGGCATGTTTGGGCTAAATCACAGACCAAAGTAGGTCACGTCCCCGTGTGTTTTTTTCACTGACCCATAATAAATGGAAAAGTACTGATCTGTAAATAAACACATTAAAGTCAATGATTCACTGACATGTTAGGGAGGCCTTATGAACCCACTCTGACACAGGGTCCATTTAGCTGAACAAAGCAATTTCAAGACAGAGCGTTGTAATTTTAACCCATGAATTGCACATCATGGGTTACAATCTTTTATTTGTAAGCAGGAAAGACTTTACCCCAAGGATCTGTTACAATGTAGCAATAAACGCTACACATAAAACAACTAAACAGAGGAAGTAAACAGAAGAAAGATAACATTCCAGTTGAACAGGTGTTTCTATTTAGAGGGCTGCTCCATGCAACATATCAAACCCAGAAGACATGAAGTATATCCCAGAGATTAGGTGAACAAAACAATCCCTTTTGACTCGGTGCTCATGTAATAAAATCCAGTGCAAGAGCTGTATGTGATCTTTGAAGCAGA
This sequence comes from Bufotes viridis, assembly GCA_033119425.1. Classification (NCBI taxonomy): domain Eukaryota; kingdom Metazoa; phylum Chordata; class Amphibia; order Anura; family Bufonidae; genus Bufotes; species Bufotes viridis. The sequence continues at coordinate 149,651,401 of CM065593.1, read as the reverse complement.
AGTGACATTTTTATCCCGCTGTAGTTTTTAGGGCATTCTAATTTTAGTACAACAATGAAACTGTCTGAAATTATCCCCAGGGCATACTTGCTTCAGCACATTAATGAGGCTATAGCAAACCACATTTAATAGAAAATGACATATATGTTGGGGAGGCCTGCAACATCCATAGGACAGAATATCATCTGAAAGCCTTGTAGTTGTGATAAAAAAACTTATTATTATTTATGTGTTTGGTATAGAAAGCAGTGATGAAAATGTCATATGTACAGCCGGACTGTGGGAATACTCTAAAAGGTTACTAGAAGGCAGATTGCTAGTAATGCCGCAATTACAGGAAGAATTTCCTGAAAAGTGACTCAAGGCACTGAATGTCATCAATGTTACAGCTTGTACGCCTGTTTTATGTAGGGGACATGGATACCATATGAACCAGATGAAGGCTATTGATATGATGCTTTAAGGGAATGTGTTATCATTAGAAAATAACCTACTGTTCAATGGGATCAATGGGGTCATTTACTATTCTGAAATACGTCTAAATTAGGTGTATTTCAGGCGCAGATGGCGGCGCAATGGTTAGGGGATGGGTCGGCAGTCCCTTCTCATTCATCATTTTCCACGCCTGTTTTAGGCATAGAAAATGGTCTAAATGTAAGACGGCTCGGAAGCTATCTTGTATTTAGATCTGGCGCTGGATGCGCCAAGGTTATGGAGAGGCATGTATCTCTTCATAACTTGGGCGGATCCTCCGCCAGCTATGGGCCTTTATTAAGACCAGCGTCCAAAAATGCCAGTCTTAATAAATGTCCCCCAAGTTTTTCATGTTAAACATATATATTTTTTTTAATATATATATATATATATATATAAAATATATATATATATATATATAAAAATCGGAAAAATAAGGCAGCACTCCATATATAAAAAAAATGGATCTGTTGGTGCCACGTGCTCTTTGTTCTTTTTCTTATTTCTTTATTCACCCATGTGGGCAGTGCGACGTTTTCGGCTCCAAACAACTGAGCCTGGCCACTGGGCCTGAAATATATCAAGACGTCCTGCTCTTTGAAAGCAGCCACATGGACCATAGATGTCTTTCACATCTGCTTTTTTAATTCAGGTTTTGAGATCCGGCAGAGAATCTGAAAAACCTGATTTAGGCTACTTTCACGCTAGCGTTTTTGCTGGATACGGCAGGGTTCAGCAAACACGCTTCTGTTACTGATAATACAACCATCTGCATCTGGTTGTATTATCTTTAATGTCAATAGGGACAAATCAGTATGCATCAGTTTTGCATCATTTCAGAACAGTTGCGTTTTGGTGCTGGTCACAAAGCCGCTGCAAGCAGCGTTTTTGTGTCCGGTTTACAAGACTGAACAAACCTGATCAGGCATGAAAATCAATGTAAGGGTACTTTTTCACTAGCATTGTACGGATCTGGCAGACAGTTTTGGCAGTATTTCCTAGGTTAAATGGTGACAATCGTGACATTATCAACCGCCGCAAACCGTCATTTTTGTTTGTGTCAGTGAGGCTATGGACCCTATTGCTGCACTGGCTGGACAATTGCAGGGTCTGTCTTTGGAGGTAGCTGACCTCTGCACGCAGATCCAGGGATCACAGACTGCTGGTGCCCGTAGTAATTACCAGGCCTGTCCTGAACCTAAGGTTGCACTTCCGAACCGATTTTCGGGGGGAACCGATAATTTCATTTGGTTCAGAGAGTCGTGTAAATTTTACTTTAAGTTACGTCTGCTCTCATCTGGGGATGAGAGTCAAAGAGTTGGTATTATCATTTCGTTGCTTAAAGGGGACTCTCGGTCGTGGGGTTTTTCTCTACCGTCCGGATCACTGTCCCTCTGGTCGGTAGATTCATTTTTCAGAGCTCTAGGTCTTATTTATGATGACCTGGATCAGATCTCCCTGGCCGAGACCAAGTTACGTGGTTTACGGCAGGGAGAACGTTCTGCAGAAATCTATTGCTCTGAATTTAGGAGATGGGCTACAGATACGAAGTGAAATGATCCAGCTGTCCGTAGCCAATTTTGCCAGGGATTATACAAGAAGCTACAGGACGTGTTGGCTTTTCAAGAAAATCCCAAGTCATTGGAAGCGGCTATGTACGTATAGATAGACACCTGAGAGAGAGATCTAAGGTCCCGTACTCTCAGGAGGAACTATCATATAATATGGCGGCTTCCTCTAACACTCTGGGTGGAGAGACTCCTGAGTTTATGCCTGGTGAAGAACCTAGGCAGTTAGGGGGAGCTATCCCTGGATCTACTTGCAAGAGTGTTAGTCATAAGAAGGGAGTATGTTTTTTCTGTGGAAAAGAGGGACATTTTGTTAATGTTTGTCCTTGCGTTCAGCATCAAGGGAAAAAAAGAAAGAAAGTCTAATTCCCATCTTACTATTGATGGTGTGGGTGGGGAGTCAGAGAACTTACTTTTGTCTTTTACTGGTAGTAGCCGATTTCTCCTGTCTGCCGAGGTGGCGCTAGAGTCCAAAACTGTGGGAATTAGGGTGTTAATTGACAATGGGCAGGGGTTAACATAGTCGATGGTCAGTTTGTCCGTATGCATGGGTTGACAACAAGTGCATTAGAGAAAAATATTTAGGTGTTTGCAATAGACTCCGCACCACTTACTCAGAAATGTTTGTCACAGATGGTGCAGGACATCCGTTTGAGAGTGGGTGATTCTGTGTGGCTGTCCACAAGAAATGTTAAGTTGAAAGTACCTTCCTGGTAGTTGGGTCCAAGGTTTATTGGACCATATAAGATCACTGCCATTATTAACCTAGTAGCCTTTCGGCTTGAACGACTTCCTCAGGCTTTGCAAATTCATAATGTGTTCCAAGTCGTTGTTGAAGAGATATGTCAAACCTGTTGAACCGTCCTCCTTGCTTCCCCCCCCCCCTTGTCATGGTGCATGGTAATCTGGAATTTCAGATAACCAGGATACTGGACGCTCGAGTTCTCCGTAGTTCCCTCCAGTATCTCGTTCACTGGAGGGGTTACGGACCAGAGGAGAGAATGTGGGTTTCAGCGGCCGACGTCAATGCTAGTCGTCTGGTTAAAGAACCAATAGAAGGCGGGGGTACTGTAATTGTCCCTCCAGTTACAGGGGTCAGAAGATCTAAGAGATTGGATGCACGTTATGTTATCTGACAGTCCCTTTGGTTTCACTTTGTTTAATGTTGTTGCTGGTCATGACCCCACCTCTTGTCTCAGGTGTAGATTAAGTGGTCATTCCAAATCCTATTTAGTCTGGCCTCACCCATCAGGCTATGCGGTTGATAGCTCCTTTTGGCTGTGGAAACACTGGTGTTGGTTCTCCTCTTAGTTCTTGCTCGTCACCATAATTTGGAGTTAAGTGTCAGTTCTTCCTACCAGGTGTTGACCTTTTCCCTAGTTTCCAGGCCTAGTAACTCCCCCCCCCCCCCTCCCTCCTGTGTTCGGTGTTGTTTTAACAAGTTGTGGTGATGTGTACGGTAAAGGCAAGGCCGGTACAAGGATTTTTGCCGCCCTAGGCAAAGATCCATTTTGCCCCCATGTCACTCACTCACTGACAGACACACACAAACTGACAGACAGACACGCACACACTGACAGACAAGCACACACTGACAGACAAGCACACACTGACAGACAAGCACACACTGACAGACACACACACACTGACAGACAGACACGCACAAAGACACGCACACACTGACAGACACGCACATACTGAAAGACACGCACTCACTGACAGACAGACACGCACACACACTGACAGACAGACATGCACACACTGACAGACACGCACACACTGACAGACACGCACTCACTGACAGACACGCACTCACTGACAGACACGCACTCACTGACAGACACGCACTCACTGACAGACACGCACTCACTGACAGACACGCACTCACTGACAGACACGCACTCACTGACAGACACGCACTCACTGACAGACACGCACTCACTGACAGACACGCACTCACTGACAGACACGCACTCACTGACAGACACGCACTCACTGACAGACACGCACTCACTGACAGACACGCACTCACTGACAGACACGCACTCACTGACAGACACGCACTCACTGACAGACACGCACTCACTGACAGACACGCACTCACTGACAGACACGCACTCACTGACAGACACGCACTCACTGACAGACACGCACTCACTGACAGACACGCAATCACTCACTGACAGACACGCACGCACTCACTGACAGACACGCACGCACTCACTGACAGACACGCACGCACTCACTGACAGACACGCACGCACTCACTGACAGACACACACACACACACTGACAGACAGACACACACACACACACAGACAGACACACACACACTGACAGACAGACACACACACTGACAGAGACACACACACACACTGACAGACACGCACACACAGACAGACACGCATGCACAGACACGCACACACAGACAGACACGAACGCACTGACGGACACGCACGCACTGACGGACACGCACGCACTGACGGACACGCACTCACTGACGGGCACGCACTCACTGACGGGCACGCACTCACTGACGGGCACGCACTCACTGACGGGCACGCACTCACTGACGGGCACGCACTCACTGACTGGGCACGCACTCACTGACGGGCACGCACTCACTGACAGACACGCACTCACTGACAGACACGCACTCACTGACAGACACGCACTCACTGACAGACACGCACTCACTGACAGACACGCACTCACTGACAGACACGCACTCACTGACAGACAGACAGACAATCACTCAGATAATCACTGACAGACAAACACACACTCACTGACAGACAGGCATACACACTCACTGACATACACACACTCACTCAATGACAGACATTTACTGAAAGACAGACACACACTCACTCACTGACAGACACACACAGGCAGGCAGACACTCACTCAGTCAAACACTTAAACACTCACCTCCCTGGGGTCCAGTGTGGTGCAGCTCCTCAGTCCTCCAGCACGCCGTTTAGTATGCTGGGGCCGGAATGACGTCATATTCCGGCTCCTGGCATCACAGAGGGCGCCCGAGGGAGGAGTGGGGAGCTGCTAGAACAGCCTCCCTTGCCGCCTGCCTCCTCTCCTCTGGTAATTTACTGGCAGAGCAGGCACCTGCCATCAGGGTAAGCAGGTGCCTGCTCTGCCATATTTAAGAAGGACCTCCACCTCCTGGCCCCCCTGTAATGGTGCTGGGGGTGGCTCAAGAGCCGCTCGCCCAGTGCTGCAGCCCCAGACAGGGGGAGCCCACCAGGGCGCCCCCAGCAGGCCGGCGTCCTAGGCGAACGCCTAGTTCGCCTAAAGGTGGCGCCGGCCCTGGGTAAAGGCCTGGAGAGAGTAAATATCTCACCCATTTCCTCAGCTGGGTGAGATAGCTGAAATCAAGAATGATGCATTTGCTTCAGCAGAACATAGTCTGCTGGAGCGCTTTGTTTAAGTTTATATAGGCTGTATTTCTTTGGACTGGAGATAGATTTGGTGGAGGGATTTCACAGTCCACACCCCTCCATTACAGGTTTTTCCCCTAGCCCGAGGTGGTCCCAGGTGAGGCGTAGGCATCATCATTGGGGAGATGGAAGCCTGAAAAGCTCTGTTTGTTCACAGCCAGGAGGGCTGTTAGACCGAAAGGAGAATTGAAGCCTGGAGAGAGGCATCATGTGGTCACAGTCAGGAGGACTGTCGGACCGTGATCCCCCCAATGTATCATGTTGGTCATAGCCAGAAGGCTGCTGTATGGCTGTGTGAAGCCGGATCTCCCCTGCTGTCAACAGCACTCTATAGGTGAGACAGGAATCGACTGTGTATTAGGTAGAGCCCAGACGGGCAGGTATTTATTTTTTATTGTTATGCTGGTGCTATAACTTCAACAAGTGACGCTATAACTTCACCAAGTGACGCTATAACAAGTGACGCTATAACTTCACCAAGTGACGCTATAACTTCACCAAGTGACGCTATAACTTCACCAAGTGACGCTATAACTTGAATGCTACTCTGTCATGCTGAAGTGACCAAATAAATCACAGTTTGGGCCTTGAAACCCGCTGTCTCCGTGAAAATCTGTCATTGCCCACCCTACTCCAAGTACAGATCCCTACAAAGTGTAATGCAAAAAAGTTTTCGAATTATTGACTGGATTTAAATGTAAACAATATTTTTGTTGGCATAACCCCTTTTATATAAAACTAAGAAGAGAAGGAAGGACCTAATAATGATCTGTATTAGGCTCCAGGGAAGAAGAATCATGCACAACGGGCACAAACAAGCCTGTCTCAGCCCTCAGCTGGACATAATAGATTTAAGGACATACACCAGTAAACGAGTTGACTCCGGTTGAATTTTTACCATAATCGATATGTGCCAGTGGTCCTTTGCTCACTACTAAATGCTGCTGGGCTTGTCATTCATGAACGCATCTCATCATTTGAATGTCCTTTGTTTGGTGACATTTCCCAGCACTATGTGTAAAAAGCAGTAATGAACACTCACTAGATGCAATAAGATATCAATTTCAAAGCAATGTAATAGGATCTCTGAAATTTGTAGATCAAAGTATTGCACTTTTCAATGTACTACAAGTCACTTGATTTAACAGGCACTGTTATATATATCGTATTAAGTAACCTATGTCTTCATCATAATACTATATACAGCATACCAACATCACTGCAATTTTGTGCAAGGCAACCCGCAACCCTATATCTACTGTATGAGCAATGACCTCTGCTTATAAACCAATGAATTAATAACATACTTTCAATTCATCAGCTATTTAATATATTGTATGTCTGACTAGTCGATTGACTTGAAAATGAAAAGTGAGCTTCCAGACACAAATGGGGCAGATTTACAAATATCCTAGCCTAAGGCTACATTCACATGATCGTATACATTTTGTGGTCCCCAATCCACATATCTGAAAAATGTGGATATCGATCATGTGCATCTCACACTTTTCACGGGCCCCATTGTCAAAACACCTATTTTTGTCTGCAAAATGGCCAAAGAATAGAACATTTTATAATTTGTAGTACGGCCACCATAGAAATTAGTGGGTCTGTGTGCGATCAGCAAAACATGCGGATCAGATGCGGACTGAAAATATTGTTGTGTGAATTAGGCCTAAAAGTAAAAACTAAAAGTTAAACTGCCCCAGATGAGTTTACACCACCTATTTGTTCTCTTAGTTTTATGCCAAAATGTTGGCACATATTTTGGCGCATGGTGTCAGATTTACGCCATGCTCCCTTTCAGCAAAACCACCTCCTTGCTGGACTGAGGCACAAAAAGGTAAAAAAAAGTGTCTACTACACTTGATAAATGTTGTGCAAAGCATGTATGCTAGTTTTTTTGTGCCTTTAGTAAATACATACAATAGTAAGTAAATTTTGGAAAATCTAAAATTATTGCATGGCGAATACAAGTCATTATTAAAACAGACTTGTCAGGAGAGTTTACAGGTCCTGTTTAAGCTCGCTGTGATACACCGTTTACATAACTATTTTTTTTCTATGGGAGTTACCAAAACATCATGGCGAGAGAGAAATCAGAGAGTTTGGTTGTTTCCATAATCCCGGCCACCTCTGCTTTCTGCCACCCCCTGGATAGGGTTGTGGAATGAAAATACCCCTTTAAGCATTACATAGCACTGACTAGTACAATGGCTGTTCATTGAATGCCGAAGCTTCTCCAGAACATAGCCATGGCTGCCACAAATGTCAGTTCTAGCTAAAAGAGAGATGTCTAGAGAAGGGTATCTCCCCCTGTTGAATCAGTATGTCTTGATAAGATATACAAAAAAAAAAAAGAGGTTTCCTCAAGAACAGGTACGAAACATTTGGTGTATTTTATGCTGTGGTTGCCAACACAACATTGTCTCATAGACATAAGTACATGATGTACGGAAAAAAAATGCCACCGGGAGAGCTTCCATAAACTAATTAATGACCACACAGTCTTTAAACCAGAAATCAATTCAAAGACAAATGAGGCGTGCTGAAATATTAAATCACTTTGATTAGGCACCAAAAACCCTATACTGATATGATTAAACCAAAGTGTTTCTTATAACAAAAGGAATAGAAAAGTAGGCCTTGTCCAGTTAAATGTTAGAGTCCCCATAGTCATTAAACTTTGTCTAGACTTTAAGCTGAAAATATAAGCTTCAACACGGAAAGCTTTTATGTGACTTTTGTGCTAATAATACAAGTCAGATGAAAGGAGATCAGTGGTAATAGCTTTCATTAACTAATAACACTAAAGTTCAGAGCTGTCAAGTTTCATGGTCTAATGAGTGACACTTCAAGCCAACGTTGGAACTTTCATTTCTTCAACAAAGTACGTGGAGATACACTGCCGTTTTAATTATTGATAAATGGCTTGGGGAAAACAATCACCAAATGGATAACTACCAGGTGGGGTGCACCAAGATTTCAGTTTGGGATTTGAAGAAAACCAGCTCTACGACTGTCATCCTAGCCTAAGAGATGGCATTTCGTTGGATTATAAAGGCTTGAATTAGCAGGTTTGTGTTATCAACTGGGAGAGGGGAATAAGCCACTGTCAGATACCGCTAGTGGTGGCTTATAAGAACAAAACATTAGGCATGTTGAAGTTCATCCTCTGAAGAGAGTAAGGACATCCCCATACATATTAGATGGTCATCTGGTCTTGCTGAAATGGGCACATTTGGCGAATGTTCGTCTAATGCGTATGGCCATCTTAACCAATTGCGGAATTCTGAGTGGTTGTCATGGCAGCCTGTTAGGACTCCTATTACACTGTGCCTCTGGAGGTAGTCTAGTACAGGCTAATACAGGTTCAAGGCAGACTAAAAAAAGTTTAAAATATATATAAAAAAATATATTAGAAGTGAAAAAAATCATTTTCCCGTTAAAAAAAACCAATAAAAAGTAGCATAATTGTTTTTGTTGCTTCAACACATGTCCAAATATCATGTTATTTATCACGTGCAGTGAATTCCGAAACACAAAAAATCCCACGGCCAAAACTTCCATTTTTTGGTCAACCCGCTTCTAAAAAAAATGGAATAAAAATTGCGGTTATAAGTACTGCAAAATGACACCAAAAAAGTCCAGCAAAAAACAAGGCCTTATACAGCTTCATTATGGGAAACATTTAAAAAAGGTGTGAAAATATGATAATTTTTTTAAAGGCTTAAGTTTTTCATTTTTTAAATATAATAAAAACTTTATACATTTGGCACAGCTATAATCATAATGACCCACAAAATATATTATCATGTCACTTTTACCACATAATGACACATAATAACAATAAAAAACAATGGAAAATGTGAATGTTTTTCTTTTCCCCATTCCATCTGACAAATCATTTTTTAGCAGTTTCTCAATTCTAGCTTTTGATACTGATGACCTATTCTTCGGATAGGTCATCAATCTGAGATTGGTGGCAGTCACCCAGCACACCCAATGACCATATCCTGGAGCCCGGCTACAGATTACTTGCATGGCCACAGCTAAGCCCTCATGCACACGACCGTATTTTGTTTCCTTGTCCGTTCCGTTTTTTTTGCTGATAGGATGCAGACGTATTCGTTTCAACGGGTCCGCGAAAAAAGTGGAACACCATCTGCTGTCCGCATCAGTATGTCCGTTCCGTAGCCCCGCAAAAAAAATAGAGTATGTCCTATTTATTTCTAAATATATATGCGGACCAAATCCACAAAAAAATCGGATTTCATACGGACGTCATCTGCAAAACACATACGGTCATGTGCATGAGGCCTAAGTGTAAGGAGCCATCTACTTCCGGCTCAGTCCACTGATTGTGGCGGTGCCAGGTGTTGGACCTTCACCAATCTGATAGATGATGGCGGACAGATCACCAATATCAAAAAGCTTGAATACCCCTTTGAATGGTGCTATTAAAAATACAACTTATTTCTCAAAAAAACAAGACCTGATACAGCTGTCAACATAAGAATACAAAAGTTCTGGCTCTTGGAAGGCGGGAGGAAAAAAATAAAATAAAATGCCACTGTTAAATTTGCTGTGTCCTGTAAGGGTTAACTATCCCAATCCTTTGTCTCCATGAAATAAGCATCGGCATGTGGAAGTAACAGTGAGCATGCAGTCTGTTTGCCACACATGCATTCAGCCAAAAAATATCTCAAATATATAGCCGGCTGTAGGCTGAATCCACACATGCCGGTTTTGGGGGCCTTTATGTATACAAAAGAGCAGAGTGGATAGAAGAGAGCAGAGAATGTAATGGCGATTTAATCTTTTCTTTTGTAATGCTATTACAATGTTTTAAATTATTTGTATATTTCAATAAAACCAAATTTACAAGAAGAGAGCAGAGTGGATAGAAGAGAGCAGAGAAGTCTTTCTTTTATCACTTTTCATAATTGTTTATCCACTTCTGGAACGGTCTTAAAACAGCAACAAAAAACAGCATTAAAAACTTAATGTGTGAAGCCAGCCTTGTGAGAACCCCTCAATTATTAATATTTTCAGGGGCATCTTTCACAAACTAACTGCATTCTTGTGAAGTGGACCTCTGCCCACAGATAATGGAGGGATTGTAAGATGATGTCTTATACCAGATGATCTTTTTCTGCTGTAGAGTATAAACCTGAGCAAGAACCGTACATACAGTGTATCACTAAAGTACTGTGTATTCCCCCCAAAAAAACGAAAAAAAACAACTTTCTTTTACATTGCCCCGCATTAGCTTGCAAACCTTGTGTGATTTTAAAAGGCACAACTTGAAGCTTCTTAGGTTCAGTACAAAATTACACAGGGACCAACTACCAACCACCCGCCATTTATAATCCTGTTGTCTTGATATTTGTCGGAACAGTCTTTGGGCCCCCTTACCACTAATTGCCAGGCTGCACCTGTACCTATACATCATAGCGTAGCTCAGCTGCAGGACCGCATGCAGAGTAAAATAATGGCAAGTACGGGCCACAACTGTGGCATCAGGCTCACTGATGTGAGTGGGGAGTGAAGGTTAACCTGTCTGGTCTGATCCCACAGAAGGGCTACTGTAGTAAAGATTTTAGAAATATGTAATGCTGTCTACGATACAAGGGTGTGAAAACACACACAACTGCACTTGTTGTGTAGGTGGCTACATAGTCACAGACTGGTCAGACTGTCCATACTGACCCTTGTGCACTAAATCACTTACATGAAGCAATGGAAAAGGCCCAGGTCAAATGCCCATTCTTTTATATGAGGATGGTCAAGTGCAAGTGCATCGTTTATCTGGGGAAAAGATGGCACCAGGATGCACTATGAGAAGAAGGCAAACTGTAAGAGGCAGTGTGATGCTCTAGGCCAGGGATGCCCAACCTGCGGCCCTCCAGCTGTTGCAAAACGACAACTCCCAGCATGCCCAGAAAGCCTACAGCTATCAGCCTACAGCCGAGCATGATGGGAGTTGTAGTTTTACAACAGCTGGAGGGCTGCAGGTTGAGCATCCCTGCTCTAGGCAATGTTCTACTGGGAAACCCTGGGTCCTGGCACTCATATGGGTGTTACTAAACATTGTTGGAGGCCAAGTATACCTCATCATGGCGATGGTATTCCCTAATGGCAGTGGCCTCCTCCAGCAGGATAATTCACCCTGCCACACTGCCAAAATTGGGAATGGTTTGAGGAACATGACAAAGAGTCCAATGTGTTGACTTGGCCTCCAAATTCTCCAGATCTAAATCCGTTTGATTATACAATAAGTGAGATGTGCTGGAAAAACAAGCCCAATCTATGAAGGTCTCACCTCACAAGAACTCACAGATATTGTGGAGATCATGCCACCATGAGTCAGATCTGTTTTGGCAGAACAAGGGGAACCTAAACAATATTAGGCAGATGGTTTTAAAGTTATGGCTGATGCTTGGGTTAAGTTTTCTTTTAAAGCAAGACTTCACTTTCACTTTGCTAGTATTTTGTAATGCGAGGCACTACGTATCACCTTAAATCTTCAACATGTCCAATTCATTTGTCATTGCATTGGACCTTTGATTAATTTAAACCAGTGATGGGAAGAGCTAAAGGCCAACAAATCTTGTGAGCTCTAATCTATTTGTTATAGCACTGTCTGCACTAGTCCTGTGCCAAGTGATGATTTGTCTGATAAACAAGACTACTGGCTGACTTTAGACCATAAATTGTATATATCCAGCAATGTCAAGTTTTTCTGTCCTCTGTATCCTGGCTACAAGAAGTAAATCCAGGTCATAGAAGTCACAGTCTTTGAGAAGAAAGTCACAGAGAAACTGTCACCACCAGGGTTGACCCAGCACCATGTGACAAATAATGTGTAGTAGAGAAATACTAGAGCATTATATACACCATATCAGAAAATCTGTCCCTGTCACAGTTTTATTGCGGCCCTTTCATGTAAGACAATCTAATAATTTAGTTCACAGTTCAAAAAGTGGATCACGTATTAACAATAACTAACATAACACAAAAAATGAATAATTTAAAAGAACTGTGAATCTGTGGAATAGTTTATCCCAGGAGGTGATCGCAGCAGTAGCAGTCGACGGCTTTAAAAAAGGCTTAGATAATTTTTTATAACTATATAAGATCAATATTTAAATAATCACTGTACTTTAACACAACTTTGCATAAGCCGATAGTACAGGTGAATGTAAGAAACTTTGTAATATATCAAAGAAAAACGTCTCTTTCATCCACTCGCCTAAACTGAAATTCTTGGCTGAATCCATCTTGAGAACTGAAACGAGAGGGACTGCCACCTCACTGAAGGATCACGTTAAATCATCTCATAGAAGTCTAAGAAAAGGGAAATGTAGAGTGGTAGTAGACTGCTGTGAGAGAGACACTGATACATGTCACATATAGAAGTCTATAGAGAGGGAAGGGGGGGTAAGGAAGAGTAAACTGCAGTGAGAGAGACACAGATACATGCAGCCCATAGAAGACTATAGAGAGGGGAGGAGTGAGAAAGAGTGAGCTGCAATGACCGAGACAAAGACACATGCTACCCATAGAAGTCTACAGAGAGAGTAGGGGGTGAGGAAGAGTCAGCTGCTTGAGGGGGAAAACATTTTTCTCTGATCAGATATATTACGATGTTTCTTATATTCACCTATAATACTGATTTATTTAAAGTTTGTAAAGTACAGTGACCATATAAATGTATAGCATTCTTGCCGATCCAGTCAGACTGACATTTTGGATCTTTTAGAGCAAACTGGCCTTATGCCTTATTTTTTTTAACCTTCCTCTGGATCAATGTAATACTAAAATTTACCCCTAACGCCTTCTAGTCATTCATGTTCACTCTCACTTGATAGACATGTTTTTGTTTTTCAACTATGCTATATAATTAAAGCTAGAAAATGGTTCCATAGCGGGAGTGAAACATTGCTGTAACTTGGGTGAATAAACCACTTTTTTTTTAAAGTTACATAAGAGTGCTTTTCTCGCTATATGGTTTGTAATTCTGTACAGAAAGTAAACGGCAGCAGAATGCTCTGTACTTGCACATGCGCCATAGACTTCAACTTGCCGTTCAACACTTGTGCAGAATTACCCAGTAACAGCCTGAGGAAATGATGCCGTCGTCTTGCAGCCCATGGACATGTTTACTCCTATGAATTTGTTTTCTTGGACCTTACCTTGAAATGCAAAATTCACCTAAGAAACAATCTCAGTTGCAAAATGCAAGCTTGTTTAACCCCTTCCTGACACAGTGATTTTCCATTTTTGTGTTTTAGTTTTTCACTCCCTGCCTTCCCAGAGCCATAACTTTTTAATTTTTACGATCACATAGCCGTATGGGGGCTTGTTTTTTGCAGGACAAGTTGTACTTTGCCACTATGCCACCATTTAATAGGGACTGACTTGTGCTCTTCATTCTCCAGGTCAGTACGATTACGGTGATACCAAATCTGTATAGTTTTTTTTGCGTTTTAATGCAGAAAAAAAAAAAAAAAACTTTGGAAAAAAAATATTTTTTCTAGTCATCGCCATATTGACCCCCATAACATTTTAATATTTATGTCAATAGAGATGTGTGAGGACTAATTTTTTGCGGGACAATTTGTAGTATTTGCTAATATCTTTTTGGAATGTGTATGACTTTTTTAATGCTTTTTATTCAAAGTAAAGTGATGAAAAGACAGCAAATCAGCCATTTTTTTTTATTACACCATTCACCGTATTGGATACTTTGTTATATTTTAATAGTATTGTAGTTATCGCACATGGTGATGCCCACTATGTTATTTTTTTAATTATTTTTTTATTTTGAGTTTGGGGAAAGGTGGGGTTATATTTTTTAAAACTTTTTTTTGTACCCAAGTGGACTCCAATCATCAGACTGCAATTTGTATAGAATAATGGAATTTGCTCCATTATTCTATATAGAAATAGGTATAATACAGTTTAGTGCTGCCACCTGCTTGACTGAACTGTAATATACAGGTAATAAGCCTGGAAGCCTAGTACAGGCTCAGGCTCATTACCAGCATAGAATGCGGTCCCTGGTCTCCGTCGGTGGAAAGCGTTCAAAACCCAGAAGCGCACGCTTCCGGGTTTTAACAGTCTCAGACACCGTGGTCACATTTGAGAGGTTAAATGTCCACGGTCCATATTACCGCCAATTGCGGACATTAGCTGTGGGTGCCTGCTGTGTGAAACAGCAGGCATCCAGCAGCTATGGCACTCTCTCCACTCCGGTGAAGACACCATCTGTAAAGACCCCACATCCACTGTACATTTAAGGCAGATATTGGGAAGGGGTTTATAATGAAAACAAATTAGAAACTGCTACCTAATTCAAAATGGCTGAACTTCCTGTTGTCACGACAGAATAATGGCAATATATCTGTAAACAAAACAAATATAATTAACCCCTTGTCGATATCGGACGTACATGTATACATGTCAGATGTGTAAGTATGGTGCTTGAGAGGGCGTCATAGTCAGGTGATCACATAGTCCCATAGACCCTAGTGGGACTTTTTTTCCCAATGATTTTTTATGTAAAAAAATATATATACCCTTATATGGCTATATCAACCGAATATTTAAAAATGTTATAGTTCTCGGAAGGTGGGGATGAAAAAAACAAAAATAGTTGGCAGTTAAGGGGTTATTTTATCTGGTTTACTAATAAGTTATTGTGCAGCAGATTTACTAAAATACACCACTGAGGAATTATTCATGTACATTAGCGATGTTCATGTTACAAAACAGAGGCTCCAAGAGAGAAATCCCCTTTGTCCCAATGTGGGCTACAGTAGATTAAGCTGAAGGCACGTACATTCGAATCATCCAAAATGGGCGAAAAACACTTTAAATCAGAAATAAAGTTAAATCACCAAAATCACAACAAAGCAATGTGATTTAGAGCGACATTTTAAAAAGGTCACTTACACTAGATTTAAACCATCCATTTAAAAAAAAAAAAAAAACATTAACTAAAAACAAGAAAATGAATATTTTAATGAGAGGTGACTTGACATGTGGGAAAAATGAGTAATACACATAATTAAGAAAACGAGATTTCTGTATAATCACTTTGTTTTGGGAAACATTTGGATGAGCTACAAGCAAAACAAATTCAAATAAAAGCAGGCGCCAGTAGAGTAACAAAACTAAGTAATCTAAGCTCACCAAAAATATTATATAAAGTTATCCATTCACCTATGCTGTTTTTATTTTCTGATTGTACATCGTTTTATTATATTTCCTGAACATGATTATGGGGGCAGCCATCTTGCCAGAGCTGTTGTAACGCATATGGAGATATGCTTTACAGCAGCCACCATGGGCCATAGACAAAATATACTGGAGGGGACTCATTCACTTCTATGGGACAGTTTTCTAGGCATGTCTATGAGTCTTACATAGAGTTCCATGGTAACATTCTGGATGCTTTCAGCCACCACTAGTAGGAGTTTAGGAGTTTACTGCATACCATGTGCACATTAAACACAATGATGAAACAGTAGAAGTAGGCTCCCCCTAGTGGTGGCTTTCAGCAGACAGACTTTTATTGATTAACTGTATCAGAAAAAACAAATCTCAGACCAAAATAAAAAATGTACTATGAAATTAATAAGCACAGAATCCATGACCTAAAAAAAATGAGATGATAATAAAGGAATTAGATTTACCTTTAATTCATTTTTTTATTTTAAAATTAATCTAATTGTCAACAGCAGAGTTTGGGTCAGTGGCTTCATATAAAGCTATTGTTTAGGTAACAAATTTAAAGGGATGGGTCATCAAACTCAGATCGGTGGGGGTCTGACTCCAGACACTCCTGCCGATCAGCTGTTTGAAGACGGCACGATGCTTGCCTCTACATATGATCATATGACCAAGCACAGTGCCATACATTGTATAGCGGTTTTGCTTGGCATTGCAGCCCTATCTATGAAAAACTCTTTAAATGAGACATTAGATCAATAACCAGAGAATGATCATGATGTCTTTTCTATCACCCACTCTGGACAAGCAGCATGTGTCCAGCACTTCTAAGTGGGCATTAGGCTAGCACTGTTAGGACAAAGAATGTGGATGACTCTGTTTGGTACATATTCCACAAGGAAATCCACATGAACTCCAATCAAAACACTGTCTCCCATGGTTGTCAATGGAAAATCTGCACTCTAGCATAAACAATGTGCACATAAAATGAATGTGGGTTCGTATGGACCTACTCTGCTCCAGTACTATGCTCAACAAAATCCCAAGTATGACCCTGGATCTGTGATCCTATTCCAGGCCATCTTCTAGGCTATTGAGCTCTCCTATAGGAGCAAGGTGGGCACTTTTTAACAATACTAAAACTTATTTCAATTTTACTGTTGGCTTTAGTAAAAAAATATCAGGCATCAACCTCAATCTTCCACCTAAGCCCCTAAAGTTCATATGCTAAGAAATATTGCAGTGAAAATTGCAGCAAAAGCCATGATTGAACTGCGAAGTGTGAAAGTACCCTAACACAAATACTTATACTACAAGTTATTAAAAATGCAGCTAAAAACGTGTAGGGAATCATCCAGAGATTTAAGTAAAGATGATGAGATGAAAACAACTTACCAACTGAACAAGCAAACTGATTAAATCTGTCAAAGGTTTATTCACAATCAGAAGTTCCTCAGCTGTGTGCGTGTCTCCACCTTGTCCAGTCTTCTGAGCCTAGAAATGTAAATAGATTTTCAATTTCTTGATAAATTCACACTGAATGTTAAGGATCACAGATGTGGAAGGCAGAATGTGTCATAACTAATTTTCAGCTGTATAGCACAGATAATAAAAAATAGGACAGTGGATACCTAAAGCATGCAAAGTAATACAAATCAATTCTAATTTCTGTGTTATAATAGTTTATATATATATATATATATATATATATATATATATATATTTACTATGAACAGTTCAAAGGATTTTCCAAGACTTTATAATTAACAAATTATCCTCTGGATAGGTCCTGAGTATTGCATCGGCTGGCTCCGACACCCGGGATCCCCGCCAATCAACTGTTTGAGAAGGCACCGGCGCTCCTGTAAGCGCCGCGGCCTTCTAGCAGCTTACCAAGCATGGCGCTGTACATTTAATAGCGGCTGTGCTAAATGGGGCTAAACTGCGTCTAGGCCATGTGAATGATGAACATCTCATCACTGCCCATGGCAAAAGCTGAGAGAAGGCAGCGCGCTACTCTTGTCAAACAGCTGATTGGCAGGGGTCCCGGGTGTCAGACCTCCACCGATCAGATACTAATGACCTATCCAGAGGACAGGTCATCACTTATAAAGTCTTGGAAAACCCCTTTAAGCAAATTGAAGATGAAATGATCTCCAAAAGGCAAACAGTTAAAGATTAAACTTACTTTTCAACATTTGATTTCAATATTGGAGCATTATTTTGCGTATTATTTTGGTTTTGTACAATTTTAGAGTGAAAAAGGGAAAGGAGTACCTTACTAAAGTAGGGGAACACAAGGAGATTGATCAGATAACTTGGACTGAAGTCTAAGACCTTAAATAGCCTGTTAGAGTTAAGGCTTGTTCACAGTCATTGTTAGTAAAGGCCAGGTGATGCAAATTTCAAAGCTTTATAAATACCTAGACTCCTCTAACCTTCAGTTTGCCATTTCTTCAGTTCAAAATGTAATTATGAAATTACAGTTACAGGAACTTTGGAGTTTACAAGAACATTGGACTGGAAGACCAAGATAAATTTTGGTGACAGCTGCTTGTAGGATTGCTGGAAAGGCAAATTAGAACCCCCACTTGACCACAAAATTCACCTTAGAAGTTTGCAAAAGAACATCTAAACAAACCTGGTGAATTTTGATAACAATAGAATTGTTATCAAATAGAATTCCATGTCCACAACGAGCAAAGGTGTGTTTGGAGAAAAAAGTGCACAGAATTTCCTCTTCAACCAATAAGCATGGGTGTGGATCAATTATGATTTGGGGTTGTGTTGCAGCCATTGGAACGAGGAACATTTCACGGGTAGGGGGAAGAATGGACTGAATGAAATTCCAGCAAATTACGGAAGCAAACCAACTGTAAAAAAGCTGAAGTTGAAAAGAGGATGGCTTCTACAAATGGATAATGATCAACTAAACCCCAAAATTCACAGTAGACTACCTGAAAAGGAGCAAGCTGGAGGTTTTACCATGGCCCTCACAGTCCCTTGATGTGAACATCATTAAAAAAGACTTTTGCAAGGAAGAATGGATGAGAATCCCTCAAACAAGAATTAAAAGACTCTGGCAACAAAAAGCGTTTACAAGATGTTATACTTGTCAAAGGAGGTGCTACTAGGTACTAACCATGCAGAGTGCCCAACCTTTTGCTTCATTCCTTTTTAGTTATTTTGAAAATGTAAAAGATGAAAAAAATATTCTTACTTAAAGGGGTTCAACAAGTGGCATTTATTATGTAGAGAAAGTTAATACAAGGCACTTACTAATGTATTGTTACTATCCATATTGCTTCCTTTGCTGGCTGGATTCATTTTTCCATCACATTATGCACTGCTCATTTCCAAGGTTATGACCACACTGCATTCCAGCAGCGGTGGCCGAGCTTACACACTATAGGAAAAAGGGCCAGCCTCTCTGGTGGCCGAGACTGCAGGAGCACACATAGGCTGGTGCTTATTTCTATAGTGTACAAACATGGCCACTGTTGGATATACACACACAAAAATTTTATAAAAATGTACAAAGAACTCCATCTAAGGGTACATTCACACAACTGTATGTATTTTGTGGTCTGCAAAACACGTAAAATATGGATACTGTCCTTGTGCCGTTTGTCAGCTTTGCTGTGTAGACTGGTACAGACTCAGCAGCAGATGAGGGATCTAATGACCACTTCATTGTACTGCTGGAGGCCTAGATAAAGATGGAGAGCGAAACAATACAGTATAGCCTCAGATATGGCTCTTTAAGTATCTCGCCATGCCCTCATCTCTGGGGGTCAGGGTTGTACTTCAGCAGTCTATTTGAGCATTTATTTCAGCTGCTATAAAGCCCACACAAACTTCTGCACTCTATTTAATGTAGCTGATATTAAAGACATGACACATTCCCTTTAAGGAAAACTGTCTTATGATAAGTCCTCTGGAACATCTAACAGAAACTCTGCTCTCTCTCCATTTTCATATGATTTCGGAGACCAAAAATCATATGGAAATGTGTAACTATGGATGACACTGTTTGTCATTTTTGAGATCTTGATAGAACGGACATTCCTTTACAGGCATAGCACTTTTGTCTATAAAATATAGAATAGTCAATGTGAAGGCCGGTGGAAAGCTGAAGGAGAACTAATGTCATCTGTCATCTTTTTTCCGCCTTTCCGCTGCCTCACTGAATTTACACACAGTTTGGTAAAGTGTACTGTGTATACAGAATATTTTAATGGAATACTAATGGAATAGTATATTCATCATCTTTATGCATAGAAACAACTTTTTCGCCATACCTGAATGACTACTCGCACTACACCAGATGTGTATTTCAGAATACAATGCAGCACATCAAGCAGTGAAAGAAGCTGGGCATTGGCAGCTTTCAGCCGGCTTTTGTCATCGTCCAGATATAAAGCTGCTGTTTCCACAATTAAGTTTGAAACATGATGGACCAACCCTGCATTTATAAAACAGAATTGAACATGTTAATCAAAAAGGGAATATGCAAAGTAATGTTATAAAAAAGCAAAGTTAATTCAGCATTCACATTCTTTAGCACATACGGATATTCTGGACAAACATTTAAAGGCTATGAACACCTTTGGGGCTGCATTTTTTTTTTATTATTGAATTTTACTCCTTTTGGGCTAAAAATATTTATTTTCAATTGGTCTATATTAAATACTTTCAGCTGTCTTTGTTCTACAGGGTTAAAGGGGTATAGAGGATAACTATCAGATCGGTGAGCTTCCTATCTCCGTAACTCCCATAGAAATTAATGGAGCGGTCAATGCTCTGGTTATTTTAGGGGAGCAGCAATGGGCCTGCAGGGGGGTATGGGGCCCCTGTTCTCCTACAGCTGGGACCCCCACCAATCTGATACGGGATAACTGGTACCTACCGCAATACCCCTTTCATTTTAGTCTGTATGCAGAGTGTCTTGTATTGAGCTTCACACCAAATCCTCAGGTTGTTGCTCTGACAGCTGGACACATACTACTTATCTGTGAACTCCTGATAGCTCATTGTGCAAACTGTTATGGATAATGGTTGTGGAACCACTAGGCCACCCTACCGGTTTGACGTTCAGCTAGTCCTAAGGGTGTTATCCTGCTGATCCCATGGTTTTCACCCTTTAACCCTTATACAGGGATCTGGTCTTCACTACAGGGGAGTCACGAGGCCTCTATCTACTGGAATAGTCCCCGTGTAGTTGGCAGCTGACCCACGGGGGTCAGAAACGCCAGTGCAAAGCACCAGAGAAAAAGACAATGCACAAAGAAAGAACAAGGCAGAGGTCAGACAGGCAGAGTACATGCAATTCCTAAGCTAACAAAGAATACAGGAATGAAGGAGAACTAGGAGCACTTGCAGACGACTACACCTCAGGAACCCAGGCATACAGGCTTCAGGAATCCAGGCATATGGACAGAAGCCAGCACAGATAGAAATACAGAACGTGGGCAAGAGAACAGAAGCCAGCACACACAGACAGACGGATTAAAGCTCTTTACTGACACTAGTAAGCTAGAGGACATAGCAGGTTCTATGAAGACAGCATTTTGATTATCGACAATGACAAGCATTTGTAATGTATTCTTCTCACAGGGACTTAAAGCACAGAGATAGTTGTGTGGCGGCAGTGACTCCCTGGAAAGTCAATAGCTGCCATGTAGTGCTCATATCCTTCACACTATGTACACCAGGATCAATTTCGTAGGTAGCCAATTTGCCTATTCGAAGGAAGAGCAAGATCTCAATTGCACAGGCAAAGAGGCAGAACAGGAACACAGAATATATAGCAGTCTGATCATTCTACCAGGTGTACACACACAGAGCAGATTAACCCATACTGCAGCTGAGGGGAGATAAAAGCACTCATTAGAGCTAAATCCTTATGAAACTGATAACAATATGGCTTAAAAGAGTGTTCATGAGCTGTCAGGAGTTCAGATATAAGGGTTATACATTCGGCAGTCAGAGCAGCAACATGGGTTCAATGTGAACTCTGCATACAGCCTGAGAATGAACTCTGTAGAACAATAACTGCTGAAAAATTTAATAAAGACCAAGTGAAAAAAATATTTTAGCCCAAAAACTAAAATAAAAAAGTGCATTCATAAAAAAAATGCTGCACCCAAAGGTGATTATATCCTTTAAAGTGGAATACCAAGTGAGGGCCACAAAAAGTATTTAAAGTTAATTTTTTTGTATCAGACACCAAAAACCGCCTCAGTGTCTGGAGTATGGCAATATTATTTATTGCAATTTTTTATATTATAAACAGCGATCTCATATAGCTAATAACAATACATAAACAATACATGAAACAAATAATTGCAAATATATGTATGCAGTCCTGATCCCTAGAGATAGCCGTATGTGGACCCTCACTGTTAGGGCTTCTGTAATATAACATAAAAAGAAAAAAAGAAAAAAAATTTCCATCCTCATATATACATTCCATGGCTCCAACTGTGCATCATTTTGTAGATAAATGCAGTATTATGTCCTTACTCACAGTAAAATTAATGACAAGTTAATCAGTGTACTGCATGTGATGATTTGTATCCACTTGATTAAGGTCATTTATTCAATTTTCCAAATGATGAAACAAAGTTGCTATAATATTATTAACTAGAAGCCAGCATCAGCGCTGTTAAGCGCATCTCATCCTCCTTGCTAGTCTTCAGGTGCTGCATCCCGCTGCATGTCAGAGCGGTTGCCCTTAGAGCTGCAGGGCTCTGCTGGCCGAGAGGCAAGGTGGATGAGATGAACTTAACAGCGCTGATGCTGGCTTATAGTTAGTAATCGTGTAGCAACATTGTTTCATCATTTGGAAAATTGAATAAATGACCTTAATCAAGTGGATACAAATCACAGTGTGCTTGTGGCTGTACCAGTCTTCCTATGGTGGAGCGCTGTTCCTAAAGCAGACCACTTCTAGCGCACGCGCTGTATGCTCTTGGGAATGCCGCACTCGGGCTTCCACAAGGTCATTATTTGTGCAAAACCACTCCCTAAAACCAGAGATTCTTTCAAGGCACTATTTTATGGATGACGCTCGTCTGCTTTTCTTTTTTTTAACTTTATTTTTTGAAGGTAGTGCCTTCAGCTTAGAGGCATCTTCCATTGGAACATGAGGTGGTCTGAAACACACCTCTTGTCTCATCAGTGTTCTAGGCTTCTGCTTTAGAAGCCATTAACTATTAAAGTGTCCTCATTAGGTTCTGTTCACAAATGCATTCGAGTTGGCCTATTTAATTATATAATGGGCCCCCTCCCCTTCTACACACACCATTGCAATGTTCATATCAGAATAATTTCCCATAAGTAAGTGTCATCACAAGGAAAATATACTCATCTATGTCAAGGAACGAAGAGGTATTTTTTGTTACAATGAGATCCCTGGTACCTTCTGAAACATCAACAGGTAAAATGTGTTGCACATAATGAAGCACTCACATGACATATAAAATAAACTACTTAATGCACAGAAAAGAAGTAACATTGTTTTTAGGAAAGTCAAAATTGTCATTTGTTTCAAATACATTTTATGCTAGTTCCCTGATGATCATCAAATTGCTTTTATCTTCAGTAAGTAAAAAGAAATGCTAAATAGCCAAAAGCCGCTTTTATAGCACACATAAGATAATCTATTGTTTATTAATTTGTATCTTCCTGGCAAAGCATACTTAACTCACTGGGGGCCTTTAAATCCAATTTACATTTGTTATTTTCTATGTTTTCTTCATATTGTCTTCCATTATGTCTTCTCTTATAGAATACAATTACTATATGTAGTATTCGAATCCCTAGAAAACTGGACTCTAGAGACTCAGGAGCACCAATGATGCACTCATCACCTGGGATTCCCCAACACTACAGTACACCAGGTAGAGGTCAACAGGGCACTCGACAGCAGGGACTGGGCCAACAAAGTATGGAATACCAAGAACTGGAAGGAACCAAACCACTGGACTCCATGTACTAAGGGGGATTTAGAATCACTAGACATCACAAATGTCTTCATATATCACACATAATGTACCAGGAACTGGAAGGAACCAAACCACTGGACTCCATGTACTAAGGGGGATTTAGAATCACTAGACATCACAAAAGGTCTTCATATATCACACATAATGTACCAGGAACTGGAAGGAACCAAACCACTGGACTCCAGGTACTATGGAGAATTCAGAATTACTAGACATCACAAATGTCTTCATTCATCACATATAATGTAAAAATGAATTCACAAGGCAAACAAGGGCAGCAGAAATGGCATGCATCTGCAATTGAACAGTAACTGTATGCTCAGTAATTCTAGAGGGGAAATTCCTGACATGATAACATCTTGTCTATACATTGAGTGCAACCATGATCAAAACCTGACGGGAGGACATGGTGCACAGGTATAGTGATAGGGAAGGATGACAAATCGTAAGCTACTAAAATCTACTTAGCTCATGCTCTGCATAATAAGTGGCAGACTGTTAATAATTAATGGCAGCATATATTAACTATAATTCACAGACATTCACATAAAACCTGGCTTGGTTGGAGTAGATGTTTTAGAGGTGAACATAGAGTAGAATGATTATGGGAATCTCATATAATGCAATCAGGCAAAAATTATATTTTACTTTGCAGAATGAAATATTTATATAGCAAGAACAATTTATATATGTTCTTTCATGTGCCGGGACAAACAAGGGTTACTTTTCCTATAAACACTTTTCCAAAACAAGCATCACTTTGGGCAACAATTCATGTCTTTTATCACAGCTATATATAGGAGAGGTGTAGGCGCATGCACATGGCTCTCTTCTCAGAAGTCTATGGGAGTTATGGAGGCTACCAAAGCAGTGCCCTATTAGTTCGGGTATTGCGAGTATCAATGGAAGATAACACATCCACTGGTACTTCTTTGCATTGGCCTGATTACACAATCCAATGTAAACCAAATTTGGGTAAACTACAGGTGGCGTCAGATCCACTGTTGATCCCCCCTTGCAGGCTGGCACTAATTTGCACACTTTTTATTCTTAAGTTTTGAACAGTTAAAGCACTTATATATCCCAAAATGCATGATAACCTTACTATTGGGGAATCGCGTGCCTTAACTTGGCTTAGTTCCCAAAAGGACATTGTTTTTAAGCCAGCTGACAAGGGGGACAACATGGTTCTGAAGCCCAGGGAATATTATGAGAGCGAGGCTTATAGATAATTGTTAGACGGACGTACCGAGACATACGGACTTTCCAGCGTCAGGTGATCTGTGAGACTGGCAACACGTGGTTTGGATCAAATGACGTTTGTGTTGTTTCTGTGCTTGCCACACCTTCTTTCCCCAGGTGTGGCTATTGTGGTCATTTTACCTTTTCTATTTATTGTTCTTTCTCCCACTATGTTATGCAGTTTATAGCTTCTGTTGAACTTGTGTTTGGTTCCCGGCTGAGTTCCTGGTTCTATCTAAGCTTCATTGAAGATAAGTGTTTCCTTTCCCTTTTGTATTTTGTTTATATATATGTGTATGTTGCCTTTCCCTGTTGTTTGTCATTAGGCCTGAGAGAGACTCCTGTTCATCCTTCCCTTTGGAGGAACAGGTAGACTCAGTCCTTACATTAGTTCCAGGATCCTATAGGGTGAGATAGGACTCTAGGTATGCTCTGTGTGGTGTTTTCCTCCCACACACGAGCGTGACATCTACTTACTCTTCTCTTATCAGTGACCGTACTATTAAATATCGATCCCAGTTGCAGACTCTGTTGCAGGTTCACGTGGAGAAGGGGACCCTTTAGGAGAATGGCTGAGAATCTCATCCACGTACACCTAGTTGGTATTTTAAACTGAAGTTCCATGGAACGCTCTCTGAGGTTTCTAACTGTGGCAGGTATTGGCTTTGTTAAGGAACCCCTGTCCATGTATGTGGACTTTATTTTATACCCGGTTCTGAAAAATATACCTTCATACTTGAAGGAAACCAACCAATAAATTTTCAAAGCAACTTGATGGGTTTGAGTGACATGAAGACTATAAACTAGCCACGATAGATGTAGAAAGTCTTTATACGCAAATCCCACAAGAACTGGGGGTACATTCTATTTGCAGGGCATCGGAGTCTACATAGAAGAGTGAGGAGTTTATAGATTTCATTAGGGTGGCACTGTTTTTTATATTGACCTATAATTGATTTATCTTTGACAACAAGTGGTATCATCAAAAGGGTGGGTACAGCGATGGGTACACCCATCACATGTACTTTTATCAATATTTTTGTTGCTGTATTTAAAGACACTTTTGTATTTTCGGTTCATAATCCATATGTCCAACACATCAAGTAATTCCTTTGTTATGTGGACAACATTTTTATTGTCTGGTCAGAAGATGATATGCTACTGTATTTCATGAACTAGTTGCCTATCTCAATAATTCAAATGCCATAACTATGAGATTTACCTTACATTTTCTTGAAGAACAAATATAATTCCTTGATCTGCTGGTTAGGATACAAGATGTCAACATTATTTTGGAAGGATACAGAAAACCCACTGCCACTAATGCTTTGTTACATTTCGATAGTTTCCACTTGTATAGTTTAAAAAAAAAAGCTGTACCCTACGGCCAATTCATTTGATTATAAAGGATCAACAGCAATGAGGAGAATTTCAAAAAGCAGGCATATGAACGTTTATTAGAATGAGATTATCCCCAGACACCGTTAGATAAAGTACTGAGTCAGGCATCACAGGTATGATGGGGCACATTCCTCCATATCCAGAGGAATGATGGATTAAAAGATCCCTCAGAGAAGAGAGCAATGTTCTCCTTCAAACAAACTCCAATGGTATCAGTGATATGTTCAGCTACATAAAAACTGGCACCTTTCAGAAGGATATGAGGTGTTGTGAAACCTAGTCAAAAAACAACCTATCATTTCCTTTAAAAAAAGTAAAACCATTCAGAATATATCGGGCAGAAGTAGATACACTAGACCACGCATTACCCGGCTAGATAGGATGGTCCCCAAAGGCAACTTCAAAGGTGCACATTCTTTATACTGTCACCTCAATTGTGGTTTAGGATACATAAAGATAGGAGGAATTGACTGGGTAGTTAATGACTTTATAAACTCCAGGGCAAAGTATTTGGTGTATGCTTTAATCTGTCCTTGTAATTACTTCTATATCGGCAAGACAATCCGTAGATTAAATGAACGATTCAGGGAGCATCTTAGAGCCATCTCTAAAGGGTTTTACATATATTGTGGTTTGCAGGCTTGCAGATCATACAACCCCTGGGTGTGGGGGGTGACCGGCAGAAAGAATTACTTAGAAGAGAAGCCATTTTGACTATGAAAATTTGCCCTTTGAGTCTTAATGAGAAGAGTGACATGTCTATTTTTGTGAATGTATTGTCTTGGATATGGATTGCATCGTCTTTTTACTAGGATGACGTAGGCCCACTGAAGTATAATTCGCCAGGCGGTAGGCCTAAATGGCCGTCACATCTCATATACCCTGCGTCCTGTACCACTATGGTGCATTTATTGTAGTTTTGGAATAAAGAAGATACGTTTTAAGTGGTAAGTGTCACGATCTTTATTTCTCTTTTTCTTTTGGCAAATCTGGGTGGAATGCTTGCTACCACAGTCATTCCTCTCTCATTCTGTTCTATTCATTATTGGCAGCAGATCCTGGATCACACAGGGAGATGTGCTGGTGATAAGATGCTCACCAGCCGACAAACAAGCATTTGCTCATTCATCAGCTGATTGGCTGCTCGATGACACAAGCCAATTATTAGGAATGAGCGGTCCAGTGAACGCTTGTTTGAGATAACTAGCCCATAAACCATGCAGTCTAATAGGGCCCTTATACTTCAAAAGAGAGAGCCACATGCATATGTTCCCAATCTCCATCACTTTTACTATACAGAATCACAGAATGGCCATCAGGGAAGGTGGATGGTGGAAGCCCAAGGGGTGTGCCCTTCATATAATATGGCCCTGCTTACATTCAGAGAGTTAGTAATCATCCAAACAAAAACTAGTCCAACTAAACATGAATACTAATGGAGCAGATAAATAACAAATGTGCCCAGAATAGGGGAAATAAGGTGATCTTTAGCTGAAGCTACTACGATCAAAGGGGTTGGCCCACAAAAATATTCTACAGTTTTCAAACCAGCAACTTGATCTGAATACTTTTGTAATTGCATGTAACTACAAATTTAGCATATCCACTGAGTAAGGGTACTTTCACAGTTGCGTTAAACTTTGATTTCCGTCCTAGGGGCTCAATACCGGAAAAATAACTGATCAGTTTTATCCTAATGCATTCTGAATGTAGAGAAATCTGTTCAGGATGCATCAGGATGTCTTTAGTTCAGTCACTGTACAGTTTTTAGACTGAGAAAATACGCAGCATGCTGCAGTTTTGTCTCCGTCCAAAATTCCAGGGCAGTTGCCGGAATGCTAGATCCGGCATTAATTTCCATTAAAATGTATTAGTGCCGGAACCGGCATTAAAATTACCGTATAGACGGATTCGGTCTTCCGGTCTGCACATGCGCAGAACTTTAAAAATGTGAAAAAAATAAATACCGGATCCGTTTTTCCGGATGACAACCGGATAGACGGATCCGTTATTGCAATGCATTTGTGAGACGGATCCGGATGCGATCTACAAATGCTGTCAGTTTGCCGGATCCGGCAGGCAGTTCGGGCGACGGAACTGCCTGACGAAATCCAGCAATGCAAGTGTGAAAGTACCCTTATTCAATAAAATTTATCCGTATAGCGCTACCTGCTGTTTGTTTTTTCTTATTTTTTGCTCACTGAGATGGCCGCACATGCTCAGTTTCATCCTTCAACTGCCTCCTGAGCTGTGATAGGGAGAGATAAGACACGCCCACTTAGCTGCAGCAGAAAAGACACTCCCCTTCAGCTGTCAGCTTGATATAAATCTAGTAGAGCAATGAATGGGGAGATCTCTGTATCCATGTGAGGTACAGGGCTGGTTCTAAGCTTTGTTATAAAGAGATTGTCATACACCATATGATGTCTGATTTTCATTTTTTACATTAGTTGTGGGATGACCCCTTTAATTCAAGTATATCTAGGGGTAGTAGCAAATATAACACATAACGTTTAATCCAATATAAGAAAAATCTGTCATAGTGAAACAAAAATAGGTGATGTACTAGTACAAATATTCGTTTTCACAAAGTTTGCTGCTAAACTGCTTTTTGATCTTTGTTTCAGTTGTTTCTGTGATGTAGTGAAATATAATTACACACACTTCATATGTTTCAAAGGCTTTTATTGACAATTACATGACATTTATGCAAAGAGTCAGTATTTGCAGTGTTGGCCCTTCTTTTTCAGGACCTCTGCAATTCGACTGGGCATGCTCTCAATCAACTTCTGGGCCAATTCCTGACTGATAGCAACCTATTCTTTCATAATCACTTCTTGGAGTTTGTCAGAATTAGTGGGTTTTTGTTTTTCCAACCGCCTCTTGAGGATTGACCACAAGTTCTTAATGGGATTAAGATCTGGGGAGTTTCCAGGCCATGGACCCAAAATGTCAACGTTTTGGTACCCGAGCCACTTAGTTATCACTTTTGCCTTATGGCACGGTGCTCCATCATGCTGGAAAATGCCTTGTTCTTCACCAAACTGTTGTTGGATTGTTGGAAGAAGTTGCTGTTGGAGGGTGTTTTGGTACCATTCTTTATTCATGGCTGTGTTTTTGGGCAAAATTGTAAGTGAGCCCACTCCCTTGGATAAGAAGCAACCCCACACATGAATGGTCTCAGGATGCTTTACTGTTGGCATGACACAGGACTGATGGTAGCACTCACCTTTTCTTCTCCGGACAAGCCTTTTTCCTGATGCCCCAAACAATCGGAAAGAGGCTTCATCGGAGAATATGACTTTGTCCCAGTCCTCAGCAGTCCATTCACCATACTTTCTGCAGAAGATCAATCTGTCCCTGATGTTTTTTTTGGAGAGAAGTGGTTCTTTGCTGCCCTTCTTGACACCAGGCCATCTTCCAAAAGGCAGTGTAAGGATTGGCTGAAGGGGTTACTTGGCAGGTGGGGGTTAATTATGGAAGAGGAGCCAGGGGAGCAATAAGGGGTTAATGAAGCAGGGGAATGTATGCTGGGGGGTATTGCTGGATAAAAAGGGTTACTGGCTGGGGTTCAAGAGTTACTGAATGTATACTGGGGGGGTATTGCTGGGCCAAAAGGGTTCAAATCATTGGTGGTAAAATAATGGGGAATATATCCTTGTTGCCAGGGGGGCGGGTACTCAGCCTTCCAGGATAGTAAATGCTCGTTGCCACGGGGGGTCCTTTTTCTGTGAGCGCTGGCTCTTCTGCTTCTGAGTGCAGGGGCCGCCGGACATTTATGTCTGGCAGCCCGCACTTCCGAACCGCCCACACTGTGGTGCGTGGGCGCGCACCACAGGCAAGGACACGTGGGCCGGCGCGGTGATATGACGTCACCGCGCCAACCCGCTCACTAGCAGGTGGGAGAAGCATTTGATCTCCCGCCTGTAGTGATTTACATTCCAGGCAACACGATCGTAATCGCGCTGCCGGAATGCACATAATAAAAGGATGGGAGGTTTCTCCCTTTTCTCTATTATGCATAATTATCTGAGTGCTTTGTAGTCACCAGGATCTGAGTGCTTTGTAGTCACCAGGATGACCGGACCCTTGTCCGGTCATTCTGGTGCCATTAACCAGATTGCATCAGTGTGAATGCTTGGGGCACATTCACACTGATGTACCTGGTTTCAGGTCACCCAGGGGACATTTTAAAGGGGCCTATGGATAGAAGGGGGATTTATAGGATTATATATATGAAAGGGGGCATATATTTCAGGGGAATATATATATATAGGGGACATATATTAAAAGGGGGCCAACAAGGGGCACATAAGAGGGCACATTCCCACAGGGGCAGCAATGAGCCCCTGGGGAATACTAAGGGCAGATGTGCGCAGATGCTGGGCACATCTGCGCACATCATTCTATAATGTGCCTATTATATATGGATGCACGTGTTTGCATGCATATATATATATGCATATTGTAAGAGGGCGCAAGGTGCCGTCATGGACGGAAGATACGTGTCACCGAGGTTCCTGGCCTCGGTGAGGTAAGAGCCGGGTTTTATGTGTCAGCAGCAGCTAGTGCTGCTTGACATTGATAGTTAGTTTGGCTGCAAAGCCAATCCGGGCCGGCTCTTACTGGGAGTAGGCAAAGAGTTGGGTGGGTGCCTACTCCCCACGGTCCAGGCCGGACTTTGCCGGGCTTTTTAAAGGCAGCCACATCAGCAGGTGTGGCTGTGATTGTCCTGGAGCTGCTGCTAGTGTTGTGTTGCTCTCTGGGCTGGAAGGATGAGCTCAGCAAGGAGTCGTGCAGTCGTCCTGGAAGCCTGAAGGTGGATTATCCTGCGGCTGGGCCGACCGCCAGGTGCGAACAGCGCACCTAAACATCTCACAGGTGATTGAACCTGGTTTTGGACTCTTTGGTTTTGCTTTTTGTGTTTGCTGAGTGTGAATTAACACCAAGAGACTGTTTATCGTTTATTTTGTGCAAGTGTGAATAAAACACTGTTTATTGCACTTTCTGGACTTCTTGTTTTGCCTCTGTACTGCACCCGCACTGCTATCTACCAGAGCGACTCCCCACATTTGGTGGAGGATGCGGGCATGCGCAGTGAGGCTGGCGTAAACGCCGAAGTTTTTTTCCCAAAGTGAATGTCATATGTCAAGCCGGCAAAGTTTCAACACGTGAACTCTGATAAGATGGAGGCAGTTGTAAAGGCTCTCGTGGAGGCCAATTTACAGCAGCGGGAGGCCAACAAGCAGCAGCAGGAGACAAACCAGCTGCTGTTGCCTCACCGTGCCCATGATGCCCGGAAAGCGGTCCGTGCAGCAATTCCCAAGATGACCCCCGAGGATGATGCCGAGACCTACCTGGCAGTCTTCGAAAAAGTGGCCGTGAGGGAGAAGCTGCCCCGTGACCAGTGGGCTGAGGTGGTCGCTCCGTTCCTGGCTTCCGGACCCCAGCAGGTGTTTTTCGACTTGTCGGACGACCAAGCGGCCGATTATGACACCGTGAAAGGAGAGATCCTAGCCAGACTGGGGGTGAACGTGCTGGTCCGCGCTCAAAGAGTCCACCAGTGGGACTTTAAAACGACTGAACCTGCTAGGCCGCAGTACTACGATCTGCTGCACAGGCTGCAAAAGTGGCTGCAGCCTGATCTACTAAGTCCCACTGCCATGCTGGATCGACTGTTGGCGGACATCTTTTGGAGGGCCCTGCCTTATCCCCTCCAGCACTGGGTCGGCCAGGCGTCTCCGGTAAGTGCCCTGGAGATGGTCGACCTGGTGGAGCGTTACGAGGCCACCAGAAACCTGCAGGGGGTCTTGCTGGGAAGGGGCCAGTCAAACCCGGAGGCCTCCACCCCAGTTCCGACGACCGGCGACAGAGAGACCTGCACGGAATGTATCCCCTGCGGATCCGCCTCCCGTGGTATGCTGGAGGTGTCAGGAGCCAGGCCACATCAGGGCCGACTGTCCGCATCAGGGTGAGCCGATGGATGTGAACTACGGGTATCGCCACTCCCTGTATGCCCGGAAGCTGTGTGCAACTGGCACCCGTGAGGGGCAGGACAATAACCACCTGTGTCAGGTAGAGGTGGGAGATTCTCTGGCGGTGGCCCTGCTGGACTCCGGGAGTTTAGTCTCCTGGTAAGAGCTGCCCTAGTACGGCCTGCGGAGTATACCGGCCGTAAAGTCGGAGTCCTATGCATCCACGGAGACTTAAAAGACTACCCCACTGCATTAGTGACTTTGTCCACAGCTGCTGGTAAGTGGACCCACGAGGTGGCTGTCGCTACCAAACTCCCACATGAACTGATACTTGGGAGGGACTTCCCAGGTTTCCCGGCGCTGTGGCCGGCTATAAAAGTGTCTGATGGGCCCGAGACAGGGGTAACCTTAGTAGAGTGGCCTGATACCACTGGAAGGCCAGAACCCTGGGAGCCCGAATCTGAAGGGCCAGCGGTAGGGGTGACCACTGCTCCAGCGGTAGTGGGGAGACAACCCCACTGAGTGTAATGGTGGGAGACACGGAGGACTTGCCACCGGGACCTGAGTTGGCAGACCTCAATGTCTCCGGGGAAAATTTTGGGACCGCACAACACCGGGACCAAACCCTAACCAGGGCCTGGGAAAGTGTTGTAATGATTGACGGTAAACCCCAGAAACCTGGGGCTGAATTAATGTTTCCACGATTTATTATTCTTCAGGATATGTTGTATCGGGTGAACCAAATCCGAGGTGAGCCAGTTGAACAGTTGGTGGTGCCCACCGCATATCGCAAGCTTGTTATGGAGCTTGCCCACCAACATGTTCTTGGGGACACATGGGGTGGCAGAAAACGCAGGACCGCGTACTACAGCGATTTTACTGGCCCGGTTTGTTTAAGGAAGTAGAGGAGTTCTGTAAGTCCTGTCCGACCTGTCAGGTAAATAGCCCCCAGCCGCATTACAGAAGTCCCCTGGTCCCTCTCCCAATAATTGAGGTCCCATTCGAGCGTATTGCCATGGATCTGGTCGGACCCGTACCGAAGTCTGCTAGGGGTCACCAACATATCCTGGTGATTCTGGACTATGCTACTCGATATCCTGAGGCGGTGCCTCTGCGACACACATCGGCTAGGCTCATTGCAAAGGAGTTAATGGAGATGTTTACCCGGGTGGGCCTACCTAAGGAGGTTCTGACGGACCAAGGGACCCCTTTTATGTCTAAGATTATGAGGGAATTGTGTAAACTGTTGCATATAAAGCAATTGCGGACGTCCGTTTACCATCCACAAACGGACGGCCTTGTGGAAAGATTTAACCAAACTTTAAAAAATATGCTAAAAGGGTGGTGTCCCGAGATGGGAAGGACTGGGATCTGCTTCTGCCCTATCTCATGTTTGCAGTGCGAGAAGTGCCCCAGGCCTCTACTGGGTTCTCGCCCTTTGAACTGCTTTATGGCAGACGCCCACGGGGCCTGTTGGACATCGCTAAGGAAGCGTGGGAACAACAGCCCGTCCCCACAAAAGCGTAATTGAATATGTTACCCAGATGCAGGAACGTTATGGAGAGAGTGTTACCGCTGGTCCGGGAGCATATGGAGGCAGCACAACAGGCCCAAAGTAGAGTCTATAATCGTCAGGCTCGGGTGCGAGACTTTAATCCCGGAGACCGAGTTTTAGTTCTGGTACCCACCCTGGACAGCAAATTTCTAGCTAGGTGGCAGGGGCCCTATGAAGTGCTCGAGAAAGTGGGGAAGTAAATTACAAGGTGCACCAGCCAGGGCGGCGGAAGCCGGAGCAGGTGTATCATGTGAATTTGCTGAAGCCATGGAAGGATAGGAACTCGTCCAGCGATGACAGCCCCCGGCCAGGGCTTCTAGGTGAGAAGGATCCAGCCCCTCACCTCGAAGTCCGGGAAGCAGCAGCCACCGTAAAAATTTCAGATAGCCTATCCTCCAAACAGGTCCAGGAAGTTAAGGAGTTCATTAGTCGGAACACGGATGTGTTCTCGGACCTCCTGGGCGCACATCCCTAATCCAGCATGACATTATCACTGAGCCTCAGGCCAAAGTCCGGTTAAAGCCGTATCGGGTACCCGAGGCTCGGCGACAAGCCATTGTGAAGGAAGTGCAGCTGATGCTCCAGTTAGGTGTCATCGAGGAGTCAAAAAGTGATTGGGCCAGTCCGATAGTCTTAATACCCAAGCCGGACGGGACATTGAGGTTCTGTAACGATTTCCATAAGCTGAATGAGGTGTCCAAGTTTGACGCATATCCCATGCCGAGGGTGGATGAGCTCATTGAAAAATTGGGCCAAGCCAGGTATTTTTCTGTCTTGGACCTCACCAAAGGGTACTGGCAGGTACCCTTAACGGAGAGCTGCCAAGGAAAAAACTGCTTTTATCACACCGGAGGGGTTGTATCAGTACAAGGTATTACCCTTTGGTCTACATGGCGCCCCGCCACGTTTCAAAGGCTTATGGATATTGTGCTTCGTCCACATCGACGGTGCGCCTCAGCGTATCTGGATGATATCATTGTCCATAGCACCGACTGGGAGAGTCACCTACCGAAGGTACAGGCCGTAGTGGACTCCCTTAGGAAAGCTGGCTTAACTGCTAACCCAAAAAAGTGTGTGATAGGGTTAGAAGAGACCAAATACCTAGGGTATGTCATTGGGCGGGGGTGGTCAAACCTCAGGTAAACAAAATTGAGGCAATTAAGAATTGGCCCCGACCTGTCACTACGCGGCAAGTAAAATCATTCCTGGGCATGGTGGGATACTACATGAGGTTTATTCCCAACTTCGCTACAATTGCTGCTCCATTGACAAGCCTTTTAAAGGGACGCAGGTCAGTGTCGATCCAGTGGAATGAGCAGGCGGATAAGGCTTTCTCTGCTCTGAAGTCGGCCCTGTGTGGGTCCCCGGTTTTGGTGACGCCCGACTTCAGGAGAGAGTTTGTGGTACAGACCGATGCCTCTGAAGTGGGCCTCGGGGCTGTACTCTCTCAGGAAATCAATGGGGAGGAGCATCCCGTGGTTTTCCTGAGTCGCAAACTCACCCCAGCCGAAACCAGGTACAGTATAGTGGAGAGAGAGTGCCTGGCCATCAAGTGGGCACTAGAGTCTCTCCACTATTATCTGCTAGGGAGAAAGTTCCGTCTGGTGACCGACCATTCCCCTCTAAAGTGGATGTGCCAGGCGAAAGACAGGAATGCTCGGGTCACCAGATGGTTCTTGTCTCTGCAGAACTTTAAGTTCACAGTGGAACACAGGGCAGGCCGCTTGCAAGGAAATGCGGATGCACTGTCTCGAGTACAGTGTTTGGCGTGTGTTCACCCTGTCGGGGTTGAACAAAGGGGGGAGGTATGTAAGAGGGCGCAAGGTGCCGTCATGGACGGAAGATACGTGTCACCGAGGTTCCTGGCCTCGGTGAGGTAAGAGCCGGGTTTTATGTGCCAGCAGCAGCTAGTGCTGCTTGACATTGATAGTTAGTTTGGCTGCAAAGCCAATCCGGGCCGGCTCTTACTGGGAGTAGGCAAAGAGTTGGGTGGGTGCCTACTCCCCACGGTCCAGGCCGGACTTTGCCGGGCTTTTTAAAGGCAGCCACATCAGCAGGTGTGGCTGTGATTGTCCTGGAGCTGCTGCTAGTGTTGTGTTGCTCTCTGGGCTGGAAGGATGAGCTCAGCAAGGAGTCGTGCAGTCGTCCTGGAAGCCTGAAGGTGGATTATCCTGCGGCTGGGCCGACCGCCAGGTGCGAACGCGCACCTAAACATCTCACAGGTGATTGAACCTGGTTTTGGACTCTTTGGTTTTGCTTTTTTGTGTTTGCTGAGTGTGAATTAACACCAAGAGACTGTTTATCGTTTATTTTGTGCAAGTGTGAATAAAACACTGTTTATTGCACTTTCTGGACTTCTTGTTTTGCCTCTGTACTGCACCCGCACTGCTATCTACCAGAGCGACTCCCCACAATATATTTTAACCCTTCCTCAACACACTGTATTTGCAAGGCTCTGTGGAAAGGGTTAATGAATACTGAGAGACTGTTAGGACTTTGAATGAGAAGCTGGTAATTTTCCACAGCTGCCATAGAGTTTAAAGAAGACCATTTTTTAGAGGGAAAGACCAGATGTTGTTTACCACCAAAAGCAGGCAGTCTGACCTTTTGAATGTCTGGTTTAGCTATGTTTTTATGCTCGGAAACTTGTTTTTGTCT
Organism: Bufotes viridis; assembly: GCA_033119425.1. Taxonomy (NCBI): domain Eukaryota; kingdom Metazoa; phylum Chordata; class Amphibia; order Anura; family Bufonidae; genus Bufotes; species Bufotes viridis. The sequence goes on along the minus strand of CM065593.1, from coordinate 149,614,825 downwards.
AGAAAAACTGTTGTGTCATTGCCATTGAGTATCATTGAAGCTGTAATGTACAGTTGTGTTCAAAATTATTCAACCCCCAATGCTGTAATGGGTTTTAGGGAATTTAGTGTACATTTGTAATTGTGTTCAAAATGAAATCTTACAAGGACTTTTTAAAGAACCAAATGCAACTAAAATGACATCAATTGTTTTTGTAATACAGTATTAAATGTTTTTTTTGTGATTTCTTCATTGACACAATTTTTCAACCCCTTAAAGACTACCACTCTTAACCACTTGAAGACCACAGGTTTATACCCCCCTAGTGACCAGGCCCTTTTTTACAAATCCGCACTACACTACTTTCACCGTTTATTGCTCGGTCATACAACTTACCACCCAAATGAATTTTACCTCCTTTTCTTCTCACTAATAGAGCTTTCATTTGGTGGTATTTCATTCTTGCTGACATTTTTACTTTTTTTGCTATTAATAAAAATGTAACGACATTTTTGCAAAAAAATGACATTTTTCACTTTCTGTTGTAATTTTTTTTAAAAAAAACTACATTTCTATATAAATTTTTCACAAAATTTATTGTTCAACATGTCTTTGATAAAAAAAAATCCAATAAGTGTATATTTATTGGTTTGGGTAAAAGTTATAGCGTTTACAAACTATGGTGCAAAAAAGTGAATTTCGGCATTTTGAAGCAGCTCTGACTTTCTGAGCACCTGTCAGGTTTCTTCAGGTGCTAGAATGCCAGGATAGTATAAATACCCCCCAAATGACACCATTTTAGATAGAAGACACCCCAAAGTATTCACGAAGGGGCATGGTGAGTTCATGTATCATTTCATTTTTTTTCACAAGTCAGCGGAAAATGACACTTTCTGAGAAAAAAATAATAATAATAAAGTTTCCATTTCTGCTAACTTCTGGCAAAAAAATATAAAATCTCAGACGGACTCACTATGCCCCTCAGTGAATACCTTGGGGTGTCTACTTTCCGAAATGGGGTCATTTGTGGGGTGTGTTTACTGCTCTGGCATTTTGGGCGGGGCTAAATTGTGAGCCGCCATGTAAAACCTAAAGGTACTCGTTGGAATTTGGGCCCCTTTGCGCACCCAGGCAGCATAAAAGTGTCACACACGTGGTATCGCCGTACTCAGGAGAAGTAGGGCAATATGTTTTAGGGTGTATTTTTACATATACCCATGCTGGGTGAGAGAAATATCTCTGTAAATTGTCAACTTTGTATAAAAAATTTAAAAAGTTGTCGTTTACAGAGATATTTCTCACACCCAGCATGGGTATATATAAAATACACCCCAAAACACATTGCCCTACTTCTCCTGAGTACGGCGATACCACATGAGTGACACTTTTTGCAGCCTGGGTGCTAAAGGCCCAAATTCCAATGAGTACCTTTAGGATTTCACAAGGCATTTTTACGCATTTGGATTCCAGACTTCTTCTCAGGCTTTAGAGACCCCTAAAATGCCAGGGCAGTATAAATACCCCACAAGTGACCCCATTTTGGAAAGAAGACACCCCAAGGTATTCCCTGAGGGGTATGGTGAGTTCATGTAAAATTTTATTTTTTGTCACAAGTTAGTGGAATATGAGACTTTGTAAAAAAATAAAAAAATAATAAAAAAATATCAATTTGGCTAACTTGTGCCAAAAAAAAATAAATTCTGTGAACTCGCCATGACCCTCACGGAATACCTTGGGGTGTCTTCTTTCCAAAATGGGGTCACATGTGGGGTATTTAAACTGACCTGGCATTTTAGGGGCCCTAAAGCGTGATAATCCAAATGCGTAAAAATGCCCTGTGAAATCCTAAAGGTACTCATTGGTTTTAGGGCCCCTTTGCGCATCTTGGCTGCAAAAAAGTGTCACACATGTGGTATCGCCGTACTCAGGAGAAGCAGGGCAACGTGTTTTGGGGTGTATTTTTATATATACCCATACTTTGTGTGAGAAATATCTCTGTAAATGACAACTTTTAAAAAAAAATTATACAAAGTTGTCAATTTACAGAGATATTTCTCTCACCCAGCATGGGTATATGTAAAAATACACCCCAAACACATTGCCCTACTTCTCTGAGTACGGCGATACCACATGAGTGACACTTTTTGCAGCCAAGATGCGCAAAGGGCCCTAAAACCAATGAGTACCTTTAGGAGGGCATTTTTACGCATTTTCTTCTCACGCTTTAGGGCCCCTAAAATGCCAGGGCAGTAGAAATACCCCACATGTGACCCCATTTTGAAAGAAGACACCCCAAGGTATTCCGTGAGGGGCATGGCGAGTTCACAGAAGATTTTTTTGGCACAAGTTAGCGGAAATTGATTTTGTATTGTTTTTCTCACAAAGTCTCCCTTTCCGCTAACTTTTGACAAAAGTTAAATTTTTCACGGACTCACCACACCCCTCAGCGAATACCTTGGGGTGTCTTCTTTAAAAATGGGGTTATTTGTGGGGTGTTTATACTGTTCTGGCATTTTAGGCGGGGCTAAATTGTGAGCAGCCATGTAAAGCTAAAGGTACTCGCTGGAATTTGGGCCCCTTTGCACTCAGGCTGCAAAAGTGTCACACATGTGGCATCGCCGTACTCAGGAGAAGTAGGCAATGTGTTTTGGGGTGTATTTTTACATATACCCATGTTAGGTGAGAGAAATATCTCTGTAAATTGACAACTTTGTATAAAAAAATTAAAAAGTTGTCGTTTACAGTGATATTTCTCACACAAAGTATGGGTATATATAAAATACACCCCAAAACACATTGCCCTACTTCTCTGAGTACGGCGATACCACATGTGTAACACTTTTGCAGCCAAGATGCCAAAGGGGCCCTAAAACCAATGAGTACCTTTAGGATTTCACAGGGCATTTTTACGCATTTGGATTCTCACGCTTTAGGACCCCTAAAATGCCAGGGCAGTATAAATACCTCACAAGTGACCCCATTGTGGAAGAAGACACCCCAAGGTATTCCGTGAGGGGCATGGCGAGTTCACAGAAAAAAAAAAATTTTGACACAAGTTAGCGGAAATTGATATATATATATATTTTTTGTTTTTTACAGTCTCATATTCCACTAACTTGTGACAAAAAATAAAATTTTGCATGAACTCGCCATACCCCTCACGGAATACCTTGGGGTGTCTTCTTTCTAAAATGGGGTCACATGTGAGGTGTTTGTACTGCCCTGGCATTTGAGGGTCTCTGCAATCATTACACGTATGGCCAGCATTAGGAGTTTCTGCGATTCTCCGTATAATGAGCATACGGGTAATGAGATTTTTTTTTTCCGTTCAGCCTCTGCGCTGAAAAAAAAAAATGAACGGCACAGATTTTTTCATTCGCATCGGTCAATGTGGATGAAAAAATCTCTGCCAAAATCAGTGACTGCGGTGCGGTGGGCTGGGCGCTAACTACCTAACAAATAGCTAACTAACTGGCGGTGATAAGGGACCCTTATGCCCCATTCACACGTCCGAAATTCTGTTTGCGGAACGGAATTGCGGACCCATTCATTTCTATGGGGACAGACTTTGTCCCGCTCGGATCCGGAATTACGGATCCGCGCTTCCGGGTCTGCACTTCCGTTCCGCAAAAATATAGAACATGTCCTATTCTTGTCCGCAATTGCGGAAAGCACATTGCCGGTGTCCGTATTTTGCGGATCTGTAGATCCATGGATCCGCAAAACACATACGGACGTCTGAATGAGCCTGTAGGGGGGTGATTAGTGACAGGGGGTGATCAGGGGTGATCAGGGGGTGACATGGGTGATCAGGGGTTAATCAGTGATGGGGGTGGGGGGTGTGTGTAGTGATTGGTGCACTTTTCCTATGTTTCCTCTGGTGGTCCCAAACAAAGGGACCACCAGACGAGCAGACAGCAGGCATATCAGACGCTGTTTAAAAAACAGCGTCTGATATGCGATTTTTTTCCGCATCTACAGCCTGCCAGCGCATGATCAGCGCTGGCAGGCTGTAGTTTCAGTTGTCCCGGCTCCGATCACATGAACGCGCGCGCACGACACGCGCGCGTTCATGTGAAATCTCAGGTCTCACGAGATGACGCCGATAGGCGGCAGTGAGACCTGAGAGAACCGCCGCGCTGACGCCCATCGGCGTTAGCGTGGCGGCAAGTGGTTAAGAACAGAGGTTCATTCAAGTGTTTTCGATCAGGTATTGAAAACACCTGTGGATGTCAAGGAGCAGCAATCAAGCATAATAAGCACCAATTAGGCAGATTTAAAATGACTGTGATACTCAGCTCCTTCTAGACATTTACTGGTGTGTTTACAAACATGGTGAAGTCAAAAGAATGGTCCGGGAAGACAAGAGAAGAGGTGATTTCTCTTCACAGGAAGGGCAATGGCTATAAGAAGACTGCAAAGATGTTAAACATACCAAGAGACACCATAGGAAGCATCATTCGCAAATTTAAGGCAAAGGGCACTGTTGAAACGCTACCTGGTCGTGGCAGAAAGAAGATGCTAACTTCGACTGCTGTGCGCTACCTGAAGCGCAAAGTGGAGAAAAGTCCCCGTGTGACTGCTGAGGAACTGAAAAAGATTTGTCAGAAGCGGGTACTGAAGTTTCAGCTCAGACAATAAGGCGCACACTGCGTAATGAAGGCCTCCATGCCAGAACTCCCAGGCGCACCCCCTTGCTGTCTCCAAAGAATAAGAAGAGTCGACTGCAGTATGCCAAAAGTCATGTATACAAACCACAAAAGTTTTGGGATAGTGTTCTGTGGACTGATGAAACAAAATTAGAACTGTTTGGGCCCATGGATCAACGCTATGTTTGAAGGAAGAAGGCCTATGAAGAAAAGAACACCTTGCCTACTGTGAAGCATAGCGGGGGGTCAATCATGCTTTGGGACTATTTTGCTTCTACAGGTACAGGGAAGCTTCAGCGTGTGCAAGGTACCATGAATTCTCTTCAGTAGCCGGAGATATTGGATGAAAATGTGATGCAGTCCGTCACAAACCTGAGGCTTGGGAGACGTTGGACCTTTCAACAGGACAATGATCCCAAGCATACCTCCAAGTCTACTAGAGCATGGTTGCAGATTAAAGGCTGGAACATTTTGAAGTGGCCATCGCAGTCACTAGACTTAAATCCGATTGAGAACCTCTGGTGGGACTTAAAGAAAGCAGTTGCAGCGCGCAAGCCTAAGAATGTGACTGAACTGGAGGCTTTTGCCCATGAAGAATGGGGGAAGATACCCGTAGATCGCTGCAAGACACTTGTGTCAAGCTATGCTTCACGTTTAAAAGCTGTTGTAACTGGAAAAGGATGTTGTACTAAGTACTAAGATTGAATGTCACTTGGGGGTTGAATAAAACTGATAATGATGTGAGCACAGAAAAGACATTTGTGGTTATTTCATTATAAATGTTATGTTATATTTGTCTGACTTACAAGTGCCTCTCTGATTTAATTGTAAACAAGATGACTGAAAAGATCAAAATCAATGTCAAACTGGCCAAAACACTCAATTTCAGTGGGGGTTGAATAATTTTGAACACAACTGTAAGTCTATAAGAGACGGATAGTGTCACAATGTATCTGTTTGTGCTTAGCTTCTCCACTCCAACCCTCCCACTAGAAGGTTCTAGTCTAACTAAAACTGTATATAAGAAGAGCAGTCAGAGCCATTAGTGTGCTGCAAGAGCAAACTCTGCCAGACTACTGAGTGACCAGATAAAGACGATGAGATGGGGAAACGCTACCACAGACCAGGGTACCAGCCTTCTGAAGAGAGAGAGAGGAATAGCTAGCTCAAGCCTTTCCTCAGCATCAAACCCCTCTTCTGCCAGGTAGGAGACTGGAGAAGCCAGCCCTATGCCATGCCTGTATTGTTTTGCACCCTTCTTACTGCAGACCCTGACTCTCTGGACTTATTTCCCATTGGCGTGCACCACGTTTTACCATCCCTTCCGGAGAGCAGCAACACGTGGTGACACCTCGACGGTGTCCGGGAGATCCAGTGTAGCGTTGGGGGCACCCCAAACCCAGCCACTGCAACTGCCCTTCATCAGAGCAGAACAGAGTGAATTTGCCAGGCTAATTTGCATATCTTTGGGTTTCTGAGAAAGATATTCAAATAAGCTTTCCTTCCAAAAGGAAAAGAAAGCTAAGCCAATATTAAAGATATCGGGATTTAAACCCAAAATGAATTTCAAGAATTTTGCTGGATGTCTGTTCCCCAACAATCAGTAGAAAGAAAAAAAGTCCATGATGGTTGATGGCACAGCTTAAAGTGCAGTACCAGAAATACAGTCCATGGTACTGCACCTTTCTTTAAAAAAAAACAAGCCTTAATAGTATCTTTAAATGGTTAATAAAGTATGGATAAACTTGTCTGATCTTGTGGATCCACAGCAAATCCACTCCACATATATCAGCAGCACATCCACTCATGTGAACAGGAGGTGTTGAAAATAATGTGAACTGTATACTGGCGATTACTGCTACTTTTAAATGGAAGAAAACAAGATTATCTGCCCATGTAAACGGGCCCTTGTGTCGACCTCTCCTGGAGTTTAGCATCAATAAACTTCTTTCCGTGCAGTGCTCAGTACTCACCAATTACATGCAAATCAGTTCTGTCATGTTAAGAAAATATCAATGTGCATATGCATTAAAACATTTCTAATTGAATCTTTTTCACAATAATATGCAATTAGAATTGCATTTTGTGCACAGAAATGTAACTGTCACTAGGTGTTGCTTAATTTGTTTTATACAATACAATAAAAGTGTTTTTTACCAGATGTATTATTTTGGCTTTTACTAAGCTTCAACTTTATTCATGCTGATTATAATTGACCGAAAGAAAGGGTATTTTGTATAAAATGGTTTATCCCAGTGTTTTCATACAAGACGACTTATGTCAAACAGAAATTATGTATCAAGCGCTAGGAATGCCTGAAACTGTAAATGTCAAACAGCACATTTTAGGGCAAAGCATTTATTACTTGTTTTTTCACTAAATAAACCCTGGTGCTATTATTGGTGTATTGTAATAAATTATTCATTTTTTTTACAGAGTTACAGAAAAGAATGTAGACCCAGAGGGATATGCCCGCCAAGTCCTTAAAAACAACATGGTAATTTTAAGGGTGCATGGAGACTGCATAGGGGTACATGTAGTCCCTGTGGCTCCGTACTACACTGTTTGGTGACTCCATATGGTGCTGATTAAGACATCTGATGGCAGATTTTTTGTTCTGTCAGACTCATGCAAGAGAAAAACTCATACACAGACATACACAGGTACAGCAGGACTCCACAGACTTATTCTATTTTGTTTCTGTACGACTTGGAAGGTTATACGGAGCTGTAAAATTCTCTAGTATATACTAATGGAATAAAAAGCCAGGATACAGTATAATATGCATAATATTAATAAGATTGTATTGCAGTGTGGAGCGAGACTAGAAGTTTAAAGTCGAATAAACCTTCACAAAATGAAACTAACCAAGATTCGTAGCAAGAAAAAAGTGTGATTCATGCTTGGCCACTAGATGGCACTGTATAATATTTGTGTGTTTGTGGATACTAAAGATTTCAATGTTCAGTCTGTTTTCCTCTGCTATGGCATTGAAAAGAATGGAGTTCAGGGTGATTCTTCTTATTTATGAAGTCCTGCACCATTCTGGGAGTGTGGCTTCCAAGTTGTATGCTGTGCAAATTATGTACCAAGATAAATATACTACTTCTTTGTACAAAAAAAAGACAGTGACAGGTAAGAACGGTCATCGCTTAGGAGCTCTGCCATAATACACAAGTTACTGCATTAAAATGACATACTGGTACAAATTCATTCCATGGTGCACCAGTGTTAGTAAATAGACCTTATATGCTAACTGCAAAAGCATGGTGGATCCTATAAACATCAAAAAACTGGATTTGCTTATGTCAAGCCATCCAATATTTTCTCCCAATCAGGGAAACTGATGTCAGAACTGATACCATGGTTCTCCATGGTATTGTTTCAGGCATGCCACTTATCTCAGAAATAGACGTAGAATCCAGCGAAAAAAATAAAAAAAATCTTTTTTGTTCTCTTTTTATATTTTATTCTTTGTTCTCATTTCATTTTACTTGATCTATGATTAAGACAAGAGATGAGCAAATCGAAATCACAATTTTTCCTAAAATGGCAGCTACACGTGTGAGGACATGGGGCAAGGCACTCTGGGTAGGCGGGATGACCTATAATGCCATGCATGCAGCCAATCAGCAGCCAGCCAGCCCTGTGATGTCACAGCCCTATAAATACGGTGGCCATCTTGGATTCAGACATTTTCCAGCATTCAGATGCAGGGACAGACGTGACAAGGTGCTAGGGACAGAAATAGGGAAAACCTCATTGTGGAAAAAAAAAACTGAAAAAACGATTGATAAGTGCAGGGAAGCTGGATAGGGAGGAATTATTTCACAGCATCTTAGTGCAGGGAAAGACGTCAGAAGGTGCTAGGGACAGTGCTAGAAAAGCGATTTACAAGTGCAGGGAAAGATTATTTGGGGATCCAAATAGCCATTATACAGCTCTGTCATTCCAGCAATTTGTTCTTGTGCAAGTGCTGCGTTGAAAAGCCTTTAGTGGCCTATTTCAGTAAAGAAAGAAAAATATATACGCACTTCACTGTTGCAGTTATTTGTAGTGAAAGCGTTTAGTGGCCTATTTCAGTACAAAAAGAAAAATGTATACGCACTTCAATGTTGCAATTATATGTGTTGAAAGCATTTAGTGGCCTATTTCAGTACAGAAAGAAAAATATATACGCACTTCTCTGTTGCAGTTATTTGTGATGAAAGCGTTTAGTGGCCTATTTCAGTACAAAAAGAAAAATATATATGCACTTCACTGTTGCACTTATTTGTGGTCTGAGCTCCCGATGTCATCTAGCGGTCGTGTCTTGATTGGTTAACTCGGTCATCCACTTCATCCCAAGTGACATCAGACACCCCCAGCTAACAGTCTGACACAATCCTTAGTTGGCATGGCCCGGAAGCAGGCCCTGTGCCCTCACCCGTCCTCAACCTGCCTCTGTCCTTTGCTGTTCCCACAGCCACAGAAGTATTGTATGCTGTGGGCTAAGCTCCACTATACAGTGAGGACGTTGCTACTAGAGGACAGTAAGCAGCTACTGCCCAGCCAAGATCTGGAGAAGACATACGCTGCTTCCTCTGCTAGGCAGGCAAGTAGTGAAGAGGAGAGTGGCGTGGGAGGTGGTGTTGAAAGCGGTCAGGCTCCTGACTTAGATACTGTTGAGAAGGACATCAGTGATGTGCAGACACTACTCAATGATGATGAAGCACTTGGGAACTGGGTGCAGAAGGGGCTTCATCATCATCAGGAGAAGAGGGTGGCAGCTTGCCCGTGAGGCAGCAGCTGAGCCAGCAAGATGGTAGCATGGCTGGGAGTCAGCAGGGTGGCAGCAGTGGGAGGTCGGGAGCCGAACGTGCCCAGGGTAGACCACCTGATTTGCAGCAGCCTACCTGCTCGGGAAGTAGTGGTGCAGGGGTTCACGGAGGCAGTGGCGGTAGCAGTCAGTCAGTGCGGACTTTTGGGGGGAAAATGTGGAACCAGCCCTGCACAAATGTGTAGAACAGAAGGTGGGCCAGTGCTTGAGCCTGTCAGTGTCTGCCATAGTGCACGGTATTGCAGATGTGTGGAGCTGTACGGTCAGGAACAATACTTGTCCTTTACGGATCACTGTGTGAATGTGGTTCCTGCACAGCCACACCAGCAACTTGGCCAGGTTACGCCGCTTTCGCCTCCACGTTGTCAGGCTGTTGGTCCTGCGACAATATCCGCCTCTGCCTCCTCATCCTCCATCATGTCCTCAGCCTCCACTGCAAGGAAAAATCACAGTGCCCCTCCAGCATACCAAGTGTGCAGAGCAAGGAGGTGTCACTCTGTTCTGCACCTGGTTTGCCTTGGCGAACAGAGTCACACAGGGGAGGAACTGCTCCATGCAATTTATCAAAAAATCGAATCCTAGCTTGCTCCGCGACAACTGAAAATCGGAACCATGGTGACCGACAATGGGAAGAACATGGTCTCGGCGCTGCATCATTGAAGGCTGAGCCATGCGCCCTGCATGGCACACGTGTTCAATCTGGTTGTCAAGCAGTTCCTACAGTCTTCCACCCATATGCAAGACATCCTAAAAATGGCCAGGAAATTTTGCATGCACTTCAGCCACTTGTATACCGCAAAGCACACCCTCCTTGAGCTGCAGCGGAAGAACGGCATCCCCCATCATAGGCTGATATGTGACGTTTCCACCCGTTAGAATTCCACCCTCCATATATTGGACCAACTATACGAACAGAGAAAGGCCATTACCTATTTCTTGATAATGAATATGAATAGGACCAGGCACTCAAATATGGAATCAAGTCAAAAATCTATTTATTGGGATAATGACCCCTAAAACGGCAGTAAAATTGTATAAAAAATTGTATAAACAACATTATACAAATATAACAACAATAAAATCTCAGATAACAACACCGCAGCCAAAAATTATAAGGAAACCGCAATCCGGTAATGGTATTGTAGATATCAATCCTTAACAAAAAGGGCAATAATTGAATTCCACCTTTCAGCAAGTTTAATTTCGCAGTCTCCTAGTATGCTTATATTCGAATTGTGAAGCGGGCACATTACGTGCAAACAATCGTAAATTCACAGTCTCATGGTATGCTCATGTTCAAAATGTCAAGCGATTATGCGTAAACAATCATAAGGACTTTGGATAAGTATCAAATAAACACAGTGCCATATTTCGTCTGGGTGGCATCCCACCAACTAAACGCAACTGTAGCAATATTACCTGCACCCGAACATTGCCTCCTCGTCCTTGTGAAAGTTCGGCATCTGAAGATATTCGCTTTCCTTCGATTTAAAATAGATGCCAAATAGATGTCCGCTCACGTGTCTTTCTGGGACTCACGTGACTCTAAACTTTTGAACGGAGGTTCCCTTGAGATCGTCGGTATGTTAACTCGACTTGTTAAAGTTGATTTTAGGGGAGTCACTATGCCAGCATGCCGGAAAAAGGTATTACATTAGACACGTTTTGAGGTTTCTAGATGACCCATTCCTCAGTGGTAATGTTGAAGTGCTTCCCCACATCCTTTTATACTGAGTCCTGGCAAAAACTAGAACCTGTAATGGAATCAGGTAATTTCATAGAGGTGTGGAAAACCCGGATTTCAAACACATGAGCATTACTATCATGATACTGCGATTTCTTTGCGTCTTCTGTGCGATTTTTTTCGGAAATTGCGTTTTATGTGCCATTACTGCTTAAATATATCGCAAACAATAATCGATAAAAAATTCCATCGAAAACAAGCTTAACCCCTTAAGGACTCAGGGTTTTTTCATTTTTATGTTTTCGTTTTGAGCTCCCTGCATTCCGAGAGCAATAACTTTTTTATTTTTCTGTTAGGGCTTTTTTTTGCGGGACAAGTTGTACTTTCCAACGCCACAATTTAATATTGCATACGATGTAGTAAGAAGCAGGAAAAAAATTCCAAATGGGGTGAAATTGCAAAAAAATAAAGCAATTCCACCACAGTTTTACGGGTTTTTAAATTACGACGTTTGATGTGCGATAAAACTGACCATTTAGTTTTATCCTACAGGTCAGTATGAATCCGGCGATACTCAATATGTATCGTTTTTCTTGCGCTTTGATAGGGAAAAAAAATTCTAAAGTGGGATTTTTTTTTTTTGTCGCCATATTTTAACCCCTATAACTTTTTTGTAATTAAGTTTATGGCGTTGTATGAGGGATTTTTTTTTGCGGGGCGATCTGAACTTTTAGTTGATACCATTATGGGGTGTGTAGGACTTTTTGATCACTTTTTATTAATTTTTTTTTTGAGAAAATGAAGTGTCCAAAAAACGGCAAATCTCCCATTTCTGTTTACCTTATGGGGAATATATTTTTATATTTTTATACTACGGGCATTTTTGCACATTGCGACACCTATGATGTGTATATTTTTTTATTATTTTATTTTAATTTTGGCGAAAGGGGGGTGATTTGAATTTTTAGGTTTTTTTTTTGTTTTTTTTTACACTTTTATATAGGTCCCTATGTCATCTGATTGCTTCTATCATAAACTCCAATACACTTGTATTGGAGTTTATGAGGATATTACTACTTTCCTATGAAGCCCTATTGCTAACAAAGGCTGCATAGGAAATAGTAAGTAGTAGCCTCAAATCATTTATTGAGTTTGAGGCTATTACATCCAGCGCTGCGATTCCCCCGATCACCACTAGGGGGAGCCGGAGCACTGCCGAAAGTTTTACTTTCCGTTTTAGCGCGTGCAGATGTCATGGTCAGGATTGACCACGGTATCTGCGGGGTTAAATGATTGCGATCGGCATCGCTGCCGACCACGATCATTAGCCGCGAGGGTCAGCTACAGGAAACAGCCGGACCCCCGCAGCGGGCAGGAGTGGGCGCCATCCTTAGGGACCGGACCCATGACGTACCCATACGTCATGGGTCCTCAAGGGGTTAAATAAAAAGATATATCCAGAAAACTTCCATCACATCTTTGCACTTCATTATTAACCAAATGGTAAGAGCAATAGTCTAAATATATAGCAACCAATATTCAATATCCACACCAAGCAATATATCCTTACATTGAATGAAAACCAGTCTTCTTTCAATGTAAGGATATATTGCTTGGTGTGGATATTGAATATTGGTTGCGATATACTGTACTATATACTATACTATATTGGTAGACAATTGCTCTTACCGTTTGATTAATAATGAAGTGCAAAGATGTGATGGACGTTTTATGGAAATATTTTCTTATTTAAGCTTGTTTTCGATGGAATTTTTTATCGATTATTGTTTGTGATATATTTAAGCAGTAATGGCACATAAAACGCAATTTCAGAAAAAAATCGCACAGAAGACGCAAAGAAATTGCAGTATCATGATAGTAATGCTCATGTGTTTGAAATCCGGGTTTTCCACACCTCTATGAAATTACCGGACTCCATTACGGGTTCTAATTTTTGCCAGGACTCAGTATAAAAGGATGTGGGGAAGCACTTTAAGGTTACCACTGATAAAGGGGTCAATTAGGAACCCCAAAACGCGTCTGTTGTAATACCTTGTTCCGGCATGCTGGCATAGTGACTCCCCTAAAATCAACTTTAACAAGTCTAGTTAAGATACCGACGATCTAAAGGGAACCTCCGTTCAAAAGTTTAGAGTCACATGAGTCCCAGAAAGACACGTGAGCAGACATCTATTTGGCGTCTATTTCAAATTGAAGGAAAGCGAATATCTTCAGACGCTGAACTTTCACATGGACGAGGAGGCAATGTTCGAAGTCCTTATGATTGTTTACGCATAATCGCTTGACATTTTGAACATGAGCATACCATGAGACTGTGAATTTACGATTGTTTGCACGTAATGTGCCCGCTTCACAATTCGAATATAAGCATACTAGGAAACTGCGAAATTATACTTGCTGAGGTGGAATTCAATTATTGCCTTTTTTTTTAAGGATTGATATCTACAATACCATTACCGGATTGCGGTTTCCTATTATAATTTTTGGCTGCGGTGTTATCTGAGATTTTATTGTTGTTATATTTGTATAATGTTGTTTATCCAATTTTTTATACAGTTTTACTGCCATTTTAGGGGTCGTTATCCCAATAAACAGATTTTTGACTTGATTACATATTTGAGTGCCTGGTCCTATTCATATTCATTCTATTGTATTGTTTTTGGTGGCTGGGTGGGTCACAAGGACCAAGAGCACCTTATCCTGACGGCTCAGCTGTAGTGATCCACAGTTATTTGTATCGTTTTTATATTTCTTGATAATCCAAGCGGATAGGAGTATTCCCCTGTGTAACTTCGATGTCAGCCAGTGGCAGCTCATGCGTGACACCCGTTTGCTCAGGCCCTTTGAGGACGCCACTTTATTTAGCAGTCGCCAGGAGTACGGGATGAACAACGTCATTCCACTGCTTTATGTCCTGGAACAGATGGTGGTAACAATGGCTGGTTAGGGGACAGGAGACGTGGCGTCTAGATCTCACGGCCACATGAGCCCTGAGGGGGCTGAACTGGAAGAGGGGGAAGAGGACATTGGAGCACAGGCAATGTGTAGTGAAATGAGTGGTTTTTCTACTCAGCTGACAGTAAAGTAGGAGCAGGATTAGCCAGAGGAGCTACAGGGCGATGAGAAAGACGAAAGGACCCAGACACACCGTGGCAGTATGTAGTGGAGATGGAGACAGGGAGTGCCTCGGAGTCACTTGCACAAAAGGCCCAATGCATGCTCACTTGCTTGCGTAGTGACAGCTGAATTGTCATCATTCGGCAGAGGGTTGACTTCTGGCTCTCCACCTTGTTGGACCCTAGCTACTGGTCCAAAATGGGGCCTTTGTTACACCCATTCAGAGGAAGGAAAAACTTAATTACTACAGAGACATCCTATGTAGTCAGTTGGCCGCTGCCTATCTGCGCCATCGTCCACCCTCTCGCAGGTCTGACCGGGGGACCCTCCACATAGCCCTCCACATAGTGAAGAAACTACTCACCAGCAGCAGCAGGTAGACCAGGTGGTGGCATACTTGGACAGCATCCTGCCAGTCGTCATTAAAGATCCGCTGGACTACTGGGCAGCCAAACTGGATTTGTGGCCGCAACTGGCCAAGTTTGCCCTGAAAAAGCTGTCCTGCCCGGCCAGTAGTGTGACATCAGAGAGGGTGTTTAATGTGACGGGGGCCATAGTTACCCCAAGAAATATTCACCTGTCCACCCAAAATGTGGAGAGACTGACCTTTGTCAATATGAATCAGGCCTGGATCAGCCAGGATTTCTACCCACCAATGCCTGATGCATCTGATTAGATCATCCATGCCGCCTCACCCAAATCTTGACAAAAGATTTGGGTAAGGCGACCTGTCTCGACTGCTACCCCCCTGATGCCAAGTGCTCCTTCTTTCACCCACCTTTATCAGCGGGTACTGGTATTGCCACCCACCTACTCACTCTGTCACCGGGTCACTTTGTGTGTGCAGTGATTCTAAGAGCGACGCCTGTCATCTGCATGTCATATTGACTCACAGTATTATTTCACTACCATAGCACACTCCCTATGCGGGTTACTGCAAGGCACAGTGTTCTACACCCCTACAAAGGCTCTCTGCAGCCCAGAAATACTCGTTTTTTAACGAGATTCTTCGCAAATAAATTTGGACCTAATTTTTATAAAAATTCACTAATTTCTAATTAAGACTTGTACAGGTCGAAATGCGTCAGTTCATATGTACAGGAGGGACCTTTGTACATGCTTTTAATGGAAGAAATAAAGAATTTTTTAGATTTTATTCGCTAGATCCTATGTCTATTTCTGGAATTACTGCAGGGTGTGAATACCACCCAGATCCGTGCTGATTTGGTCAATTGACCTCTTCGAGAACTGGACACTGCTGCTTTCTCTTAAGATGCCAGTTATCTCCTTACACCGGACAGAAAACTGCAGCATGCAGCATTTATCTGTCCGGCTATCTCTGGCTACGAAAACCGGATAGGAGCACAAAATACGCAAAAACGTTATGTCCAGCTCAAGCAAAAAACAAGTGACTGGACACAACTGAAGTATGTGATCCCAACCCATGAAAGTAGGTAAGAAATTCATAATCTATGAAGTGTTTGGGAGAATATAAAAAGTTCCACATAAGACGTGGACATATTGACGTCATTCTATCTATTAGCAACACGTCTTTGCTGCGAGTGCGCTTAACACAATGAAAAAATGTAAAGCATAATGGGAGACAGGCTCTAATTGAATCAAGTGAATGAAAATCGAATATTAATTCTGTACCAGGCCTGTGTGTGTGTCTGCTCTTGTAATATGTTAGCACCGCGCTCCTTTCATTGCTCTATGACAGGTGTTACCTTTGCTGCATTTTCCATCTGTAATGACTTTCAATGTCATTTCACCTCACTCGCTCTTAGCTGCCTCTTCAGAACTACTCTTCTGTATCTCTCTGCTGATTGGATTTTCATTCTCTGGCCTCCAAACGTATTGTTACAAGAAATTGCAGTCCTGCTATGTTCTAGTTTTTTTGAAAATAGCCCAATTCTAATGGTGTTTGTTTCCTATTAAGGCACAAGTGCACTTTCCACACACTCTGCACCTCCACCACATTCATTTGAAATCTATCTCAAATAAAGGATTAAACACAAAGTGTAAGCCACACTTATTTTCTGTGCAGTTGAGATGGGAAGATCCTGGCATATTTCTATTTACGGTAGTTACCTACTCTCTTCTTTTCATTTTAAAGGGGTGCGTTTTTTTTTTAATGTTCCCACCCTTGTTGAGAATAACAACTTTTCCATAGATTCTTATTAAAAGATTAAAAATTGCCTACTGGGCCAGCGCTGCGCTCCACGGTCAAATGATATGTTCCAGGAGCTTCCTGGATCATGTCCCGTACATTGTATACGTCATCCTAGCTTAGTTCCAAACCAGAATGAATGTCTCATCACACAAGGTCAGCAGTCAGCACCGGAGGCTGTCTGACTGCGCTCATAAGATGGAGAGAAAACCGCGGAACTCAATGTCTTCACAATATGCACAAGGCTTGGAAAAGGCTCTTAGGAGTCAAAATGTCGCACGGTTGGTGAATAAAACTCTGCATATTGTGAAGACATTGAGCACCGCGGTCTTCTCTCCATCTTATGATCTCTTTGAACTCGACAGGCTAGGGTTTAACACTGTGGGCACCGCCATGGATTGGATCTAGTTAAAGTAAATTTGTAAGTGGTGCTGTCTCTCCAACTATTTTTGTCTGACTGCGCTGGTGCTGCCGGCCTGGTTAGGGGACGGGATAGTATTCTGCGCTCTGGCAGCGCTAACAAGACATTCATTCTTGCGCATGCGCTGTGGTGATGGGGTACAGAGGACAGATCATGAATCTGTTGTCAGTGATTACTGACAAGTTTATTGTGGGTACCAATATATGATGATACCATGATACCAATATAACCATCACTCCGAAAATAAAAAAAACTATAGCTCTCAGAAGATGGAGACACTAAAACATATTTTTTTTGTTTTAAATATGCTATTCTTGTGTTGAAGTGAAATAAAAAAAAAAGTATACATATTAGGTTAGTTATCGCCGTGTCCGTAACAACCAGCTTTATCATCACCTAACATCACAAAAATTGCAACACCAAGCGATCAAAAAGACATATACCCCCCAAAATAGTACCAATCAAACCGTCACCTCATCCCGCAAAAAATGATACCCTACCTAAGACAATCGGTCAAAAATTAAAAAAGATATCACTCTCAGACAATGGAGACACTAAAATATGTTTTTTTTGCTTCAAAACTTTATTGTGCTAAAGTCAAATAAAAAAAAAAAAAATAGACATATTAGGTCTTGCTGCGTCCGTAACAACCTGCCCTATAAAAATACCACATGACCTAACCCCTCAGATGAATACCATAAAAAATGAAAACCTTACATCACGAAAATTGCAACACCAAGCGATCAAAAAGGCCTATGCCGCCCAAAATAGTACCATTCATGCAGTCACCTCATCCCGAAAAAAATGAGACCCCACCTAAGACAATCGGTCAAAAAAGAAAAAAGCTATGGCTCTCAGAGACTATGGAGACACTAAAACATAATTTTATTGGTTTCAAAAATGCCATTATTGTGCAAAACTTAAATAAATTAGAAAAAATACACATATTAGGTTTTGCCATGTCTGTAACGATCTGCTATAAATATATCACATGACCTAACCCTTCAGGTGAACGCTGGAAAAATAAAAACTGTGCCAAAATGACCAATTTTTTTGTCCCATAAAGTGTAATAATGAATTACCAAAAAATCATATGTAACCAAAAATGGTACCAATAAAAATTTCAACTCTTCTTGCAAAAAATGAGCCCCTGCACAAGACAATCGGCAGAAAAATAAAAAAATAAGGTGTTCAGAAAATAGGGACACAAAAACAATTTTTTTTCAAAAATGCTTTATTATGTAAAACTGAAACAAACAAAGAAAGTAGACATATTTGATATAATTGCGTCTGTAACAATCTGCTCTATAAAAATAGCACATGATCTACCCTGTCAGATGAATGTTGTAAAAAATAAAAACTGTGCCAAAACAGCCATATTTTGAGCAAATAAAAATCATATGTACCCCAAAATAGTACCAATAAAACTGGCACCTTCTCCCCTAGTTTCCAAAATGGGGTCCCTTTTAGGGAGTTCCTACTGTAAGGGTGCATCAGGGGGGCTTCAAATGGGACATGGCATTTAAAAACCAGTCCAGCAAAATCTGCCTTCCAAAAACCATATGGCGTTCCTTTCTTTCTGCGCCCTGCCGTCTGCCCTTACATCAGTTTACGACCACATGTGGGGTGTTTCTGTAACCTGCAGAATCAGGGTAATAAATATTCAGTTTTGTTTGGCTGTTAACCCTCAATGTGTTAAAGAAAAAAAAAGGATTGAAATGGAAAATCTGCCAAAATTTTGAAATTTAATCTCCATTTTCCTTTAATTGCTGTGGAACACCTAAAGGGTTAACAAAGTTTGTAAAATCAGTTTCAAGTAGCTTGAGGGGTGTAGTTACTACAATGGGGTCATTTATGGGAGGGTTTCCACTATGTAAGCCCCACAAAGTGACTTTAGACCTGAACTGGTCCATAAAAAAGTGGGTTTTGGAAATGTTCCTAAAAATTTTAAGAATTGCTTCTAAAATTCTAAGCCTTTTAACGTCTCAAAAAAATAAAATGACATTTAAAGAATGATGCCAACATAAAGTAGACATATGGGGAATGTTAAGTAATAAATATTTTATGAAGTATCACTTTCTGTTTTAAAAGCAGAGAAATTGAAATTAAGAAAATTGCTAATTTTTCCAAATTTTTGGTATATTTGGGATTTTTTCATAAATATAGGTGAAATATATTGACTCAAATTTATGACTATCATGAAGTACAATGTGTCGTGAGAAAACAATCTCAGAATGGCTTGGATAAATAAAAGTGTTCCAAAGTTATTATCACATTAAGTGACACATGTCAGATTTGCAAAAAAATGGCCCCTGTGCAGAAAGGTGAAAACTGGCCCGGGGTTGAAAGGGTTAAATATTCTCCTCATGATAAAATGCCCTCTATATATTTATTCATTTTCGTTTCTGGTATCTATTTGTCTCTATTATTATATTTATATTAATCAGGAGAAAACTCTCTATAAAATGTTTATCAGCTCTGTAAACACTTGACTTTACTTAGGCTACTTTCACACTAGTGTTTTTTGCGGATCCGTCATGGATCTGCAAAAACGCTTCCGTTACAATAATTCAACCGCATGCATCCGTCATGAACGGATCTGGTTGTATTATGTCTTCTATAGCCATGACGGATCCGTCATGAACATCATTGAAAGTTATTAAGCCCTGCTCTTCCCAGTCAAATGATGAGGCGCTTCCTGGATTACATGCCATACATTGTGCATGTGATCCTAGCCTGGTTACAACCCACAATAAACTTGTCAGTAATCACTGACAACAGATTCATGACCTGTCCTCTGCACCCCATCACATGCCCGAGAATGAATGTCTTGTTAGCGCTGCCAGAGCGCAGAATACTATCCCGTCCCCTAACCAGGCCGGCAGCACCAGGGCAGTCAGACAAAAATAGTTTGAGAGAGAGTCAGCACCACTTACAAATTTACCAAACAGAACGGAATGCATTTTGGGGCGTTCCGTTTCGTTCAGTTTTGTCCCCATTGACAATGAATAGGGACAAAACTGAAGCGTTTTCTTCCGCTATTGAGACCCTATGACGGATGGGTTTACACACTGCAGAGCTACCATGGCTGAGATCCGCCCACGATGTGGCCAAAACCACAAGGGCTTGCAGATCAGTGCAGATTTCAAATTGACTGTACGAAAATACAGCTAAGCAGCAGTAACAGCTAAACATTATAGTGGTCGAACAAAGAGCAAATCAACTGTTCTTTCAGGCTGGGTTCCAACCGGGGAGGCACAAACAAATCATCTTCGAGCGGCCATAATTTTCTGTCTTCATTTACGGAAGCCCCATGGAACATAGACAAAATGGACAGGAGGGGACCTCATTGATTTCTTTGGGAGAGTTTTCTAGGAATGATTTGTGACCTGTGCAGAGGTCATTGTACAAGGGAAGAATAGATAAGCTTTCACAATCACTTATTGTGAATGGTTGATCCTGTCATTCTAATCCTGCATCTGTGTACAGATAAGCAGGTAACTGCAGTAAGGCGATCTGTACAGAAGTGGCACCTATTATTAGGCTTAGTGGCCTGTGCAAAAACTGCAGCATTTTTGAGTTTTTCTTTAAATACAGATATTAACATGGCAAATTTAAAATATCCACCAAAAATTCTTTAAATCTCTGTTAAACATAAAAAAGTGATTTAAACAATAGGTCATTTTCGGTTGATACATTTCTTTTAAGCACTGAGTGTTACCAGTTGGTAAAGTCCCTACTATACCTGAAGATAATCGTGCAAATCATTCGTCCATATGAACACTCCGTAGCGATGATCTGGCAGTGTAATACTGCCACCAATTACCCTATGAACAAGCAAACTCGTTCATTGGGTAATTGGAATCTTTTAGCAGGTTTAAAAATGTTTGTTTGCTGGCGGCAAATCATGATCTGCTGCTGACAAACAGTGTTTCTGTATGGGGACGAGCGATGGCATAAAGATTGTTCCGCTCCATACTGAGGGGGAGATCGCTCCATGTAATAGCAACAGTCTCCTTCGCTAGCGAGCAGGCGTTTGCCGGTAAGGAACACTTCTGTCCCGACAATCGCCTGCTCTACACTACTCTAAAATTCCCTTCACAATATGACATTATCTAGTAAGTGCAACCAGTGTCTCTACTGTTCTCTTGATAGGCCTAGATAAACCTGCAGTAGAAATACAAGAATCACAAAAAGGAATAGAACTTGCATGTCTACAGTTTATAATTACACTAATCATCAAACCAAGACAAAAAAAACTGTGGTAACCACAAAAATAATACTGCACCAAAACTGTTATGTATGCACCCCAAAAGCATTTTGTATAGCATCAGTGGTTATCATAAAAACCTAGACTGACCTGAGACATGTCTGTTGGCAGCCTGAAATGCCATGTGCTTCCGTTTTTTATTATTATTATTTATTATTATTTATTTTTAGAGCGCCATTCATTCCATAGCGCTGTACATATCATAAGCGGTGTACATACATAATACAGGCAATTGCCTTAAGCATGAACGAGACAAGTTACAGACTGGTACAGAAGGACAGAGTATGGGGGAAGGAGACAGTAGGCGAGGGTGAAGCTGGTCATGGCGGTATAGAGGCAGCAGTGTCACTGGTCGTTGTCTGAAGAGGTGGGTTTTCAGGTTGCTTTTGAAGGATTCCACTGTAGGTGAGAGTCTGATATGTTGGGGTAGCGAGTTCCAGAGTATAGGGGATGCACGGGAGAAATCCTGGAGGCGAGTGTGGGAAGAGGTGATAAGAGGAGAGGAGAGAAGGAGTTCCTGTGAGGATCGAAGATTGCGTGTGGGGATGTATCGGGAAAGTAGCTCAGAGATGTAGGGAGGGGACCGGTTGTGGACGGCCTTGTATGTGTTGGTTACTATTTTAAACTGAATTCGCTGGGCAATGGAGAGCCAGTGCAGGGACTGGCAGAGGGGAGAGGCAGAGGAGTAACGGGGGGAGAGATGGATTAGTCGGGCAGCAGAGTTGAGGATAGATTGTAGGGGTGCGAGAGAGCTAGATGGAAGGCCACAGAGGAGAATGTTGGAATGTTTCTTCCACATTTAAGGTAACAAGTACATATCCTTATTCATATGTGTCAGTATACACTGATTTTTAGCATTATATACATATTCTGTATGGTTTGAGTCATTGCATACTGTCCTTTGTATATTTACAGGCAAAGGAGGAAGGAGGACAAAATAGGCAAGAAACAAAGTCCACAGAGGAGCAGTGCATTGATGTGTAATGTGAGAAGCCAGGATGAAACACTACTGGGATAGCACAGAAAATTGTGAATCTGGTCAGATTTATGGTCTGACTGAGAACCGAGCTGAATCAAGCTTGTAACACTTTTTGTTTTAGTAAATAATTGCATGTTACATAAAAAGGGGGTTTCTGGAGCATAAAGTAAAAAACAAACAATGCAACGCCAGTCTGCAAACACAAATAACAAAGTAAATAGTGCCATACTCACTACAGGAAAATGTACTAATGCTAATGTTTCATTATAAATGTGAGATTCTTATGGCACCAGTGAATGTGGTAATTAGTGTAGGTTCCTGTCCTAAAGCCTTGACGTCAGGGGTCAGGTACAAATGATTTTGTACAAAATGTATTTGCCAAGAATCTCACATTTGTAATGTAGCATTAGCATTAGTACATTTTCTATAGTAAGCATGACACTATTGTATTTACTTTGTATATGTGCAGTTGCATTGATTTGTTTTTTGCTTTTGCGCTTCAGGCCATGGCGACATGCACTTGTCACATTGGGATGTGCTGACTAACCCCGAATTCAAAATTTTGGAACATCTTGTCTTATGACTATTTTATGCCATTCCACCATCATTCCAAATGGAATTTTATGAATGGATTGTGAACTTGCTGTTAACAGCTGAGGTTGTGTCTGTGCAGTCTGACACTCTACATTCAGTGCTACCAGTGTAGGGACACCCCCAATAGTAAAACCTAGTTGGCAATTCATTCATAAACTTCCAGTAGGAATAATATAAGAATAGCACAACACAAAGTTATAGAAAAAGATGCTACAGAATCGCTACTGCATAAGGAGTGCAACTAATTACTAAAACAAACAGGAGAGGTAACAAGTCCTGTTTAAAGGGATGTATCATAAGAAAATGACATATTGTTTAAATCACACTTTTAGATCAATTTTTTTTAGAATTTGGGGAGTTTTTTTTCTTAATTTTCCATGTCCCTTTGTATATTTAAGAAAATACTGAAAATTGTCTAATTTTCACACTTGCCACTAGGTCAAATATGCTGAGATTTCTCCTAACTTTTCAGTAGCTATCTCATTATCATCACAGGCAAAATTACAATGATAACGCCTCTGTATAGATAACGTAGGATCCACCATTCACAATAGGTGATGTCACAGCTTATCTACTCCCTCCGGACCTCTGCAGAGGTCACAGAGCATGCCTAGAAAACTTTACCATAGAAGACAAGGGGGTCCCCTCCAGTCTATTATGTCTACAGCATATGTAGCTGCTCTCAAAGAACAGGAAGTCTTGACACATTTTAAAGCTGCATGATTTTAGGATTTTTGTAAAACAAAAAATATATAAATAATGGAAAATTTAAAAAAATCATCAAAAATTCTAAAAAAAAAATATGTGTAATCTAAAAACTTGTTCTAAACAATTGTTTATTTTTGATGACACATTCCCTTTAAGCTGCAGATAGTGGTAAGTGGATGGTAAACTGTCTACACATATACAGTTGCAATAAAAAGTATGTGAACCCTTTGGAATGATATGTATTTTTGATCAAAGTGGTCATAAAATGTGATCTGATCTTCATCTAAGTCACAACAATAGACAATCACAGTCTGCTTAAACTAATAATACACAAAGAATTAAAGGTTACCATCTTTTTATTGAACACACCATGTAAACATTCACAGTGCAGGTGGAAAAGTATGTGAACCCTTGGATTTAATAACTGGTTGAAAATCCTTTGGCAGCTATAACTTCAACCAAACGTTTCCTGTAGTTGCAGATCAGACGTGCACAACGGTCAGGAGTAAATCTTAACCATTCCTCTTTACAGAACTGTTTCAGTTCAGCAATATTCTTGGGATGTCTGGTGTGAATCGCTTTCTTGAGGTCATGCCACATAATCTCAATCGGGTTGAGGTCAGGACTCTGACTGGGCCATTCCAGAAGTATTTTCTTCTGTTTAAGCCATTCTGTTGTTGATTTACTTCTATGCTTTGGGTCGTTGTCCTGTTGAGCTTCAGTTGGTGGACAGATAGCCTTAAGTTCTCCTGCAAAATATCTTGATAAACTTGGGAATTCATTTTTCCTTCGATGATAGCAATCCGTCCAGGCCCTGAAGCAGCAAAGCAGCCCCAAACCATGATGCCCCCACACACATATTCCACAGTTGGGATGAGGTTTTGATGTTGGTGTGCTGTGCCTCTTTTTCTCCACACATCGTGTTGTTTGTTTCTTCCAAACAACTCAACTTTGGTTTCATCTGTCCACAGAATATTTTGCCAGTACTGCTGTGGAACATCCAGGTGCTCTTGTGCAAACTGTAAACGTGAAGCAATGTTTTTTTATGGATGGCAGTGGCATCCTCTGTGGTATCCTCCCATGAAATCCTTTCTTGTTTAGTGTTTTACATATTGTAGATTCGTTAACAGGGATGTAAGCATATGCCAGAGACTTCTGTAAGTCTTTAGCTGACACTTTCTCCATTTAGAGACAATTTGTCTTACCGTGGACTAGGCCTGCACAATATATCGCGAAAGCAATCGTTATCGCAATTAATCGCCATATCGCAATCGCAATTTGCTGACCCAAAAAGGCTGCAATTATATTACCATATTTTTCGCTTTATAAGACACACTTTTCCCCCAAAAAGTGTGGGAGGGGGGAATGGTAGTGCGTCTTATAAAGCGATGGTTGACTTTCTACGTGACACTGACACTATGCTGCACAGCGCGGCCGGCAATACATCAGTTACAGTGCGGGGAGGGAGGAGGGGCTGGTAGAAAGTCGTTATTTTAATGAACACATGTTCTTATATCTGTTATTTATCTGTTCTGTGCAGCGCTATTAAGAAAATGGCAAGTTTTGTATTTTGTACTTTTGCAGTAATGCAAATATGTATTTCATTTTGAAAAACACTGCGCATTTCAGTTCTTGAGTTCAGCATAACTACATTTCACATTATCAGTTATCTGTGTGCGCTTTTACCTTGAAAATCCAAGCAGATAGACCTCTAGGACAATTCCCTTAAAATATTGCATCGCATATCGTTATCGCAATTTTTAGGGCCCTAATCGCAATCGTACAAAAATCCCATATCGTGCAGCCCTACCGTGGACTAATGAACAGAAAGGCTTTTGGAGATACTTTTGAAACCCTTTCCAGCTTTATGCAAGTCAACAATTCTTAATTGTAGGCCTTCTGAAAGCTCTTTGTTAACGAGTAGTGTTGAGCGAACAGTTCGAGCATAGTTCGGGTTCGTACCGAATTTTGGGGTGTCCGGGACACGGACCCGAACATTTTCAAAAAAGTTCGGGTTCGGGTTCGTTGTTCGGCGATTACGTCCAGCTTTCTGAAGGGCTGCACAGCAGCCAATCAGCTAGCGTTTTACTTCTTGCCCTAAGAGCCCATCACAGCCATGCCTACTAATGGCATGGCTGTGATTGGCCAAGTGCAGCATGTGACCCAGCCTCTATTTAAGCTGGAGTCACGTAGCGCCACACGTCACACTGCTCTGATTAGTGTAGGGAGAGGACACAGCTTCTGTGAGGGCGAGATTAGGCAGGGAAAAGTCAGCAACAGCACCTAATGAACTGATCGATCTACAACTGTGAATGATTGAACTTCTGCTAGTTACTTGCTCACTGGTTTTTAGGCTGCACAGAGCGTTTTTCTGTCACTTATTTTCTGGGGTGATCGGCGGCCATTTTGTGACTTGTGGTGCACCAGAACAAGCTGCCACCAAGTCCATCAATACTATTATTTTTTTTTGCTATATCCTACATCAGGGGCTTGGCTGTGCTAATTGTCACCCCTAGAAACTCAGGATAGAAATTTCTATATTTTATTAGGGGGTTAAATACAATTGACCAAATACCAATCCCCTAAATCTGGTGTTCCAGCTTTGGTTAGCCAAGTATAATACTGTCTGCTGTCTGGCAAAGGATAGATTATTTTCTGTGGTGAAATTCAATTGCCAAAATAGCAATACCATAAATCAGTGGTTTGAGCTGTGGCTGGCCAAATTTCATAGTGTCCTGCAAAGGATATATTTTGTTCTGGGGTGAAATTCAATTGCCAAAATAGCAATACCCTGAATCTGGTGTCCCAGCTGTTGCAGGCCAAGTTTCATAGTGTCCGCAAAAACATATATTTTGTTCTGGGGTGAAATTCAATTGCCAAAATAGCAATACCATAAATCAGTGGTTTCAGCTGTGGCTGGCCAAGTTTCATAGTGTCCGCAAAAACATATATTTTGTTCTGGAGTGAATTCAATTGCCAAAATAGCAATACCATAAATCAGTGGTTTCAGCTGTTGCAGGCCAAGTTTCATAGTGTCCGCAAAAACATATATTTTGTTCTGGGGTGAAATTCAATTGCCAAAATAGCAATACCCTGAATCTGGTGTCCCAGCTGTTGCAGGCCAAGTTTCATAGTGTCTGCAAAAACATATATTTTGTTCTGGGGTGAAATTCAATTGCCAAAATAGCAATACCATAAATCAGTGGTTTCAGCTGTGGCTAGCCAAGATTTATAGTGTCCGCAAAAACATATATTTTGTTGTGGGGTGAAATTCAATTGCCAAAATAGCAATACCCTGAATCTGGTGTCCCAGCTGTTGCAGGCCAAGTTTCATAGTGTCCGAAAAAACATATATTTTGTTGTGGGGTGAAGTTCAATTGCCAAAATAGCAATACCCTGAATCTGGTGTCCCAGCTGTTGCAGGCCAAGTTTTATAGTGTCCGCAAAAACATATATTTTGTTCTGGGGTGAAATTCAATTGCCAAAATAGCAATACCATAAATCAGTGGTTTCAGCTGTGGCTGGCCGAGTTTCATAGTGTCCGCAAAAACATATATTTTGTTCTGGGGTGAAATTCAATTGCCAAAATAGATATACCCTGAATCTGGTGTTCGAGCTGTTGCAGGCCAAGTGTAAATCTGTCCATAAAAGGATAAAAGGATACCTTTCATCCAGGGCCTAAATACTAGCCCTAAAAGAGATATTCCCCTAAATCAGTGGTTACTGCTGTGCCTGGATTGGTGTAATACGCTACATAAATAAATAGGCAGATAGTGTTAGGTGCCTGTAAAAAAAGGCCTGAATTTGAAATCGATACATTGAGCCAAATATTTTTTTTCTTATTGTGGTGCTTGGTGAATGGTAACAATGAGGAAAACATCTAGTAAGGGACGCGGACGCGGTCGTGGTGGTGTTAGTGTACCCTCTGGTGCTGGGAGAGGACGTGGCCATTCTGCCACAGCCACACGTCCTAGTGAACCAACTACCTCAGGTTCCAGTACCCGCTAGAATTTACAGCGATATTTGGTGGGGCCCAATGCCGTTCTAAGGATGGTAAGGCCTGAGCAGGTACAGGCGCTAGTCAATTGGGTGGCCGACAGTGGATCCAGCACGTTCACATTATCTCCCACCCAGTCTTCCGCACAGGTGGCACCTGAAAACCAAGCCCATCAGTCTGTCACATCACCCCCATGAATATCAGGGAAACTGTTTGAGCCTCAAGTTATGCAGCAGTCTCTTATGCTGTTTGAAGACTCTGCTGGCAGGGTTTCCCAAGGGAATCCACCTAGCCCTTCCCCAGTGGTGAAAGACATAGAATGCACTGATGCACAACCACTGATGTTTCCTGATAATGAGGACATGGGAATACCACCTCATTGGAGTCCGCATGTCTCTGATGATGATGAAACACAGGTGCCAACTGCTGCGTCTTTCTGCAGTGTGCAGACCGAACAGGAGGTCAGGGAGGAAGACTGTGTGGAAGACGATGCAGGGGACGATGAGGTCCTAGACCCCACATGGAATGAAGGTTGTGCCACAGACTTTCATAGTTCAGAGGAAGAGGCAGTGGTGAGACCGAGCCAACAGCGTAGCAAAAGAAGGAGCAGGGGGCAAAAGCAGAACAGCCACCGCCAAGAGAGTTCACCTGCTACTGGCCACCGCCACCAGGAACCGAGCACCCCAAAGGCAGCTTCAAGGGGTTCCCTGGCATGGCACTTCTTTAAACAATGTGCTGACGACAACTACCCCGACATGTCAGAGCTGCTGCATAAAGTGCGGGCCGTCTGTGCGCGCTTCCGGCGTTCACATCCTGCCGCTGTTCGCCTGTCTGCGCTACAGCGGAACTTCGGCCTTCCCGCTCACCGCCTCATATGCAACGTGCCCACTAGGTGGAACTCTACCTTCCACATGCTGGAGAGACTGTGCAAGCAGCAGCAGGCCATAGTGGAGTTTCAGCTGCAGCACGCACGCGTCAGTCGCACTGCGGAACAGCACCACTTCACCACCAATGATTGGGCCTCCATGCGAGACCTGTGTGCCCTGTTGCGCTATTTCGAGTACTCCACCAACATGGCCAGTGGCGATGACACCGTTATCAGAGTTACAATACCACTTCTATGTCTCCTTGAGAAAACGCTTAGGGCGATGATGGAAGAGGAGGTGGCCCAGGAGGAGGAGGATGAGGGGTCATTTTTAGCACTTTCAGGCCAGTCTGTTAGAAGTGGCTCAGAGGGAGATTTTTTGCAACAGCAGAGGCCAGGTACAAATGTGGCCAGCCAGGGCCCACTACTGGAGGACGAGGAGGATGAGGAGGTGGAGGAGGATGAGGATGAAGCAGGTTCACAGCGGGGTGGCACCCGACACAGCTCAGGCCCATCACTGGTGCGTGGCTGGGGGGATACGGAGGACGATGATGATACGCCTCCCACAGAGGACAGCTTGTCCTTACCTCTGGGGAGCCTGGCACACATGAGCGACTACATGCTGCAGTGCCTGCGCAACGACAGCAGAGTCGCCCACATTTTAACGTGTGCGGACTACTGGGTTGCCACCCTGCTGGATCCCCGGTACAAAGACAATGTGCCCACCTTACTTCCTGCACTGGAGCGTGATAGGAAGATGCGCGAGTACAAGCGCACGCTGGTAGAAGCGCTCCTGAGAGCATTCCCAAATGTCACAGGGGAACAGGTGGAAGCCCAAGGCGAAGGCAGAGGAGGAGCAAGAGGTCGCCAACGCAGCTGTGTCACGGCCAGCTCCTCTGAGGGCAGGATTAGCATGGCAGAAATGTGGAAAAGTTTTTTCTCCACGCCACAGCTAACTGCACCACCACCTAATACGGAACGTGTTAGCAGGAGGCAGCATTTCACTAACATGGTTGAACAGTACGTCTGCACACCCCTTCACGTAATGACTGATGGTTCGGCCCCATTCAACTTCTGGGTCTCCAAATTGTCCACGTGGCCAGAGTTATCATTTTATGCCTTGGAGG
Organism: Bufotes viridis; assembly: GCA_033119425.1. Classification (NCBI taxonomy): domain Eukaryota; kingdom Metazoa; phylum Chordata; class Amphibia; order Anura; family Bufonidae; genus Bufotes; species Bufotes viridis. The sequence continues at coordinate 149,585,425 of CM065593.1, read as the reverse complement.
TGCTGGCCTGCCCGACGGCCAGCGTTTTGTCTGAACGTGTATTCAGCACGGCAGGGGGCGTCATTACTGACAAACGCAGCCGCCTGTCCACAGCCAACGTGGACAAGCTGACGTTCATAAAAATGAACCAGGCATGGATCCCACAGGACCTGTGCCTCCCTTGTGCAGAATAGACATTTATAACTGCCTCCCCCTCAACCATGTATTCTTGTACTCCGGGGCACTTCTTTATTGAATCCTCATTTTTTTAACTTTACCATGATCTTGCGGCGCAACCCTAAGTTGAATGAACCTCTCCTCTGTCTGGGTGGTGGGGCCGAAATAACTGAAAGTGGCCTTCTCCGGTGGTGGGTGATATGACGCATGATTCCTTGCTGTGGGACCTCTCTCCTCTGTCTGGGTGCTGGGGCAGAAATAACTGAAAGTGGTCTTCTCCAGTGGTGGGTGATATGACGCATGATTCCTTGCTGTGGGACCTCTCTCCTCTGTCTGGGTGCTGGGGCCGAAATAACTGAAAGTGGCCTTCTCCAGTGGTGGGTGATATGACGCATGATTCCTTGCTGTGGGACCTGTATCCTCGGTCTGGGTGCTGGGTCGAAATAACTGAAAGTGGCCTTCTCCAGTGGTGGGTGAAATGACGCATGATTCCTTGCTGTGGGACCTCTCTCCTCTGTCTGGGTGCTGGGCGAAATAACTGAAAGTGGCCTTCTCCAGTGGTGGGTGATATGACGCATGATTCCTTGCTGTGGGACCTCTCTCCTCTGTCTGGGTGCTGGGCCGAAATAACTGAAAGTGGCCTTCTCCAGTGGTGGGTGATATGACGCATGATTCCTTGCTGTGGGACCTCTCTCCTCTGTCTGGGTGCTGGGCCGAAATAACTGAAAGTGGCCTTCTCCAGTGGTGGGTGATATGACGCATGATTCCTTGCTGTGGGACCTGTATCCTCGGTCTGGGTGCTGGGCAGCGGCACGGAGACATTAGGATGCAGCCTATACATCTATTCTGGCCAGCCTTCTCATCTGTTTGCTGACCCAGAAAAGGGAAGTAATCTTGAATCTCTGCACCTATTGTTTGATACTGGTTTAGATCATTCCAGTGTTTTGATATATGTTATCGAGACATCTTTAGCCGTGTTATTGCATTGCTATATTAGGCATTGGTGACCTATATGCCAGCTGTTACCTTCTGGGTTTAAATTAACCCCTTCTGGCATATTTTGCAATATGAGAGTATAGCCCTATAGCATGCACTATTGATATACACATGAACTATTCCCCTGCTGGTCGCACTGCATTTCACACTTATCTTGTGTGTGTGAGGGATAGTGAATGTGAATATTAATGTTGGTTTTTAAATAATGCAAGTTGATCGCTGAATTTGTGATCCACCAAATTGAGCGTACTGATTTGTTGGATGGTGCTTGTGATAATTTGAGACACCATCGTTGTAAAGTTGGTCCCCTGATGATCTGCTACCCATTGCATGGTTGCAGTGAAACGCGTTGGGATTTTTTGGAATATCAGGAAGGAACCGCTATATTTGATTCCTATGATATGATATCTATTGAGTCTGTTTTAGTAAATATACTACACTTGACTGTTTGACAGACGCTTTTTGACTTCTTGCACTTGTATTTAGGTGGTGGGTACTTTTCTGTGTCAGGGCCTTACTAGGGACACTAGGAGGTTCCTGACACGGGATCGCCCCTATCGGGGCGGCTATTCCGTTCTTAGGCAGGGACGCAAGTGTGTAGTGGACAGACTAGGGATAGCCATTTCCCTCCACTGCCTACTCCCCTCCCTATTCGGATTGGAGACTCTATCATTTGTACTATTTTTTACTAGCTGAATTAAAAGTTATATTTTAGTGATAATCTTTCGGTGATGTGCTCCATAGGTGGGTGATATGATGCATGATTCCTTGCTGTGGGACCTCTCTCCTCTGTCTGGGTGCTGGGCCGAAATAACTGAAAGTGGCCTTCTCCAGTGGTGGGTGATATGACGCATGATTCCTTGCTGTGGGACCTGTATCCTCAGTCTGGGTGCTGGGCCGAAATAACTGAAAGTGGCCTTCTGCAGTGGTGGGTGAAATGACCCATGATTCCTTGCTGTGGGACCTCTCTCCTCTGTCTGGGTGCTGGGCCTAAATAACTGAAAGTGGCCTTCTCCATAGGTGGGTGATATGACGCATGATTCCTTGCTGTGGGACCTCTCTCCTCTGTCTGGGTGCTGGGCCGAAATAACTGAAAGTGGCCTTCTCCAGTGGTGGGTGATATGACGCATGATTCCTTGCTGTGGGACCTCTCTCCTCGGTCTGGGTGCCTGGCCTAAATAACTGAAAGTGGCCTTCTCCAGTGGTGGGTGATATGACGCATGATTCCTTGCTGTGGGACCTCTCTCCTGTCTGGGTGCTGGGGCCGAAATAACTGAAAGTGGCCTTCTCTAGTGGTGGGTGAAACGACGTATGATTCCTTGCTGTGGGACCTCTCTCCTCTATCTGGGTGATGGGCCGAAATAACTGAAAGTGGCCTTCTCCAGTGGTGGGTGATATGACGCATGATTCCTTGCTGTGGGACCTCTCTCCTCTGTCTGGGTGCTGGGTCCGAAATAACTGAAAGTGGCCTTCTCCAGTGGTGGGTGATATGACGCATGATTCCTTGCTGTGGGACCTCTATCCTCTGTCTGGGTGCTGGGTCCGAAATAACTGAAAGTGGCCTTCTCCAGTGTTGGGTGATATGACGCATGATTCCTTGCAGTGGGACCTCTCTACAAATGATATTGGTTAAATTTTATTTATTTTATTTTATTTTAATTCATTTCCCTATCCACATTTGTTTGCAGGGGATTCACCTACATTTTGTTGCCTTTGGCAGCCCTCTAGCCGGTTCCTGGACTATTTGACAGCCTTTTTAGTGCCTAAAAGCTCGGGTCCCTATTGACTTCAATGGGGTTCGGGTTCGGGATACAGTTCGGGTCGAGTTCGGATCCCGAACCCGAACATTTTCGGGAAGTTCGGCCGAACTTCCTGAACCCGAACTTCCAGGTGTTCGCTCATCTCATCATTCACATCAGGCAATGCTTCTTGGGAAAAGCAAACCCAGAACTGGTGTGTGTTTTTTTTAGGGCAGGGCAGCTGTAACCAACACCTCCAATCTCATCTCATTGATTGGACTCCAGTTGGCTGACACCTCACTCCAATTAGCTCTTGGAGATATCATTAGTCTAGGGGTTCACATGGTATGTTCTATAAAAACATGGTAACATTAAATTCTTTGTGTGTTATTACTTTAAGCAGACTGTGATTGTCTATTGTTGTGACTTAGATGAAGATCAGATCACATTTTATGACCAATTTGTGCAGAAATCCATATCATTCTAAAGGGTTCACATACTTTTTCTTGCAACTGTAAGGTCTTATAGCGTTTAATAAGCAAATGGGAGAACTCAACACTAAGTAGAGGTGATAGAAAAAATTCACATGTCAAATCTTTAAGTGCAAATTTGTGTGACACATGGCGTGCCTCAGCTGTAGTTCCTCAGCTAGATACGTATAACTGCTAGGGTGAAAAGCTTAATAAAGGATTAACACCAGCAGATAAATGTAGATCTTAGATGTCACAAACAAGCATGCAAACACAGCAGCAAAACAGATAGTAAGCACAAAAACAGATGCTGTGTGACTATCGCCTTAGGGAACAGAATAATATTATATAACAATAATTTTCTAAAAAGCTGAGTTAAAGGAGTTCTAAATAACCCATTTCTTCTGTACGATGACAACAAACAAGATTACTTATTCATTGTGGAAACTCAGCAAAAAAAATCTTTTTTTTTAAGGCTAGTTTCATACTCGAGCTAAAATTTTCCAGCAGGCTGTTTCGACAGAGGAAAACCTGTTAAAGTTAACCGTATCTGGCATCGCTGGATACTACCTTTCCCCAACTGAGCCCACTGACTAAAATCAGCCAGGAGGGGTTCTGGCCTGTTTCAGCCGTCAGTGCTAGGGTTCGGCTGGACAAAAAACAATGCTTGCAGCAGTTTTCATCTGGCCGAACCCCAGCACTACCATTGTAGTGAATAGGCTCTGGCAGGGAAAGGAAGTACCCGGCTATGCCGGATACAATGAACTCCGGCAGGCTTTTCTTCTGCCAGAAGATTTTACCACCAGTGTGAAACTAGGCTAACTCACTAGCCGAAAAATAGTATTTAAAGAGAACCTTTCACCACTCCTGACATGCCAGTTTTAATTGCTTCATGCATTCCCCATGTAATAACAATTCTGGAACATCTATTCTTATGGCTCTATGTTGTGCCATTCCTTTATTATTTCTACTAGAAATTATCAATAAATTGTTAGCAGTCTGCAGTAAGGGTACAGAGAGATGGTAACCAGTCAGGGGTGTGTACCTGCACAGTCTGAAAATGGCAGAACTGATTGGATAGAGTCACACTGTGCAGGGACACACTCCAAACTTGTTACATCCTCTTTGTACCCTTACTGCAGACTGCTAGCAATTCATTCATAACTTCTAGTAAAAATAATAAAGGAATGGCACAACATAGAGCCATGAGAATAGATAATCTATAATTGCTATTACATAGGAAATGCATAATGACCTCGACATTTCAGATCAAGACTAAACAGGAGATTTATCATTCAGTTTGCACCAGAAAAGTGGTGATTAAAAGTGTTTTAAATGCAGATTTTTAAAGATAGTCGCAAGTGACTTGTTTACGCCACGCTTGCCACATTTTCAAAAGAGGGCCACAACAAATTTATTTCCTGGCACAAATAAAGTTAGAAACCTACAGCAGATTTCTGTTTAGGTGCAGGGACTGCCTGTGCCTCTTCATAAATTAGGCGCATTTTTCGACAGCGCAGGGGACACCAAGACCAGTGCAGAAAGCTCCAGTCTTGATAAATCTCCCCCTAACCTTTTTGAAGCCCCAAGTTTATCCAAGTGAGCGGCAAAATTGAAATGTCAACATTAAATAGAATTTTCTAGGACACTTACATAAAGGATACTACGATCAATTTTTTTAAAATCACGTATAGCCTATATATGAATATTCTATGTAATTTTTTTTTTTTTACACAAAACACAATAGGTGTATGGATTTGTGGATATCATTTTTTTAAATCACTCCATGTATTCTACTTCCTGTCCTGGCTCCCTCCTTTGGTAAAGAGCTTTGGTTGACTTTCTCAGTCAGACCATCCAATGTGGCCGGAGAGGAAAGGGGAATAAGTGACTAAATCAGAGCATAACACATTACACTGACTTCAACTTCTGGATCAACTTGCAGGATGACAGGCCGAACTGGATGGACAAATGTCTTTTTTCGGCCTTATGTACTATGTTTGTATGCTAATACACTATGCTCTGTGTCACTGTGACAAAAGTGGCCCCATGTTGTAGGTGGGTCAGTAGAAGTAGATAGGACCAACATTAGTAGGCTGGGACAACAGAAGTATGTTGAGCCAGCAATACCGTAGTGCACCACAAAATAACGCTCCAACAGAACCAAAATACCCCCAAAGTGCATAAGTAAAGTGCATAGGTAAAGCGCATAAGTACTTGATGTTCCTACATTAATTATTGCTGAGAGCATTAGATCATTGTGTATCAGTCCAGCAGGCACGAGGAGGGTTCAGTCAGGCCTCTGGGTGTTGGCCCACCGGGAAATTTCCCTATAGTCAGTCTGCCCCTGTTTGTAGGTCCTCAGGACTGACTGCAGATGACTCCCCAAGACTCTGATTGGATCACTAGGAAAGCCAGTGACCCGATCTTAGTGAGGAGTCCTATTTGATAATTCTGTAGCAATAAAAGGGCTAACCACTGGCATCGAACCTTCCTCCGACCCCAGGTGTGAAGCAGGAGCCTGCACTAGGAACCTGAGCTGTCTCTTGGCACAGGAGCACTCCAGGAGATGATCATCACCCTCTACTGCAGCAAGAAATTTGGAGGTTCTGCTCTTTAACCTTTTGCTTACTGCCGCACGACTGTATACATTGAGGCGGGAAGTTGTAACCCGATGTATAAAAATCAGATTAGATTGAGATCTGCTGGCACCCCATGGAGCTGCGGATCACTGTGATTGTGCTGTCATTAGACAGCTGAGGACACAGTAAGGATCCCTGAGGCCAGGCAAAGTGGTCTCTCTATGTGGCATTGTTGTAGCAGGTGCTAAAACGATCCATCGCAGTGTAAAGTGTAAAAGCTAGCAGGGGAGTGCTTTTCTTGATGTGAGAGTGGCTGTAAAATTAGCTGTGAGCCTGCAGTCTGTGAATTAAACCCTTCCTGCCCTGACTATGGAAGGAAGAGGTAATTTACTTTTTTCATAAAAAAAAAAAAGTAAAAAAAAAAAAAATTAATAAATAAATTAGATTTATAGTTACTAGTATAGGATATAGTACTATATAGTATAGCAGACAAAGTACACACCCATACACACATTTTTCCCCAATTTTTAATTAATAAAAAAATAATATATATATATATTTATTAGTTTTAGCAACAGTATAGAAGACTGTGTAAAATATACAAACGTACACAATAGAGATGAGTGAACCAGCCAAGATTCCTTTCGTTTTAAGTTCTTTTTTTTTTATTCGGACACGAATTGATGGACTTTTTTCAACCGTAAGTAACTATATTTAGCATATATTCTTCCAAGAAACCAAGAGTAGTGTTGCCTGGCATACAATACTCATGCTTATTTTTTCATCTCCCTAATGATAAAGAGCACCCCAAAGAGTACCCCACAAGGCAAGTCAACCAAGTAAGACAAGTTTCTCTTGAAGCATTTTGGTTCTCTTGTCCTAGAAATTAGAGCTGACTTGCATGTTTCATTGAGAGGTGTAAGCTTTCTAAGACGTTGTAATTCTCTTGTCTTACTTTCAGTTGAAGGTTACTTTGGAGGCAGCTTTGTCTGAAAATGATCCAAAATAGTGAAATAATGTTTCTGAAGGTGTTGTCTGTACTTGCTACACTGATGATGCATCCTCAGCATGGTGAATAGGAAAGAGCTGTCCCATTGAAGTGACCTACTGTAGCAGGAGCTATAATAATACATACTTGCTGCTGCACAGTAGAACATAGCAGCAATGTGCACTTCATTATTTTCAAACAGCAGATTGGCAGATATGTCTTTTAAACAGGCTTATGTAGCAACGCTACAAAAATAGCTAAGCCAGCCTCACATCGGCAACAAGTTCTTTCAGAACAGAAGCCCTTAATCAGAGAAAAGCAGATGAGAACCACATTTCTAGTTGCAAGGCCTTAGGGGGAAACTCTGGGTGGGTACTATATGGAGACCAGTGGATATATGTGACGACTATTGTAGACAACACTCCTCTGGATTCCTGGGTAAAATTTATGCAAATTATCATGCCTAACATCTGCAGGCGTCAGGGGCATCATCTTGCCTACCATACTGCGAACACGTACTCAGCATACCAGGCGCATCGCTTGGACTAGAATACTGTGTACACGTACTCAGCTACTTGCTGTAGTAGTGGCATTGCCTGGCCTACAATACTGTGTACTCAACGTACCATGGGCTCTCATAATGAAAAAGAGTACCCCTTAGGCAATGCAAATATATTGTTCAGAAACACACATTTGTGTACTAGTCTCTCTCTCTCTCTCTGTCTCTCTCGCTCTCAAATCATCAGTGTCTGAACAGTTAGATTTAATACAGACATTGGGGCTCATTAACCTAATGGCTGGTGTTTTATATGCCAGTCTTTGTAAACATCCAGCTGGAGGAAGACCTAACCAATTTATTAAGAGGTGCGTACCACAGAATCGAATGTGTCGCATCATCTCTTGTGGAAGCCCAAGAAATTAAAATCTACTTCAGGTAGGAGAGTGCTCTTTCCCTGTGGAAAAAAGTTGATTTTTGCAGCGGTCAGAAGGTTGCTTTGGACTTTTTGTTTTCTATTGGAAATCATTAAAGTTAAAACCTTATCAGTGAGGATCCCATATATCAGCTTGCTAATGCCCTGCAAGTTGTACATGATATGGAATTTGCAAGCCTTGACTGGTATTTGACTATGGCATGAAATCTAAGTCTTAGGAGTTACGGAGGCACACTGGCGTATATCTACAAATCAGTTAAGGATAAAACGATTATCTTTTAAAGAACAGGCTATGTCTATGCTGAACTTAAAAAACAGCGACTGTAATGCCAGAGTGTACACAATCATTGATCTCGCCTGTGTCGCTGGTCAGAAAGCAACTTTTTCTGTTTGCAGTATATATTAGTCATGCTAGACAGAAAGGGCTTTATTACTTTTCTTGGCATGTTTTCAGAGAAAATGATCCCATTGTACACCTGGACAGAACCAGACCACACACATGCATATACATCACTGTATGTGACTCATAACATTAGCGATACCAGATAAAACAAAGAAAGATCAAACAATCAGTTTATCACTTCAAACAAACGATACAAAAAGCATTAACCAATGCACTGCATCATCAACCCCGATCCACAGAGTATTTTATAAGCAGGCACTTTCATCTTCTTATTTACCTTTTAATGCCCATCAAATCTTTTGTTCTGCAGCCAAACAGAGGTGCGTGGGTGTATTTCGTTTAATTACTGACACATAAAAAGTCAATGGACTGTACTGTTAATCAATTTGTTTAGAAGTCAATTAACCATGTGTATATCAATGCTGTGCAAAACATCCATTATACTAAAATTAGGACTATTACAAAGATTATTGGCCTTTAAGAGTAAAGGTGCACTTACACCTGCTGAGGAGCAGCAGCGTGTCGGAAAGGAAGTGCTCCTTCTCGACAGTTGGCTGCTCATTCAATGGGGTGAGGTGTTGCAGTGATCACCTCCATAGTATGAGGATGAGCAGCCGCTACCGCTCGATCAGCAGATCACTCATTCATCGGGTGATCGGCTATAACTTTAAATGGGCAGATTGTCAAAAACGAGCATCCGCAGGAATGTTTCTTCTCAATAATCTGCCCGATTATGGCACCATGTAAATCCATGTTAAGATTTATTAAAAAAAAAAAGGGGGCATTGTGGTAACGTTAGCTATTTTATGTACTTCATGTCAAAGAGTATTATTGTCTTAAAGGGGTTATCCAAAGCTATAAACTGTCTCGCCATATTCCGGGCCCCTCACATTAAATATGGCAGGCGGGGACGGGGACGAGCATCCCTAGCATCTCGGGTGATGCTAGGGAGGTAAGTATATTCAATGTGAGGGGCCCGGCATTTGAGGGGGGGGGGCAGTTTATATCCTTGGATAACCCCTTTAAGATTTCCCATGAGAATGATGATTGTGCAGTACACAAGCATCTATCCAAAAAAGATAGAAATGCCTATATAAACTTGCATCTATCAGGGAAAATTATTATGGGAGGGAATTACTATGTGGGGGCAAATTACTATATGGGGCAATGTGGGGGAAACAACTGTGTGGGGGAAATTACAATATGGGGGAAACTACTATATGGTGGCAGTGTGGTGGAAATTACTGTGTGGGGCAAATTACTATGTGGCGGAAATTACTGTGTGTGGGCAAACTACTATATGAGGGCAGAGTGGTGAAAATGACTGTGTGGTGGGCAAATTACTATAGGGGAATTACTATGTGGGGGCAGCATGGTGAAAAAAACTATATGGGGCAGCGTGGGGGGTGTTGCTATTGGGGATGCACTGTAGGGACAATTCTATGATTTTTGAGGACACTATACTGGGAATATTACCTGGAGCACAATATAGGGTGTAGCACTCTAAGGGACATTATAGCTGATGTAGACATTATAGGGACATTTAGGGTAATTTATCAAACTGGTGTAAAGTAGAACTGGCTTAGTTGCCTATGTAAGCAAATCAAATTCCACCTTTTATTTTTGACTGCTCTTTTGGAAATCCAGTTCTACTTTACACCAGTTTGATAAATGACCCCAATTATGTCTACTGGGGTTACTATTTTTTCAGCAGTATAGTACCTGGGACATTGGGTGCACCGCAGGCACAGTATTGGGAGTGGCAGCAGGATGACACTTTCGGGACACCAGGATGGGGAGGTTGATGGAAAAATTGAGAAATCTAACGTGTTTGTGTTACAAACTCTGTACAGACAAGATGCGGCTGAAAGAATTTGTCATGGTGGTCTGGGTCAAACGGAGGAGAAGAGGAAAGAGAAGGTCTACATGACAGGAGATGTCCCTGGATGTCAGAGGTATGTAGTGCTGTATTCTCCTCCAAGTCTTTTTTTTATTATAATTATATGTATTTTAGATTTAGCGACCAATTTTTTCAGTTTAGGAGCCAATTTGGGGTCATTTGTTTTTTTTTTTTTAGTCTGGAGATGTCATATGCCCTATGAAGCACTGCAGTCTCTTCAAAAAAAAAAAAAAAAACTAACCTGGGAAGACAACCCAGTACCTATCATTCACTGATTATATGCATCCATGAGGCTGGATGTGAGGGACATTTCTATGCAGTGGAGAAAGGGGTTAAGAAGGGCTATTTGCAATGCATTCTGGAAGACGCAGGTACTTGATGAGCTGATGCCTGCTCACAGAAAGGGAAGAATGTCCTCAAGATTTAAATTTGTAGGATAACCCCTTAAATGGCATAGTCATGTACATTTTACATTTAAACACGCCATTTAGGAAAAAGGTGTCAATTTTCGTGTCATGGAACTAGCTACCAGCTGGCTAACAGTAAAGATGTGTCTCCAACTCCATTTAGCATACAAGCCAAGCAGACTTTCCAGTCTCATCTTCCTGCACCATCGTCACTGTGACAATATATCCATAGTTAACATCTACTTAACTGTATAACATCTTTGCATTAGTTTACTTAAATATGAAGATGATGAGCTCCTGAAAGTTCAAATTATATCACAGATTTTTGAGTTATCTGACTGCAAAGGCATGAAATGCCACATTAACTCAATATATCATAGGCAAGATAAGTCAATGTAAAGGTTGGCGGCTCCACTGCAGTGTCTCCATGTTGCTCGAGCCTGAAAGCCACTTCCAATATATAAAGTCTATGGGCGGACGCCGTAGCAGCTGGGTGTCTGCTGTTCTAAAAAGCAGACATCAGGAGGCATTATCAGTGATCAGCGACAGCCATTCTGCCATAAAGCCCTGACTGGTGGAATGCTGCAGTAATTGTTGACATTCTGGAAGTTTCTCCCATCTGTACACAGGATCCTTGGTTTTTGCTCATTGTCAGCTGTGAGACCTTATATGTCTAATAAACTGAATTTACCGCAAGTTGACTCCTGTCAAGGTGTAGAAACATCTCAAACATGATAAAGAGAAATGGGAGGCCACCAGGGCTAAATTTGAAGTGTCATAGCAAAGGGTCTGAATACTTATGTCCATGCATTATATTTTTTTACTTTTTAAGACATTTGCAAAAAAAAATTAAATTCTGTTTGCAATTCTTATTATGGGGTATTGACTGCAGATTCATGGGAGAAAAATGTTTACCACAAGGCCACAACATAACAAGATGTGAAAAAAAGTGAAGGGGTCTGAAGACTTTCCAAATGCATTCGATATATCTACACTCCTCAACATTGAAATTGCAAATCTAAGGGACGATAAACATTTTAATGAGATGCAAATGAATAAAGAATGACAAAAAAATAGAAACAAAATATTCAAAACATATCAATTTATACAGTATTGATTATGAGCACCACATGTAGAAATACACACACTTACACACCTTGGCATACTATCACTGAGGTTATTAATGGTTGTCTGAGGAATGTTTTGCCATACTGAATACACTTGGGCATGCAAATGTTCCACTGTTGGCAGCTCCCTTTGCAATTGCGAACCAATGACGCCCCAGATGTGCTTTATAGGAAACAAGTCTGTAGACACCCCCGGCCACTGTAGCACATTTAGGTCACACAGGCTTCTCAGAGTAGCACGAACAACATGCAGCCTGGAATTGTCCTGTTAAAAAATGGCTCCTGGGACGCTTTAGGGAACTGGCTGTACTACTGGTTCCAAGACCAAACGAATGTAATGTAAAGTTGTCACTGTGTCCAAGACAAAAGCAGGACTCAATTCCAGGTTCCATTGCTGTCTTGCTGTGCACCATGATGGCCTTTGAAAGCGGTGGTGTGAGGTCAATGGAACACTTGTAGCTGGACATCTGGCTCATAGCCCAATGTTGCGCAAATGCCTTCTGATGGTTTATGCAGTACAAAATGGATCACTACTCACCATTCTAATCACATCACCATCTGTGCTAAGGTCGCCTATATGCACCTCTCGCTGTCATTCCAGTTCGTTGTTGTTCTCCCAGATACCGGGACATCTCCGTGTTGACATCTCCGCTAGGGCAACACTAGTCAAAATTACTGTTACTGTGAACATTTAAGCAAGTTGAAGATGAAACACTTTTTTACAACAGAGTGAAAAAAGTAAAGAGGCAGAAGTATGGGAACCCAAGGAGATCTGAGTGATCAGATAACTTTGACTGAGGTGTCAGACCTTAAAAGGGTTTTCCTGAGATTTTTTTTACTGATGACCTATCCTTAGGATAGGTCATCAGTATCTGATCGGTGGGGGTCCGACACCCAGAAGTGTAGAATACCCAGACTCCTCTTGTCCCAAAAAAACAGCATCCATGGGTAAGCAGCTGTCTAACACTCTGAAAATGAAAATGACTGAGAACCCCAAAGCAGGAAAAGGCCATAAGAAGATAGCAAAGCATTTTCAGGTTGCCATTTCCTTAGTATGAAATGTAATTAAGAAATAGTAGATAATAGGAACAGTGGAAGTCAAGAAAAAGTCTGGAAGAGCAAGAAACATTTCAGAGACAGCTGCACGTAGGATTGCTAGAAAGGCAAATCAGAACCCCACTTGACTGCAAAAGACCTTCAGGAAGATTAAGCAGACTCTGGTACATTGTTATAATGTTCAGCAACACCTGCACAAATATTACTTTCATGGAAGAGTCATCAAAAGAAAACCTCTCCTGCATTCTCACCACAAAATTTAGCATCAGAAATTTGCAAAATAACATCTAAACAAGCCTGATGCATTTTGGAAACAAGTCCTTTGGACCAATGAGGTTAAATAGAACTCTTTGGCCACAATGAGCAAAGGTATGTGTGGAAAAAAAAGGGTATAGTATTTCATGAAAAGAACACCTCTCCAACCATTAAGCATGGAGATGGATCAATCATGCTTTGGGGTTGGGTTGCAGCCAATGGGACGGTGAATATTTCACAGGTAGAGGGAAGAATGAATTCAATGAAATTCCAGCAAATTCTGAAAGTGAACATAACACCAACTGTAAAACAGCTGAAGTTGAAAAGAGGATGACTTCTACAAGTGGATAATGATCGTAAACACACCTCAAAATCCACAACAGACTACCTCAAAATGCACAAGCTGAAAATTTTACCATGGCCGTCACAGTCCCTTAAACATCAATGAAAATCTGTGGATAGACTTCAAAAGAATAGTGTATGCAAGACGGGCCATGGAATCTCACAAAATTGGCTCACTGAGCCAGGAATCTCACAAAATTGTGAGACTTTTGCAAGATGAAAATCCCTCAAACTGGAATTGAAAGACTTTTGGCTGGCTACAAAAACCTACAAGCTGTGATACTTGCCAAAAGGGGTGCTACTGTGTACTAACCATGCAGCGTGTCCAAAGTTTTGCATTTTATTTTGAAAATATAAAAGATGAAAATAAATGTTTTTTTCATAAAATACAAAGGGAATATATAATCTTTAACTTTATGCTTTTTGGAGATCATTTCATCTTCAACTTACTTAATTGTTCACATAAACAGTAATTTTGACAGGGGTGCCCAAACTTTTGCATGTCACTATATATACCGTATATATATATATATATATATATATATATATATATATATACACAATGTAAACCAAAGTGTCATTTCATAGTGGCAAATGTTCTTCTTTATGAACATACTATAATTTATTACAGTTGAAAAGTATTAAAAATTCAGTTTTTCATCCTTATCATTATGTATCGTTTTCAAAGTCCACTGGGACATTAGGATTCTTACTGACATGGGAAGACCCTATGATAAGAACTCTCATTTCACATTTATGCGAACACAGTTTTTCCTACCTAAAGTCTGAGTATTAATACACAGATGTGGTGTCCTGACTCCTGAGATATTACTTGATACAACAAGAATGGTAAAAACTGCATTAACAGTAAAAAAAAAAAAATAAAGTACTTCAAGTTGGAATGTGCACATAATTCGATGCTTTAAACCAAACAGTGTAAAGTGTATGAAACAAATGCAAGCAGAACAGATAGCTGTAAAACATAAGGGCACAGTAAAATATTTCAGTGCACGGTTTTATATGCTTTATTCTAAGAAAAAGTGAAGATTCGCAATGTTTTATAGCACACTACCAAAAGAGGTGGGCTGCACATCAGAAAAAAATAAATATTGCAAACCTACTAGAAATGTGATTCACCTTAGCAGGAGAAATAATGGGCCACATTTCTTAATCAGTTTATGCCAATTTTGGCATAATCTGAACCCCCAAAAGTCTCAATAATAATTTTACTTTTTGCTCTGCATGCACCAAAAATTAAAACGCAAAGACAGGCAAAGCCTAAATAGACAGCCTTATTAATAGTAAAGTCAGAAAACGTAAAACAGTTTGGTGCAAATGTACATTTCAGATCCCATGCCAGCCTCTGTATACCTGGCCTCCTGCAATGATGTCTCTTATCCTATGTGACCATTGTAGACTATGTTTGGCTGCAACCTCATTACATGATGCTTAAAGTATAGAGGTTGGCAGGTAACCAGTAAAGGGAGCTAGGGAAGTGCCAGGATGGGGGGATTTCACAGTGGATCCACAGGTAATCTGCAGTAAAACCCCCACAACAATTGGGGTTTGTTGAAGATTTTTACTATTCCACTGAACTCAGAAAGGGAAAATCCACAAGCAAATACGTGAACATATCTGTTAAAAACAATAGTAATCCTGAAAACTCCTTTAAGAGTTTCCAAAAGGGATTGTCCTGTGGGTTAATATAGATGACCTATTCTCAGGAAATCAATATAGAAAGGACCGATGCTGGATTTATTGGTCACATATCAATAGTGATGTGTTTCGGCACTAGTGTGCCTTCATCAGACTGTACCTATTCTCAGGACAGGTCATCAATAGCAGATTGGCTGGGTTCCTACTCCCAGCAACCCCGCTCCTTTGGAGAGACAGCGCAGAGTAATTCCACCTGCTCAAAAGCCTTCATGTTCATCCTATTAAACAATGATTTTCCAACTCTCTTTCCTTGACTTCCAACTCTTGCAAGGATAATATTTGTCCTAGTCTCTTTACAGTGGTAGAATAATGAAAGCTCACCTTTAGGCGTGATTTAGATGACCGTATTGTTTGTCTGTGCGCTGTCTGCACAATGGACTGCACGTAGACCAATTAAAATCAATGGTTCAAAGCACACCTCCTTTTTGGTAGCGTGGCCGCTTTTGGCAAGATTCAATCAATTTGGAGTCACTGGATCTCATTGAGGTTTACTGGAGACCCTGAATCCTTCTGGTCTTACATATTTAAATACATTTCTTTCTCACCTCTTTAAGAACTATGTTTGATTGTGGCACCCACCTCTACCTTATATTAAAAACAGCTCGTTTGCTGTAACTAATGGTTATGGCCACCTGTTGGGTCATGCTTTACTAGAAGAATAAGTCCAGATCAACCACAATTCACTAGACAATTTCAGAGACATTTGCATTAGAAGTACTTATTTATATCATGCACAGAATTATCTATAGCAATTTTGTCTGCAAAGACGCTGAGAATGTGTAGTAACACATCTTCAGTATAATGTGTGAGACTGTTGGAACTTGGAGATCAAAAAACATCACTATCACACTATCTATTCATGGTTGGAAGGAAAGCCTGCCAGGTGCTGTAGCTAGCTTAGGCCCAGCACTGCCATTCACAAGTCCTAAGCTAATTAGAGCACCTGGGTTGGTAGTCCTACATGGCTCCAGTGTGGCCACCTAGGCGCATGAGACATCTAGATAGTCACTGGCAGCGAAAATACACTAAACTTGGAGGTGGAATACAATAATTCAGAAGATACCAAAGATACCTCATTTATTTTACATGGTATAAAGTATTCTATCTAAGGTTTATAATGCATAGCTAGCATAATCTGAGAATAATGTTGAGTGGGAAACCCGTTGGCTACTTTCTGGTTTCTGTTGACCAAGGTGTTTGTAAAATGAATATATGGCACTTAACTAATGCAGCCTTTGTTGAAATTCTGCACCATTTTCTATATTTTATAAGTCGTGCCCCCTTGTTTGCAAAGTCTTTTGCGCCGTCCATAAAATGGCCGCTGACGGAGTAGACAAGTAATGTCTACTCCCTTCAACTACTTGGCACCTGCTTTCTGTACTTGCACTGTTGAAGGTTTAGTTAGGTGCAGAGTGTTTGAATAGAGAAGGCTGAGTGATGTGTCTGGTCCAATGAACCTTCAGTGGCCAGGACCACTATGGGGACAGCACAGAAGATATGCCCAAGGGGGTATGGATTATGAAATATAGCAAACAGAGCAACCACTCAAAAATTAGAGGTCATTAGATGTTTTTGCTCAGAATTTTGACCAAATGTAACACATACATTAGATATAGCCTACTTACCCTGTTCATAGAGAAGCTTCATGTTTGTATCTTTCTGAGAAACCAAGTTGTATAATAACGATATCACATTCTGAATTACATTTCCAAGCACATTATCTTGATGTGTCTGCAAAAAACAAAGTAGACACAATAAGCATATCACATTGTCCATGTCTATCTAGTCGCATTACTTCTCTTTCACATACTGGAGGCTACCATACGGTGCATAATACAATGGTGACCTGACTGTTCAGCGTATAATCCCAGCAGCCATATATATCTGAAATCTGTCTTTTAATAAACAGGAACAGTTTTTCAGATCCGTTCTTCACTTGAGGAAGATAAATGGTTCTTTTACCGCCTTCCACCAGTGGGTCTAATTATTTCTGAAGCACGTAAGGAGAGAGATTTATATACAAACACCAACTTGACAGAATCCTTTGTGTCTGAAGACCACATAATAAATGGAACAAAAAAGGTATTAAAGCCAGTCTACATAAAAACACAAAACACAAAGCTATTAAGACACACGTTTGCCTTGATAAATGATAGATGGTAATAAGTGTGCAAAGTGCCTTCAGACAGTATCATTAATTTGTCACTCAAGACAAATGCATTGTCCAAGGTGCACAACATACATCTTCACGTGTAATTGTATTCCGCTAGGAGGCATGCAGGGAATTCACGTAATTGCAGCACTTTTAAACAAATGTTCAACATTATACACAGAATTTACTGCAAATTGCAGTATTTCAAGTAAATAATATCCTCAGTCCAGTTAATTTTCTGGACTGTTGGTGTTCCAGAAGGTTTTCAGACTATTTCAAGTTTTTAATGCCCAATCAAAGTGCAAAGTTTTATGATGTCATCTAACACCAGCTAACCAGCTAACCACCTAACACTAGACTTCATTAAGGGGTTGTCTCACTTCAGTAAATGACATTTATTATGTAGAGAAAGTTAATACCAGGCACTTACTAATGTATTGTTATTATCCATATTGCCTCCTTTGCTGGCTGGATTTATTTTTCCATCACATTACACACTGCTTTCATAGGGTTAAGACCATCCTGTAGTTCAGCAGCAGTGGCTGTGCGTGCACACTTTAGAAAAACGCACCGGCTTCCCTGGAGGCCGGGACCATGGGAGCACGAATAGGCACGCATGCACAGCACACCTTGTATTGGCCACTTCGTATCTGCGCAGCCAAGGCAGTAACCCCTTAAAACGAGCAGTGTATAATGCGATGGAAAAATAAATCAAGCCGGCAAAGGAAGCAATATGGATAATAACAACATTAGTAAGTGCTTTGTCTTAAAGGGGTTAGAGTGGGGCTACACTGCAACACTCGTCGTGGTCAGGATCACAGAGAAGCGATAATCCCACAGAAATGAATTGGATTGCTGCGTGAGTCGCAATAAATCCAACACTGCTGATTTTCTTTTGACTGGCGATCCCATGGGATCACAGCTACTTTGCAATCTTTTCTGCGACAACCAGTGTCACCATATAGCCACACTCTTATCTGGGTAAAGATAATGATGACCTATCTTCAGGATAGGTCATCATTATTACATTGGGGGGTGTTCGAGTCCTGGCACCCTCTCCGATCAGCTGCTTCAGGGAGCCGCTGCACTAACCAAAGTTCTGGTCAGCGATGCCGGCTCACAGCAGCTTTCCAAGGATAGCACTGTACATAGTTTAGAGGTTGTGATTGGTGTTGCAGCTCAGCCCCATTGACCTGAATGGGGCTAAGCTACACTCAGGCCATGTGACCAATGTATGGTGACTGCATCACTGGCGTAGGACGAGGCCACGGCACTCACTAAGTTTTCAGAAAACATTTCATGTCACAGACACATCAAAAGGTTTTGCTTCTCACCTCCTCGTTCTACGGATCAGTGGAGGTCTGAGAGTTTAAACCCCCACCGATCCCTAGAACGAGGAGGAGAGAAGCACTTGGATATCGTTTCCTCTCTTAAGAAGACGGAAGCAAGATGGGTCTATAGAGTTTCTATTAGGCCTGTCTCCTGCAGTCCTCCCAGGGCAGACTCCGGGAAACCGGAATTTTATATCTTATATGCCTTGTTTTAATCAATTCTTGTGAGTAGAATAAATTCATCTATTAGCCTAAAGTGGTGCTTCACTATTTTGCTCCCTGATTCCTGATATTACAGGTTGATCGGACTTGGAAAAACCTGTGGAGCTGCACCACATTGGGACATAGTAGCACTGTTTGGCGGTATAAGGAAGGAGAATTACAGGAAGGATCTGGCATCCAACTTATCCTCTCTGTTTGTGAATCCACTTCACAAAGGACTATCAGCGCTCACAGTAAGAGATACAACCCGGCTTTTTTTTCCTCTGTATATTTTATAAGACAATGCAACAGTAATATTGCAACTGTTGCTCTGGTAATTACAACCAATGATAGTCAATGTGGTTGTGCATAAATCCAGCAGTTTTGGATGTCTGCTTACTCTTCTGTTGCAGGCACATGCGTGTCACAACATGACGACACTTGCATCATTAGTTGCAATGTAGTAGCATGACATTACAATCTTATATTGCATGAACACAAGTTACCTTGTAGCCCTAGTCTTAATGTTCACAAAGGTGCTGGGAGCCGTTTTTTGCTTTGGAGGGGGTGAGTAAAAGCTGGTTAGAAAGTCACTCAAACTAAAACAGCAAAGGGCAAAACATTTTTAACGGCCAAATTTTTGGATGTTTTACTTGGATGGTCTTACAGTCTAGGTCTTCAATTGCTTCAGTTCCTGTAACATATGCGTTTGTAAATCTTAGGAGAAGCCCTTTTTAGATTGACACAAATGCACTATGCTCACCACAAGGGGTCCAACAATGTAAGAACGTGTTATGACTGGTAAAATCGATTTGTCAAGATTAAGGAGGAAATATGTTCCTTCAATCCATCAGCAGAACAAGTTGATGTTATTTGTGGGAGTGAGGCCGCAAATGTGGGCATTTAATGAACAGTACATTTGACAGCTTTAATAAAACATAGCAATCGCCAACTGAGATAATTAGACTTGAAGCAGCAAAATTCTAGTGTTTGGCAACACAGATGAAACAACTTCATTAAAATGTGCAGCTTTTGCAAATGAAAGGCATGGAAGCACTGGACCCTGAAGAATCAGCCTTCTCAAAACTAATTGCTTCTGTGTTTAAGAAGGACAGCCATGAAACACCAAGGGCACCACAAAGAAATACAAGGAAAGTAGCAAATCTGATTATACTTAAAAATATACAACTGTTTGTATATCTTTCCATCAACTTTGTTCACAGAAAGATACTGACAAGGCCCAATTTAAAGCCAAAGTAAAAAAGATTGGTTTGAAAGTGTGTGGATTTAAACTCTGGGCTGCGGCAGGATGTGCCCCACGTTGCCAGCATCCTGAACCAGCCCTCTCAACCTCCTGCCACTGCTACTTCTGCCCCACTGGAGTTCAGCGTTCCCTGTTTCAGGCCATAGCCTGTACTAGTCCGACTGGTTTCCTCACTTCTCCAGTAGGGTGTTAGCACACTCCAGCTCTTAAAAGGCCAGTGCACGTATCCTAACCTTCACCAGCCAATGGCTGGACACCTGTGTGTACCTAAAGCACCTTTCACTGGGAAGAGGTGCCTAAGGTTGTCTAGTCTGCTAGTCCCCTGCAAAGGTGTGTTGCTCTGTTTGTCTGCCAGTGTACCGACATCTGCCTGCTTACTGACTCTGATTCTCTGCTGCCTGACCTGATTACCATATTGAGGATATGCTGCCTACCCTGACCTCAGACTTGTTTCACAGAATCGCACAAACTCTACCTGGCCTTGGCTTGATCCAGTCCATGGTTTTAGCTTATCAGTCAATGCTCTGTACCAATGTCTCTGACACCCGTGGGTCAGCTGTCAACCACACCGGAACTACTCCAAGAGATAGCAGCCTTGTGGCTCCTTTGCAACTAAGTCCAGATCCCTGTGTAGGGGTTAAAGGGTGAATACCAGGAGACTGCCAGGATAATCCCCCTAGGTTTAGCTCAAAGTCAAACTGGTTGCTTGACATAGTGGTTCCACACCCACTGATCGTTACAGTTGCCTTCTTCAACATATACATTCAAAATACACATTTGATATATAGCTGAGATATAAGGAGAACTGGTAACATAACATTAACAGATCTTTCTAGCTTCATATATCATTCAGAAGACCAAACTTACAGTGAGAGTTTTATAACAACTGGCTTCTCATATGCCAGTCTTAAGTGAAGTTCTTCAAAGTCAAATGAACCACATCTTGAGCTGTCCTGAAGGCAGAAAATATGTGACTGCAACGAGCACGTGCAGATTTGTGCTACAATCTACACCATGTTCTGTGGGGTTAAAAATAATAAGTCTGTTGGAAACTTGTTGATCCTGCCCCTTACTCAAACCCAGGAAACACTGACATCTGCCTAGATATGCCTGGTTCTGATGGTCATCCTGGTTGGCAGAGTGCAGATTGGTCGACACTGCAGTGCAATTTGTTTACTACTGCTTTCACCTAGCATTCCTATGGAGATTCTGAATACTTGTATTCTTAAACTCAACCTAACAGTACTAGAATTCTATATCGAAAAACAATGATAAAAATAAAGAGGCACGAGCCAATTTAGGCATTTAAAGAGAAAAATTACAGAGCAAGAACAGTTTGAAAGAGAACGTGTTTAATAACAGACAAAATCTTGGAGAGACAATAACCAAGTAAAATATTGGAACAATCACTCAATAAAGTGAGAGCTATGGTTATGGTTAGACACACTTTCTTTAAAGAAAAAAATATGCCTTAAAAGTTGTATTACCATACAATACAAAGTACAGAAAAGTCTCAGGGATCATTCAAAAACACTGGCATCTATTACAAGAGGACAAAACCTTAGGTTCTATTCTTCCAAAGCGATCTCCAATGGTTTATGAAAGCACCTAATTTAGGCCTAAAAATAGCACCAACAGTTAGAAACCCTGAAACAACGTATATAATAACTACTTTGTGTCTTTGAAAGGTTTCTACAGATGCGGAACCTGTCAAAGTTGTCATTTGACACATTTTTCTAGGAAAGAAAGTGGGAGATTAAAGAAACACTAACTTGCAATAGTAAGGCAGTAATATCTAATTGAATGCCCCTGCTCCAAACAATACACTAGACGTACAAGTCCAGCATTGAAAGTGAGAATTGCTGAACATATACTGTATATAATATAAAGAAGAGGTATGAGAATCATGCCCTTTCAAAGCACTTTAGAGTGTGCCATGGTAGTAATCCAGCAGGATTGACCTTTACAGCAATTCCAGTCAGTGAGAAAAAATTGGAGGGGACAAGATTTTACAGCCAGAGTATCTGAACACACAAAAATAGGTGGTAGGCGAAAAATCATGCGCACACCAAAAATACATAGCAATAATAAATTACCTGTATTTGAATATCAGAAATTCCTACCACATATAGCAAAAAACACATAAAAACAGTGAAAAACAGACACATCTGGGGATTGTGAAATCTGCAACCTCCCACTAACCGTTCCCCAGGATCAGAGAATATAAACAAACAGGTAGACACACAATCATACAATGTAAGATTAGTCAATGAACTCAAAATAAGTGCAGAAACGCTAATAACCTGTGAGGTAAAGGATATGTCCCATTGTGTATCTGTATGAGGAGAAGGAGAAAACACCCTGCGCGTATCGCCAGCAACCTCGCTTCATCAGGGGTGTACGTTTGTAAAATAATCAGATCCTTTTATACATGATATGAGAATGCAATAATTATCTAAAACAAATCACATGGAAGAAGTTATATGCTCATTAAGGGTACTTTCACTCTAGTGTTAATCTTTTCCCGTATTGAAATTCGGTACAGGGGCTCAATACCGGAAAAAAAGGCATCAGTTTTGTCCTAATGCATTCTAAATGCAATGCCATCTGTTCAGTATGCATCAGGATGTCTTCTGTTCCGTCCCTTGTGCGATTTCTGACCGGACAAAATACCTCAGCTTGCTGCTGTATTTTTTCCGGCCAAAAACCCGGAACACTACTGCACTTGCCGGATCCGGCATTAATTTCCATAGAGATGTATTAATGCTGGTTCCAGTACAAAGTGTTCCGGAAATTGCTGCGTTGCCGGATCAGGTTTTCCGGTCTGCGCCTACGCCAGGATATAGGATGAGCTAGTTTTGCTTTTGATCTTTGAAAAAAATTAAATACCGGATCTGGTATATCACGATATCCGTTTACATACAGTTTGCCGGATCTGGCAGGCAGTTCCGTTGCCGGAACTGCCTCCTGAATAGAGATGAGCGAACTTTAAAAAAAAGTTCGGCGTTCGGGTTGTGGTAATCGCCGCATCCCGTTATGGATTCCACTACCGCGGACTATCCCGGCATATGGAATCCATAAGGGGCGGCTTCCACCAACCTGAACTGTTGAACAGCCGAAGGACCTGGGGTGACGTCACCGTCATGTGATCAGTGCAGGGGGCGTGGCTCAGCACTCTGACATTATTTTTCATTATTAGATTTTTTATTTCATATTTTTTGTATGTTGTTTTTGCATTCAACTATGTGTCATAGGTCTGTAATCAGTAAATAGATGTGTTATATATATCCCTTATAAATTCATATGAGACTACAAACACTGAGGAAGGAACAAGAGTTGTAAAAAAATTTTTAGTGTTATGTTTTTAACCCCTTAAGGAAGGACCCGGACATTTTTTGCAAATCTGACCAGTGTCACTTTATGTGGTGATAACTTTAAAATGCGTTTTCTTATCCAGGCCATTCTGAGATTGTTTTTTCGTCACATATTTTACTTCATGACTATGGTAAAATGGAGTAGAAAAATTTTAGTTTTATTTGAAAAAAATATCCAAATTTACCAAATATTTTGAAAAATTAGCAATTTTCCAAGTTTCAATTTCTCTATTTCTATAATACATAGTAATACCACCAAAAAAAGTTACTGATTTACATTCCTCATATGTCTACTTCATGTATCGATCATTTTGGGAATGCCATTTCATTTTTTGGGGACGTTACAGGACTTAGAAGTTTAGAAGCAAAACTTGAAATTTATCAGAAATGTTCAAAAACCCACTTTTTAGAGACCAGTTCAGGTCTGAAGTCACTTTGTGAGGCTTACATAATAGAAACCACCTAAAAATGACCCCATTCTAGAAACTACACCCTTCAAGGTATTCAAAACTGATTTTACAAACGTCGTTAACCCTTTAGGTTTTCCACAAGTGTTAATGGCAAATGGAGATAAAATTTCAGAATTTCGATTTTTTGCAAAATTTTCCATTTTAATCCATTTTTTCCAGGAACAAAGCAAGGGTTAACAGCCAAACAAAACTCAATATTTATTGCCCCGATTCTGTAGTTTTCAGAAACACCCCATATGTGGTCGTAAACTGCTGTATGGCCAAACGGTAGGGCATAGAATGAAGGGAACACCATATGGTTTTTGGAAGGCGGATTTTGCTGGACTGGTTTTTTGACACCATGTCCCATTTGAAGCCCCCCTGATGTACCCCTAGAGTAGAAACTCCATATGGCGTTCCCTTCCTTCTATGCCCTGCCGTTTGGCCATACAGCAGTTTACGACCACATATGGGGTGTTTCTGCAAACTACAGAATCGGGGTAATAAATACTGAGTTTTGTTTGGCTGTTAACCCTTGCTTTGTTACTGGAAAAATGGATAAAAATGGTAAATTTGAAAAAAAAATGCTGTTTTGGGACCGTTTTTATTTTTTGTTATTTACATCGTTGATCTGACAAGTTAGATTGTGTGCTATTTCTAAAGAGCAGGTTGTTACAGATGCGATGCGAGTTTTTCATAACAAAGCATTTTTGAAAAAAAATTATTTTTTAGTGTCTCCAAATTCTGAAAACCATATTTCTAATTTTTTTTTTCTTAGGCGACTGTCTTATGTAGGGGCTCATTTTTTGTGGGATGAGATGACGGTTTGATTGGTACTATCTTGGGGTGCATATGACATTTTGGTTGCTTGCTATTACACTTTTTGGGATGTAAGGTGACAAAAATGACTTTTGACACGGTATTTATTTATATCTCTTTGTGTTATGTTTTATAGAGCAGGTTGTTACGAACGCGGCAATACCTAATATGTATACTTTTTATTTGTTTACGTTTTACACAATAATATAATTTGTAAAACAAAAAAAATCATGTTTTAATGTTTCCATAGTCTGAGAGCCATATTTTTTTTATTTTTGGGTGCGATTGTCCTATGTAGGGTATCATTTTTTGCGTGATGAGATGATGGTTTGATTGGCACCTTTTTTAAATGCATATAACTTTTTGATCACTTGCTATTACAGTTTTTTTAATGTGAGGTGACAAAAATGATTTTTTTAACATAGTTTTTATTTAATTTTTTTTACGGTATTTACCTGAGGGATTGATATTTTTATAGAGCAGGTTTTAACGGATGCTGATACTTAATATGTATACAGTTTTTTTATTTATTTTACTTTAACACAATAACAGCATTTTAGAAAAAAATATAATGTTTTAGTGTCTCCATAACCATATTTTTTTATTTTTTTGGGCGATTGTGCTATGTAGGGGCTAATTTTTTGCAGGATGAGATGGCGGTTTGATTGGTACTATTTTGGGAGGCATACACCTTTTTGATAGCTTGGTATTTCACTTTTTGTGATGTAAGGTGACAAAAAATGGCTTTTTTACACCATTTATTATTCTTTTACAGTATTTACTTGAGGGGTTAGGTCATGAGATATTTTTATAGAGCAGGTTTTTACGGACGCGGCGATACCCAATATGTGTAGTGTATTTTATTTTTAACATTTTGATTCAGTGATATGTGTGTTTTTTATTTTTTTTTACATTTATTTACCCAGACCCACTTGGTTCTTGAAGATCCAGTGGGTCTGATGTCAGTATAATACAGTACAATACACTATATAGTGTACTGTACTGTATTTTGTACTTTACACTGTCTGGTCAGACTTCTGCACTTAGCAGAAGTCTGATCAGAGTTACTATTACCATGGCAAGGAGGACGCATCTGAAAGCGTCCTGCTGCCACGTCAACCATCACCCGCTGCCAGAACAGAGCAGCGGGTTATGGGGAGGGAGGGGAGCTCCCTCCCTCTGCGATTCCATCCTGTCGGGGCGCTGCAAAGGCACAGCAGCCACCTGATTGGAGAGGGAGGGAGCTCCCTCCCTGTTAACCCCTTCCATGGCGCGGTCCGTATGGACAGTGGCATGTAAGGGGTTAAACACCTGGCATCTGTACAAGCACAGATGCCAGCCATTTTCAGCAGAGTGTCAGCAATGTGCTGACACTCTGATAACACCGCTGGACCACCAATGAATATTATAGAGGAGGTAAGCGGGAGATCGCAATCCTGCATGCCGCAATGCCCGCCTCCTGGACCACCCACATGCTGCACCTCCATAGGGGGCAAATCCGGCGGACATTGAGGGCTAGGGGGGGTCGTTGGGGATATTATTTATACATTTTATAAGGTTCTGATCCCGGCAGTCACGGACTGCGGGGATCAAAACCTTTGACCTGGCAGTCTTTGATTGGCTAGTCTGTATAGACTAGCCAATCACAGCGATCGCTGGCCAGGGATCACTCTGATTGGTCCCCGGCCGGTTAGCTGAGATGCCTGGCTGTGTGTAACAGCCAGGGTCTCAGCACTGTCACCATGTCTGCAGACATGGTGACAGTTTAACTGTAGGATGAGAATGCTCGTCCTAATGCGCTAAGTACCACTCAGTTAGGACGAGCATTCCCATCCCGGGTCCTGGAGGGGTTAATGTGGATAATTATTACATATTTTTACTGAGATTTAGACATTTTTTATCTTTTCACATATAGTATAACATCACATAGTATGCAGTATATAGTATAACATAACACCACCCATTATGCAGTATAGAATAACACCACACAGTATGCAGTATAACACCAAATAGTATGCAGTGTATAGTATAACAGAACAGCACACAGTATGCAGTATAGAATAACACCACACAGTATGCAGAAAGGACTTGTGATGAAATCATCGCCATGTGCCCAGTAATGTTGAAATGTTACTGGTCACATGGTGATGTCATCACAGGTCCTTTCTCTTACGAGAATCACAGCTCTCCTTCCTTATCTTGGGGGGTTTGGCACGCTGATGGTCCCCAAAGAAATCAGGCCCGGGGCTACCAAACAAAACGCCCCTATTATAATCCACCATTGCATACTGCTACTAGTTGTGTTGAATCTCTTTGCTCTCCGCCTCACTTATACAATGCACAAATCACTGTAAATAAAATATTTACATGATAGCCAGTATAGCTCCCAACCCAACTATCAGCCTCAACCTCATTACATGCTTGTATGGCTCAGACTCAAGGTATTTCAATGGAGAGGATAAGTGGTCACCAGATATGTCTGATCTCATGAATCTTTGGGGAAAACTATAATATCATAACATATGAAATCCAATAAGCCATTTTTGATAGCTTCTATAATGGATCCATCTAGAAAAAAATAAAATCACAGTTGTCCAAAACTGTAAATATGCTAGTGTTGAACAAAGTATAAGATAAATGATATCAAATATGACATAACAGTTCTTATTCATCTTTGAGAAACATGAACTGTGTATAAAGAACCCAAATACATATAGTGTAGACCAACGGTCTCCAGCCTGAGAGGGAGAGAGAGAGAGAGAGAGAGTGTAATGCAAGGCACCAACAAACAGACCAGTGAAGTTCAAATCAAAGGTGTTTATTCACAAGAATGAACCAAAAGTCCAGGTAACTTGCTGGAGCAAAATAACAGGTACACAAAACTGTGGGAAAGCCAGGAGAAGTCCCAAACCGTGCATTAGTCCCTGAGCTGGTTGCCAGGTGAAGGGATGCTTCACAGAAAATCCTGGGTCCTGGGTCCCACTGGAGCAGATGGAGTCCAAGCAATCTTCTCTCAGAAGTAAGCAGCACTGACCTGCATCTGGCTAGGAAGAATAACAGTGGGCACTGACCGACCTGGCAGGCCACCTTTTATGTGCCTGCTAACAAATCCCAGGGCGCCAAGTGTCCACTCCCCATAGGTCATGATCCTGCCTACACCTGTGTAGAAGGCTTGGTCAGTCATTAGTCAATTAGACCAATGCTGGCCCCCTAATCTACTTTGCACTTGCGGCCAGGTGCTATTCCACGTCTCCCCTTGCGAACCCGCTTTCGAACATACATGCGGACGCACAACAGGCTCTGCAGGAGTATGAGAGTGCGTTGACATGGAAACCGGAATAGAATCCGCAATAGGCACCAGAGACAAGCTCGGCCGCGGCATAGTGCTACTAGCCTGACCCAGCTTTCCCCGAAACCCATGCGGTCTTCCCCTCCGACGCACATACAAAAGCGTCCCTGCGTTGGTTCGCAAAGGGGTCAGAGCTGGTGTATCTATGGAGACACACATAACCTGTCCCGCAGCTCCACGAGGACCCTTTTTGGTCACACCGGAGTGCGAGACAGGTGAGGATCTTACAGAGAGAGAGAGAGTGGGACCTTGTAGTTCACCTTAGAAACTGCAATGTTCTTTCACAAATTACATTACTTAATTCATAGGTTATGTTTTAAAAATCCCAAGTGGAAAATGAAATAATGAATATTAATAAAGCTTCAATGCCATGGCCCATATGTGTCTGCTATAAAAAAGAACTGTAGTAACATGGTAGACTTTATGAGCGGGTACTAATATCAAAGCAATGAGGTTAATCTAAAGTTTGATTTATCTGGAGGCTTTGTAATGGCATATCAAAAGAAGAAAAGAAGTTGACAATGCCAAGCTTAGTTATTGTCCAAGTGATGTGCAAGAGAAGAAAACGCGACAAGCTTATGTCACTAAAGGAGAAACTATGGTTATGTTAAGTTCAAAAGACAAGGAACCTAGGGCTCAAACAAATTAAGATTTGAATGCATTAACAGAGAGGTGGCCATAAGGCTTTGAAGTTTTGTTATGTCCAAAACAAAGCAATGGTCGTCTTTTTAAGAACAGATCAATGAAGGTTCCATTAATTTTCAAGGAACTACTCAAATCATTGAGCTGTAAACTCTTCTCTATAGCAAAATCATTCCAGGCAAGGTACATACTACACAATCATCTTTCCTTACATTCCAAATACTGTCCATATTACCCAAATCCACAATTATGTTTTTTTCTCAAATGTTGGAACTGTGCATTTTTTAGCTATGGAATTGTATAAATTAACCAAACTAAATGGATTTGAAAGACTCCTACTTTATCAAAGCATAGATGTTTTTCTTCTTCTCTTTGGTGACTTGGTGATGGTTGGTAATTATATATATATATTGTGGTAAGGTGCAAGGTGTCATTTGCGATGGCAGGTACGTGTCACCGAGGTTGCTGGCCTCGGTGAGGTGAGAGCCGGGTTTTTGTCTGCAGCAGCTAGTGCTGTTTGACCCTTTTAAATAGCATGGCTGCAAAGCCGATCCGGGCCGGCTCTTACTGGGAGCAGCTAAAGAGTAGGGTGGGTGGCTGCTCCCCACGGTCCAGTCCGAGTTTTGGGCTGGGTATAAAACACAGCCATCAGCTGTGTCTGTGTGTGATTATCCTGGAGCCTGCTAACAGGACTGAGGAGTTCTCTGTGCTGGAGCACGGAGCTCAGCAAGGTGGTGTTTCCCTGCAAACTGAAGGAGGAATCGCCTGCGGCTGAACCGACTGCTAGGTGTGAACCGCACTTAAACCACCCAAGGTGACTGGACCCTGTGTTGGCCTGTTTTTGGTTTTGCCACATGATTTCTGTTGTGTGTGAACTGTCACCAAGAGACTGTTTTCATTTCTGGTGTGCAAGTGTGAATAAAACACTGTTTGATGCACAATCTGGACTCCTTGTTTTGCCTCTAAACTGCACCCGCACCGCTGTCTACCAGAGCGACTCCCCACAATATATATATATATATATATATATATATATGTAGAAGAGTGTTAGCCTATAAAAAATGTCTGTCAGTATGGCCAAAACCTTGGTAGATATGAAATTAAGATTTTATGTGACAGATGATTGTGGCCTATAAACTTTGAGGTCCAACATAATAAACTGGGAACATATTTTAGTTGCTCTACAGTTGAGGAAGCAGAAAGCGACATACAAAATTAGAAATAATTAAAAGAAAAAAAAAACACTAATTAAAATTAGATAATAAGGGCAAAAATATTGAGGGACATTTATCACATTCCCATTACCGGTCTTGATCCCTCTGCACCGGAGTGAGATGCATCTAATCTATTAATAGGCAGGTGCTTTTTGATAAATTAAGTGCATTTCTGGCAGTCTGTGCACCAAAAACTGAAGTCTACATCCGGGGGGCTGGGAATATACTTCAGTTTCTGCCGTATGAAGTAAATACAAAGGGTTGCACTAAGTTCCACCCCCTTTCCCTGACATTTTAGAAAAGTATCAAGAAGCTTCAAAAGTCACAAGTAATTGAGCATACTGGTATGTGGTGTGCACCATAATTTAAAACTGTTTTACACAACTAAAAACATTAGTGCTTGCAATCTAAATGTCACAGTGAAAGCATTCTTTCATCATGTGTTAAAGCAGTATACCTAGTAAGTACAGTAAATATACAATGCGTTCAGTTTTTTCGTGCGGGTGTAATGCGTTTTGCACTCGCGTGAGAAAAATCGGTATGTTTGGTACCCAGGGTTTAGGTTCAGTATTCTATAGATTTTATTATAATTTTATCATGAAAATCCCTGCTCATATACACAGCCCCATTGAAGTGAATGGGTCTGGATTCAGTGCGGGTGCAATGCGTTCATCTCACGCATTGGACCCGTGGGGAAAACTCACCGTTGTGAAAGGAGCCATAGAAGTGAATAGGTCTTCAGTGAAAAATGCACTGCATCCGCAAGCAGGTGCGGATGCAACGCGTTTTTCACTGTTAGTTGCTAAGAGATATTGTTTGTAAACCTTCCGTTTTTTATCAAGCGCGTGA
This sequence comes from Bufotes viridis, assembly GCA_033119425.1. Taxonomy (NCBI): domain Eukaryota; kingdom Metazoa; phylum Chordata; class Amphibia; order Anura; family Bufonidae; genus Bufotes; species Bufotes viridis. The sequence goes on along the minus strand of CM065593.1, from coordinate 149,554,712 downwards.
TAAACGCATCAAAACGCATTACACTCGCGCAGAAAAAAATGAACAACTGAACGCAATTGCAGACAAAACTGACTGAACTTGCTTGCAAAATGGTGCGAGTTTCACTGAACGCACTCTGAACGCATCCAAACCTAATCCGTCATGCTCGTGTGAAAGAGGCCTTAGCAACCATCAGTGAAAAACCAATTGCTTCCGGATGCAAGGCGTTTTTCACTTAAGCCCCCTTCACTTCTATGGGGCCAGGGCTGCTTGAAAAACGCAGAATATAGAACATGCTGCGTTTTTCACGCAACGCAGAATTGATGTGTGTAAAAAAATGCTCATGCTCACAGACCCATTGAAATTATTGGGTCCGGATTCAGTGCGGGTGCTTTGCGTTCTCATCACACATTGCACCCGCGCGGGAAACTCGCTTGTGCGAAAGGGGCCTTAGAGTGATTGTGCTTTCTGTATCACTCACGGATATCAACTGATATTTCTAATATGTATCTCATAGGAAAACATCTTTAACTCAGTGAGTCAGGATCTGTTTATACTTGTTTTATAGTCTTATGAATGTGCCATTCAATTATACTACATTTGTAACTGTGTAAAGTCACCAAAAAAAGTTGCACTCAAAAAAAATATATCCAAACGTCACTGGATTGTTACGCAAACTGTCCTATCAAATGGCACATTAGCCATTGGCAAAATGTAATTTGTGTGTATGGCCATGTATTAAACTGCATCTTCTTAATGTGCACAGTTCTTTGTCAAAGTACATGTTTATAGAGGACATGAAATATGCGTCGTTATTCCACTCTAGTTTCATTATTGTAATGTGCAGGCTCCGTTATATCACTGCTACAGCTAAAGGCAACTTTAAAACCTCTGTGATGTTTAAAGCCACGGCCTAAATTAGTTTATCACTTTATCAACTGTACCCATGAGGCTGGCAATTTCTTATGGATGATGTTACAGCGCCATGCCTTCAGGCAGATAATGTGGTGAGAGAACCAGCCGTGCATTACTAGCACTCACACGTCAGAAATAGAGAGGGATTGTGCAGCAAGGACAAAGGTCCCGGGGGATAGAGGGCATGTCTTTTGTGTTTTTTTGCCCACAGTCTAAGACAAGCAATCTGTTTAGCGCTGCTCTTATCTGTACTGCTAACCCAAAAATGACAAGTCTGATTAAGGCAAACAATTTCTCAAAGACATAGCAAGCAAACGATACACCACCAGAAGTGAGTACAGAATAAATGTAATGCCACTGAAGGGGTATATCATAAAATACTTGGCAGTTCCAAAAATATATTTGCAAGCACACTTTAAAGCAAATGTGTTACCTATAATTTTTCTGCTTGTTACAACCAGATAGCAAAACATATGATTTTTTTTCTAATCTATTTTTATCTTTTGATTGTAGATTTATTTTTTATTCCTGAACAGGATAATAAGAGCTGCCATCTTGTCTGAGCTGTACTTAAAAGAGATACGATTTACAGCAGCCATTATAGGCCACAGACACAATGGACAGAAGTGGACTGTCACGTATAGTGGGGAAAGGGAAACCACCAGATACACACAAAAGGAATAGACAACAATCTAGGCCTCAAAAGCTAAGGAAGAGGGATGGTGACCTCCTAGTAATCCCTAGGTATTTCTCTAACTCCTGCCAGTGTGGGCAGATCCTGATGGTGGAAATTCTCATACGCCGGATACCTAGGTCCTGCTGAAACTGACAAGCCCTAGGATAGGTAGCAGGAGACGAGATGAAGGAACCTGCATCTCCCTGAGGCCTAGAAACAAAACACAACAAAGAATAACAAACAGAAAAGACAACTAGTACGTAGCTTAGAGTATGGAGAAGCAGGAGATCCAAAACAAACAAGCTCTATCAACTTCAACAGGAAATATCAACTGCATGGTCAGCAGTGTGAGGCGGACCTAAATAGAGCCTCATCACTGATAACGAGCAGAACCTGAGGAGAGGTGAGATCCTGCCAAACAACATACTAAGAGGAAAACAGAGAGACTCACCCGCAAACTCCACTGTTTCTTGGAGCGCTGAGCTCCGGTCCTCACACAGCTGATGTCATCTTCCTGACTGCAGTGGTTATGTTCCCTGTACATAAGTCACTGCTGCAGCCAATCACTGCCCTCAGCAGTACATGGGACAACTCTGATGAGGCCAGTGATTGGCTGCAGAGGTGACCTGCAGCCAGAGAAACTGATGCCAGCCAGGTCACTGCTGCAGCCAGAGAAACAAACAGCAGTGGTAAGGACCAGAGCTCAACCAAGGAAGGAGCAGTGGAGAAAACGTGAGTATCCACTCATTTGTTACTTTAGGCCACTTATAGGGGTTGCCCAAGTTTTATATAACTCAGACAGCCCCTTAATATAAAATAATTTTCTGATGACACATTCCATAAGTCAGTGTTTCCCAACCAGTGTGCCTCCAGCTGTTGCAAAACTACAACTCCCAGCATGCCTGCACAGCCAAAGGCTGTCCGGGCATGCTGAGAGTTGTAGTTTTGCAACAGCTGGAGGCACACTGGTTGGTAAACACTGCCCTAAGTGAGTGATTGAGTTAATATTGATGTGAGTGAATATGGATGTAAACCATAATTCGATTACATTTCTGGACCCTGCAAGCACAATATGCACATTTGCACTTTAGACTCCCCTCTCCAAAAAAAAAAATAACATGAAAAATAAACCAAAGTGTATATAAGTTGCAAAAGGAGACTACTGGACCAACTGGACCAACCTAAAACATTTACTATAGTACAGGCATGGTCATAAGTTTTGAGACTGGCACAAATTTTGGTTTGCACAAAGTTTGGTGCTTCAGTGTTCCTTGATTCTTTTGTCACAGATGGTATACTGATGTAATACATTGTAATAATTTTGGTGGATGGGTCAATAATTTCGGTGGACGTATCGACGTACTGTAGGATGCAGGATACAGGTGTTTAATGTTAGCCATCACCACCCCCTTTCTACTCCTTCCACCAGGAACCTTATTAATCTACATTTAACTCGGCTTGGGAACCGTTCCCTGTGACCCACGTGTTCAAGTGAAATGTTATCCAAATTGTTTACTACTCTTTCCACCCGTCATTAATCCTAGGCCGCTTGGCTTTCTCTTACGTCTCCTGTGTGGTGCTATGCTGGCCAACTTAGCGTGGTGTGCCCTTTTGGCCTCCGTGCCTGTTTCCTGGCTCCAATGGTTGGTATAGGAGTCTCTAAGCCTGGCATCCTCTGTTTGGCAGTACACTGAAAGTGGCTTTTAAAGGCATTGCATCACTGTTGGGACCTTCACTAGAGCTTAGTGCTCTATTGTCTTATCATTACCTGATACACCACTCTGTCACATCATATCTGTTTGCTGTCTGCTGTTGCTTTGCCTGGCTAAAAAGGAGGTGGTTGCCCTGGTTATAGCATAATAAGATTGGGGCAAAGTGTGGGGTTTGCAGTTGAAGAAGCGGTCCTTGTTTGTGCCCTTGACTTTGGGTCATGGTCAGCAAGAGTGGGAAACTTTGCAGTGTTGGCTTTTGATGACTCACTAAGGTTCTGCTAGTTCCTGTTGGGGGTCCTGTTGTATGGCATTTGTGAGCAATAGACAAAGGGTCAATAAACAAATAACAAATAGTCAATCGAGTTGAAGCTGCAGTATTTGAAAATTGATGGAGTTGGTGGCTTGAAATGCTTTGGAGAATAAAGGAAAAAAATAATTAAAAAAAAAAGGCTACAAGCTGAAGTTTCACTGATACACTGTTACATATTTTGCATACCCTGCTGGTAAAGTTGCTAGACAAATGAGACTGTTACTGTTTTTTTTTTTGTATTTAAAGACATACTTGGGAAAATATGCCTCGTAAAAATATTACTAAGGAAAACTCTGTAAATATGTTGGTAAAGTAGGATTCTCATTTTATGAACACTAAGATTGGTAAGTATTGGAATTCACCTGGGAGGGGCAGAAGGCCAAGAGTATGCATAAAAAAGAAGTTGTTGTAGCTTACCAAGAGGGAGGAATTGAAGAGGGTGAATCCCTCCCATCGAAATCAAGAATTCTCAAGTACCAGGTAATTCTATTCTAAAGGAAATTTTAGCAGTGATAAATAAATTAAATCTGGCACTTGGTATATTATCTTCCAAATCTCCAATGTTAAAGTGGATCTGTCCCTTCTGAGAGCTGACATGAATTAATATAGGTAGAGACTTGCAGAGATGTAGCAGAAAGTAGAACCATTAATACAGAGAATGTTTTGACTCCACTATCTTGGGATGTTAATTCTATTGGCTCTTCCTTGAAAGATCTGATTGCTAAAGGGATAGAAATGGAAGACTGGTCTCGTAGGTGCACTGAGTGGTTGGCTTTCCGGAAGGAGCAGAAGGCCCAGATTGTGTTCAGTTTGCTTTCAAGTGGACAACTGAGAATATTGGACTGAACTTTTTCTCCATTTTTTTTTATTGAAAAGGAAGACAGAGTACCATTAAGTGCGAGGTTTCTAGAAGCCAATCTTTGCCCGATTCTGTGCAAACTTTTGACTCTACAGATCAACACTGCATCAAGGATGGCAAGAGTAAAGGCCCAATAAGGTTATGATAATTAAGGTAATGCTTTTACCTGATTTTTAAGATGGAGCGAATGTTATTTAATTAAGTGAATAATCATATGTGTTTTGCAGAGATAAAATACTCTATGACATTCCCTTCCAAGTTAAAAGTAATCTATAGTGTGAAATCAGAGGTCTTTTTTTTTTTTTTTTTACTAATCCACATGATGCTAATGACTGGTTAAACTCAAATGGGTCCTGGGCGTTTTTTAGGGGAAGGGCAGGAGATGGTGGGAGCTAGAGCAAACTTTTTAGGGCATCAGGTAGTTAGTATTGGAATTTACATCAACATTTTCTCTGTTTTCACGGGGGCAAATATCCTTATACAAAAGATGGTGAATGTAGATATACAAGCAAAAAGGTTGAGGGGAGGTTTGTTGGGCTACATATCATTTTCAAGAGTGTGATATTCAGTTGCAATATATATTTCACCCCCATTCTCCTTCTCTGCCTTAACAGAAGTTAGTAACTTGTTACTGAGTCTGCAGCCAGGCCTAGTCTTATTGCTCTATTACATTAACAATGTTGTTGATTACAATTTGGATAGGGAAAAAGGACTGGGAAGGCAAGTCAAGCTCTGAGTTTGGGCGATTATTGTTGGAGATGAGCTGGGCAGATGTGTTGGGAAAATTAAATCCTCAAGAATAGGTATTTTCCTGTTTGTTTGCTTTACATAATACTCTATCCAGGATTGATTTGGCAATAGTCAATGACTTCATGATACCAGTGATTGAAAGAAGTATGAGTTGCGTGGTATATCTCCCCTGTCTATCCACCTGAGCACAACTATGTATGGGCAAATTAATAATATTTTTAAGATAAATCCAGGATGGCTTCCTTTAGTCATAGCAATATGAATTTAGCTCTTAATGTTGTTGTTTGGGAGCACTGCGGTTATCAGGCTACTTGATATTAATGTTTATGTAAGATGACTATATGGCACTGATTGATGTTGATATTCTGTTGGGCAATTCTTCTGTGCTGTCTGTATAGAGGTCCTGTCCATAAGATGGCTGCTGATGGAGGGTCATGTGACCAGACACATAAGTCTCCTCCATTCACACTGCACTTTCTATAAACTCCCAACAGTGCAAATGCCGATGGCAGGTGCATTGTATTTATGGTGGAGACATTACATGAAGGTAATTTGCCTGGTCACATGACTCTCCATCAGAAACCATTTTGTAGACATCAGCTCTCTGCGGACAGCACTAAATATTTGGCAAACAAAGTGAAATACCTTATTAAATATAGAAAATTAAACACAATTTAAAAAAGGCTATCTCAGTATGTGTCATATACACATCTTAAAAACAAATTGGTAAACAGTAACCAGATATTGGTCAAACCCTTTAAAGCCTATAAAAGAGGTATTTAAGAGAGATTAAACTGTTAAAAAAAATGGTTAACCAGAAACGACATGGATTCCTTGTACATATTTGTGGTCTTAAGTAGAATGATGTTGTTACTAGAAGTCCTGAGGTACTAAGATGTTTTAAGGAGACCCGATGGGAATATAATACATGTCTTAAGAATGAAGCTTATGACAGGTCCCTATGTCAGGAATTTGCATATTTCAAAGGGGTAGGTAGGTTAGGCAAGGAGTTGTGCTGCCATTTTGAAAATTTGCGTGTTTGGGGGGGGGGGGAATAATAAATGACTCAGCGCTTATTAATAATATATTGAAATATTTTATGCAGCCTGCTATGCCTCCACCCTGAGAGCTAATCTACCAGAGATGGATGCATACTTGGATAGTATTCATTTTTTGAGATTATCTTAAGATCAAGCTTCTTATTTAGGGGCTCCTATTATTATTAAAACTTAACCCCTTAAGGACTCAGCCCTATTTCACCCTAAGGACCTGGCCATTTTTTTGCAAATCTGACCAGTGTCACTTTATGTGGTGATAACTTTAAAACGCTTTTTCTTATCCAGGCCATTCTGAGATAGTTTTTTCGTCACATATTGTACTTCATAACAGTGGTAAAATAAAGTTGAAAAATTTCTTTTTTATTTATAAAAAAATACATAAATTTACCAAAAATTTTGAAAAATTCGCAATTTTCCAAGTTTCAATTTCTCTACTTCTATAATACATAGTAATAACACCAAAAAAAGTTATTGATTTACATTCCCCATATGTCTACTTCATGTATCGATCATTTTGGGAATGCTATTTCATTTTTGGGGACGTTACAAGGCTTAGAAGTTTAGAAGCAAATCTTGAAATTTTTCAGAAATTTTCAAAAACCCACTTTTAGGGACCAGTTCAGGTCTGAAGTCACTTTGTGAGGCTTACATAATAGAAACCACCCAAAAATTACCCCATTCTAAAAACTACACCCCTCAAGGTATTCAAAACTGATTTTACAAACGTAATTAACCCTTTAGGTTTTCCACAAAAGTTAATGGCAAATGGAGATAAAATTTCAGAATTTCGATTTTTTGAAAAATTTTCCATTTCAATCCATTTTTCCAGTAACAAAGCAAGGGTTAACAGCCAAACAAATCTTAATATTTATTCCCCGATTCTGTAGTTTGCACGAACACCCAATATGTGGTCGTAAACTGCTGTATGGCCAAACTGCAGGGCGCAGAAGGAAAGGAGCGCCATATGGTTTTTGGAAGGTGGATTTTGCTGGACTGTTTTTTGACACCATGTCCCATTTGAAGCCCCCGATGCACCCCTAGAGTAGAAACTCCATAAAAGTGACTCCATCTAAGAAACTACACCCTTCAAGGTATTCAAAACCAGTTTTGCAAACTTTGTTAACCCTTTAGGTGTTCCACAAGAGTTATTGGCAAATGGAGATGAAATTTCAGAATTTCTATTTTTTGTTACCTTGTCTCAAAAAAAAGTGTAATATAGAGCAACCAAAAATCATATTTACCCTAAAATAGTACCAACAAAACTGACACCTTATCCTGTAGTTTCCAAAATGGGGTCACTTTTTGGATTTTCTACTGTAGGGGTGCATCAGGGGGCTTCAAATGGGACATAGTGTCAAAAAACCAGTCCAGCAAAATCTGCCTTCCAAAAACCATATGGCGTTCCCTTCCTTCTACGCCCTGCCGTTTGGCCATACAGCAGTTTACGACCACATATGGGGTGTTTGTGCAAACAAGAGAATCAGGGCAATAAATATTGAGTTTTGTTTGGCTGTTAACCCTTGCTTTGTTACTGGAAAAATGGATTAAAATGGAAAATTTGCAAAAAAATTGCTGTTTTGGGACCGTTTTTATTTTTGCTATTTACATTGTTGAAGTGACAGGTTAGATTGTGTGCTATTTCTATAGAGCAGGTTGTAACGGACGCGACAATACCAAATATGACTACTTTTTGGGGTTTTTGTTTCAGTTTTACATAATAAAGCATTTTTGAACAAAATTATTTTTAGTGTCTCCACATTCTGAAAGCCATAGTTTATTTTTATTTTTGGGCGACTGTCTTATGTAGGGGCTCATTTTTGCGGGATGAGATGGCGGTTTGATTGGCACTATCTTGGGGTGCATATGACATTTTGGTCGCTTGCTATTACACTTTTGTGATGTAAGGTGACAAAAATGGCTTTTGACACCGTATTGATTATTATTTTTGATGTGTTCAGCTGAGGGGTTAGGTCATGTGTTATTTTTATAGAGCAGGTTGTGACGGACGCGGCAATACCTAATATGTATACTTTTTATTTATTTATATAAGTTTTACACAATAATATCATTTTTAAAACAAAAATAAATCATGTTTTAGTGTCTCCATAGTTTGAGAGCCATATTTTTTTTTTTTTTTTGGGCGATTGTCCTATGTAGGGGCTCATTTTTGCGGGATGAGGTGGCGGTTAGATTGACACTATTTGGGGGGTCATATGAATTTTTGATCGCTTGTTATTACACCTTTTGTGATGTAAGGTGACAAAAAAATGGCTTTTGACAAAGTTTTTATTTAATTTTTTACAGTTTTTACTTGAGGGTTAGGTCAGGTGATATTTTTATAGAGCAGATTCTTACGGACGTGGAGATACCCAATATGTCTACTTTTTAGTTTTTATACATTTAACACTAAAAAGCATTTTTGAAACAAAAAAATCATGTTTTAGTCTGAGAAGCATAGATTTTTATTTTTGGCCAATTGTTTTAGGTAGGGGCTCATTTTTGCGGGATGAGATGGCGGTTTGATTGGTACTATTTTGGGAGGCATACGCTTTTTGATCGCTTTGTATTACATTTTTAGTGATGTAAGTTGCCCAAAAATGGCTTATTTACACCATTTTTTTTTTTTATGGCGTTCACCTGACGAGTTCAGTCATGTGATATTTTTATAGAGCAGATTTTTATGGACCGGCGATACCTAATATGTGTAGTGTATTTTTTTTTTTTTTTTATTCAGTGATATGTGTTTTTTTCTTTCACTTTTTACATTTTTTTGACCCAGACCCACTTGGTTCTGAAAGATCCAGTGGATCTGGTGTCTGTATAATACAGTACAGTACACTATATAGTGCACTGTACTGTATTTTGATACTACAAAGTCTGAATAGACCTTTAGCAGGTCTATTCAGACTTTCAGCACCATGGACACAGGGCGCTTCTGAAAGCGTCCTGTCTCCATGGCAACCATCACCCGCTGCCATAAGAGGGCAGCGGGTGATTGAGCAGAAGGAGTGGAGCCCCCTCCCTCTGCGATCCCATCCTGTTCGGGGCTGCAAAGGCACAGCAGCCCCCGATGGGAGAGGAGGAGCTCCCTCCCTGTTAACCCTTCCATACCGCGGTCCGTACGGACCGCGTGCGAGAAAGGAGTTAAGCGGCTGGCATCTGATCAAGCACAGATGCCAGCCGTTTCTATCAGAAGTGTCAGCAATGTGCTGACACTCTGATAGACCCACTAGACACCAGGGAAACATTACAGAGGAGGCGGGCGGGGGATCGCAATCGCGATCCCGCCCGCTGCACCGCCCGCCTCCCGCACCGCCTCCCGCAACCACCCCCCCTGCACCCCCACAGCCACAATATGATTGGGGGCTGCAGGGGGGGTTAAAAATAAACACATTGGGGGGCATTAACCCACTGATCCCGATCAGAGATCGCACAAAAAGCTGCAAACCGCAGGTCTGAATTGACCTGCGGTTTGCAGCGATCGCCGATATGGGGGGGTCACAAGACCCCCCTGGGCATTGTAACAAGGTACCTGCTGAATGATTTCAGCAGGTACCTTGTTCCGATCACTGCCAGCTGAGCAGCAGTGATCGGAACAACTCATGACGTACCTGTACGTCATGGGTCCTTAAGGACTCGGAAACCATGACGTACAGGTACGTCATGCGTCCTTAAGGGGTTAAAGAGACCCTTTCTAGCTCTTCCAGTAATAAATCACCAGTAATAGTTTTTTTTAAACTATTCAGGAAATATTTTATAATAATAAATCTCCTTTATCGTGGTGTGAGTTATTAATATCTCTTATCCCTAAACCAGATAAATGCCAAAGCGATCCAGGATCTTACAGACCAATTTCCCTTATGAAAGCAGATGCCAAGTGGGGGCTAAAGTCTTGGCTAACCGTTTGAAAGCGTGGAATGGTCTTTTTTATGGAGACTCCTGGATTATTTTGGCTTTTCTGCAGATTTGATAAGGTGGATTAAGATATTAGATTTTCAGCCTGTGGCAAGAGTTAAATCCAACTATGTTGATTCTTCTCCTTTTAGGATATAATGCAGTACTAGGCAAGCTTGTCACTTGTCTCCGAATCTTTTCTTTTTTTTTTTGTTATAATGGAACCATTAGCTATAGCTTAGCGTGAAGATCAATGTATCAGGGTTTTTGATTTTGGTAAGATCGGAGATAAGATCTCTCTTCATGCGGACAATGTTTTATTATTTCTTAACAATACCTCTGATTCATTAGACTATGTTTTGTTTAAAGTAGATACCTTTGATTCATTTTCTGGGCTTAAAATAAATAGAAGTAAAACCAATTTCAAGCCTTTAGGAAATGTTCTGCCTAGTTTTAGACAGTTTATTGTGGTAGGGTTTTTTAATATTTTGGGAATTAATATTTAATAATTTAGCCAAATATATCGCCTTAAATGTGTTACCTGTTATTGCAGAAGTTCATGAGGAAGTTAAAATGTGGATAAAGATGCCCTTGGTTATGGCAGATAGGGTAGCCTTAATAAATATAGTATTGCTACCATGTTTTTTTTTATATGTTTTGTATAAGTCCCCTGTTTAAATAAATGATGGAGTGTTCTGGGTTTGTTAATCTAGAAAGGTAAACTGGCTAGACTGAGTCTATTTGTCAGATACATACAGTAAATCGTGTGGCAGCTTCGGGGTTCCTAACTTTAGGCTATATTTTATAGTGGCCCAAATGAGGTATCGAGTTATGGAATGATTTGTCAGCCAACAAGATTATAAGGCATTTGGATAAAGAGCTTTACTTTTATACAGTTTCTTCAACGTTTGGAAGCAGGCCAACTCAATAAACAGCCCGGTAAACAGGGGGACATATACAGAATGGCACACAAGGCTCTTATGAGAAAGAAAGCAAGTCTACTGTATTTCACCACTCTGGAATTATCTTTTTCTAGAACACTTTTACAATCCTGATTTAAGAGCATTTTGTGAGAAGAGGAACTTATTATTAGTATCCTAATTGTTTAATGAAGAAGGCTACTTTTGATGACACAAACTTTTTATTTGGGTTAAGGCTCATGCACACGATGGTTGGATGTTTAGCTATTCGCAAATTGCAGATCCGCAAAGCATGGATACTGGCTGTGTGCATTCCACTTTTTGCGGAATGGCCAGCCCCTAATAGAACAGTCCTATCCTTGTCCGTAATGTAGACAATAATAGGACATGTTCTATTTTTTTGTGCAATGGCCATGTGGACATACAGACACGGAATGCACACCGAGTCATTTCCATTTTTTTTTGCAGCCCCATTTAAGTGAATGGTTACGCATATGGGCTGCAACAGACACAGAGGAAAAAAATACCTTTGAGTGCATGAGCCCTTAATGGAAGCACATCGATTTTTTTTATATTAAACTGTATTATCTTTTTATAAACACTAAGAACAAACAGATGTTGTGTATTCAGTCTAGTCCCTTTTAGACCAGATCATCAAAATGTCTAAATGTCTAAGTACAGGGACTGGAATGCAGAGGACTGAGGTAAAGTTATTTTCGCTGATGAAGCCCTCTTCAGACTGTTAGGGACATCTGGAAAAATGATTGTCCAGAGAAGAAAAGGTGAGCGCTACCATGAATCCTTTGCCATGCCAACAGTAAAGGATTCAGAGACCATTTATGCGTGGGGTTGTTTCTCATCCAAGGAAGTAGGCTCCCTTATAATTGTGCCTAAGAACACTTCAATGAGTAAAGAATGGTAACAGAACACCCACCAAGAGCAACGTCTCGCAACGATCCAGGAGCAATTAGGTTATGAACAATGCTTTTTCTAGTAGATGGAGCAACGTGTCATAAGGCAAAAGTGATAGCTAAGTGGCTTGGTGAACAAACCATTCAGGCCAGGAAACTACTCAGATCTCAATCTAATTTAGAACCTGTGGTCAACACTCCAAAAGCAAAGTGGACACACAAAAACAGAATTGTGACAAACTTTATGTATTGAATAGGCAAGAATGGGTCAACATTAGTCAGGATTTGTCCCAGAAGCTGATATTGAGCATGTAAGGGTGAAATCTTTAAAAAAAAAAGGTTGAACATTGAAAATATCGAGTTATTTGCATAAACTTGATGTATTTATTAATAAAATGTAAAAAACAAAATTGATGTCAGTCTCAAAATTTTTGGCCATCACTGTACACTCCTGAGTCTAAGTAGGTGCCATTCCCAGCAGAGTCATCCGGTTGCAGTTGTACTTAGGTCCTAGAGCTTGCAAAGGTCTATAAGGTCCCTCTTCCCGCTATAAAGAGACCAACCATACAAACAAAAGTGATAGTTGGAGATATCCTATTATAGATTTTGCACAGGATTCCAGGAGCCTCAAAACAAAGCAAAGGGATAGTTCTGCAGCTGGGACGACTCTGTCTGAAGTCAGAGGCTGCCATATAGGCTCTCAACCCCAACACACACTAGGGTCAATTTCGTAGGAAGCAAGTTTGCCTGTTTGTATATTTTTGGGAGTGTGGGAGGAAACCGGAATACCCAGAGGAAACCCACGCAAACACGTGGAGAACATACAAACTCCATGCAGATATGTCCTAGCTTGTGTGGTTGTGGTGTAGGTTTGTGCACTCCGTAATGCTAAATTTAACTAAATAATGTTTATGGTGTTCTCATATGTAGATGTATGAGTAAATTATGTAGATTATGCTTATCTTGCTGATTGTATTGTAACATCTGTATTGCTCTCACACAGATGTAATGACTACTGCAACTGGAAAATGTTGGTTATCCTCTCAGTTAGCATTGTGAACTATATTATTGTGTCTATTGTTTTGAGTAGGGACAGATTTTAATTGGACAAAAGAGTCACATGTCTAGCAACCTCTTCACTTCTTACAACTACAGTATATGCCTGCATACAAAATAAAAATGTCAAAATTGCTTTTTCAAATCTAAACTGTTAACAAAATCTTACTGTACATTAAAGGGAACCTAGGTTTGGGTCTACTACAAACTGTGTGTTTCGCAATGCTGAAATGCATAGTTTTGACATGTTTAGAAATCTAAACCCTAGTTTTCTATTAACTTAACATCTACTTTAGGCTACAAAACCTCACCATTTTGTTTGGACTAAGAACATTACAGTTGGTTACGGACTCATCGAAGCAGATTTCCTCTCTGTGCAGAAGGATGTGCAGAGACCCACTTAAAGTGACACCATGACTCCTGGTAAGTTCCAAGTAGCGGCGTAGCTAACGGCTCATGGACCCTGGTGCAGGAGTTCAGCTTGGGCCCCCCTTCTCTCAGTGCTTTGTGTGTCTTCTTATGCGGCACAGGGGTCTTTGGGCCACCTCAGGCTCCTGGACCCGGTAGAAACTGCTACCTCTGTACCCTCTATAGCTATGCCCATGGTTCCAAGGGTCAACAGGTGAGATGCTAGGTGAAAGAGTTTGAGACGTTTTAGAGCAAGAGCTGCTTTTAGAAAGCACATAAAATGAGCAGCACTAATTACTTCCAGTTCTTACAAGTGACCCACCCAGAATAGGAGGCTTTCCTCTGTCCATTGGTAAGTAGGTTATCAAGGCTAGAAAGTGTAGGACAGAATCGGAAGACTGGAGAAGTAGGAATTGGTGGGGAATGGCCAGAAAGAATAGAAGTAGTGATAAGTAGAGATGAGCGAACATAAAAAAAAGTCAGTTGTTCGGCGTTCGGGTGGTGGTAAGTCGCGCATCCCGTTATGGATTCCACTATAGCGGCATATGGAATCCATAAGGGGCGGCTGCCACCAACCTGAACTGTTGAACAGCCAAAGGACCTGGGGTGACGTCACTGTCATGTGATCAGTGCAGGGGGCGTGGCTCAGCACTGGATTTGATCCCGTGCTGAGCCACGCCCCCTGCACTGATCACATGACAGTGACGTCACCCCAGGTCCTTCGGCTGTTCAACAGTTCAGGTTGGTGGCAGCCGCCCCTTATGGATTCCATATGCCGCTATAGTGGAATCCATAATGGGATGCGCGACTTACCACCACCTGAACGCCGAACAACGGACTTTTTTTTTAATGTTCGCTCATCTCTAGTGATAAGGAGCATGGGTAAATGGGATAACAGAATTTAGAATGATGTTTCTTGCTGTTTGTAGGGCACTTGTTAATTATCTGTTCTTAGCAGTTCATTTCAGTTCAATTTGTGGCATGTGAGTATGGAAGTGTTCACGGTCTTCAGTGATATTGGCACAGACTGGGTCAGGAGAATTCTACAGGTTTTAAGTTGGAAATCAGTGGTAAACATTCCCATTCTGTGACCCCCTTTGTGCATTTAGAGTGTGCATGTTCTGTAGTGCATAAACCCAGACCAGGACCAGGGCAGAAAAGAAGAACCTCCAAATATAGCTTCCTAGAGCAAACTCGGACTGGTGCTGGGCTGGGCTGAATCCAGCTGTTAGAAGTGCTGCAGATTCAACAGCAAAGGACAATTGGGCAGCGGGATACCTGCTATGGCTAATGGAATGTCTGTTGCTGAAGTTAATGGTTTAGAACCTAGGTTCTCAGCTTGTGGTAAATCTACCCCAGGAGGCACATGTTATGTCTCTTGGGATCCTTGCACTAACCCAGTCTGTGAATTTAGTGGGTACTTGGCTCAGGAACACTGAGAAATACAAGTCTAGAGGATGTTAGATTTTCTTTGACAAAGTGGCAACAGGGATGGCAAAATTCCAGGGCTAAGGGTTTCTCTAGTGTAGTTGAGTTTCTGGGTCTTCTCAAAAGGTCTTTCTCCTCAGATGTAGTCCACAGAGTGTCTAAATACATTCATGTCTCTCTACACGTAGATTTTCAAATTTAAGAAAAACTACAAATATACAATTTAAGATGCTAAAGTAAACACAAACTAAAGGTATACAATAGTTGCTCCTATGTACAGAGTTAGCAGGCACATTGAAGCAATATTATACAATATCTTTATCTCTCAGCACTTCCTATAATTTGTCTGTTACATAATTTAATTCTGTAGTCATGGGTATAGTTAGGAGTTAGTAGGAGTCTTATGGATAAATATAGAGATCTAAAGCAATTATTTAATATTTCGATCTGCAAAGTTTAGAACAAATAAATAGGAGACAGAAGTTGGCAAAAATTATTAAGTATTAGTATAATTTCAACTGAACATGAACTGTAATGACAGACGATTAATGCTTCAATACATCTTCGAGGGAAGTGAGCTAACAAAACCCATTGGCAGCTAGCTTAAATTAGGTATCAGTGAGGATAATACAGCCATAATGACTGAAATAGCCAGAAAATTAAATATAATCATGTGCCATTAAGCACACTCTGGCTCCATTTTTACTACATTATTTCCTATAATTTGCCTTCTGTCTATTGAAGCAACCTACCGAAGCAATTTTACGTGCAATGATAAACAAGTCTAATTTTTTCACAATGAAGTCCCATGAGATTAATGGGTGGTCACAGGTCACTATCATCTGGCAAATCCCACAGTGACCTAGGTAATAATTTAAAAATGATGAAAACCCAGCCTCTGAGCTTGTCACCAAGATCTTTAAGACATAATTAGAATTTCACTCACTGCCAACCAGGTGTCTGATATGGAGATGCTGTTCACCCAGTAAGCATCCTAAGCACTAGGGGTCTTAATAAGAAGGGCAGCAGGTCTAATCTCTAGTCCATTCCCCAGAGAGCTTTGCATTAAATGGACTGCATTAGACTTCCATTTTGTGCATCATTTTATTTGTGCTGTTGAAAGAAAAGGAATCTTATTCAGGCCTCCAGTGTTTTTCCAGGCTCTGTTGTTATCGATCAAAACTGCAAGCTTTTTTTTGCTTTTAGCATTATGCTGCTGCTATGCCATCCAGATGCGAGCAGCTAGGACAGCGTGTACTGAATTTAAAGGCTAGCAAAAAAATAATAAATCGAAAAAGGAACAAGAAACTGTTAAGAACTGTCACAAGTGACTTCCATGGTCCAATAGTCTGTGCCTCCTGCAGCAAGTGAGGCTTCATCTTAAGGAGCCACGGGGTAAACACAATATATGCATGGAAAAACAAAGTAACAATTGTTAACCAGTTCAAAGCTGGGTCATTTCCCACCTTTAAGACTAGACACTAGCAAAGAGTGAATCAATTTGTCTCTTAGTAACTGCAGCTTCGAGAGCCATAACTTCTTTTGTCAAATTTGATGTTTAGTTAATTAAATAATTTTGCATAAATTTTCTGTCTAGTTAAACATGGTAGTATTTATTGCTTTCTTTATATTTTATACCTAGGAAATGGAAAAAAAAAAAAAAAAAAAAAAATATATATATATATATATATACACACGCACACTCACCTAAAGAATTATTAGGAACACCATACTAATATGGTGTTGGACCCCCTTTTGCCTTCAGAACTGCCTTAATTCTACGTGGCATTGATTCAATAAGGTGCTGATAGCATTCTTTAGAAATGTTGGCCCATATTGATAGGATATCATCTTGCAGTTGATGGAGATTTGAGGGATGCACATCCAGGGCACGAAGCTCCCGTTCCACCACATCCCAAATATGCTCTATTGGGTTGAGATCTGGTGACTGTGGGGGCCATTTTAGTACAGTGAACTCATTGTCATGTTCAAGAAACCAATTTGAAATGATTTGAGCTTTGTAACATGGTGCATTATCCTGCTGGAAGTAGCCATCAGAGGATGGGTACATGGTGGTCATGAAGGGATGGACATGGTCAGAAACAATGCTCAGGTAGCCCTTGGCATTTAAACGATGCCCAATTGGCACTACAGGGCCTAAAGTGTGCCCAGAAAAAATTCCCCACACCATTACACCACCACCACCGGCCTGCACAGTGGTAACAAGGCATGATGGATACATGTTCTCATTCTGTTTATGCCAAATTCGGACTCTACCATTTGAATGTCTCAACAGAAATCGAGACTCATCAGACTAGGCAACATTTTTCCAGTCTTCAACAGGCCAATTTTGGTGAGCTCGTGCAAATTGTAGCCTCTTTTTCCTATTTGTAGTGGAGATGAGTGGTACCCGGTGGGGTCTTCTGCTTTTGTAGCCCATCCGCCTCAAGGTTGTGCGTGTTGTGGCTTCACAAATGCTTTGCTGCATACCTCGGTTGTAACGAGTGGTTATTTCAGTCAACGTTGCTCTTCTATCAGCTTGAATCAGTCGGCCCATTCTCCTCTGACCTCTAGCATCCACAAGGCATTTTCGCCCACAGGACTGCCGCATACTGGATGTTCTTCCCTTTTCACACCATTCTTTGTAAACCCTAGAAATAGTTGTGCGTGAAAATCCCAGTAACTGAGCAGATTGTGACTCAGACCGGCCCATCTGGCACCAACAACCATGCCACGCTCAAAATTGCTTAAATCACCTTTCTTTCCCATTCTGACATTCAGTTTGGAGTTCAGGAGATTGTCTTGACCAGGACCACACCCCTAAATGCATTTCCTTTCCGTTATAGTCATATATAAGGCCTTTGAGGCCCATTTAACATTACATTTTTTTATTGCTTTACCCATCAAGTGGGGCTGACACATTGGCCTCGGTTAAAGGGGTTTACAGCCTGTAAACACTCACTGCAGTGCTGAGGTTCACTATTTTTTCCCTACCACGGAGTGCTGCTTCTGTCTTTGGATTCTTATGTTAAGTGACGGCGCGGCAAGCCGTTTTGGAAGGATTGCACCCTGAACTACAATGTTGAGTGCTGCTGTTTTTACCTTGTGTTGAAAATATGGACTTTCTCAGCTCTGCACCTCTTTTGTTGTTTGCTTGTACCTTATAATGGACCCCCGATGTTTTCACATTCTCTAAGACAGATGAGGACAGAATCCTACAGGGACTGGTGAGTGAACCCACATTTTTGTCCACACCTACCGTGGCGGATCTGAAGAAACGTTATGAGGCTGATAATAAGAAAATTGCCTCTATGGACTTACACCTTATGACTTTGGGTCAATACTATAAGGAACACAGGATTCCTAGAGGTATCTGTTCCCAGCTTGAACTTAATTTGTTTCCAATGGATTCAATATTTACTCAGAGATTTGCACAGATCTCTAACAAATATGCTTTCGATATTATTTTATTGAATTTGGAATATCTACAACATGAATTGCGGGAAACAAAGATAAGACAAATCCAAACCAAAACAGCTTTACAGTCCATTCTAAATACTTAAGAATGGGATCAATATGATTCGAATTGCACTACTAACCTTACCAATTCATCAAAGAACAAGAAGTGACTAAAAGAAAAAAATGGCTTCGAGACACTGATGACTACCAGAGAGGGAGGATCTATACCTGGCAGAATGATTCAGCTAAAAAACAATCCTTTTATTTTCGTCCAAATGAAGAGACAAACTCAATCTGACCATACTGCTCCAGTATCTACTTTTACAACACAACCAGCCACGCAAAGTTTTTTTAGAGGTGGGTCCTAGTGCAAAAGAACAAGATGGGGAGGTAGAAGACAACATAATTGGAGAAAGCTACAAGACCCAGAGACAAAGAAAACAAATGACCCTTCGCAAGAAGATGGGGAATCAATAGGGGTTGAAGATTCTTTGCATAATAAACCGACTGTGGTAAATATCTCTTCTATCTCTTTAACTGAAGCTCAGAATTGTCTTTTGGCTAAAGGATTGTCATTTTGTCCCTCCACCAAAATAGATTGGTTCCAGCTAGAAATTGATCTGCAGCGGTTTTATAGAAATAATAGAAATATAAGACTACGAGTGTGGTATGCAGACCAACCCACTACTACATTATCGACTGTGGCCCCCCAGACTGAACTCACTCTTGGATATACCAAGAGTGATTTCTCTCCACAGGTTATTTTACCTGCATTAGATGCATTTATTAAAGCTATATCTTGTGAGATTTCTAAATTTCAGAATGATGTTCCCAATGTTCATCATATGCATCCTAATATGTCCACCAGGGATATGAGGGCCCTTGAGGAATTATGCCATAACAACAGCCTCACTATTGGTGGTGCGATTGTTGTTATGGACACCTCATGGTATATTAATGAAATTAATAGACAGCTTTCGGACCATAAGGTGTATAGTGTTGCAATGTGATCCCAAATTTGACATACTCTGATTCATTACCAGGATCTTGGATTCTGCAAGACAACGTAACATCATTGACAGTGAACTTTACTCCTTTTTACTTGTTGAACATCCACGTACACCTGGGATGTATATCTTGCCCAAAATTCACAAGTGTCTGACTAACCCCCCTGGCCGACCTATTGTGTCTGGCCCCAATTTTTTCTAACATTGCAATTTTTTTAGACCGGGTGCTGCGCACCTATGCTATCAATACCAGGTCATATGTCAGAGACACTTGAGATTTTTTGGACAAGATTTCCAAGGTTAAAGTACTACACAATTGTCTGGTGGCATCATTTGATGTCACCAGTCTTTACACGTCGATTGACCATGAACGGGGCATTTAAGAAGTTCGGAGGTGCCTTGAACATAGCCAATATTCCCCTAAATGTTCTGTCTTTATATTGGACCTGTTGGAGTTGATATCGAGACAGAATTACTTTCGATTCATGGACCATTTCTTTCTCCAGGTACGAGGGACCGCCATGGGGTCTAATTGGCACCCAGTTATGCCAACATCTTCATGGCGGCCCTCGAGGAGGACCTCGTCTATGTGTCCCACCACTTCATTAATGTTTTGGGGTGGTGGCGATACATAGATGGTGTCTTCCTCATCTGGAGAGATGATGCAGAGTCTTTGGAACAATTCCATCAGTTTTTGAATTATTCGGATCCTTACATTTCTATTACATTAACGTACTAACATAAAAGGGTTCAATTCTTAGACACAACTGTATCCATTGTGGGGAATAACTTGGTTACGGACATCTTTACTAAACCTACTGATTGCAACACCCTACTGAGATTTGACAGCTGTCATCCGAGGTCCACTATTAAGTCTCTTTCTTTAAGCCAATTTTTAAGAGTCAAATATATAGTGCAAAATGAAGATATTTTGCCTAGACGTTATCAACAGATGACCAATAAATTTTTAATGAGGGGTTACCCAACTCAATTGGTGCATAGCTGTGTCGATAAGGTGAGCAGTCCACATAGCCTGATCACTCTTGGAGTTTTACCAAAACCCAAACGGATCGCCTTCATTTCAACTTATTGTAAACAGAGTAATCACATTGCTCATATTATTAAAAAAACATTGGCCCATTTTGAAAAGCAACCTCCCACAACTGGAGAAATTCTCTATACCTCCCTTAGTGTCCTATAGGCGCCCCCCTAATTTGCGGGATAAACTGGTAAGGGCAGATGTGCCCACTAAAAAAATGATTCAAACATACATTGGGTCTAGAAAAACTGGCAGTTTTCCCTGCCTGAACTGCATTAACTGTACGCTCATGATTAAATGCGAAAGGTTTATTCATCCATCTACTGTTAAATGGTATGATATCAGACAATATTTAACTTGTGACAGTTCATTTGTTATCTACACGTTACAGTATCCGTATCCGTGTGGTCTCCTCTATATAGGGGGGACCACATGTGACATGAAAACACATCTTAATAATCATAGATTTTCCATCACACAGAAAAGAAAGGATCTACCTGTCCCTAAACATTTTACAGAACAGGGTCATGGTGAGAGAGATCTTAGATTCACCAATCTAGATCAGGTTCCAATACTCCATCGAGGTAGTGATTGATCATTGGCTCTCAAACAGTGCGAACTTAGGTGGATTCACCGCCTTCAGACAATAACACCTATTGGACTCAACGTGGAATTTCGGTGGCAAATAATGTGAGAACAAATATCCAGACCTTGGCGATTGGTCCTCTTCAGTTATTAGTAGTACGTGTTTACAATTGGTGTCTATACACTTTTATTAATCATATTTACTAATAAAAAAAAATCTATTTTTTATTTAGGTTTCTTTCTCAATATTACCACAGCGGCGGGATGCATTGGCAACTTATCTCCTTTACAGTTGCAAGTTTGAGCACATCAGGATACAATGGATATTTTTTGGACATCTGGCATAGGATTATGTCAGCGGTCTGATCCACATAAGAGGCCAGCGGCTATGACCACCTAAAAGGGTATGGCCGCATGGCCCTTTCCGATGTAGGGTCTATTTCCCTGTTTTCTACTTTATACTAGACTTAAACCAGTGTTTACACCAAGGCTATCTCAAAACACACCAATAGCTGATCTCAGGGAGACCAGCTACAAAAAACGGCGCGGAGCCTCATTTAAGAGTCTCAACACAGCAATCCGAAGTGCAAAGCTCCCTGGGAAACAGTAATATGCAAAATAAATGTGGAGCCCCAGTTATGGGTCTACAACACAATGAAAGCCAGATATCCCTCAAAGGAAGGAAAACCGAGCTAAGGGGTGTCTCCATTACAGAGATCACCAAATCCACCATATTAAGTGGCCCCTATGTCAAGATCCCGCTTTTTTTACAAGCTTTAAGGATGTGACGGGGAAAACCTAAGCCAGTTATCCATCCACAGACAGCTGTTTCGGGGGGTGTTGCCCCTCATCAGTGCGGAGTAGGATTCTGGCTAACCAGGAGCAATGCCTCGGAGACTGGCTATCTTACATCACAACCGTTTACAAATCTTTCATGTCTGATAATTATTCCATTGTCCTGGTGTTTTTGCTCCTATTTTATTTTTCCTCTATAGTTCTGCCGTGGCAGGGACACTAATAAACCACCTCTGCCTGCTCTATGGTGAATGTCCTTGCAGAGTTAAATGCAGACCCGATAGATGTTTAAAGTGGTCCAGCATTCGAGAAATGGTTAACTGTGTGAGTAATATGTCTGTTTAGGCATTGCACTCCTATTTGCATCCCTTTGAGTTACAGATACATGGATACCACACTTACCACCTTTCCAATTAAAAATTGACACAAGGTACAGACTAATCTACACACAGCACTGTCTACTTGCTACTTAGGCCTGGCAAGAAGGGTTAAAATAGCAGATATATACCATATTTTTCAGAATATAAAAAGTGGGGGGAATGGCACTGCGTCTTATAGTCTGAATGTAGCCCGACTGACGGACTTCATTGTACATCGCAGACATCGCCATCTTATGTATCGCTGTGCGGCATAAGGACAGTGGGCCACAAAATACAAATGACTTGCTGCCCCCATAGAGTTCTCCTGTCCCTCCTCGGGCAGAAAATGTGGGAGACTGGTGTTAGACGGAGACGGTGAGCAGTACACTGGAGGGAGAAGTGGACGGTATAGCCCTTCATCTTTTAATATGTCTGCTCCACCTGTAGGTTCCTCCCCTTGTGCTTGCCTGCTCAGGTAAAAGTTCAATGTAAATTGTCCCATAATAAAGTGTCCCCCATAACTGTTATAAGCTCAATACAGTGTCCCCTAAAAATAGGCCCCTTACAGTGTCCCCCAATAGAGTGCTTTAGCCGCAGATCCAACACATAACAGTGTTTTCAGCTGCAGATCCCCCATAACAGTGAGTTAACAGCAAATTCCCTCCATAACAGTGTGTCAGAAGCAGATCCCAGCATAACAGTGTGTCAGCATCAGATCTTCACCATCTGCTATTTTATTAAATGTTTTAGCACACTAT
Source organism: Bufotes viridis (assembly GCA_033119425.1). Classification (NCBI taxonomy): domain Eukaryota; kingdom Metazoa; phylum Chordata; class Amphibia; order Anura; family Bufonidae; genus Bufotes; species Bufotes viridis. The sequence continues at coordinate 149,531,834 of CM065593.1, read as the reverse complement.
TTGGTTAAAAAAAAATTATCTTATTTTCCTTCTCTGAAAACTAGGTGCGTCTTATAGTCCAATGCGTCTTATAGTCCGTCTTATATGCTATATACATACATCATGAGAGATCAGCATGTGACACAAGAAGAATTCATCTTAGAGTGCAAACTTTTTAGATGAAGGAAATAGTATGAGTGGTAACATGTGTAAACGACATATGTGTATGGCAGATGTAGAAGGACTGGTCTATAAGTGGTACACTAAATATAACCATAGGTGTAGCTTTTCTCTATTTACAGCACGTATGCCATCTTGCTCCTCTTCTACTTCTCATGATGTTACAGATCACCACAAATACAGCTTGCCTATTAATCTTCAGCCACGCTGGGACTTATATTTCATACTGCCATCTGTCAGTTTCAGGAGAAGGTCTAGCAATTAGCTTGAAGAGAGAAGCTGGAGGATAGGTCTTTCAATATTTTCCTGCTCTTTAAATTATTAACAATAAGTCTATAGGACCACACTCAACAAAATATAGGGCAAACAGCTATTCCCAAATGATACCACTTTAGGTATACTAGGCACATTATCTGGCTCTTCTGCCTGGTGTCCGGTGTCTCCTGGTGCTGGGGATCACCAGAGTGTATCTGTGTCCTCGAGACAGCTCAGTCAAATGGAAGTGATATATGATAAGCCACTCAAAGTCACTTGGGTGAACACAGGAGACAACAGGCCCATATTTAGGGAAATCTGTAGACAGTATTGCGGCAAGAGGGTAAGCAAACTCTGGACAAAATGGATAAAGCTGGTATGGGCCAAATGGAGAAGACATTGAAATCACTGTGCCTGCACCAACCATCAGGTGCAGCCAATGTTTGGTGCAGGTGCTGTACAGTACAGGAGTGACACAGTCGATATTTGGCGTAGGTGTAATAGAGAATCCATAGGCCAGGGTGCTTCTGTACCGTACTGCTTGTGTGCCAAACACTGAAGTGAATTGACAAGCGCTAGACTTCGGGCAAGGTGTGATTAAATCTTCACTGCTTGGCCCTGTCAGTCAAAGAGGTGGGGAAGTGGCCTGTGGGAGAGTGAGCAGAGCCTCGAGGGTGCAATGGCAATGCCCTTGTTGCACCCAGTGACTAATTTGCATATTATTAAAATGCAATGTAGCCACGGAGTGAGATGGGAACAACACTATTCAAATTCAGGGCACTTCTACCATGTCTGTTGGTTTTATTGAGGGGTATTTAGTGACACATTCCCTTTAGGACCAAACTCCATGTACAACTATTAGTGACCAACAGTTATCTCTGTATACAGACTTACAAAGGGAATGCTATCAATAACTGAACTCAGAAAGTGCAGAGATTTAAATGTATAAATTACAGGTTTTACCAAATCTTTTCTCACAAAACTATATATCATTTATATTGTTGGTTGTTCCTTTTTGTGTGCTTGGATTCTAGCATTAACTCTCCTTTAACCGCTTCAGCCCCCCTAGCTTAAACACCCTTAAACGCCACTTTTTACAATTCCGCACTACACTACTTTCACCGTTTATTGCTCCGTCATGCAACTTACCACCCAAATGAATCTTACCTCCTTTTCTTCTCACTAATAGAGCTTTCATTTGGTGGTATTTCATTGTTGCTGACATTTTTACTTTTAATGCCATTAATACAAATTTAACGACATTTTTGCAAAAAAAAGAAATTTTTCATTTCTATATAAATTTTTCTCTAAATTTATTGTTCTACATGTCTTTGATAAAAAAAAAAGTCCAATAAGTGTATATTTATTGGTTTGGGTAAAAGTTATAGCGTTTACAAACTATGGTGCAAAAAAGTGAATTTCGGCATTTTGAAGCAGCTCTGACTTTCTGAGCAACTGTCATGTTTCTTCAGGTGCTAGAATGCCAGGAAAGTATAAATACCCCCCAAATGACACCATTTTAGATAGAAGACACCCCAAAATATTCGCGGAGGGGCATGGTGAGTTCATGTATCATTTCATTTTTTTTCAGTTAGCGTTAAAATGACACTTAGCGGAAAAATGACACTTTCTGAGAAAAAAAAAAAAAAAAGTTTCAATTTCTGCTAACTTCTGGCAAAAAATAAATAAATCTCAGACGGACTCAATATGCCCCTCAGTGAATACCTTGGGGTGTCTACTTTCCGAAATGGGGTCACTTGTGGGGTGTGTTTACTGTTCTGGCATTTTGGGCGGGGCTAAATTGTGAGCAGCCATGTAAAATCTAAAGGTACTCGTTGAAATTTGGGTCCTTTGCGACTCAGGCTGCAAAAAGTGTCACTTATGTGGTATCGCCGTACTCAGGAGAAGTAGGGCAATGTGTTTTGGGGTGAATTTTTACATATACCCATGTTGGGTGAGAGAAATATCTCTGTAAATTGTCAACTTTGTATAAAAATTTTTAAAAGTTGTCGCTTACAGAGATATTTTTCACACAAAGTATGGGTATATATAAAATACACCCCAAAACACATTGCCCTACTTCTCCTGAGTACGGCGATACCACATGTGTGCCACTTTTTGCAGCCTGGATGCGCAAAGGCCCTAAAACCAATGAGTACCTTTAGGATTTCACAGGGCATTTTTACGCATTTGGATTCCAGACTTCTTCTCACACTTTAGGGCCCCTAAAATGCCAGGACAGTATAAATACCCCACATGTGACCTCATTTGGAAAGAAGACACCCCAAGGTATTCCGTGAGGGGTATGGTGAGTTCATGTAAAATTTTATTTTTGTCACAAGTTAGTGAAATATGAGACTTTGTAAAACTCAAATAAAATCATCTCTGTAACTGAGCCAAAAATAGGATTGCCATGCCCTCACGGAATACCTTGGGTGTCTTCTTCCAGGGACTATGTGGCCTGCCCCTCACGATACCTTGGGGTGTCTTATTTCATGTGATTATCACCTGGTATTTAGGGGCCCTAAGCGTGAGAATCCAAATGCATAAAAATGGCTCGTGAAATCTTAAAGATACTCATTGAGCTTTAGGCCCTTTGCACACTCCAGGCTGTAACACATGTGGTAGTCTCAGTATTCAGGAGAAGTAGAGTAGGTTTGGGGTGTACATATACCCATGCTGCGTGTGAGAAATATCAGCTGTAAATGACAACTTTTACATTTTTTATTCAAAGTTGTCAATTTACAGAGATATTTCTCTCACCCAGCATGGGTATATGTAAAAATACACCCCAAAACACATTCCTCTACTTCTCCTGAGTACGGCGATACCACATGAGTGAAACTTTTTTGCAGCCAAGATGCGCAAAGGGGCCCAAATTCCAATGAGTACCTTTTAGGAGGGCATTTTTACGCATTTTTCTTCTCACGCTTTAGGGCCCCTAAAATGCCAGGGCAGTAGAAATACCCCACATGTGACCCCATTTTGGAAAGAAGACACCCCAAGGTATTCCATGAGGGGCATGGCGAGTTCATAGAAGATTTTTTTTTTGGCACAAGTTAGTGGAAATTGATTTTTTATTTTTTTCTCACAAAGTCTCCTTTCCGCTAACTTTTGACAAAAGTTTAATTTTTCATGGACTCATTATGCCCTCAGCGAATACCTTGGGGTGTCTTCTTTCACAACGGCACAGATTTTTTCATTCGCATCGATCAATGTGGATGAAAAATCTCTGCCAAAATCAGTGACTGCGGTGCGGTGGGCTGGGCGCTAGCTACCTAACAAGTAGCTAACTAACTGGCGGTGATAAGGGACCCTTATGCCCCATTCACACGTCCGAAATTCTGTTTGCGGAACGGAATTGTGGACCCATTCATTTCTATTGGGACAGACTTTGTCCCGCTCGGATCCGGAATTACGGATCCGCGCTCCGGGTCTGCACTTCCGTTCGCAAAAATATAGAACATGTCCTATTCTTGTCCGCAACTGCGGACAAGAAAAGCATTTTCTATATAGTTCTGGCAATGTGCAGATTTGCAAAATGCGGAAAGCACATTGCCGGTGTCCATGTTTTGAGGATTCTGCGGATCCGCCGGATCCGCAAAACACATATGGACGTCTGAATGGAGCCTTACAAGGGGTGTGATCAATGACAGGGGGTGATCAGGGGTCTAGATGGGGTGATCAAGGGGTTAATAGGTGAGGGGGTGGTTAGTGTAGTGTTTGGTGCAACTTTACATAGTTACCTGGTCCTCTGGTGGTCGATCCCAGTAAATGGGACCACCAGAGGACCAGGTAGCAGCTATATCAGACGCTGTTCACAAAACAGCGTCTGATATAGCTGTTTGATGCGATTTAATTCGCATCTACAGCCTGCCAGCGATGGATCATCGCTGGCAGGCTGTAGCCGAACTGCCGAGACGCGCTTCTCTGTGAACGCGCGCGCATTCACAGGAAGTCTCGGCTCTCACGAGATGACGCGCCGATGCGTCGTCTCAGAGCTACAGGACCGCCCGCAGGACGCATCCCTGCGTTAGGCGGTCCTGTAGCGGTTAAGACCATCCCCATGAACAGCTCTCAGTACACATGGGAGGCGTTAGAGACAAAAATGTAGAAATTACACGTTTTACTGAATCTTTTTCCACAAAAAATGTACATCAATCTGCTCAGCTTGTCCTGCTCTATAACATACTGCCTGAAGATTGCAATATATTTTGTGGTGAAATGTTCTCTTTAAGTGCATGCGCCAAAATTGAAGTCAACTTTTCCACAATTTTTTTTACATGCCATAGCCTCTGGCTTTCTGCGGTTTTACACAGTAAACACCCGGGGCTAATGTCATTAATGCCAGTTGCAGACATTTAGGCTACGTTCACACGACGACATTTGTCGCGCGACAAATAGGGCACAACTTCACTGCAACATTTGTCGCGCGACATTTTGTCGCACTATTGTGGCGCGACAATTTTTATAATGGGAGTCTATGGTGTCGCATTGCGACATGCGACATGCTGCGACTGCGACGCGACAGTCGCAGGAAAACCCATCTTGAATGGATTTTTTGCGACTGTCGCGTCGCAGTCGCAGCATGTCGCATGTCGCAATGCGACACCATAGACTCCATAGACTCCCATTATAAAAATTGTCGCGCGACAATAGTGCGACTTTTTGTCGCGCGACAATTGTCGTTGTGTGAACGTAGCCCCTCAGATATACGTTGGTCTGTTGTGACCACGGAATCTGAGGCGGCATTTTCCCGCGAGTGCTGCGCTCCCGGGTCCAAACGGCCTAGCTGTGATGAGATCAGGGAAGCTGTTTGTTGGTAGAAGTAGGCTACAATAACTAACACAGGAATATTTCTATGGAGGCCTGCAGGTGACAGTGCTCCATGGGAATATATTGACTCTCCCATAGGGTGCATTCTTAAATAAATGCAGTCTATAGGAGAAGAGATCTAATGAACGCATATACAAGTCCCCTCTGGTGACTTTTAAAAAGTGAAAAATAAATTAAAATACATTTTTTTCAAAATGTAAAAAATATAAAAATTCTAATCATGCTCCTTTTGCCATAATAAAAATAAACAATAAAAAACATAAGGATCATAGGCATTGTCAGCTCCTAAAACGCTCATACTATGAAAATATAATTTTTTTTATACTGGATGGTGAATGCTGTTATGGAAAAGTCTGATTTGCCAGTTGTTTGTCATTGCACCTCCCCAAAAAATTGAAAAAGTGATCAAAAAGTCACACACACTCCGATATAGTATCAATAAACAGACCAACCCACAAAAAAAAAAATCAACCATCGAACAGCTTCATAGATGGAATCATAAAAAATTATATATTAAAACACAAGAAAAAAAATACATAAGTGTTGTATTACTTTAATCATACTGACCTGTAGAATGAAGTACAACATCAGTTTTGCCCCAAGCTAATTTGGAATTTTTCCCCATCTTTTCACTATACTAAATGATGCTGGGCCATTAAAAAGTACAATGTCTGCCAAAAAAAAAAAAAAAAGCTATGGCTCCAGGAAGGCAGAGAGTAAAATGAAAATGCTAAACAGTGGGTCAGGAAGGGGAAAATACACCTGGCTTTGTCTCCCAGCATTGATCCTAGTTCTATCCTCTGGTACCAGACCTGACCTGCTTCTCATTCTTGATTCGTAGCTTTGCTCCTGAAAGTTCATACCGGTTTGCCATTCTTATGTCTGCTTAATATCATGGACAGTCATCCACCACCTGCATAATGCCAATATGTAGTTCAATCTCAACCCACACTCCAAAATATAAATTGGCCTTAGACTGTCCGAGATGCAGATACCCTTAAGCTGACTTAGTCCCTATGACATGTAGATGTGTCAAGCTCAATTAGGGATCAAAGCCCTCAGTCAGAGACAGCTGTCAATCACTGAATAGGGCAAGCCCACATGACTGTTGAGCATAGAAAGAGCAGGAATTTCAATGAATAAGGGTCTACTCACATGTCCGCAAGTGTTTGCGGTCCACAAATTGTGGATCCGCAAAACACAGTCACCGGCCATGTGCGTTCCGCATTTTGTAGACCATACAAGGCCTTCATTATAATAGAAATGCCTTTTCTTGTCCGTGTCTGCGGACAAGAATAGGACGTGTACTATTTGTTTGTGGGGCCGTGGAACGGAAGTGCGGATGCAAACAGCACATAGTGTGCTGTCTGCATCTTTTGCGGCCCCATTGAAAATGAATGGGTCCGCACCCGTTACGCAAAATTGCGGAACAGATGCAGACCCATAATGCGGACATGTGAATGGACTATAATGCTAAGGGGGTCATTTATGATCAGAAATATGTAAGGTTTTTTGTGCCGCAATCTGCGACTTTTCCCCACACACACCAGTTCTAAAAAAGTGGGCATGGGGTCCGAGGGAAAGGTGACTGGCCGGCAGGTCCGTCTCATTCATCATTTTCTACACCTGAAATGTAAGATAGCAAGGAAGCTGGCTTACATTTAGACTGGTGCTGGAAACGCTGAAGTTATGCAGAGGCCGGCTCCTCTACAAAACTTCGGCGCATACACCGCCAGCACAGGGGTTTATTAAGAAGGATGGCTAAAATCTTTTCCTATATATCAGTCTGTGCAACTACTCCTGCTTTAAAATATGCTGCTTGCAGATCAGACACCTTGTTCATTGTGACAGGTTCCATATAATAGGCGCCACAATTGGAGCCCAAGGGTTACGAACACAAAGGGCGGTTAATATACAACCTCTGGCCCCTGATAATTATATAGATGCACCAGTGAGGTTCTCATTTTTCTCCTGAAAAGACGGCATGCCTACAAGGGGCTCTTTTTCAATTTTTGCTGTGGATAATATTTTATCATTTCTGTTTCCAGCTCCAGCTAAGAATCAATACTGACGTCCAGCTTCAAGGACCTGACTATTAACTACAGACACATTTTAAGCTGTTATTTATGCCAACTGTGCACTATATGTATCTCTAACAATCAATTGCTGCATACCTCAGGTAGCAATTCCAACTAGGTATGAATGCTCTGGAAAACTGCTCACATGAAAGTGCTTATAAGCTACTGGCATGTTCACACTAACAGGCAATTCTTGCCACAGTGTCAAAATGAGACTGCAGTATTCCCATAACATCCCAAGATATGTTGGACGATTTATCAATGATAACCACTTACAATAATGAGTTTTCCGAGAATTAGATATTGATGACCTGTCCTCGGGAAAGGTCATCAATATCAGATCAGCAGTGGTCCTACTTCAGGCACACCTGCCGATCAGCTGTTGGACAAGCCATGACGCCCCATGATCGCTGCAGCCTCTTTCTAGGCCAGACATCATGTTTATCAGTGGCCATCATGTTCATTCATGGCCTAGGTGCAGCCGTATCTCATTCAAGTGAATGAGGATGAGCTGCAATAACAAGTACAACCACTATACAATGTACAGCACGGTGCTTGGTAAGCTGAAATGAGGCCGTGGAGCTCACCAGAATGCAGATGCCTCCTCAAACAGCTTTTCGGCAGGGGTGCCAGGTGTTGGACCCGCACTAATGTGATATTGATGAGGTCATCATTATCTAAGTCTTGGAAAACCCCTTTGAAAAGCATATACTCCAACTGTTTTAAGAAGCTAAAAAATACAAAAATATGCATATATAACACAACAAGAATTATGGGGAAGAACCTTCAAAAGGATACATTGGTCTGGACTCCAATGAATAATTCCAGCAGTACATCATGTCATAAAAGGTTCATATGTTTGGGTCACCATGGATGGTACAGGAAACTTGTTTTACTTTAACAGACTGCACAGTATCCATATACTGACCGAGTCTGCATTATACCTATGGCATCAGCTAACTGCAGCAGCAAAATTATACCTAAACCTAAAGACTGAACCTTATTATTCCTATAGCTTTCAAAAATTCTTTAAAATTAATAAACTTGAGAATAATAAAAGTAATACAAAACCTATCTACTATTGCTATTAATGTGCGATTTTATAGAATAAGTAACACCCATGTAATTAAAAAACTCACTAAGGTGGCTGATTCAGCCACAAATTTTCTGTTTATAGCCCTGATAAAAATTAACTTTTATTTTTGTCTTCTTTTAAAGCCATTATTATTTTTCTTACCCTCCAAAAAATTATTAAAAACTTTGGGTACAGGGATTTTTAGTTTTTTTTATATATATATATATATATATATATATATATATATTGATTTTAAATAGATATATTTTTAATTCACACTATCTCTATATCACATTCTTTATGTGTTTTGCAGTCATGATTTACCGCTTTTTTTTAAAACAACTGTTCCATTTATTTTCAGTTTATTTTCCTCCCAGATGTCTTTATTTATCCCTCTCTAGTCCTCTCCCTCCTTTTGTTGTCTGTCTGTTTTTTTCCCTATTAAAGAGGACCTTTCACTGGTCCACAGTTTATCAGTTAAATATATCTACATTGAGAGCGGCACCCAGGGATGTCCCTGCACTTACTATTATCCCTGGGTGCCGCTCCGTTCGTCCTCTGTAGCCCCCGGTACCGGCGCTCCTGCTGCTGTAATTTTGCCTGGGGCGGAGACTTCTTCTTTTGCCCTGGGCGTCTCCTTCTCCCAGGGCTGGAGCACTGGCCAATCGCAGCGCTCAGCTCATATTCAGGATATGAGCTGAGCGCTGCGATGGCCAGCGCTCCAGCCCTGTGAGAAGGAGACGCCCAGGGCAGAAGAAGAAGTCTCCGCCCCTGGCAAAATTACAGCAGCAGGAGCGCCGGTACCGGGGGCTACAGAGGACGAACGGAGCGGCACCCAGGGATACAAGTAAGTGCAGGGACATCCCTGGGTGCCGCTCTCAATGTAGATATATTTAACTGATAAACTGTGGACCAGTGAAAGGTCCTCTTTAAGAGGAGCGCCTGCAGTACGATGTTCTCACAATTTTCCCTGGACCCAGATTTAAAACTCTTTCCCTATTGCCCCCTCCCTGACATGTTTCACCACATACGTGGCTTTGTTAGGGTGCGGGAGCAAAGAAAAAAAACCTTTTTTCCTTTTTTCTTTGTTCCCGCGGTAAATCATGCCCGCAAAACACATAAAGAATGTGATATAGAGATAGCGTGAAGTAACACTAATCTCTAGATAATTAGAGTTTTATCAAAAAAAGGAGATCTTCCCATAAGAAATGAGGAATATCCATAAATGCTGAATATTATTCCATCTCTAGTGAAAATATATCTATTTAAAATCAATATATATCTAAAAAACTAAAAATCCATGTACCCAAAGTTTTTTATAATTTTTGGGATGGTAATAAAAATAATAATGGTTTTAAAAGAAAACAAAAATAAAATGACATTTTTATCAGGGCTATAAACAGAAAATTTGTGGCTGAATCGGCCACCTTAGTGAGTTTTCAGATAGAATTTTTCTGGGCCAAAAATTTGTCGTTTTGGGAAATAACCCATGTAATTAGACATTAAATTCCCGAACTTGTCTATGTGTATACATAGGGAACATCTGTTCATACGTCATTTCACAGAGCTGTGGTATGGCAGCCCTGCTGTTTATATCATGATGATACCGTGATTTCAAGATTGGCTCCTTATTTTAATCCTAGCCCTAAGACTATTGTGCTATTGTTTGCCTTTTTAACCATTATTATAACCCACTCCTGTTTTTTCCCTCTTCTTCTAGTAACCCAGCTCCCATCTGACCGTATTTGCCTGTACTGGACACACTGTGAGACGATTCCCACTGCCACACCCGTGGAACTTGTGGGATACCAGGTATCGATACACAGGCCGGTATTGTATAATAAGTACAATGTATATTTTCCAGATGTGGAGATTCTTATTTACCCTTGGGGACCCTTTACACCATCCCTTATTGGTTTTGATAGACAGCTACCTGTGGTCGCCATAGACTCATCGGCCGAGTGCGAGTGAGGGGTTCCAGCAACAGTGTTGTTCCTTAACTGGTTGCCCACTGTTGTCTCATTAAGGCGTTGGTTCTGTACCCTAACTGTTGTTGGGGAACAACCATATACACCTATGTACCCCTATGTATGATAACTAGAGCCATACTGACAGGCAGGTATTACACTTTACCGCCTGTTTTGGCTTTTAAGAGTATGACTGTTGGCTGAATTGTGAGTCGATAATGGGCACCGCTCAACATGGTGCTGTTCCATACCTGGGGTTTGGACAAGGGTCCCCACCATCTCCACACTGGATAATGGTTTCCTGAGATGGATTATCCTGACCTGTGTTCAGATCCTGTGATCCCACGGGTAAAGTTCCTTCTGGGGACATTCAGACATATCGGCTTATGATGATGAGTTTGGATGCCTTATTATGGTCTTGAAATGCCTTTGTGATCAATCAGTAATGATACCACATGGGATCACCAGTTAATACTTCTACCTATGCCATATTTGTTGAGAGATTATTTAGGGACTGGTCTACCACGGCGGACAGTTATAGGAACCTGACATTGATGGAATATATCAACATTACTGTTTATATTAGTGGCGAACATGCGATCAGGACGTCACCACTCCAAACAGAGTTTCCTGTTACACGCATGAATGCTCGCCACCAGCGTTCAACCTCTGCGTTGGCCGTTGCCATGACTATCAGTTGCGGTCATGTGACTAGACCACATGACCATCACGTCATCTGAACATGCGCAGTTCCCGATTTCACATATCAACGTACGGCACTGGACTTCCCGCGTCTGCCGTTACTAAGGACCGCCTGGACGCCTCAGCCGGTGACGTCACAGCACATGCTACTCCATTCGGATTGGGTATGTTCCTGACCATTGTTAAGATTATTATTCTTTAATGCATATGAATCTTTGAAGCTAAGGATGGACTTTTTGCACAACATATATCTGAAGCATTTTTTCATTTAATTCAGAAGACTTGTCCCTTTGTGTTCTCTCGGGGATCACCTGACAGGGGTGGGCACCCCCTTAGGGGGTGTGTCATTTGACTAATGGGGTTATTGGTATATGTGTATATATATGTGTTGCTCTCTGGATGTATTTTATGCTTGATAAAGACCCCCACCGGGTCGAAACGTCGCATCTCACGTGGTGGAATAAATCTTGAATATTAGAAGACTTCGGAGTGCTGCGATCTTTTTTCATTTGTGTCCATAGGAGAGGTTCTTCAGGTCAGGACCTAACATCGCGTGCACCGCCACATCTTGAACTATCGGCCACCTGGCCGCTGATGGTGCTGTCCCACACCAACCTATTTGTCGTTTTATCAAAAAAAGGAGATCTTCCCATAAGAAATGAGGAATATCCATAAATGCTGAATATTATTCCATCTCTAGTGAAAATATATCTATTTAAAATCAATATATATCTAAAAAACTAAAAATCCATGTACCCAAAGTTTTTAATAATTTTTGGGATGGTAATAAAAATAATAATGGTTTTAAAAGAAAACAAAAATAAAATGACATTTTTATCAGGGCTATAAACAGAAAATTTGTGGCTGAATCGGCCACCTTAGTGAGTTTTCAGATAGAATTTTTCTGGGCCAAAAATTTGTCGTTTTGGGAAATAACCCATGTAATTAGACATTAAATTCCCGAACTTGTCTATGTGTATACATAGGGAACATCTGTTCATACGTCATTTCACAGAGCTGTGGTATGGCAGCCCTGCTGTTTATATCATGATGATAAAAGGATGGTGCCTATGGAAGTGGCTTTCTGTGACAAAATTACATCATTCCCCCAGGATCTGGTTCAATACCAGATCCTGATAGAATAACAGAAGATATCATTTTGTATTTTATCATACTGACAACAATAATTAATTGAGAAAATAACCGCATAAAGAGAGTCTATTTTATTTTGTGTTTTGGATGTTTTATATTGCTTTTATCCATAAAATGATGCTTTGATCTCAATCTGGAGCAATATTTTGTGCCCTTTTTAAGGTACAGTATCTAACAAAAGTAAGTACACCCCTCACATTTTTTTAAATATTTTATTCTATCTTTTCATGGGACAATACTGAATATATGACACTTTGAAACAATGTAAAGTAGTCAGTGTACAGCTTGTATAACAGTGTAAATTTGGTGTGCCCTAAAAGTAACTCAACACACAGTCATTAATGTCTAAACTGCTGCTAATAAAAGTGAGTACACCCCTAAGTGAAAATAGCCAAATTGTGCCTAATTAGCCATTTTACCTCCCTGGTGTCGTGTGACTTGTTAGTGTTACAAGGTCATAGGTGTGAATGGGGAGCAGGTGTGTTAAATTTGGAGTGATCACTCTCACACTCTCTCATACTAGTTACTGGAAGTTCAACATGGCACCTCATGGCAAAGAACTCTGAGGATCTGAAAAAAAGAATTGTTGCTCTACATAAAGATGGCTTAGGCTATAAGAAGATTGCCAACACCCAGAAAATGAGCTCCAGTATTGTGGCCAAGACCATACAGCGGTTTAACAAGACATGTTCCACTTCGAACAGGCCTGGCCATGGTCAACCAAATAAGTTGAGTGCACATGTTCAGCATCATATCCAGAGGTTGTCTTATTAAAATAGACATATGAGTGCTGCCAGCATTGCTGCAGAGGTCAAAGGAGGGGGGGGGGGGGTCAGCCTGTAATTGCTCAGACCACACGCTGCACACTGCATCAAATTAGTCCACTCTGCATGGCTGTCGTCCCAGAAGGAAGATGATGCACAAGAAAGCCCGCAAACAGTTCACTAAAGACAAGCAGACTAAGGACATGAATTACTGTAACCATGTTCTGTAGTCTAATGAGACCAAGATAACCTTACTTAGTTCAGATGTCAAGCGTGTGTGGCAACTACCAGGTTAGGAGTAAAAAGACAATTGTATCTTGCCTACAGTTAAAAATGGAGGTGGCAGTGTCACAATGCATGCATGAGTACTGCCGGCTGTGGGGAAATACAATTCGTTGAGGGAACCATGGATGCCAACACGTACTGTGACATACTGAAGCAGAGCATGATCCCCTCCCTTCAGAAACTGGGCCGCAGGAAAGTATTCCAACATGATAACAACCCCAAACACACCTCCAAGATGACCCCCGCCTTTATAAAGAAACTGAGGGTAAAGGTGCTGGACTGGCCAAGCATGTCTCTAGACCTAAACCCTACTGAGACTCTGTGGGGCATCCTCAAATAGAAGATGGAAGAGCTCAAGGTCTCTAACATCCACCAGCGCCGTGATGTCATCATGGAGGAGTGGAAGAGGAATCCAGTGGCAACCTGTGAAGCTCTAGTGAACTTTATGCCCAAGGCAGTGCTGGAAAATAATGGTGACCACACAAAATATTGACACTGTGGGCAGAATTTGGCTATTTGCACTAACTTTTGTTGCCAGTGGTTTAGACATTAATGGCTGTGTTGAGTTATTTTAGGGACACACCAAATATACACTGTTCTACAAGCTGTACACCGACTACTTTACATTGTATCAAAGTGTCATATCTTCAGTGTTATCCAATGAAAAGATATAATAAAAAAAAATTCAAAAATGTGAGGGGTGTTCTCACGATTGTGAGATACTGTATATTGCTATTGTTGATCACCTTGCATTCTTTTGTCTAGCTATCTTCCATGGAGCAAGACTGGCGTGCTATGATGTACTATTCTATCGGTAAATTTTTAATGTTATGAGGGGTCTGGCAGCTTGAAGCATTTAGCAAACTACTGGTTTTCTGTAGAGACAAGTAGTGACCCTGTCACATATGGCATCCCCGTTGAAGAAAATATCCAAACTTCCTCACTTTTAAATTCTATATTTATAATCATTATCATATGTACAGTGACATGGAATGAATAGCGCTTTAATAATAAATAATACATAAAAAAGGTATCAGACTGAGACAAAGTTTAAGTTGTCAGTGTTATTATCTATGTAGTTAACAAAGGCTGTGAGCCGTGATGACATCCTTATCATCACTTTTCCACATGATTAGCACAGATCATATATGTATTTTCTGTACCATCCACTAGTTAACTACATAATTCTGTAAGCAAGTAGAAACAACAACCAGCAGTAAAAAAGAACTAAGGAGGCAAAATTAGTAATCCACATATATTACAAAGCATTAGATTGATATGTATTTTATAGCAATTGGGCCTATCTGGTGAACAGGCAATTTTAGCGTATGATCAGATGTGGCTAATTTTTCACAGGTTTTTGCTGTGTATATCGCACCTTAAAATCTGCAACAAATTTACAGCACAATGATAACATCTTACAAAAACCTATTTACATCTTGCAGGCATAATTAGTTTGCATTGGACTTTGCATTAGTTTGCACTAAGCAGCACTGTTGCCCAGTGGTTATCACTGGGGCCTTGCAGCGCTTGAGTCCTGGGTTAGAATCAGACCAAGGACAACATATGCATGGAGTTTGTATGTTCTCCCTGTGTTTGCATGGGTTTCCTCCCACACTCTAAAGACATTGTCACGGACATTCCTGCGATCGGTAAGACTGGCAACACGTGGTTTGACCTGACATATTTCCATTTGGATCAAATGACGTCTGTGTTGTTTCTGGTGCTTGCCACACCTTCTTTCCCCAGGTATGGCTATTAGGGTCATTTAACCTTCTCTATTTATAGGTTACTTCTCCCACAATGCTGTGCGGTTTATATATTCTGTTTGGACCTTTGGATAGATTGTGGTTGGATCTTGGCTGAGTTCCTGGTGCTTCTATTGCTCCTTTGAAATTAAGTCTTTCCTTTCTCTTTTGTATTTTGTTTGGGTTCTGTGTGTTGCATTTCCCTATTGTTTGTATTAGGCCTAAAGGAGACTCCTGTTCGTCTTTCCTTTTGGAGGAACAGGTAGTCTCGTCCCTGCCATTAGTACCAGGGTCCTATAGGGCTAGATAGAACTCTAGGTATTCCTGCGTATGAACTCACCTACCTTTGAGGTCTGTTCATACTGGTAGTCAGTCAGGATTTTAGTTAGGGTTTTTACTAGGAGGTGTCCATTTTCTTTCCCTAGTTCTCAGGCATGATTCCCTGTTCCCCCCTTTCTCCCACACCAAACCGTGACAGACATACTGATAGATTGTGAGCCCCATTGGGTACAACTTAATGCTAATGTCTGTAAAGTGCTGCGGAATATGTCAGTGCTATATAAGTGCATAAAATAAATAAATTGGTTTGTAATGTGATAAGATTAGAACAATAGCTACTTTTATTTTTTGCTTTATCCAATCAAATTTGAGACATTGCTAAATTGATTTCAAAAAGCTAATAAAGTCCTTTAAAAATGTATAAAAAAATAAAAACTGTATACCTGATTTGAGTAAAAATGCATAATTTGCTTGATAAGAACACATTTTACATCTGAATGGCTTTAAAATATGGAACAATATAGTAATTTGCTGCTTTATATACAAGGTCAAGAAACATTATGACCACTTTCTACTCTCAGTCAGCAGCATGTAGCTAATGAAGGAATTTACGCCTGGTGAGCTGGCTTGGTGAGTGTATAAGGTGTGTGATAGGCTGTCTGCACACATACCCCTCGTTGCTGTCATGGGTAAAAGAGGCGATTTATCAGAGTTGCAATAAGGGATTAATATTGGCTTTCGGGCCAAGGATGGCAGTATTTCTGAAGCTGCGCAGTTTGTGAACTGTTCGTGTGCTGTTTTAGTAAAATTGTATTCTGAGTGGAGAAATGGCACCATTGTGAATAAGAGATATGGAAACTGCAGACTACCACAAGCCATTGATGTGAGAGGCAAATGTCTGCTACAAAGGTGTGCAAGGACAGACCGACACACTACAGTTGAGTAGTTCACCACCAAACAAAAAACAGGGAGCTACCAGACGTATATCTAAAACAACAGTTCTGTGAACCCTACTGCATATGTAGCTCTGAGGCAGAAGGATAGTGACTGCACCTCTACTAAAAAAGTTGCATGGGCAGAAAAGGCTTCAATTTTCGTGTTAGTATCAAAACTGGACCTCCACTGACTGGCAAAGGGTTGCCTTCTCCGATGAGTCGCGTTTTCTGGTTCATTGAACGGACGGGTACTGGTCTGACGGTCGAAAAACATAAGAGAACAAGCATGTTGCAACCATTGCTCGAAGAACAGAAGTTGGTAGTGGCAGCATTGTGATCTTGTAATGTTTTCCTGGCACTCTCTGGGCCCACTCATCCAAGTGGAAAGTACTCTCAACCAATATGGGTATGAATCCCTCCTTGCAGATCATGTACACCCATACATGCTGATTGTCTTCCCTGGGGTGGATGGGATCTTCCAGCAAGAAAATGCAACGGCTTGAAATGTTCTTTAATAGTTCGGGGAGCATGACTTCCAAGTACTATCCTGGCCCATTAAGTCCCCAGACTTTAACTCAACTGAACATCTCTGGGACCACCTTGATTGTAGTGTTTGCTCTTTGGATCCTCCCCCATGCACCCTCCATCAGCAGTGGGATACACTGCAGTCTGCATGGCTCCAGATACCTGTGACAACCTACCAGGATCTTGTTGAGTCATTCCCAGCCCATCTAGATGCTGTCCATTCTGCACACAGTGGTTACTCTGGATTTTAGCTGTTGGTCATAGCATCGTGACTCGAGTGTGTATTAAAGACAATGTGTCACCAGCCACTCCCTATCCAACTGTTTGCAAATACACATAACTAAAGTTCACCTGATTAAAATCCTGTTTTTCTTTTGTTGATCTGAGGCTCTGTTACCGAGTCATGATACTTCTTCTAATTATGTAAATTAGGCATTTGGTGCAATGAGGGCATCACCATTGCTTTTGCTGCATCCAAGCTCCGCTCCTTTTTGAGGCCAGAAACCCTCCTTTACTGCTTCGCAATTGCCTGGTCCTGTCAATCAAAGCAGCGAGGAAGGGGCTAGCCACAGAAAGGAGTGGAGCTTGGTGTAACAAGTGCAATGGTAACTCCCTCGTTGCACCAAAGGACTAATATCTATATTATATTTTCTTATATTAAGAAAAAGTATCATAACTCAGGAACGGAGCCTCAGATCCACAAAAACTGTGTTTTAATCAGGTAAACCACATATATGCGTCTATGTGAACTATTGGATAGGGAGGTCGCTGGCGACTGACTCCCTTTGAGCAATTAAAGCAAAATTCAATTGACCACTTGCAGCACAGACAGGCACTGCTCTGCATGGTGAATTTTGTAATGACTGCATAGAGATCAACCACTTCAGACCATAAAATTACTCTAAAGTGTCTCTGAATACGGAGAAACAGCTGGTTAAACAAAAGGAAATGAAATACTGTAGCAAACAGAAAAGTGTGTTTGCATAAAACGAAGGTAGACATTCTAAGTTTATTGGAAGGATTTCTTTTCAAATATCTCATTGATTTTAAATGCATTTAATGCTCCAGAGACCTTGTAGCTACATGCACTTCAAGAGAAGCGGTAAAAATATTGAGAATGAACAAGCGACACAGGAACAGACAAAAACATGATTATGTGCTGTGCCAAATGGATGCTTCTCATCTACATTCAAAGTGTAGCAATATTTGAACTGAAAATTTGATGAAGATGAGCAGCTCATAAATAAAAAAGTAAATACATCCAAAGGGGTTGTCCAACAGGATTAAAAAAATGTATATAAATGGCAGAATGGGCTAAAAGATGCATTACTTAACTCAACTATCACCCACTGCGGTTTCACTGCTTCACTGCTGGAGTCTGCTTCCCGGTCCCAGTGTGAAACAAGGGGAATGGCAGGAGATGCCAGTGCGTCAAGCTGGAACCAGAACGTGGAGACCAGTAGTGACCCAGTAAGTATCACAAATGCAGCGGTGGGTGATGATCAAGCGGTAATTGCTTTTTTATTTTACGCCTTATATAAAAATGTCCAAAATGTGGAGGTGGAGCAGAGGTAAACTTTTCTAGACTTTCTGCTGTTGTGAAACTACAACTCCCAACATGCACACTGCTCAGCTGCTACAGGAATTTCCCCCGGGGAAACTGATATTCTTATTCCGTTCCGAAGCAAAAAGACTGTATTTTCATGCAGCTGACCCTTGGAGGAGCTTAGTACCGAAGACATTATAGCTTCCATTGCATTTATGAATTTATCATTGTATTTATGCCAGTTGTCTGCTGTTAATACATTTAGAAATTTTCTTTTCAGAATGAGTGCCACATTTTTGACACACCTTTTCTTAGGATTGTGTTGATATGTGAATTCCTCATATATCTTTTTTAATCATTATTGACATGCTATGTGTATACCATTATGATATTTGTGAGGACATTTTGATTGGTTGGCATATTTTTTGCTAATCCAACATGTGTCACTTTATATGGTAATAACTTTGGAACACTTTTACTTATCCAAGCCATTCTGAGACTGTTTTCTCGTGACACATTGTACTTCATGATAGTCATAAATTTAAGTCAATATATTTCATGAAAAAAATCACAAATTTACCCAAAAATTTGAAAAATTCGCAATTTTTAATATTTCAATTTCTCTGCTTTTAAAACAGAAAGTGATACCTTATAAAGTATTTATTACTTAACATTCCTCATATGTCTATTTTATGTTGGCATCATTTTATTTTTTTAGACGTTAGAAGGCTTAGGAATTTTGAAGCAATTCTTAAATTCTTTAAGAAAATTTCCAAAATCCACTTTTTAAGGACCAGTTCAGTTCTGAAGTCACTTTGTGGAGCTTACATAGTGGAAACCCCCCATAAATGACCCCATTGTAGAAACTACACCCCTCAAGCTACTCAAAACTGATTTTACAAACTTTGTTAACCCTTTAGGTGTTCCACAAGAATTAAAGGAAAATGGAGATTAAATTTCAAAATTTTACTTTTTCGGCAGATTTTCCATTTTAATCCATTTTTTTTCTTTAACACATCGAGGGTTAACAGCCAAACAAAACTCAATATTTGCTACCCTGATTCTGAGGCTTACAGAAACACCCCACATGTGATCGTAAACTGATGTAAGGGCACACGGCAGGGCGCAGAAGAAAATGAACGCCATATGGTTTTTGGAAGGCAGATTTTACTGGACTGGTTTTTAGATGCCATGTTCCATTTAAAGCCCCCGAGATGCACCCTTACTGTAGGAACTCCCAAAAAGTGACCTCATTTTGTAAACTAGGGGATAAGGTGCCAGTTATATTGGTACCATTTTTGGGTACATATGATTTTTTGATCATTCATTATTACACTTTATGGGGCAAGGTGACCAAAAAATTTGTAATTTTGGGACAGTTTTTATTTATTTATTTTTCCAGCGTTCACCTGAGGAGTTAGGTCATGTGATATTTTTATAGAGCAGATAGTTACGGACGTGGCAATACCTAATATGTATACTTTTTCTTATTTATTTAAGTTTTACACAATAATAGCATTTTTTAGTGTCTCCATAGTCTGAGAGCCATAGCTTTTTTATTTTTTGACCAATTGTCTTAGGTAGTGGCTCATTTTTTGCGGGATGAGGCGACGGTTTGATTGGTACTATTTGTGGGGGAAAACGCCGTTTGATCGCTTGGTGTTCCAATTTTTGTGATGTAAGGTGACAAAAATGGCTTTTTTTTAAACAGTTTTTATTTTTTACGGTGTTCACCTGAGGGGTTAGGCCATGTGATATTTTTATAGAGCTGATTTTTAGGGACGCGGCAATACCGAATATGTATACTTTTTTTTATTTATGTCACTTTAACACAATAATAGCATATTAGAAACAAAAAAAAATTATGTTTTAGTGTCTCCATGTTCTGAGAGCTATAGTTTTCTGATTTTCTTATGTAGGGGCTCATGTTTTGAGGGATGAGGTGCCAGTTTTATTGGTATCATTTTGTGGGACATACGCCTTTTTTTGTTCGCTTGGCGTTGCCCTTTTTGTGATGCCCAGTTTTTATTTTATTCATGGTGTTTATCGGACCGGGTGGATCATGTGATATTTTTAGAGCCGGTCGTTATGGACGCGGCATTACCTAATGTGTGTTTTTTCTTTTTTTTTTATAATAAAATCAGGGGAAAGGGTGTTTTTTTCTTTTTTTACTTGAAACTATTTTTTTTATTAAAAACACTTTTTTAACTTTTTGTTTCGTTTACTTTATTTCTGACTTTAACTTTTGGGGGTCTGATCCCTTTTGCAATGCATTACAATACATTTGTATTGTAATGCATTGCCTGTTAGCGTATATCATAGAGTAAAATACTAACAGGTTGCCTAGGAGCTTTACTGGTTTTCTTTTTCACCAATGTATTATGTGCCGTGGTTTTCCTGTTTGTGTGCTACTAGGCTCAAGATCACCAACAGTCTCTATTATTTTTTATTGTTTGTACTGATTTTAATCTAGAAGGCCTGTAATTAAATGTGCCACTACAGAAGGGGAAGTTTGTTTTTTTGTGTTCAATTGCTCAGAAAACATCGGTCAGATGTCTCTGAAGGATAAGAGCCAGAGACTGAGAAACATAATTTTAATTCTAATCCATTAACTTGCCATGGAGAAAGAGAGATTAAATCAGCAATTGTTCTTTACCATGCTACACAAAAACCCTATCAACATGAAAACAATAGAATAATAATCTTGCATTACCTACTTTTAATGAAGAGTTGGAACATGAATTTTAATCTAATGAAACATCAAAGCAGAACAGATATTTTTAAAATGCACTGAAACTAAATAGTAGGAAGACAACCAGATTGCAGCCATTTGCCCATCGCTTGCAATGCAAAATATAATGGTACCAAACGCAGAAACTAAATGTGTTTTTCACTGCTGCTCGGGGGGATCTTTGATGATTCAGTATGAGAAAACTAATTAACGCCTTTCAGAGGAAATTTAGTTACAACGCAGTTCTTTGCAATTTGGAAAGAACACACTCTCAACCTAGTTATTGGAATATAAAGACGGATGAGTAAAACGTGGCATTAACAATTATCTTAAAACAATGACGATATCTGTTCTGAATACAGAGAACATTTTAGACGTTACATGCCTACATTACACAGCTTTGACAAAGCAAACGTTGCTGCTATTGAAACTCACTGTACAAGAGCTGGCTATAGTGATAAATAATTTGCATTCATTTATAAGCCACACAAATTATATTTTGTAGCTAGTGACATGCTGGAAATTACTTCTATCATGGCAAACAAGAATTCATATAAAATTGCCTTCATTCCAAAAGGTCGGAAATCAATAAAATCACTTACGTAAAGGACATTTTAGGACAATAACACATAGGTTATATGTCCCAGACCAAAAATCACCAGATATTAACATATCAGATATTAATTCCTTATATACTATAAATGTCTGGTGTTGGTTCAGTTGGTGACTATTTTAAAGGTTGCAACCTGGGATCTCCAGCAGCAAAGTCGAGATATCTCTAACTTGGAACTCCTTCGACTCTGTTCCCTAGTCTAGTTGGCACCAATCACCATAAAACAATCATATGCCGGTCATGTGAAATAAACATTAGTAAAACCAGATAAGAGTAAAACAGATAAAAAAATTCAGAAAGGCAAAAAAAAGCTACATTCAATGTAAAGAGTAAATTGCACTCACTAGTTTAGCTGGACATACATCATATGTTTGCTAGGAACAGGAAGTTGGGAGCATCCCACATACTGCAAATTTGAACTTATATATAGGTGCCAAATTTTGCAAGGTTTTTCACAGAAAAAAAGTCTACTAGTTCCATGTTACGGATTAGTGATTCCCAAACTCTGTTCTGAACCCAGTAAGAGCTTCCACATAGGACAGCATTGAGAGTTGTAATTCATATAGTACAGGCAGCAAACTGAGTTCTGCTGATAGATGTGTGGCAAAGGGACACAAAAGGCAACTCAATGTCTTACCTACTAGGGTGCATTTACACTTCCCAATTGTCTAGAAGATTAACGTTCCTATGAACGCTCATTCCTGATAATCTGCCAGGGTAAAGATACCGCAGATGACCTGATGAACATCGTTCATAGAGTGAAATGATCTTTGATGCGGAAATAATCGTTAATGGGCAGCAGAGAGTGGTGTGTAAACAGCAATCTGCTGCCCAGAAGCAATGATCCAGTTTGAGGACGAGCGATGACAGTAGCCATTGCTAATCCTCACACAGAGAAGGTGATCCCTGCATCTAGATGCAGCTATTCACCTCCACTGACGAGCAGGCAATTGTTGGGAAGGGACGGTGATAGTCATCGCAGTGTAAATTCAAGCTTCTTTGAGGCAGGAATAGGAGCTGGAGCTCCCAAGCTGGCAATCATTGTATGTACTAGTAAACCCCTAATTTTCTAAAAATAACACAAAAAGAAATTTCCATTCTGATTCTGAACTTTTACAAAATGTTTAGCCATTAAAGAACAAGCAATGGTGAAAGTGATATCAACACTTTGTGACTGTAGTTAGGTAAATAAAATGACATTGTGAAGTGCTTGACTGAAGACCAAATGAAATTACAAATCAGTCACAGATCTAATCTATTAAACTACAAATTAAACTGTGAACTGTCTTAAATATGCTCCAAGTTAGTTTAAAATACTACATTTAATCTATATTTTTACATACGATCCTTGAGTGCTGCTTCCAAATAAAATGGGAACTGAAAGAATTTTGATAAAAAATCCAAGATCTTAGCAAAAAAAAAAAAACATCTGAAACAGCTGATAGGTATTTTAGAAAGATCAAAAAGGAAGAATAAAATAATTTCTGAAAGATATCTTTAAAGGACTTAGATATCAAAGCAAAATTGTAGATATTGTATGAGCTTTGAAGTATCAGATTTCAAATATGCTTGATGATAAATGCAATTTAGAAGTGTTAAACAGAAAACACGCTATCTGTCAGAGTTTAATATGTGTACATTCATATTTAAACAAGTGTTTTAAATGAAACAAACAGAAACATCTGGGGGAAATTAGATCAATAAATTGTCACCAATAGAGGAAATATCTCTGGACTTGCCTATGCCTTGTGTTTTTTATGAATACATTTGTTTTTAAATGACTGTTTTACAACAAAAAAAAAAGTTTTACAGTTTTCTAAAATCCTAAATCAAGGATGACTGTAAAAGTGGTGATAACCCTTCACTTGAATGAGAAAGGTTATTGTTCTTTACAATGCTTTCATTTTTCACACTGGCTGCTTTCAGTAACCTAACATGTGGCATATGTCCCTGTTTAGTCTCCGTAAGGTCGCAATTTTTACATGCTAGAAGTGGTTTTGAAAGATGACAACCAGCCAGGGAAGTAGCTGTAGGAAGGTAAAGACTGCAGCAGCACCAAAGCCTTGGAGTCTTAGGGGTCCCAAATGTCCAATGTGCAGAGACCAGTACTACAAATGAAGATGGACAGATTTTGTTTAAAGGTTTCAAGTTATTCCTCTGTACTCAGTCCTGCCATAAGTCAGTTTTTTTTTTAGATTTTTGGTAGAGTTAAGCTTAAAGTTGCAATGTTGTCCCATAGCGTGACAAAGAACTTGTGTTAGAAAGACACACGTGGTGATTTTTATGTGCAACTGATATCTACACTTGGATCTTAAAAATCTTGTATAAAACTCAAAAATCACTAATAGATTACGCAGCACAAAATTCACTTTTTTTTGTCTCTTTGCATTTCTCCTACTATTCTCTGGTCTGCTTGCTGGACACTCAAACCGCGGATCCGCAAAACACGGAAGCTGCTCCGTGTTCCGTTCCGCAATTTGCGGAGTGGAACGCGGCCCATGGTAGAAATGCCTATTCTCGTCCGCAAAACAGACAAGAATAGGACATGCTCTATTTTTTTTGCGGGGCCACAGAACGGAGCAACGGATGCGGACAGCACACGGAGTGCTGTCCGCATCTTTTGCAGCCCCATTGAAGTGAATGGGTCCGCGCCTGAGCCGCAAAATATGTGACTCGGACGCGGAGCAAAACAACAGCGTGTGCATGAGGCCTTAGTCTAATGAAACATCAATCCATTACAGCAGGGATCAGCAAACGTCGGCACTCCAGCTGCTATGAAACTACAACTCCCAGCATGCAAACTTACTCGGCTCTTTTACAGAAGTGAAAGGAGGATTCTGGGAATTGTAGTTTCAGAACTTCTGAAGTCCCGGACGTTGCTGATCCCTGCATTACAGGATTCCCTGATGCACTGACATGCAGACTACAACTACAGGCAATGCACTGAGGATTAGCATGCCTCCAACATGGTTGTTGAAATTAGGTTTTCAAAATAAATAAATTGAATTAAAAAAAAAACTAAAATAATGTTAATGATTTAAAGGTCTTTGCTAATGAATTAGCAGCTGATGAGGTGAAATTGCTCAACATTCTCTTAACGAAGACAAACTGAGTGCTTCCCTTTCTTTTAATCCAGGCACACTACTTTGTACAGAGTGAAGTGATGGTTGCTAGAAGAGTCAGAAACTGGTGAGTAGTTTAATGGTAAGTGGTCTTATTGGGTTTCAAACAGTTAACCCAAAATATTCTAATTGCAGTCTTGCAAGGGAAGAGGAACATGCGAGCTTGGGATCCCCAAGCAAGAGACTATGGTGATCCCAGTTGTGGCACCCTGAGCAATCTATCCTGTGGATAAGGGATACATGTATGTCATGGGAAAATCCTTTTAATGCCATATTGAAGCACATTCCTAAGAAGTTAAATTAGTAGAGAAAACACATATCAGGGTACAATACAAATAAAAATAAAAAAACATGGGCAAGATGCTGTGAATTCTATTACTACAAAAATCATAAAAGTTTTGAGACAAGTACAAGCAACATGAAAAAAATGTTTTCTGATTTACAATACACCATACACTCAAGATGATGAACCTTCACACAGGCGGTAAAGCTTGTCTGTTAATCAATACTCTGTGAAGATGCGTTGGACAATATTGCTAACATTCCTATCCTGAGACTGAATCTTCACAGAATATTAAATATGACCCGGGAACAAAAAGTACAGGCAAGAGAAAAATGTTATGTGTGTGCTTTTGTTTGTACTCCTTGCATAACCCTCATAAGAAACTCAGGAAATATTCCCGATACTCAACCTGAACTGTTTTTAGGATCCAATAACCTACCATTGCTTTTTGTCTTATAATGTTTCCATACCTTAGGGTAAAGAAATCTTAGTACAAAATACTGGAAGAAACTAGTGTCTTATGCTAGTTTCACATCAATGTTGAAGGCTCTATAATGGACAATCGTTGCAGATTCTGTTAAAGAGCACACTGCACTATTTCTCTGGTAAAATGAGTACTTGACAGAACAAACCGTCATGTGTGGATAATTGTACACATTCAATTCTCTGTTGATCGCTTAACAAACGTTTCGTCTGTCAACCTTGTTACAATGTCAGTTGTTCAAAAGATCAGATAACTGGACTTCACCTAAAGCAGTTGCCTTTCCCAAGTAATAACAGTTACAAACAGATTATACGCCACTTTTGTGGCGTTTATCTGGCGCTAATTCTGTCACATGCCAAGTTGCGGCAGAATTTCTTACTTTTTCCCTGCTCACACCAGGTCTAAAAAAGAGGGCGTAGCATGGGCAAGGAAGGGGGGGGCAGACCCTTCTCATTCATCATTTTCTATGCCTAATTAATCGGTGGTGGATACATAAGTTCGCCGATCCCCCACCAGCGCAGGGGCTTATTAAGACTAGTGTCTAAAAAGCAGGTCTTAATAAATGTGCCCCAGTGTCTCTTGATACTCAGACTACCCAGGACTTAATAGAGCTGAACTGTACAACCTGAACGTCGGGAGAAATACTGGCAGACAACAATGTATGGAAAAAAACTCACGAAAGGATGACAGGAACCGAATAATGATAGTGACGGATTGAGAAGACAGATCCTAGGATACACTAATAAAACACTACAGACAATAACTAGGTACTGAGTCTATAAAACAAAATGCACAGGGCATACTCTATGCCCAGCAACAGAGACAATAAAAGCCTGGACAACGAAAGGGAAATCAATCAACAGCTTCAACCAAAATGAACTTATTCACTCCCTAGACTTAGATGATAGTCACTGGTGGAGGACCATTCTACAGCAGGTCCAGAAGGAATAGTAAATCATAATCTTTATCTGTTATTCTTAACCCCATAAGGATCCATGACGTACATGTACGTCATATCTGGCCGTGACTTAAGAACCAGTGACGTACATGAGCTGCGCCCGCCCGATCGGCAGCACGGACCCAGCAGTCACTGACAGTCGGGTCCTTGCTGTATACGCCGGTGGAAATACCGATGCCAACGCAATAACCCTTGCACTGCCGCGGTCAGTGCTGGCCGCGGCACGTGCGGTATCCTGCTGGATGCGGGGTGGCCATTGGGTCCCCGTGCTGCTGTGACGGGGACCCAATGCCTACCTTAGGCATCGTGGCTGGCTTCCGTGATAGCCTGTGAGATCCAGCCTCCTGGATCTCACAGGCAGGAAGCTGTAAGTGTAATACACTTACAGCCAATGCATTACAATACAGAGGTATTGTAATGCATTGTAAAGGGGATCAGACCCCCAAAAGTTGAAGTCCCAGAGTGGGACAAAAAATAAAGTGAACAAAGAAGTAAAAAAAAATAATGTTTACAAAAAATTAAAAGTTTCAAGTAAAAAATAAAAAAGCGTCCTTTTGCCAAAATAAAGTTAAAAAAATTTGTAAAAAATAGGGGAAAAAAGAAAAGTAGGCATATTAGGTATCGCCGTGTCCGTATCGACCGGCTTTATAAAAATATGACCTTACCCCTCAAGTGAACACCGTCAAAAAATAAAAAATAAAAACTGTGGTAAAAAAAAAACTCTCTTTTGTCACCTTACATCACAAAGTGCAACACTAAGCGATCAAAAAGGAGCATGCTCCCAAAATAGTACCAATATAATCGTCGCCTCATCCCGCAAAAAATGAGCCCCTACCAAAGACTATCACCCAAAAAATAAAAAAAACTTTGGCTCTCAGACTATGGAGACACTAAATCATGATTTTTTTTTGTTTCAAAAATGCTTTTATTGTGTTGAATGTAAAAAATAAATAAAAAAGTAGGTGAACACCGTAAAAAAAATAAAAAATAAGCAATTTTTTGTCACCTTACATCACAAAAAGTGTAATAGCAAGCGATGAAAAAAGTCATATGCACCCCAAAATAGTGCCAATCAAACCATCATCTCATCCCGCAAAAATGATACCCTGCCATGTGCCCGTACCGCAGTTTACAACCACATATGGGGTGTTTCTATAAACTAAAGAATCAGGGTAATAAATATTGAATTTTTATATGGCTGCTATTTCTTGCTTTGTTACTGGAGAAAATGGAAAATCTGCCAAAAAAGTGAAATTCTGAAATATTATCTACATTTTCTTTAATTCTTGTGGAACACCTAAAGGGTTAACAAAGTTTGTAAAATCAGTTTTGAATATCTTGAGGGGTGTAGTTTCTAAAATGGGGCCATTTATGGGTGGTTTCTATTATCTTAGGCTACATTCACACGACCGTATGGGTTTTGCGGTCCCGCAAAACACAGATACCGGCCGTGTGAATGTAGCCGGCCCTATGATAGAAATGCCTATACTTGTCCGCGATCACGGACAAGTATAGGACATGCTCTATCTTTTTTGCGGGGCCGCGGATCGGATCTATGGATGCGGACAGCACACTGTGTGCTGTCCGCACCTTTTTTTGCGGCCCCATTGAAATGAATGGGTCCGCATCCGTTCCGCAAAATTGCGGAACGGATGCGGAGCAATTCATACGGTCGTGTGAATGTAGCCTAAGCCTCACAAAGGGACTTCAGACCTGAACTGGTCCTTAAAAAGAGGGTTTTTTAAAATTTTCTAAAAAATTTCAAGATTTGCTTCTAAACTTCTAAGACTTCTAACGTCCAAAAAAATAAAATGTCATTTACAAAATGATCCAAACATGAAGTAGACATATGGGAAATGTAAAGTAATAACTATTTTAGGAGGCATTACTATCTGTTTTAAAACCACATAAAAATGTTTTCCACATATTTGGTATTTTTTTTAGAAATAAAAATGAAATATTTTGACTCAAATTTACCACTGTCATGAAGTACAATATGTGACGAGAAAACAATCTCAGAATAGCTTGGACAAGTAAAAGCGTTTTATAGTTACCACAACATAAAGTGACACATGTCAGATTTGCAAAAAATGGCCTGGTCCTTAAGGTGAAAAATGGCAGGGTTCTTAAGGGGTTAAAATAACCAAAAAGTAAACAAAAATATATAAATGGGTTTGGTATAGTAGGTACTTTTGCTGGGGTTGGCTAAAAGTTCTCTAATCTCAGCACAAGCGCTTCACACTGGATACTGCCCTAATACTGGCAAAGCAGAGTACTCGCCATTAGAAAGACAACCCCAACAAGTCATTGCACCTAAACCCTAACCTGATGACACCATAAAAAGTCCACAAGTGGTTAGAAAGACTCAGCTAGTGAGGTACCTTTGACAAAAGTGATCATGAGCAGATTGCTCCTGAAGAACAGTTTTTTTTCTAGCTGTACTCATATCTGGTTCAGCAACTGACTAATTGTATGTCCATATTAATGTTACACTGGGCTGAGGAGAAGTAAAATTAACAATAATTTTAATTTTGCCATACATTTTGACTAATGGCGAGGTCCAGGCATCAACATGGTCTGACTAGTGAAACCTCAGTGGAAAAAGTTTGATAAGAGTAAAAATTACTACAGATAAGATTTGAACTAGCAGTTTGATAGCACAGCACCACTCATTAGTGCAGTGGGTAGGACAACTTATATACCTATTTATGTATCAAGTTCCACACTTTCACATGATTTTTAATCTTGCAATGGTTCATTTTTGTCCATTTTATACCTTGTCACCTATTGTGGCAAAGTACTGTCCAAAGTAGACAATTAGTACAGTCTTTTGAGCAAATCGATGACAGTCACAACTGGCTCCGGGCACCTAGTTACTGTGTTTGACTATTCCAACAGTTGGGAAGACTCTCCTTCTCTCCCCAGGATTATCTTACAGCCACATCTAGCGTCGGAGCATCAAGTGGTTGGAATGCAGTACTGTACACCAAAGCTCTCTCTAGTGGCCGCCCCACTGTACTACACCCCAGAGCTCTCTCTAGTGTTCAGTGTATGGTATTACCTTCAATGTTCAGGACCTCTTACTGACATCACATCATTCAGTTGAATTGCCGATAAAAACCTCTTTACAAGCACCCAACAGGTTTGTATAAGGTCCCACCCTGACTCCAGCGCTCTAGTTGTTGTACTTGTGACTGTCTATCCAGGTCCCTGGCCTAAACCACTGTGACCTAGGCCCATGACTGGCTATCTGAGCTTGTGACTCTAACCTCAGTTACTTCTGAATTCTCTCTTAGATCTTGATTTGGCACTGCCTCTCCATACCACCATCTGTCCATATTCAATTAGCTAAATAATCTGATCTGAGGGAAGTGACCTGCAGGATCCTGACAGATAAGTCCAAAGATGAAGATTGGTGGGGAGGGCCTTGCTAGACTCCATCATCTTACATTGTGCATGTAGGTGCTATGGTGGACATACAAGTATCAACATTGTAAACTAAGCAAATGATATCATACTGTGACTAGCTTTGTAAACTGTACTTTGAGATATAATCATTCACAAACCATCCACATATCACCTTCAATGTTTCTTGAACAGATTAAGTTACTGTAAACTTGTGTACACACCAAAGTCATACATAATAACGCACTGATTTACAGTCTAGAAGTCAATAGTATGCAGGGGTTGCAAATAATACACACATAGAAAAATACATATGCACATACATCTTGATTGAAAAATGTAATTCCGTCAAACGTAACAGAATGACCGCTTGACCTTCCATATATTACCCAAGAATACATAAAAGTACTTTTATAATGAGAACAATCTGAAGTTCCTTCCTCTAGTCACACATTTTAACATAAACATAATCTTAAAAATAAATGGATGGTGCTGAAGATTTTGCTCTTTGAAAAAAATGCCTAGTAGGTGCAATAAAAGTTTGGAGAAAAACACAATAAATCATTGTCCCGTTCTAGAAAACACATGCATTAAAATACATTAAAAACTAATAGCGCAAAATTCAATATTATATATGCATTGAAATACAGTTTACAAATGATGCCTTAAAGAGCAGAAAAGTTCAGAGATGCTAATCATTAACTTCAGATTTTAGTAGTAAAATCCATCATCTTTTATAGGACATTTTATATATGCAATAACCTGGATTCAGCTACCTTGAAGGGCTTTCTTTGACAAACAAAACTTTTACGGCATACATAAATTGGATTTTTTTGTGCCTGTCTCTTTTCCAGATTTAAATTATTCTAAAAGAATATCACATTAGAGCTGCATTTCTGTCTTGTGCTACAGAATACCAGTAAAGTCAAGTGCACCCAGTGCTAAAGTAAGAAATCTAGACGAGCGTGTTCTCTACGTGAAATACGCTTCGTGTGGGAGAGCGAATTCCCGTACTCGGCTCCTCCTGATCGGACTGCAAGGTATTATACTGATTTATAATGCTGTGTGTCTCAGCCTGACCTCAACTGTTGTGATTTGTATTGAGATAATGCTATCGGTACAAATCATTACAGCTTACATCGGGCAGAGATACACAGCATTATAAATCATTACAATGCCATGTGGTCTGGTCAGAGGAGCAGAGTTCTCTAAAGGAATTCATGCTCTCACCTGCTCGTCTGAAAGGAGAAATGTATACATCAGAAAGGGAGCTTACATACCCGATAAATATTTTGTTGATGGACAGCAAATGTACAAAAATGCAATAACATTCATACATGTATTTGCATTTTTGATACTTTCGGGGTAAAAATACACACATAGACAGATGTACCCGTATTAACCCCTTCACTACCGAGCCACTTTTCACCTTAAATCCCAAGACGAATTTTCCAAATCTGACATGTGTCACTTTATGTGGTAATAACTTTAAAATGCTTTCACTTATCCAGGCCATTCTGAGATAGTTTTCTCGTCACATATTGTACTTTATGACAGTGATAAAATTGAGTCAAAAAAATTCATTTTTATTTATTAAAAAAGCAAACATATTTACCAAAAATGTATAAAAATTAGCAAATTTCAATTTCTCTAATTTTATAATAGATAGCAATAACTCAAAAAATGGTTATTACTTTACATTCCCCATGTGTACTTCATGTTTGGATAATTTTGTGAATGCTATTTAAATTTTTGGGACGTTAGAAGGCTTAAAGGATAACTGTTGCTTTTTTTTCTTGACTATTGGATTTTGGTGATTAATATCACCTTGTTGGCCCTGTTTTAATTTTTGATTGTTTAATAAATAACCCCTAAAAGCCACATTTTTGTCCCCAGTATTGGCTATTGTTACCGGAGAGTAAAATCAGGTTGCTAGGCATCCTCCATCTATCAGTTTGCTCAGAGGAAGACGGAGGACGCACAAGCAGGCTGTCTGCGTGCTCGCTCACATTACTGGCCAGAACTGACAGCCAGAGTAAACGTTGTAAGGGAATGGATAAAAAGCCAGGTCCTCCCTGACAGGTGATAACAGTGCTGGGCTGTGTGCACTTCTCCACATCCCTGCGCTTGGCAGACACTCCCTTAGCAGTGCTGGAGAATGCAGCTAGAGCAGCCGGGGAAGGGAGATCTGCCGCCTGCACAGTGTATAAATGAAAGCATCATGTGGTAAGAGGAGACCTTGGGCAACCCCTCTGTGTTGTAGGAGGACTAAAGGCTTCAGCCAGACCTGGGAACTTCACTGCAAGACCCCACTATACAGGGCTGGTCTTCACTAACTTCACTGCAGGCGTCCTATGGATTAACCCCTGCATGACTGCATGGCTTCACCAACTTCTCTGCATCCTACAAGTAACCCCTGCATTGGTTTAGTAAGTGCAGCCCCCCATAACCTTGTATTAACCCTTAAATGGCTTCACTAAGTGCAGGACCCCCCCATAACCCTGTATTAACCCCTTCATGGGTTCACTAAGTGCAGCCCCCCATTATCCCAGATTAACCCCTTAGACCTACACATGGCTCTGCTCTTCCTATAGTATTAAATCCTGCATCACAGTCAGTAAGTTCCATATATACTGTACCATCTGTATACACATGGCTCTCCTAAGTTCAATGCAAACATTTGGGGGGGAGGCTCTGGTTACTGGCACTTTTGGGGGGCTCTTGTTACTGGCACATTTGAGGGGGCATCTATGGGGGAACATCTTACTGGCACATGATTCAGGGGCATCTATGCGGGCACATTTTACTGGCACAAAAAAAAAAAAAGTGGGAAAAAAAAATCGGTTTTACTTTTTTGTTGCCATGTTTTGACCCCTATAACTTTTTTGTAATAATGAGTACGGAGCTGTGTGGGGGCTCATTTTTTGCAGCACAATCTGATCTTTTTATTGATACTATTCTGGGGAGTAGATGACTTTTTGATCACCATTTATAAAAAAAAATTTTTAGAAAATGAAGCATCCAAAAATGACGATTCGTTTTTCTATTGACGGTATGGGGAATTTTTTTTATATTTTTATAGTATGGGCGTTTTCGGACATTGCGACACCCATGATGTGTATTTATTTATTTTTCATTTTGGCAAAAGGGGGGTGATTTGAACTTTTATGTGTTTTTTATTTATTTTATTAAATTATTATTTTTTTTTATTCTCAAAGATTCCAATGCAATAGCCTAAAGTGTATGTGATAGAAGGAGGAGGATGGCGTGTTTAAGTGGGGAGAGCAACGATTGGTTGAGGTGCAGAAGCTATTTCATGAGAGAAGCTTAATGCATTGTGGGTAGTGAGGGCAGGCAGGATTAGCCTCAGGATGAGGGCAGCGGCAGCCATCTTAACAGAATAGTGAAATTGCAGTGTTTTGCAGACTGGTTGCTAAGGGCTGAATCTTATTAAATATACGGTAAGTAAGTCTAATAGTTATTGATTCAGGAATATTATGTTATTAGTAACTACATATATGAAAATTGAAATTAGGGTCTAAATGTGACAGTTATCCCTAAAAAGTTTAGAAGCAAATCTTGAAATTGTTCAGAAAATTTCCAAAACCCTCTTTCAAAGGACCAGTTCAGGTCTGAAGTCACTTTGTGAGGCTTACATAATAGAAAACACCCAAAAATGACCCCATTTTAGAAACTAAACCCCTTAAGGTATTGAAAACTGATCTTAAAAACTTTGTTAACCCTTTAGGGTTTAGGTAATGGAAAATGGAGATGAAGTGTTAGAATTTCAATTTTTTGGCAGATTTTTTATTTTAAGCAATTTTTTTCCAATAACAAAGCATGGGTTAACAGCCAAACAAAACTCAATATTTATTGCCCTGATTCTGTAGTTTACAGAAACACCCCATATGTGGTTGTAAACTGCTATACGGGCACACGGCAGGGCGCAGAAGGCAAGGAACATCATATGGTTTTTGGAAGGCAGACTTCACTGGGATAATTTTAAGTTGCCATGTCACATTTACAGACGCACCCCTAGAGTAAAAAACTCCAAAAAAGTGACCTCATTTTGGAAATCATTTTGAAAACTACGGGAAAAGGTGGCAGCTTTGTGGTACTATTTTTTTGTTGCTCTATATTAAACATTTTGTGAGGCAAGTTAACAAAAAATAGCTGTTTTGGCACTATTTTATTTTTTGTTATTTACAGTGTTCATCTGACAGGTTAGATCATGTGGTATTTTTATAGAGTAGGTTGTTACGGACGCAACAATACTAAATATGTATTTTTTTTGGTAGTTTGTTTTAGTTTGACATAATAAAGCATTTTTTTTTTTTTTAAATCATGTTTTAGTGTCTACATATTCTGAGAGGCATAGTTTTTTTATTTTTTGGATGAATGTCTTAGGTAGGATCTCATTTTTTGAGGTATGAGATGACGGTTTGATTGGTACAATTTTAGGGTGCACATGACTTTTTGATCGCTTGGTATTACACTTTTTGTGATGTAAGGTGACAAAAAATGCCTTTTTTACACACTTTTTGGGGGAATGCGCTATTTGATCGCTTGGTGTTGCACTTTTAGTGATGCAAGTTGAAAAACCTTTTTTTTTAGCACAGTTTTTATTTAATCTTTTTTTACGGTGTTCACCTGAGGGGTTAGGTCATGTAGTGTTGTTATAGAGCAGGTTGTTACGGACGCGGCGATATATAATAATATGTCTACTTTTTATATATATATTTTTTTTACTTTTAACACAAAAGAAGTATTTTAGAGACAAAAAAATCCTGTTTTAGTGTCTCCATAGTCTGAGAGCCATAGATTTTTTATTTATTTTTGGATGATTGCCTTATGTAGGGGCTCATTTTTTGCGGAATAAGGGGACGACTAAATTGGTATAATTTTGGGGGGCATACGCCTTTTTGATTGTTTGGTGTTGCACTTTTAGTTATGTAGGTAAATGTTATTTTTTTAGCACAGTTTTTATTTTATTTTTTTGATAGTGTTCATCTGAGGGGTTAGGTCATGTGATACGGACGCGGCAATACCGAATATGTCAACTTTTTTTTTTTTTACTTTATTTTGGGAAAAGGTTATTTATTACTTGAAACTTTTTTTTTTTTGTCAAACTATTTTTTTAAACTTTATTTGACACTTTATTTTATGTCCCACTCTGGGACTTCAACTTTTGGGGGTCTGATCCCCTTTGAAATGCATCACAATACTTCTGTATTTTGATGCATTGGCTGTAAGTGTATTACACACTGTAATACACTTACAGCCTGCTTCCTGTGAGATCCAGGAGGCTGGTTCTCACAGGCTGTTACAGAAGGCAGCCACGATGCCTGAGGAAGGCATCGGGCTGCCTTCCCTGCCATGGGGTCCCCATCACAGCAGCGCAGGGACCCCATGGACACCAGCTCCCGTGAGGATACCGCACGTGCCACGGCCAGCGCTAACCGCGGCCGTCCAAGGGTTAATGTGCAGGCATCGGTGATTTCACCAATGCCGGCGCATACAGCAGTGGTCGGCTATCAGTGACAGCCGGACCCCTGCCTCTGATCGGGCGGGCGCAGCTCCTGCACCCGCCCGATCAGCTGTATTGCGCTGGGATTTCTGTTTTAAATTTCTGCGCTGTACATGTACAGCGCTGGTATCCTAAAAATATCAAAAATGGCCACAAAAATGTGCATAGTTGGAACACAAATAAATGAATTGAACAATTCTGATATTTTACATAGTTGTTAAGGTTGGAAAAAGACAAAAGTCCATCAAGTCCAACCTGTAATCCTGCTATATTGATCCACCGAACAAATCCCTGGATCAATGTCCATCTTCCTTTTAAAAAGGGATTGGGCCAAAGGGACAAGGTGTGTAGAACAAGATTTCTATGCATTGTCATAAGCCTCAATGTTATTTTGAAATAAAAATTATCTAAACATTTTTTGAAGCCATCTACTGTATTTGCTGTGACCAGCTCCTGCGGCAGGCTATTCCAGAGATTCACAGATCTTACTGTAAAGAATACTTCTCACTTCTTATGACTGAATCTTTTTTTCTCTAGGCGTAGGGAGTGGCCCCTTGTTTTTTGAACATAGAATAGCTTCCCTTGATATTTTTTGTATGGTCCATTTATATATTTGTACAGGTTAATCATGCCCCCCCCCCCTTTAGACGTCTTTTTTTAAGGCTAAACAAATTCAGTTAATTTAATCTTTGCTCATAACTAAGATCGTCCAGGCCCTTTATTAGTTTAGTTACTCTCCTCTGTATTTTTTCTAACTCCAGGGTATCATTTTTATGGACTGGTGCCCATAACTGAACTGTGTATTCCAGTTAAGGTCGACCAACCCTTTGTATATTCTTAACCACTTCAGCCCCCCTAGCTTAAACACCCTTAATGACCAGGCCACTTTTTACAATTCTGCACTACGCTACTTTCACCGTTTATTGCTCCGTCATACAACTTACCACCCAAATGATTTTTACCTCCTTTTCTTCTCACTAATAGAGCTTTCATTTAGTGGTATTTCATTGCTGCTGACATTTTAACTTTTTTTGCTATTAATCAAAAATTATAGAAATTTTTGCCAAAAAATGACATTTTTCACTTTCTGTTGTAGATTTTTTTTTAAAAAAACTACATTTCTATATAAATTTTTCTCAAAATTTATTGTTCTACATGTCTTTGATAAAAAAAAAATCCAATAAGTGTATATTTATTGGTTTGGGTAAAAGTTATAGCGTTTCCAAACTATGGTACAAAAAAGTGAATTTCCACATTCTGAAGCAGCTCTGACTTTCTGAGCACCTGTCATGTTTCTTCAGGTGCTAGAATGCCAGGATAGTATAAATACCCCCCAAATGACACCATTTTAGAAAGAAGACACCCAAAAGTATTCGCGGAAGGGCATGATGAGTTCATGTATCATTTCATTTTTTTTCACAAGTTAGCGGAAAATGACACTTTCTGAGGAAAAAAAAACAAAATAATAAAGTTTCCATTTCTGCTAACTTCTGGCAAAAAAATAAATAAAATCTCCCACGGACTCACTATGCCCCTCAGTGAATACCTTGGGGTGTCGACTTTCTGAAATAGGGTCATTTGTGGGGTGTGTTTACTGTTCTGGCATTTTGGGTGGGGCTAAATTGTGAGCAGCCATGTAAAACCTAAAGGTACTCGTTGGAATTTGGGCCCCTTTGCGCACCCAGGCTGCAAAAAAGTGTCACTCATGTGGTATCGCCATACTCAGGAGAAGTAGGGCAATGTGTTTTGGGGTGTATTTTTACATATACCCATGTTGGGTGAGAGAAATATCTCTGTAAACTGACAACTTTGTATAAAAAAAATTTAAAAGTTGTCATTTACAGAGATATTTCTCTTGGGTAATGAGATTTTTTTTTTTCCTGTTCAGCCTCTGGGCTGAAAAAAATAATAAAAATGAACGGCACAGATTTTTTCATTCACATTGATCAATGTGGATGAAAAAATCTCTGCCAAAATCAGTGACTGCGGTGCGGTGGGCTGGGCGCTAACTACCTAACAAGTAGCTAACTAACTGGCGGTGATAAGGGACCCTTATGCCCCATTCACACGTCCGCAATTCTGTTTGCGGAACGGAATTGCGGACCCATTCATTTCTATGGGGACAGACTTTGTCCCGCTCGGATCCGGAATTGGGGATCCGCACTTCCAGGTCTGCACTTCCGTTCCGCAAAAATATAGAACATGTCCTATTCTTGTCCACAATTGCGGACAAGAAAAGGCATTTTCTATATAGTTCTGGCAATGTGCGGATCTGCAAAATGCGGAAAGTACATTGCCGGTGTCCGTGTTTTGCGGATCTGCCGTTCCGTGGATCCGCAAAACACATATGGACATGTGAATGGAGTCTTACAGGGGGGTGATCAGTGACAGGGGGGTGATCAGGGAGTCTAGATGGGGTGATCAGGGGTTAACAAGGGGTTAATAAGTGACGGGGGGGGGGGTGTAGTGTGGTGCTTGGTGCTACTTTACATAGCTACCTGGTCCTCTGGTGGTCGATCCCAGCAAATGGGACCACCAGAGGACCAGGTAGCAGGTATATCAGACGCTGTTAACAAAAGAGCGTCTAATATACCGGTTTGATGCCTTTTATTTTAGATCTACAGCCTGCCAGCGATTGATCATCGCTGGCAGGCTGTAGTATAACTCCTGAGACGCGATCTGCTGTGAGCGCGCGTTCACAGCAAATCTCGCCTTTGGCTAGATGACGCGCCACCGCGTCAAAGAGGAACAGACCTGCCGCCTGGACGCATCCCTGCGTTAGGCGGTCGGCAGGCGGTAATATTACATCTCTGTCCCGCGAGTCCATACCTCTTTTAATACAAGACAGAATTCTGTTGGCCTTAGAGGCAGCTGACTGGCATTGCATGTTGTTATTAGGGTTATGTTATGTAAGTCTATGTTCTACTAATACACCCATATCCTTCTCAATAAGTGACTCTCCCCGTTTTACTCCTCGTAGGACATATGCTGCATGCAGATTATCTGCCCCCAGGTGCATAACTTTATGTTTATCTATATTGAACCTTATTTGCCAAGTGGAGGCCCAACCAGTAAGTTTGTCCAAGTCAGCTTGTAACCAGGGCCTTGGGAAGGGGCGCTGCTAGGAGCGCCGGCCCCGCCTCATGCTGCAGCCGCTGAGTGCTCTAAAATTGAGCCTCTGGCGGCTGCAGCACTGCCCGGGATGGCGCGTCCATGAGGGTGCACGGCCCGGGCGCACCAAGAGGAGAAGAGCTGACAGGAGGGAAGCGCTCAGCGCTCCCTCCTGTCACTCCATTGTAGCGTGGCAGAGCTCTTTATGGTCCGCGGGTACAGGAGCATCTGTCTCCTGTACCCGGCCGGACTGACATGAAGTGCGCACACAGTGAAAGAGAATGACAAGGGGGGCGGGAGTGAAGGGG
This sequence comes from Bufotes viridis, assembly GCA_033119425.1. Classification (NCBI taxonomy): domain Eukaryota; kingdom Metazoa; phylum Chordata; class Amphibia; order Anura; family Bufonidae; genus Bufotes; species Bufotes viridis. The sequence continues at coordinate 149,492,986 of CM065593.1, read as the reverse complement.
GGGGGGGTGAAGAATGACAAAATGACAAGGGGGGGAGAGAATGACAAGGGGGGGGGGGTGAAGAATGACAAGGAGGGAGAGAATGACAAGGGGGTGGGGAAGGAAGAATGACAAGGGGGGGAGTGAAGAATGACAAGGGGGGGGGGGAGAGAGAACTGGCATTAGTTAAAGGGGTTCTGCAGTTTATTTAAACTGATGATCTATCCTCCCTATAGATCATCAGCATCTGATCAGCAGGGGTCCGACACCCGGGACCCCCGCCGATCAGCTGTTTGAGAAGGCAGCGGCGCTGGCAGTAGCAGTAGCAGTCTTGCTGTTTACCGCAGGTGCAGTGACGTCACGACTAGTATCACTGGCCTTGGCGGGGTTAAGCTCTGTTCACTTGAATGAAGCTTAGTCCCACCCAGGCTCCTACTGCCAGCGCTGCTGCCTTCTCAAACAGCTGATTGGCGGGGGTCCCGGGTGTCGGACCCCTGCCGATCAGTTTAAATAAACTGCAGAACCCCTTTAATATGGCAGATTATATGGGGGGGGGGGCGGAAAACTTATTTTGCCTAGGGCGGCAAAAATCCTTGCACCGGCCCTGCTTGTAACGTATTAACATCTTCCATAAACTGTACCGTATTACAAAGTTTGGTAATAGAGGACCCAGCACTAAACCTTGGGGTACACCACTTATAACCGGGGACCATTCAGAGTAGGAATCATTGACCACAACTCTTTGGATATGATCATGAGGCCAATTGTCAACCCAAATTATACAAATTATGTCTTCGAAACCAATAGACCTCAATTTACCCATTAGTCATCTGTGTGGGACAGTATCAAACGCATTTGCAATGTCCAAAAACACAATAACGACAGCCTTACCTCTGTCCAGGCTTCTACTCACCTCCTCATAATTTGACAGCTTCTTAGAAGAGAAGTTGTTCACAGCAAGAAAAAAGTGCTACTCTTGTCCATAAGCTATGGCTGGCATTGCACAACATCCCTGTTCAAGTGAATGGGGCTGAGGTGCAAAACCAAAAACAGCCTACAGACAAGTGTTTCTGGAAACAAAACAGACCACTGTTTTCAAGACTTGCAAAATGCTCTTCTTTATTGGTTTTCTTCAGGTTTATTTTTACGTGCCTTTCTCCTAATGTAAAGCCTAGAACAGTGTTCTCAATTCAAATACCAAGAAGCCCCAACAGGTCATGATTTCAACTGTAATTGAGTACATCAGATGTTGGAGCTTTCCACTAGGTATGGCTGTTATGTTCGCTTTACCTGCCTTTTTTCTATTTTTTTTGCAGTGGTCATGTTTGCAAAACTGAAGGAAGTGCAGTCATTAGCTGCTGACAGTTTAATTGAAAAGTGACAATATCCCTTTAAGTAAAAGATGTATAATTACTACATTGCACATATGGTTTTATCTTTGGATTTACTAATATAGGATCATTATTATATATTTAAAGAAACATTTCTTTACCCCTTTGCCATTCTGGCAGTTATACATACTTGCATAAGTTCAGCAGAATGTCATACTGCTGTAGCAGCACTGCACATGATCACTATATAGTGTATAATGCAGCGGAGAAGCTGCTGACAGGGCTGCAGTAGGTGCATCACCATCAAAATAATAATGGTTAGCACTAGAGATGAGTGAATTTATTTGCGGCGAATCGCGTTAAAAAAACTGCTATTTCCGGGCTGCAGAGAGCCTTTATAGTGGTGTAGAACACTGTGCCTTGCAGTAACACGCATTCCTGACCAAATAACTGAAGTATCAACTCAGCCTTACAGGTCGATGTTAGAGTCAAGAAAAAGCGAACTCCTTTTACACCCTCGTCAGCTGATTCCACATAGATGTCTACAGAATCTGTTCTATTAAACACTTATACAAGTAGAGCCCCCCCGACAGAGTGGAGAGGGTGTCAGCAGTAAGTTTGTGTTTACATCACTGATTAATTTTCCCCATTCTCTGTTCCGTCAGAACAATACCCCAGAAAAAACGGATCTTGTCTGTTGAGCATACGTCTTTACTCGGTCAGCATTTGCTCAATAATCCATCAGTATTGCTAATGCCCCCAAAAAAAGGAGTGTATCTAAAACAGAGATGACACGTGAATGAAATATTTGCACATCTTCTGTGTTTTCTACCCACTCCTGCTTTTGGCTTCCAATTCATAAGCCAATTGTGATGGGACCATACAGGCCTTAAAGCTGCTACACAATCAGGATCCGTTTTTTCCGATCCGATCATTTTTCCTTCCTTCTGACAGATCAGAAGAAGTGTCAAATAAATGATGATGTCAGCCAGGCATGACAAAGTCTGGAAGTGGCAGAAGAATGAGTGGGACACAGAGTGGCACAATATGACAGAGTCTGGAGGTGTCGGCAGCAGCAGCATTAGGAGGAGGCCACAGAGTGGCACAATGACAGAGTGTGGAGGTGGCCGCAGTATGAGTAGGCCACAGAGTGGCACAATGACAGAGTCTGGAGGTGGCAGCAGCATGAGGAAGCCACAGAATGGCACAATCACAGAGTCACGATCAACCAAGATTCTTCTGGGGGAACCTGGTTGGCATGAACAGGCCTCTAGTAGCTACAGACAATGAGAAGACAAAGCCTCAAGATAGCTTTGAGCCCGGAGGAGTTGCGAAGTTCATCAAGATACGTCACTAAAGATTTTACTGCATATAACCGCAGCGCTGACCACTAAATTAATTAGTTTTTTCCACCGAAATACTTCAATAAAGATTTTACCACATATAACTGCACAGGGCCGGTGCAAGGATTTTTGCCACCCTAGGCAAAAGAAAAGTTTGGCGCCCCACCCTTGTGACATCACAATGCCCCACCAATATGATCTGCCAAATTAAAGGGGTTCTGCAGCTTATTTAAACTGATGATCTATCCTCTGGATAGATCATCAGCATCTGATTGGCAGGGGTCTGACACCTGGGACCCCCGTAGATCAGCTGTTTGAGAGGGCAGCGGCGCTGGCAGTAGCGCCTCGCCCTTCTCGCTGTTTACCGCACGCGCAGTGACGTCACGACTTGTATCACTGGCCTGGGTGAGGCTAAGCTTCATTCAAGTGAACAGAGCTTAGCCCCGCCAAGGCCAGTGATACTAGTTGTGACGTCACTGCGCCTGCGGTAAACAGGGAGAGGGCCGAGACTCTACTGCCGGTGGCGCTGCCCTCTCAAACAGCTGATCTGCGGGGGTCCCGGGTGTCAGACCCCTGCCGATCAGATGCTAATGATCTATTCAGAGGATAGATCATCAGTTTAAATAAACTGCAGAACCCTTTAACTAACGCCAGTTCTCTCCCCCCCCCTTGTCATTCTCCCCCACCTCCCTCTGGTGTGGCGTGGCCGGGCTCTGTATGGTCCACGGGTACAGGAGCTTTAGTTTCCTGTACCGGGCGGACTGACAGGAAGTGCACATTGTGTGCGCACTTCCTGTCAGTCCGGCCGGTACAGGAGACAGGCGTCCTGTACCAGCGAACCATACAGAGCACGGAGCACGTAGATGAAGATGGTCTTTGGATGCCCCCCGCACTATACGGACGTCTCAGAAATCAACCGCTGCTCCGGACAGCAGCTCCTGGGAAGGTCATAGAGCGTCCGGTCATCCGACATCTATTCGCCCAGCTGAAGTTCATCAAGATACGTCACTAAAGATTTTACTGCATATAACCGCAGCGCTGACCACTGAATTAATTTTGTTTTTCCACCGAAATACTTCAATAAAGATTTTACCACATATAACTGCACAGGGCCGGTGCAAGGATTTTTGCCACCCTAGGCAAAAGAAAAGTTTGGCGCCCCACCCTTGTGACATCACAATGCCCCACCAATATGATCTGCCAAATTAAAGGGTTCTGCAGCTTATTTAAACTGATGATCTATCCTCTGGATAGATCATCAGCATCTGATGGCAGGGGTCTGACACCTGGGACCCCCGTAGATCAGCTGTTTGAGAGGGCAGCGGCGCTGGCAGTAGCGCCTCGCCCTTCTGCGCTGTTTACCGCCTGCAGCGCAGTGACGTCACGACTTGTATCACTGGTCCTGGGTGAGGCTAAGCTTCATTCAAGTGAACAGAGCTTAGCCCGCCAAGGCCAGTGATACTAGTTGTGACGTCACTGCGCCTGCGGTAAACAGGGAGAGAGGCCGAGACTCTACTGCCGGTGGCGCTGCCCTCTCAAGCAGCTGATCTGCTGGGGTCCCGGTGTCAGACCCTGCCGATCAGGATGCTAATGATCTATTCAGAGGATAGATCATCAGTTTAAATAAACTGCAGAACCCTTTAACTAACGCCAGTTCTCTCCCCCTTGTCATTCTCCCCCACCTCCCTCTAGTGTGGCGTGGCCGGAGCTCTGTATGGTCCACGGGTACAGGAGCTTTAGTTTCCTGTGCCCGGGCGGACTGACAGGAAGTGCACATTGTGTGCGCACTTCCTGTCAGTCCGGCCGGGTACAGGAGACAGGCGCTCCCTGTACCAGCGAACCATACAGAGCACGGAGCACGTAGATGAAGATGGTCTTTGGATGCCCCCCGCACTATACGGACGTCTCAGAAATCAACCGCTGCTCCGGACAGCAGCTCCTGGGAAGGTCATAGAGCGTCCCGGTCATCCGACATCTATTCGCCCAGCTGAAGTTCATCAAGATACGTCACTAAAGATTTTACTGCATATAACCGCAGCGCTGACCACTGAATTAATTTTGTTTTTCCACCGAAATACTTCAATAAAGATTTTACAGCACATAACTACAGCGCTGAACGCTGAATAAAACTTTTTCGACCGAAATATGTCACTAAAGGTTTTGTCACGTATACCTGTAACAGTGAACATAGAATATATTTTGTTTTTCTACCAAAATAATAACAACTGTGAAAGTGAAATGCGTATATATTTTTCATTTTGTACTGAAATAGGCCACTAAACTCTTTCACCACAAATAAATGCAACAATAAAGTGAGTACATTTTTCCCTTTTTGTACTGAAATTTAACACTAAACGCTTTCACTACAAATAACGGCAACAGTGAACTGTGTATATATTTTAATTTTAGTACAGAAATACGTCAGTAAACGTTTTTAACCCCAAATAACGGCAAATATTTTATATAGATACCACTGAGGAAGAGGTCAGTTGCTATCGAGACCTCGAAACGCGTTTGTAATAAACATTCAGCCTTTGTAGCACCTATGATAAGTTATGTCCATCTACTAGCAAAAACATCAAAGGATCCTTTTATGGCGTGGTTGTGCAAGTGAACGGTAACCATTACTCCAGATTACTACTCCAGACTGCTGTACCAGGAACTCTGGAATCACCTGGATCTGACAGACCTGAAGAAGCTGATCCTATCGCTGGGAGCATTGCAGTGTAATCCAAAACACTGTACTATTCCATACAAGCGCAGGCAAGAGACAGTTGTTGCTCCGTACTACAAGTGGGATGCCACTGGGAGCCCTGACTCATGCGCTGACTCTACAAACAGTGATGTACTAGAACAACTGTTTCATTAATCACACCAAATAACTTTATAAATAAGCAATAGGAGACTCTATATAAAGGACTAAAGTCAAATATATCTAATCCCTAATGGAGGGAATATGAAGAAGCCATATTAACATCAACATTGGTCCTTTGAATGTTTTTAAAAAACGAAACATTGTTTCAGCCTCTGGGGAATTGTGTGAACTGCGTATATATTTTTCTTGTGGTACAGAAATACGTCACTAAACGCTCTCAGCACATATAGCTGCAGAAGTGAACTGCGTATATATTTTTTTCTTTTTGTAATGAAGTAAGCCACTAAACGCTTTTACCGCAAATAACAGCAACAGTGAACTGTGTATATATTTTTCTTGTAGTACAGAAATACCTCACTAAATGCTTTTAACCCCAAATAATTGCAGAAGTAAACTGCCTATATATTTTTATTGTAGTACAGAAATACGTCACTATACGCTTTCACCACATATAGCTGCAGAAGTGAACTGAGTATATATATATATTTTTTGTAATAAAATAGGCCACTAAACGCTTTTACCGCAAATAACGACAACAGTGAACTGCATATATATTTTTCTTGTAGTACAGAAATACGTAATTAAACACGTTTAACCCCAAATAACTGCAGAAGTGAACTGCGTATATATTTTTGTTTTGTACTGAAATAGGCCACTAAACGCGTTTACCGCAAATAACCGCAACAATGAACTGAATATATATTTTTCTTGTAGTACAGAAATACATCACTAAACACTTTTAACCCCAAATAACTGCAACAGTGAACTGGGTATATATTTTTCTTTTAGTACTGAAATAGGCCACTAAACGCTTTCACCACATATAACTGCAGAAGTGAACTGCGTATATATTTTAATTTTTCCACAGATATAAGCCACTAAAGGCTGTTCAACATAGCACTTGCACCCCAAGAACAAATTGCTGTAATGACAGAGCTGTATAACGGCTATTTGGATCCCCAAATTATCTTTCTCTGCACCTATAAATAGTTTTTTCAGTTTTTTTTCACAATTAGCTTTTTCCAATTGCTGTTCCTAGCGCCTTCTCATGTCTGTCTCTGCATTCAGAACACTGGAAAATGGCAGAATCTAAAATGGCTGCCGTATTTATAAGGCTGTGACATCACAGTGCTGGCTGGCTGCTGATTGGCTGCATGCATGCATGAAAATCTTGGTGATCCCGCCTTCCCAAAGTTCCTTGCCCCATGTCCTCAGTCCTTACACGTGTGGCCTCGATTTTAGGAAAAATTGCGATTCGTTACCACGAAGTGTGAGGAAATTTGCATTCTTTGCTAATCAATTTTTCCTGAAATTCGGATTGAACTCCACTTCGTCTGATTCGATTTGCTCATCTCTAGTTAGCAGTGGTGCCTTGCAGCGCTGGGGTCCTAGGTTCAAAGCCATCTGAATGGAGTTTGTATGTTCTCTATGTGTTTGCATGAGTTTCTACTAGTTACACTGCTTTCCTTCCACATTCCAAAGACATACTGATGGACAGCAAGTTAAGACAATGTCTGTACAGCACTGCGGAATGTGCTGATGCTATACAAGCAAGTGAAATACAGAAATAACTGATGCTTTTCACTGATTATTGAACCTGCTGCAACCTGGGCAATTTTCGTACTTTTTGCAAACACAAATAAAACCTAAATTATAAAAAAAAAATATACTACTAGACATATAAACATCATACTAGACAATGTAAAAGTGTCACCATGAACTTTGCAATCACGGACACCTTGATACAATTTTGCACGAATGTGTAGATTTTGTAAAAAAAACGCATAACAACTAATGACTATGGCTAAAAACCTGATCCAAATAGAGCCAGAGATGCACCACAGCTCCTAAAAATTAAATTTCGGGACATGCATATTTCTACAAGATAGATCTTCAAATATTCATGGCTTAAAAAAATTGACGAATAACTACTGAGATCCAGATGCTGGTAAACATTAGAGTCACAGAGATGACAACTGATCCTCTTCTCACCCCTGTAGTAGAAAAAAAAAGAACCCCCCCTAAATGTGATAATCAGATTGCACATGTCCTCCCTGATGGGTAGAATGGGTGATAACATGAAAAAAGGTTTTTGTTTCCCCCTCCCTCAGGGTCACTGGAAGCTGTACAGGTGGAGAGAGGACAGTAACCGGCTGGACTTTTGCACTGACATCATTTGCATCCCCCTCCTCTTGCCCCTCATATTTTCTCTCTGAATATCCTTAAAAGTCATAATGTATTACATAAATATTTGGCAAGGAAATGTGTGATGAAGGAAATAACATTAAATACCTACAGTATGCTTGGGATAAGTCATATTATCAGAAAGTATGCACACTATTCCCAGGATACCATGATCATCAGAAAGGAGGGGTCATAGCTTTGGATGGCACATTGTGGCACTTTCACTGAGGTGAAGTGCTACCTCCACCCTTGTTGTTATACCTGATACTGGAGCTCCGTTACATTCACTAGGAAAGTCGCCTACAAATCACTTATTGGTCTTTCGTGAAGATAAGCCATCAAGAAATATCACATTGTGCAAAATTTCCCTAATGTCTAGGATGGCAAAGAGGGGCTTCAAGGACCACATCAGGTCCATGGACTTCAGGTTGTGCCCATCTGGTCTACAGTATCCTACCAGTGTTTGGGTATAAAATAAAAAGCATACAAATCTCAGTGTGTTGGAAGTTCTTTTTTACACCCCTGCATCATCTCCATCGAGGACAAGATATGATGGAATAAAGCAATAAAATGACAAGTAGAACAGAGATTTTCTTCATGGCTGAGAAGGTGAAATGATTAATAAACATTACAGTAGATGACAGCCCAGAAAAAAAAATTACATGTTTTCCAGTCACACATTATGTGGAAATTTAAAGCTTAACAGCCTTAATGTCTTAGACAAGCAACATCATTCTAGCTAACTATTCTATACAGCTTAAGTTTAAAGCGTTTATTTTGAAAAAGTGCCGCTATTAATTCTGGGGCAATGCAGCTTCCTTAAAATGAAGAGAATGCATGCCCTACCATATAAATCTGGACTTTAGAGGATTCTAAAGCAATGCTCCATTTCCAAACTTTTCGTATTTTATGTACAGGTAAAGCAAATGTCACATTTCCAGTTTTTACTTCTGAATCTCTGCTCCTACTCTGGACAGGTTCGTCATCATAACTGTAATTCATCTTTGCCCATAAGTGTACAAAATACACAGGTGTTTTATTGTACAGGTTATTTTACATTCAGCTAGAGCAGGCAGCATTATCTCCATGCTATGCATGAATACCTACAGTAATTACAGTATTAAAGCTGCTACAGGTATAATCCTGGTTTACGAAAAAGCTTTTTCCTAAAACTAGGTCTGAATCTCTGGTGTCACATCCCAAGGGCAGAGAACTGTTCAATTCCTCAGCAAAGTTACTTTGATGTGCAATGATTTAGAGCTTTATGTAACAAGACCGGTAAAGTTTATTTTATCAGTACTTCTAAAAAAACACAGGAGTATATTTGTGGTAGAAGGATTTTAATCCTTAATACATTTACACAGTCTTATGGGTTTCAGAAATCACAACTTAAAGGTTTACTTTTGATGACCCTACATACAAAAGGCCCTCTAATTCAGCACGTAAGTGATGTTTCAGATGACTTTTCCGAATAAACGGTTTTGTGTATATGAAGAATAATACTATATCTATGACTTGTATCTAGCATTTATCAACAGTTTTCTCCTTAACAGGCTTCATTTTGAATTATACCTTTTCCATAGGTGGAGAATAGCTGCTATGATGCCTCCCATACACAGCACACACAAAGAAGAAAAGATCCTGCTCTTCTGTCTTTATATAGCACCATCAGAAGTAGTAGCATGGAGGAAATTATACATTAGCAATGAACGGTGCCAGCTGTGAATCCAGCACTAGGGTGATAGATTAGAACAACTGCTATAAGATGCAGTAGCATTTAAGTGTGTCTGTGTACCTCTCTCTCACTTATGTTGCTCCCTATTCCTCGCCCTCCCCATAGTCTTCTGATGGGCAGCAGCTGTAACCTGATCCTTCAGTGAGATGTCAGTCTTTACAGCTGCCTCTCTGAAGACAGATTGTACCAGTGAACTGAGCGTGAATGATCAGGATTATGTTTGGAGAAAGAGGCATTTTTTTGTAATAGGATATACTACAAAGTTTCTTATCTCTGCTTGTTGATTTATGGCACAAAATGCAAACGATGCTTACATTTTAATGAAAACCGAAGCAATACTGTAAATCCGTATTGTACCAATTGCTGATTATGTGATAATCACACAGATCCACAGCCCATTACAAAAGAAAACTCTCATAGGTGTGCTGTCTTTTCACACTACAGTAAACAATGAAGGTTTCCTTTCAGAGTTCCCAAGCAGAGATATTAGAAACCACCAGTAGTTTCCCCGCTTTGTTGGTGTTGTGGGAAAACTAGAGGATCACTTTTGCATGTCTTTTGGGAGTGTCTCGTGCTAGCTGGCTTTTGGCATGAGGTATGGCGCATCACGTCCAAATTTACTTCTCACGCTCTTCCTAAGACACCTGCATTCTTCCTGCTCCATCATAGCAAGATTCCCTTATCTACATATAGGAAGTCGGTGGTGCGACATATGGTTAACGCCGCAAGAGCTTGTATCCCTTGCATGTGGAAACAAACATTTGCTCCCACATTAGCAATGTGGATTAACAAAATTCAGGAGGTCATGAGAACGGAGGACCTAACAACATCTATGAGAGGTACATATAACAAATTCTATATAAAACATGGCGACACTGGATCGTGTTTCAAAGCTCTCAGGAATATAAACTGTTAATGACAACATACTGTAGTTAGAATAGAGAATTGCAAATAGGAACAACTCCCCCGCCCTCTTTTTTTTTTCTCTCCTTTTCCCCTCCTCCTCTCCTCAACTTCCATATTTCCCACCCCCTACTCTCCATGTTTTCATCTGAGAACGTCGTTTTGTATTTCAAACATTAGACACTGTCACTGATTGTCTGTTCCTTTTGCCTGATTATTGGGTTCAAATGTTTACCTGTAAAACATACTTGAAATTGTCGTTGGGCTGAGGCCCATTCGTGACAGTTTTGTCTATTGTGATATTGAAAATCTAAAGCATTTACAAAAAAAATGAAACCACCAAAAATTGATACACAAAGTATATTAGACAATTAGATAAATTATGTAATACAATAAATAAGTGTAACCGCTAAAACCAGAATGCATTTATTTCTTAGAGGTTGCAGCTCCCCAATATATCCTTAAAGGGAATCTGTCACCAGCGACCTCCCTGTGGAACTGTTTGCATAGACAAATAGATGTGGTTCACCTGATTAAAACACTTTTTTCTTTTGTTGTTCTGAGGCTCCATTCCCAGTTTATGATACTCTTTCTCAATATGCAAATCAGGCCTTTTGGTGCAATGAGGCTGTCACCATTGCTCTTTTTGTGCCCAAGCACCACTACTTTCTGTGGCCAGTGTCTCGCTCCCTGTTTTACCACTTCTTGGCACCATTTATTAAAGCACTGGAATTTCTGGGATAGTTTGTCAGTCTTCGAAACTTCGCTTTTTAGTTAAAGTGTCCTTTTTAGCTAGGCTTATTATCTCCAGATTGTGGTTTGCCTCGCACTTCTCAGATCATCGAACATGGTTAAATCTAGTTAATAAAGTTAAAAAATACGAGCAGATTCTTTATAAACAAAGAGGGTCTTATGTAAAATTTGTTAAGATATGGAATTGGTGGAATGAATAAAGGGGGAGAGGTTTTTGTTTTTTTTCCTCGGCTATGCTTGACGGGGTGGTTGGGGGGGATAACATTTGGTAATTTTTCTTGCTATTATGTTTCTGTATTTGATATAAAGAAAAAGTAAATAAAGATTTATAATAAAAAAAAAAAATTGCAACAAAAGCGATGGTGACACCCTCCCTACACCAAAGGCCGAATTTGCATATTGCATATCTCTGGAACAGAGCCTCAGATTAACAAAAGAAAAACAGAGTTTTAATCAGGTGAACTACGGCTATGTGTCTACTCAAACAGTTTATGGGCTCATGCACACAAATTTATTTTCTTTCTGTGTCTGTTCCATTTTTTTGGGGCGGACCATATACAGAACCATTCATTTCAATGGGTCAGCAGTTACTCTGTGTGTGCATTCTGTTTCCGCATGTCCATTCTGCAAAAAAAATAAATCATGTCCTATTATTGTCTGCATTACAGACAAGGATAGGACTGTTCTATTATGGGCCAGTTGTTACAGTTGTTTTGCGGACTGCAAAATACATTCGTTCGTGTGCATGAGCCCTAATAGTGAGGTCACTGGTGACAGATTATCTTTAATAAAGGGGTTTCCCTCAATAAACTTGCAGGTAGGTAAAAATGTTGATTAATGAGGCCACTATCATTAATACAGAGGTCCCAAGCTGCCAGTTCCTTCTCACCCCTGCATATAATTGCTTCTTAAAAAAGCTACATGGAAAATTTGGAAAAAGCTAAAACCAAACTGTAGTTACACACAAAGGAAGCTTCTTGAGGTCAAGAATACATATAATAGGGCCTCCTGCTACTCTCAACTAGAATTATGGCCTTATTATACTAAATCCAAGTCAAAATTATTCTTACCAAAATCACTTGGAAAAGTACAGGAACAAGATTGCTTTCTTCAATGTCCCTTTCAGAAATGAAAGAACAACAGAAAATTACTACATTATACTGAGTTGAGTACAATCACAGTTTCTTAGTTCAGGTAAGGCCAAGAAGTTTCTATCCACACTTCATAAGGGGAGATCTACTAACACAATCACAGAGTAGAACATTTATACTTTGCATCTAAGACTTGTGCAGGTCAATGGGTTTTCATTACAGGAGAAGCTAAGTTTAATTTTCTATACAGTTCATTATGGATTTTTTTCATTGTGCAGCATAGTAACCTAACGAACCTGCATGTGGCTGAAGGAAAGGCTGCTACATTACAGAAAAGGTTATTAAAGAAAATCCTAAAAGGGAGACATTACTGAGAAGGACTGTGCAGGGTTTTGGAAAAGTGAGTATAGGACTGGTTGTTGTGTGAATCATCTGTTCCACGATTTGTAGTCTCATTTTACTGTAGCAACCCCTTATTTACTTTTATAAAACTTTGATACGTGGGGGTTTAACCTCTGGAACCCACACAATTATACGAAGAATTGTCCAAACGTGATGAACCACTTTCCATAGGACTGAATGGTGCTCCCATTTGCTGTGATTTGTAGAGTAGTTAGGTAGAACCAAGTCTTGCTGGTGAATGTTAGATACCATAATAGGCAGAAATGCCCTTAGTTTATGTAAATGAATACTTACCTGATGAAAATTGGACTGTACTCAGTCAAAGCCACCAACAACTTTAATCCATACACAGGTACAGGATCAGGTTCCAGAATAATTCTGTCATACCTACAACAACAGAAATAATCAGCCTTTTCCATTTTATATTACTTGATAACAATACATAACCAATAAAATGAATATCACCTCCAACTACAACAAATTGCACATAAAGTTAAAGAAAATGTCTTGACAATGCCTATCATAGCATTTGTTTTGTCTACAGATCCAATGCAGATTTATATGTCTCTAAGTCTACATTCAAATGACCGTATGGGTTTTGCAGTCCGCAAAACCCCCCGTATGGGTTTTGCGGACCCGCAAAATACAGATACCGGCCGTGTGAATGTAGCCGGCCCCATGATAGAAATGCCTATACTTGTCCGCGATCGCGGACAAGTATAGGACATGCTTTATCTTTTTTGCGGGGCCGCGGATCGGATCTACGGATGCGGACAGCACACTGTGTGCTGTCCGCATCTTTTGTGGCCCAATTGAAATGAATGGGTCCGCACCCGTTCCGCAAAATTGCGGAACGGATGCGGAACCATTTATACGGTCGTGTGAATGTAGCCTAAGGCTGCAGACAAACCCCGTGTAGTCTTCTATATCAGCTATACTTCCTTCCATCTGTTATAAATGTTATGGGTATTCCAGCCTGGAAGTATTGATGACCTATCCTCTGGATAGCTCATGAATATCAGATCAATGGGGTTCAACACACAGCATCCCCATAGATCAGCTGTTCTGGCAGTGCCGGAAACTAAACAGAAGATGGACCTGGAAGCAGAAGGGTCCGATCCCCGAGAAGTGCCCATACAAGCAGCTACAGCTCAAGTCCCACTTACTGAAACAGGAGCTGAGGAGGGGAAAATGTGGTTACTAGTGACACCAGTTTTACAAATTTTCTATAACTGTAATAAAAGACAGTCCAAATACAGTGATAGCAAGCATCAATTGCCCAGCCCTGATGGGTAATGTTGAAGCTTTCCAGTTAGTTGCATACAAATCCAAACAGACAAGTCCAAGGAACCAGACATTCCAACAAAAGGTTGATGCCTATTTCATTGATCAAAAAAAATGTAATGTTTTGGCCATGTCGGGCCTTTTTCAAACCAAAACGAAAGCAAAAATAAACTCTACGAAAAAAGGCATAAAAAGAATACTGTATAGTATAGACTTGTAGGAAATCAGATGTCAGACATATATAGGGAGATTTCATCAAGGCTAAGCCAGTAGTGATCTCCTCTGCACCTAATTAATCAAGAGGCAAATGAGCCTTAATAAATTAGGAGCATCAGAATAAATTAGGGGTGTCAGAAGCTCAAATCTTCACCAGCTAGTTTTTAAGAGGATCTTCACAATTGCATTGTGGTCTTCATTATTATAGAAAATTATAGCACATTACCCAATCCGGTACAGCAAAAATGACTTACAGTGGGGGTCGTCGGCTTCTTTGGTTTCATTTTAAAAGGGTAAACAGCAATACACTCATGGTGACAGTGTGAACACAGCCTAAATAGGCTTTCTGGTTCATGCGCATGAAGCTTGATTACTGTACAGTAAAAAGTTGAGACAATTTCTAGTCTACTTTTATCATTTTCAAAATGTCTGCCTGTTTGATGTCAGTGCAGTGAACAGTAAATGTCCCAATCTGAGTTTAATATATCAGCACAAATATGAACAATTTTTCTCGGAGTTTTTGTCAATGGAAGCAAAATGTAGGGTAATAGGTTCAAGGGACTTCCAAAAAGCAAAATATAAATTTAACTGTGTGTAACACATATTGCAGCAGGAAGTACCTGTAATTATAGTCAATACAAATTAATACTGTACTTTTTGGTAACTATGATTGCAGTAATAGCACTACTAATACTACATCGGGTAGTATTACTTCTAGAAATATTTATACACTTCCACTAACTGAGCCACTTGATTTTGAGCCCATACCCAACAATGTTTGAGATGGTTGAAAGAAAAGTAAGTTTTATAAGTTGATGGGTTTATAAGTTCTAGGTTCAGCACAGGTAATCAAAATGGCAGTAACATTTTAGCCACAAAGGAACCTTTGCCTTCATTATTAAATGATAATGTGATTAAATATCCATGACTGACTACTCATTATACCGGTGTATAGAGAACTTCTCCCCTGCACTGGCATTTACAAAGCTCTTTCTGCAGGACTCTGTGTTTTGCTTTAATACAGGAAGAGAACAATAAAGTCTACTAAAAGCAATATAAAATGTTATAATTCAATTTTTCATTTTCAAACCGATCTGCCAAGGCTTTTTCCATTGCTACTCATCTCCTTTGTTAATTATCTTATTGTAATTTTGTTGGAATTTCAACAAGGTCAGAGAACAGAAAAATGCAGTGCTTTGACATAAAAAATAAACCATTGTACTTAAGCACAAAGATCTGTGCATACTGCAAATATTTATGAAAAGAACAAATATATGAGTTCTGTTATGCATGAGTAAACAAGCAGCGGGTTACAGTAATTCAAAGCAAAAGCAATTTCTATAGCCTTCAGAAGAAAGTACAATTTATTAAAACCGTGCACCCATAATATGGAGATTAGTAAATATTATACATGAAGTTAAAGATGCTGAAATAAGGCACAAAGGAACAAAAGGCTACGCTCTTGGCTCTCAAAAAACTATTTTTTATATGAACTTTCAGAGGGAAATTTTAGATGTAGCTGTGGATAGCTTGACGGTGAAACATATCTTCAATAACAGTTATAAAAAAAAAAACTGTAAAAAGTATTATTTTCGTAGGATACTACCTCATTTCTATAATGCCACATCATAGAAAAGGGGGCATTCTCCTTTACACCAGGGAGAGCTTAGCTCTCAAATCTTAATCAATGAGTAACTTTTAGACTGGAAGCCAAAAACTACCAAAATGGGAAGACAGAGGGGAATTGGTAAGCCATACAGATGTAGTGATCACTCCTAATAGGAACAATAATACTATAATAGTTCAAAGTAGAGATAGGGCACTATAGCAAAAAATAAGAGTAAGCCAAATGTTATGCTTCCAGTCAACATATCCCTTTCCACTTAGGACAGTAGGCATTGCAGCTAGTTAACATCTACTCACTCAACTCCATTTTACAGTTTCCAGCTATCGTGCAGAGACCATATAGAAGGAAACCTATATTAGAAAAGTGGATGAGTTTACCTAAGAGGGGTACCCTTTCTCCAGGCTTCCCAAAGTAATCGCATTGAATGTCTCTATGGTATGCCTTGATTAGAGAAGATTGGTTGCTAAACATACTCAAGAAAACCACAGAAATACTATCAAGCTCTACTCCTTCAGTACCAGTAAGGATGAATGTATCCCAAAATTAATATGGTGCTTATATGATGACAAAGTTGCATTATAGGAGTTGCCTGAGGTAATCAAAAATCTCAGACAAGCCTTACAATTGCTTGAAATTAAAAATCTTGGTATACTCATTCCTTTCTCCAGTGCTATTTTCTGCGGTGCTAGTCCAGTCCTGTTGTTTGTTAGCAAAGAGTAGTAGTGACGCGCTGCTATATGGCACATCACCACTTCAGTAGACCCGCTGAGGACAGTGACTGGCTGCAGAGGTCACATCACTGCTGCTTGTAAACAAGCAGTAGGACCAGACCAGTGCCACAGAGAATAGCAGTAGAGAAAGGAACCACCATACCAAGATTTTTTTTTTTTAACCAACTGTAGGGCTTGTCCAAGATTTTTAATAATGTTGGACATCCCCTTTAAGATTTTCAGTGTATTCAGTTCTTCCACAATTTCTAAATCTCTTAAACAGCTTTTATATCACTAACAAAAAAATACCTTCATGGCATGCATAACCTATGAACATTGTAACCCATTGCAAATGGGAGGACAGCCTGCCAGATCTCCCAAACGCTAGTGCGAAAAACTAGCCTAAAATGGACCTACAACATTTCTGATAGGCCTGAAGGTTCAGAGGCAATCAACAGTACATTTAACGTTACCTTCCCCATTTAGATGGTCAGAGAATCATTTAGTGCATACAGATGCACCCATTAAGTTCTCTCTACTAGACCATTTCTAATAGATGCCCTAAAATACAAGTTCTTGTAATATAAACTTTTTAAAGACTATGAACACGTTTAGGGGCCATTTTTTATCACTGTATTTGACTCATTTTGGGCTAAAAATCATTTTCTTAGTTGGTCTTTATTAAACATTTTCAGCAGTTTTAGCCTAGCTGTGCATATGTTACTTTCACTTTGAGCAATCATCATCTGACGGCTATGCATAACCCTTATCTCTGGACTACTAACAGCTCATAAACACTTATTTAAGGCTTATATTCTTAGCAGTAAGATAAAAATTTAGCTATAATGGGTGTTTATGAGCTGTCAGGAGATCAGAGATAAGCTTCACATGCACTGTCGGCTGAGTTTACTAATGGGCCACAGTAAAAACATGGAGCCTGCTAAGGGTGCATTCAAACGACCGTTTCACGACCCATTCATTTCAATGGGGCTGCAAAAGATGCGGACAGCACACAATGTGCTGTCCGCATCCGTAGATCCGATCCGTGGCCCCGCAAAAAAGATACAGCATGTCGCGGACAAGAATAGGCATTTCTATCATAGGGTTGGCTACATTCACACGGCCAGTATCCATGTTCTGCGTACCGCAAAACACATATGGTCATGTGAATGTAGCCTAATTGAGAATCTCAAAGCTGGACAGAGAAAGGGGCTGAAATGTTTTTAATAAAGAAAAAATATATTTTAGCTCAAATTTAGCACAATGCAATAATAATAGTAAAAAAAAAAATGTGGAAAATCCGAAATGTAAACGGATAAGCCAAAGGAGCTCCAGAATTTATATCACTTTCTAATTAACCATATTTTTGAGCTAATGTCTAACGATATACACAAAGTATCATTTAGCTCCCCTTTCAGATTCCTAGACGTGAGTCAGGTCAGTGAAAGTGAAGTCACCATAGGCAATAGATGATCGGTGTAAGCACATGGAGAGGTTGTGACAGCTGTCAAGAGCTGTACCTGCCCAGGCAAGCTGAATGAATTACAATTTAATGTGAAGCTGCAATGTGCAGCAGGCATATATTAATATGTGCATTGTTATTCTTAATAATCCACCTAACTGGGAGGCAGCACATCAGTAACTTTCAAATGAGATAATTAGAAGCCTATAACATCTGCAGACTGAAAATGAACTCATATTTCAGAGCTCCTACACAGCCTAGCTACTATTAATACATGGTCATTAACCAGTCTAACCCACAGTTCAGATACACATACTATTTGGGTGAACTACTTTACAGTGACATACTAGTTACCTGGATATAGGTCATATAGAATAAGAATTAGTCTGTATATACCATACATAGTATGTGAATACCATAGAATATAACTGCATGACACCCAACAGCCAATTTAAAGCAAGTGCTGATCTTCAGAGACTTTCACCGTCGCCTTGACATTTCAAAACTGCATTGATTTTAGTTGATAAATGTCAAAAACGAAGATTTCTTGATTAGTTGACACCTTAAATTCTATCTACAATAAAGGCCGCTCTCACATCTACAAACCTCTACACATTATATAAACATATTTACTATAGATGATGGCCGTATACTTTCTTCTGTATATGCTGGAATGCTAAAAAATAACTCTTATATGGGTCAAATACTTCTTAATATGTTAATTATTATTATTATTATTATTATTTTGTTTCCCACTGTGACCAATGGTGGGGTCTGGTGCGGATGGGATGAATATAAAATGAAGTATTGTTATTGATTTTTCTATTTTTTAGATGACCGAACATTAACAAATACTTAAAAAAAAAAAAAACTGTCATCACAGGATACAATCGATTCTGGGACTGCATTGCATCATTATTCTTCCTTCTGTTTTGAGTCGTCTGTCTCACAAATGCACTCCTTTGCTTCCATCATCTTAATATATACGTCCTATATATTGATGCACCGTGCAGCTAGGATGTATATACATGCCCAACGCTTTAACGCCAAGGCTTGACATAATGCACTTTGAATTCACCATCTGTGTATATATATATATATATATCATGCACACACAGTATATATGTCCTAAAGACTTATGTACCATGCAGCTGTGTCACCTGGCACTTACTTAGCCAGTCCAATCCTACTAAAGTGCCATGGTGGTATAATTATCATTTTTTGATTACAAAAAGTGCAAAGCATAGCAGTCAAAGTAAGCCCAAATACCATCTAAAGGCAAGAAGCACACAAGAATGAAAATAGGAACCTTTGTCGTTGTGCATTACATCGATGATTTGGGTTAAACATGGTAGAGATGTTGGGTATCGTTACATATAGGAGAGAAGAATTTGTTTTATCAAATACAACAGTGAATTACAAAAAGACAAAAAAATGAATTATAAACTCTTTTTGCCTATTTATTTCTATATAAAACTAAAGGACTTGGTACCATATGACAGCCGGAACTATGCCAAAAAACTATTTAGTTTAAATATATGAGAATTTAACGTGGACATTAAGCCACCAAAGACCTTGGCCACGAAGGGGGTTACACTCTACAAGATGGCCTTCAGTTGATTTAACCCATGTGAAAAATTCTGGCAGACATACAGTATGCAGCCCTATTCATAAGTGGCATCATCCTCAAAACTCACAGTGAGCCCTGCCTTCAAGACAGGTTTCCAATTACAAAGGAAGAGATGCAGAATCACATATCTGTCATACTTTTGGTATTATCCATTTAGGATTAACAAACGCAGGGTAAGATTACTGGTAAAGGGTGAATGGGGCAATTTCCTAGGATTTCCTCCATCTCCATCCAATTCCAACAACAGGACATTCTCAATCTATCAATCAACACAACTTTCTTAACTTGCAATACACTGCTCCCCACACCAGTATCACCTTGGCCCACATTCGTTCTCTTCTGTTGCTTAGTGTCACAGTTTCTTGGAAACGGCTCAAGAGGGGTCACAAGTACCTTGCTACATAGATCTGTCCTGCGGCTGCTATTATAATCCAGTTTATTGTTATGAATTATGTGTGGGTGGTAGAATGGTTTCTTTTTTATGAATGTGAGTGGATTGAAAATGATGGTTTCAGCAAAAATGACAAAGTCTGCTATTACTAAACAGTACATTTTCTCTACCAGGTCTTAGACTAGTTGGGTCAGATAACCAACCCAATCCTTATGCTTGGCAGGATAACAGATGTCAATCATCTTCTTTTGTGCCCAACTGTGTTGGGTCAGGTAGGCGTGCTGCACTAACCACATAGAAATGCATACTAATAACATACACTTACACAGGCCATGAGGAACATAAATGATATGCCATATAAAGAATCAAATCATCCCCACTGGTCCATCTAGAGAACTTACTGTGGGAGTAATGACTTTCTGACCAAAGACAGAAATGTGGTGTTTGACTGAAGGCCCTCATTCCTCCCTTCAGCCACAGCTTCATGGTTTACAAGCAGTGATGTGGTTTCTGCAAGCAGCCGCAAGCTGAACAGCCTCCACTCCACTAGAAAACATGAAGTGCCAAGAATGTTACCATGTAGCATAATAATTGAAACAAAATGTTAAATCTGCACAGAGGCATACTTGATGTGGCCTAACTTACCATTCTGGCTGCAGACCAGGGAGACTAATGGTGGGAGGATAGCGTCCACAACCTAAAACAGAGAAAGAGAGCGTCTGGTCTGAATTACTGTCACAGTAAAAATAGAAATCAGTTTCTCCACAAACTAAGGGGTTTCACAGACAAAGCCTGTCATTAAAATGCTCATCTGGATTTGTGGTGATGCAGTGATTTACTATACGAGACTGAAGTCCTTCTATAACCTCAGTTTCCAAGTCCACTGTTTTGTAACTAGAAGTTGCATTGTGAAAAGTACTGAAGAAAGAAGCAAATATGATACAAATGCAATAAAGACAGCAACTGTAAATTACATAACCTAATTTACACAATTATATGATCAGAAATTTCATCCTAACAGTTCCCAACCAACCAAACCCATAGCCGACATGTTATTGCTTCTGATAGGCCTACTACGTTTCAGGGCTATTTGGGTACAGTAACTTGCACAGTTTTCATTGTATTTTGCCACATGAGAGTTTCATAGCAACACGGCAATGATGGAATTTATACACCAGCATCATGTCAATACATTTATTAGGTTCCATTTATATGGTTCGAAGCATGGGGCAAAGATCGGGAACAAACTGTTTGTTCCCGATCATTGCCAAATTATTTAAATGCAGTAGAGCTCCATTTACATGAAGCAATTACCCCATGTCCCAATCTTTAACCCATATAAAAGGGCTCTTACAGTCCCATTCTTAGGAACCTGTGCATGCCATATTGGCTTTTATTGGACTACTATACAATTAAAAATAATGGAATATAAACCGATATGTTTAGTATGTGGAAACATTTGTTTAAACAATTTCTTTAAAGCGGTGTTTGGTAATTCGAAGTTATCTCGTATCCATAGGATAGGGAATAACTAGCAAATTGGTGGGGATTCTACCACTGGGACAAATGGTGGTCCTTTACACCACACGGTCCCCCAAAATGAACAAAGCAGCAGGTCGACCATGCACACTGACGCTCCATTCAGCTCTATGGAACCTGTTGAAAATAGCTGCGAGCTGTCCTTGGGTGTCTCCAGCAGCCTCATAAAGATGAATGAAATGGCATTGCAGATTACAGGATCCTCATTTTCATGATTGATGGAGGTGGCAGCGGTCAGGCCCCCACCGATCTAATAGTTATCCCCTATCCTGTAGATTCAAATCACTGAAATAGCTCTTTAAAGGGATTCTGTCCGCAGATTTTACCCCCATAAGCTAAACAAATGTCCATGTCCACACTGATAAGTTGAATCCTATGATGGCATTATTATACTCCACTGTGGCTCTATTTCCACATAAATATGATTTTTATAATCTGTCAATCACTCACATAAGGTGCCCAAGGGGAGGTCCGTTAATACAGGGTGCCCGGCCACACCCCTCAGTGTCTGGTACCCAGCGCCGCCTTCCTCTGCCCAGCACCACCTCTGCAATAAATTAATGCCTCCCTGGCCCTCTGCCGCGATACCGCGCCTGTGCACTAGGCTCCGCGCGGAGTCCTGGCAACGGCATCGTTGAGCGAAGTGCGCAGGCGAGGGATCTCGGCAGAGGGACGGGGAGGCATAAATTATTGCAGAGGCGGCGCTGTGGAGAGGAAGGTGGCGCTGGGCACCAGACAGCGAGGGGTGCGGCCGGGCACCCTGTATCAACAGACCTCCCCTTTTGCACCTTATGTGAGTAACTGACAGATTATAAAAATCATATTTATGTTGAAATAGAGCCACAGTGGAGTATAATAATGCCACCATAGGATTCAACTTATCAGTGTGGACATGGACATATGTTTAGCTTATGGGGGTAAAATCTGCTGACAGAATCCCTTTAAGACAATGAAAAAATGTAAACCAGGGTAGTACCCACATCTAGCATCCCTAGATTATCTTAAACACCCTATACTGCAATAGTAAATAGTAATGAAACAGATTAATCAACATCAGGACATCCCATAGCACAAAGATACAATGCTGTCAGTGGCTTCACTATAAAGTAAAGTAAGTATGAAGATAAAAATTAAAACAATCAAACTTCGCATTATTGACATTATATATCACTTGCTCTAGTTTTTGGGGCATTTTGGAGCTGACAGATTCAGTTTAAAGTGGTTGCCCGGCTGGCAAAATTATCTCAAAAGGGATCAGAATAGCATGTAAAAAATGATATTTGCTTCCTAATCCCGTTTTGTTGCTTCCTGGGTTCTCACTCGTCTGTTTCCGGGCATCTTTTGATACACAGCAAATGACCAGTGAGCCAATCGCAGGCGACAGCAGTGACCACTGATTGGCTGTTGAGAAGTACCAGAAACCAGATGGAACTCATGAGGAACAGTGAGGTATAGGAGAGTATTGCTTCATTTCTAATTTATGCCATTCTGTCCCTTAAAAAATATACAGTATATAGTGCCGAATAGTATTTTCTTTGTCCAACTTGTTTCCAACAATACAGCCTAATACTTACTGTACACAATATAGAGTATTTACCTATACTTCTATAATGCAGTAGATTAACCAGGTTATCCCATGAAAATTATTACTATGCAATGAACAGAGCATTTCAAATTACGGTAAATATTATTTCAACATACATGCCATAAAATTTCATTCGTTTTTTCATGTGCATTACATTTTGCTCACTTATAGTGCCTCCTGCCGTTTCTCCTGTGGCCAAAATTTTGCTCTACATTCACCTGCATTCAGTGGTGGACAAACATACTAAGTAGCTTCTCGGCTATCTTCCTCCTCTCAGTTCCCATGTAATGATCTCATAGTTGCATAGGTAAACTGGCCCAGACATTTTTCAAACGTTCAACCTTACTTTTAAATTCAAAGAAGTATATCCCTATATCTCTCTAGAATGTGGAGGAGGAAAATGAAGTGAGGGCATGACTTACCATAGTGTTTATTAGTGAAATTGCTACAGGGAATATTTTATATGCAGGGGAAGAAGACAGGAGAAGGGATAACAAAAGCTGACTACAATGCACTCCAGGGAGATGCAGGTGCTTGACGGCCACATGGGATGAGCTGCTGCTTGCTCACAGAAAGTAAGAGATCAGAGCTGCATAGGGGTGACTAAATTATATAAAATATAATTTTATAATATATATATAATAAATTATGTATCATATAATTTTTTGCACCAATAAAATTTGAGAGATAACCCCTTTAAACACTTCATCCACCGTGATGTACCTGTACTTCACAGTGGCTGCGGGAATGTATGGAGCAGGTGGCTGCCCTGAGCCTGTTCCATATGCAGTGGGTGGCTGCTGTATAATACAGCAAACACCCGGCCGCAATGATGCCGAAAAGGGTCATTTAACCCGTCAGATGCTGTGAGGTTAGGCAGAGGGATGTGGCTCCCTCTGCCTTCCAATCGCAGTGAAACTGCAGGGCTCCGATCGGTTATTATAACAGCCTGGGGCCTGCTGAAGCTTCCCAGGCCTGTCATGGTAATCTGCCTGATGAACTGTGCATGAGAAACAGCTTAGCAGGTACAGTGGCACAATCCCATTCACCATATTTTATTTCTATAAGGGTGAAAGGGACAGGGGATCAAAGGATGGCAGGTTCTAGCCCTGTAAGTGGCCAAAAGTTATTTCTTAAAAAGTAAAAAAAAAAATCTAAAAAAACATATACATTTTTTTAAAGTTTAAATCACACCCCTTTCCCAATTTTACATATAAAATGTATAAAGAATTTTTTTTTTAACATAATAGGTATCGCCGCATCCAAAAATGTCTGAACCATTAAAATATAAAAAGATTTTTACTGCGCGGTGTACGCTGTAAAGGAACCAATAAAATAAAATCAAGCAATTCACCATTTTTTGGTCACTTTATCCCCCAAAAAAATTAATTAAGCGATCAAAATGTTGTATGTACCCAAAAATGGTATCTATAAAAATTACAGTTCATCCCACAAAAAAATCCTCAGTTCTAGAGATCTAAAGAAATTATGCCGATCCAAAGAAAATTTTCATTTTTTCAAAGGTTTTTATTTTTTTAAAGTGGTAAAATGAAAAAAAATAATTATACAAATTCAGTATTGCTGTAATCGTATTGAGCCTCAGAATAAGAAGGTCATGTCATTTTTAGAGCACAGTGAATTCCGTAATATCAAAATCCCAACATTTTTCCCCCCCATTTTCTAATAAAAGACACGGTAAATTAAATGGTGCCATTAAAAAAAAAATAAACTTATAAATAAGCACTCAAATGTCTACATCACGGATGTCAAACTCGTGGCCCTCCAGCTGTTGCCAAACTACAACTCCCACAATGCCCTGCTGTAGGCTGATACCTGTAGGCTGTCCAGGCATGATGGGAGTTGTAGTTTTGCAACAGCTGGAGGGCCACGAGTTTGACATCCCTGGTCTACATGAACGGAAAATTTAAAGTATAACTGTCAATTTTTATTTATTTTTTTAGTATTGGATTTTGGTGATTAATATCACCTTGTTGGCCCTGTTTTAATGTCTGATTGTTTAATAAGTAACCCCTAAAAGCCACCTAAAAGTCCCCAGTATTGGCTATTTTTACCTGAGATTAAAATCAGGTTGCCCTGGGAACTGATAGTGAGTCAACATTGTAAGGGAATGTATAAAAAGCCAGGTTCTTCCTGACAGGAGATAACAGTGCTGGGCTGTGTGTGTGAACTTCTCCACATGCCTGTGCTTGGCAGACACTCCCTTAGCAGTGCTGGAGAATGTGGCTGCTCAGTGTATAAATGAAAGCCTTATCTGATAAGAGGAGAGCTTGTAGGAGGACTACAGGCTTCAGCCAGACCTGGGAACTTCACTGCAAGACTCCCCTATACAGTGCTGGTCTTCACTAACTTCACCGCTGGCGTCCTATGGATTAGCCTCAGGGCTGAGGGCAGCCATTTTAACAGAATAGTGAAGTTGTAGTTTTATGCAGACTGGTTGCTAAGGGCTGAATCTTATTAAATAAGGGGTAAGTAAGTCTAATAGTTATTGATTCAGGTATATTATCATATTAGTAACTACATATATGAAAACTGAAATTAGGGTCTAAATGTGACAGTTATCCTTTAAGAAAGTTATAGCTACTGCAATATGAGGATTAAAAAAATGAAAATGGTCCCAGTGGTTAATGGTTAATGAAGAGGATGCAGGTCCTGTTGATGAATCTGGTCCAGTCTTAAAAACAAATATATTAAAAAAGCATCGACATACAGTAAATACACTGCTATGACTGCCCAATGCTATTTCCAAACTTTCAGCAACATGGTCATTAGCTGACCTCCCATTACACACGCATACAAATCTGTCATAGCAAATGATCCTTTAGGGTTTATGAACACAAATACATTTTTTCGGTGTCCGTTTCTTTTTTTTATTTTGTGTGGCCCGTATGTGGAACCATCCATTTAAATGGGGCCACAAAAAATGGAAATGACTCCGTGTGCATTCCGTGTCCTTATGTCTGAATGTCCGTTCCTCAAAAAAAACAGAACATGTCCTATTATTGTCTGCATTACAGATAGGATAGGGCTGTTCTATTACGGACCGGCCTTTCCGTTCCACAAAATGCAGAATTTACATGGCCAGCAATTTGCCATGCACTCGTGTGCATGAGCCCTTACTATATGGGTCTGTCTGGTAAAGAAGACCAATTTTGAAATACTGAATTCTAAGTTAATAGAAGTGGGTCCCCTGTTTCTCAGCATCTAATATCCAGACAGAAAGTTGCTATACAATGCATTTATCACTTTGAAGGACCTGGTAGTTCTGTAACTATGCAGGTGTCCCATTGTTTTCAATGGGTACAGTTTAATGCTTAGCGGGGTTGAATGGGCTTAAAGGAAACATGGAGCTCACCTGCAATACCAGACCCAAAGCATGGGCAGCTGTGGAACTGTTGGTAAAAGAAAGCCACCATGTTTTTCTATTCCTAAATTAGAAAAAAAACTGCCATTGATTGGCTGTAGTGGTGACCATTATACACGTCACCGCTGCAGCCAGGAAAACAATCTGCATCGAGGAGGACCAGAGGTCCGTGATGGAAGAAGTAGTGGAGAATAAAGGTGAGTATTGATTCTGTTGTTATTATTAAAATCATTACAATGTTGTTCCAACTGGACAATCCTTGTCAATATGTTTATTCGGGTCCCCCATATATTGGCTACAGTAAGGAGTTATTGAAATCCCAGGCTCCTTTTCTGAAAGACTCAGTGTGATCATAAATAATATAGTTCTCATACATTTAAAAAGGTTCTATGTGTTACCACTACCATCATCATTCCCCATTCTCAATGCACTAGCTCTGAGCTGATCACAAGAACAGGGGCCCCAGGAGCCTGTAGTCTATCTGGCAGTTATATACAGTTGAATGCTTCATTCAAATGGGCAACTCAGGGTCTCTTGTTTTGATCAGCAGGGGCCCCAGTGGCTGGACCCCCACTGATTAGACACTTTTCCCCTATCCAATGAATAGGGAATAAGTCACTTAACTGAACTTAAGCTGAACTTAAACAACTAGACATTTTTTGCAGAACAAGTATAAAGTTAGTAATGCCAGAACTCATTGAAAATAACTAAGCTACATGCCACAAGTGTCCAGGTTAGACCCTGTTGGTCTATATAGACTTGAATTAACCTACCTATTGGATATGTTACATTGAACAGGGTTTTAAAAGACACTTAAAAGTTTAAAATGTTTAGTTAATGGCAGTAAAGAGGCAGAGAAGAATATATACCAAGGATAAAAGGTAATATATTTTGTAGTTCTAATTATATTAGGGGTTACCTGATGTACAAAGGAACTCTTGCTGAACAAATGTGAATATATTGTTAATATATCAGTTGGAATATTAAAACAATGTAGTAGTAAAACTGATCACATAGCCTTCCCGCTGCTTTCTCAAATCATAATGGCCCATAACATGAGCAGAAGAATTACTCACTAAGCATATAAATATTTATATTAATACTTAAAGCATAATTTTTACTTTCAAAATGTCCTCTGGATAATATCCTTCCATCAATGGAGTTTCTACAGTTCAACGAGATAAAGGAAAAGATAAATAATAATAAAAATTATGGTAATGTGGTTCCCTGAAAAGATTTCTTTTACTTTCCTTCTAATTATTACCCTGGCAGTATTTATGGTTTACATCCACTTTCCCTAACAGCAACAGACGTCATGAGTCATCTGCAATATCTAGCAACTGCAGTGTTTCATTGCGGACTAGTGCATAAGATAATGGTAATGTTGATTACAGAGAAGTAAAATCTGTCCACCAATGACATTCACTGTAAGCTTGTTACATTCCACACACCTGTTACAATTAAAAGTGATGTGACCTTAGTCACAGCTAACCAGCTTCCCAAATTAATGATGTACTGTCCTGTCAAAAGCTTAAAAAAATATTTAAAGGCTATGGACAATGGAAGTCCAGTTAAAACAAGTTCATGTACATTGCAATCTGCAATCTTTAATCATTCTTTTGTTTATTAATTTACAGACTCCATTATCTAGTATCAGATTTTCTAATTGGGATGTGTCCCTCCTAGTAGTACATGCTGGATCTGTGTGTCTAGGATGTTGCTGCCTTCACTAGATCTCATGCACTGGACTGCTTTACTGGGGCTCACAATCAGCAGATGCTCCAGGATGGCGAATATAGCCATTGGAGTGATATGCACCAGTATACCTTTTATTATGTACAGGGAAGCACAGGAGATTGCGCTCCTGTTACTTTTGGAGTCATAGATTAAAATCTAACATATTTTATTTTAAAGGGTTGTCCAGGTTCAGAGCTGTATCTAGACATAACCCCTTCTTCACCCATTCAGCCAATCTGAGTTGAGCACTGGAGCATTTCATTTTTTTCCTAAGATCCGATGACGTACCAGGCTATGCTAGGTGGAGGCTTCTGCCTAGCAGTGAGCCTGGTGACATCACCGGCACTAATGAGTGGTCTTTAGCACTGCCCTAGCCTGCATTGCTAAAGACCGCCCATTAGTGAAGGTGACATCCCCAGGATGACTGCTAGATAAAAGCCTCCACCTAGCAGTGTAAAAAGGTAAACAAAGAGCCCTTGCCCTACGCAATGCAGTGTAGGGCAAGAGGGAGCATAGGAGCATAAAATGCTCCAATGCTTAATTGAGAGGGGCAGAATGGGGGAAATTGGGGTTATGTCCAGGTTCAGCTCTGAAACCCGGACAAACCCTTTAATTTTTTGTGGTGTTTTGACCCTTGACCTCAGTTTATGATGTCAATTTTTACCAGTTACAGTGAACTGGTGGTTAGTACTGCAGCCTCTTATTGTGGGTAGTCTTGTGTTCAAATCTAGCCTTTTTTTTCCGCTGTGTGGTGTTTTCACCTTTGACCTCATTCCATGTTGTCACTTCCTTTTCCTGTCTTACGTTTATTCGGTATATAAATCTTTAATATTGGTTGTAATGGTATTTTGCCTGATGAAGGCACTCGTTCCGTGTCAAAATGCATAGTCCCAAAAAAGTCTCTATCTTGGATAAACTTCGCGTAAAGACCTCTCAGTACCAACAGCACGGTCAAGTCTGTACTTACCTCTTCTTGTTTATTTAAATCTTTATCAAAAAGGTTATGCAGCAACTGGGATTCTGTTTATTTGCCTACACTAGGGTTGTGCCTATTGGTAGCACAACCACAAAAGGTGAGCACCAAATAACTTGCATGTGAAATCATCCCGCACCCTATACAGATGATACTGCCCAAGTTGTGATGTGCCTAATTCTCTTTTGCAGGTATGCAAATATGCTAGACAAGCAGGGGGGGCTGAGACTCTGCCAAACTACTGACTATACAATTTCCCAATTGCTCTATTGCTTGGAACTACATCCATATCCATTGTCACTTCCGGACACTCAAGGAATGTCGGACTACATTAAAGCACTTCTACAAAAATTTCTGGGCCGTTAGAAAGGTACATGATGCAAATTGTAGTGAAGGCAATCTTTTTACTGGGAACTGTAAGTTGTTGCAAGTTGTCCTCTCCCTACAAGTCCCCCAGATGTGCCATGTGATCAGCACTCTGACTCTCCAACTGACGAAGCATCTAAAGTGTGAACAGGAAGTCAGTAACTGTATTAATTTCTATGGGAGCTTCAATGTCATTCTCATGAATAGAGAAACTGGCTTTCTGTCCACACAGGACATTGTCGTTCACATGACACAACAGAGGACCAGAATAAAGTGGCTAACCTACAAATACAGTGACCGGTAAGAATATTACCCTCCCTACATTTTATATCATGTACCTGTGCAATTGGCCAGAGAAGAAAAAATTGGAATTTCAGGGAGCATTCACAAGGGTGATGATTCAAAGATTGCCTTTAACAGCTGTCTTCCAAGAATGTGTAAACAACATTGTCTATGATCTGCTCTATGTCTGAGGTTGTATATCTTGAAAACATTTTGATCTACATACCTGACTTGATGTTTCATCGGACGTATATTTGTGGTGTGCTACAGTGTCTGCGGGAGAATAGGCTGTACGCCAAGTTTGAGAAGTTGTGGTTCTTGACTGGCCTTGCCCATAGGGTCTAAAAGCTATAAAGCAGTTATTGGGCTTTGATCATTATTAGCAATTTTTCCAATTTTTTTCACACTCACTGCGCCTATCTCATCTCTCACCAGGAAGGTTGTGAACACCAAAGTATAAAAGTCTGTGGCCAAAACTTCAATCCAGTCTCTTAAACAGGGTTTCTCTTCAACATGCATAATACATCATCCTGATGTTACCAGTCAATTCTATTGGAGGTGGGTGGCTCTTCTGTGGCTGCTGAAGTGGTGTTCATGGTTACCTGTGGGTTCTTTTTCAAGTCCTTCACCTCAGTTGAGGGTAATTCTTTCACTGAAACCAGCAAACTGCTTACCATCAAGTTTGAGGAAAGGGGATATCATTTAGAGGGTGGCAGTCACCTTGTTGTAATCTACACTGACCACAAGAATCTGACCTGTCTCTTTACTGCTCAGCAACTCAATCCTCATCAAGCCAGGTGGTCTCTGTTCTTTGCCCACTTCAACTTTGATCTGCTTTTCCTGCAGAGAAGAACATCTAGAGACATCCTCTCTACAAAAACCTGCATGTTTGCTTCTCACTTTCCCTGTGCCAGATGCTCTGTGGTAACATACTGCAATGGACTTTATTACAGACCTGCCTCCATCCTCTGACTGTACAGTTATCTGGGTGTTTGTAGACTGTTTTTCAAAAAATGGCTGATTTTGACCTTCTGACCAGGCTTCCTTGTGCTGTTAATCCTTCCAACACGTTCATCAAACATATCTTCTATCTGTATGGTCTTCATTATCACATGATTTTTGATCGAGGAGTGCAATTTATGTCTGAGTTCTGGAGGTCTCTCTGTAGATTGCTGGACATCAGGATGGACTTTTGCTCTGCATATCATCCTCAGTCCAATGCAAAGTTTGAGCAAATAATCAGGTTCTGGAAATTTACCTGCATCATTTAATTTCTTTTAGCCAAGACAATTGAGGATCTTTACTTCTAATATACTGTAGCATCCGTCCAGGTAAGTCAACCAACAAGCCTTAATTTAACATTCTGCATGGACAGAGTCTGCGGATTCTACTTTCAATTTCAGTTTCTTCAGAAGTATCTACTGCTGATGCCACCCTCAAGGGTTAGCTCCAGATCTGGCAGGAGACTAAAGCTTTCCTGATCAAAGTGACTGCTTATATAAAAAGATCTGCAGACAGGAGACACAGGTCACCACTGCGCCTCTCCCCTGGAGACCAAGTTTGGCTGTCCTCCA
Organism: Bufotes viridis; assembly: GCA_033119425.1. Taxonomy (NCBI): domain Eukaryota; kingdom Metazoa; phylum Chordata; class Amphibia; order Anura; family Bufonidae; genus Bufotes; species Bufotes viridis. Next base: position 149,461,632 of record CM065593.1, on the reverse strand, counting down.
GAAACATCTGGTTTTAGGTACCTTGCTATACCTTGATTGATGTTTCTTTTTGAGGCTCTGAAACAGATCTTATCTGTTACAAATTACACCTCCTACTTTCTCTACACCTTCTCCATGTATTTTAAATTCCTTCCACGTTCCACATCACAAACCATTGGCGCTCCAACTAACTGCTACTCCAGGTCTCTATTCCTACTTCAGTTGGTCCTGCGGATTTAAAGTTAAGAGCATCTAGGATGTCAGGAAGTTTGGGAAGAAATGTTTCTGTCTGGTAGACGGGAAGGGATTTAATTCTGAAGAAAGATCTAGAAGAGATTTAATTCTGGAGAAAGATTTTGGTAGCCTGCCGAGAACAACAATGCACTAGCTATTCTCAATAGGTTCCATCGTCAGCCTGGACCTAAGAAGAGGAGGTGTAAGGAGGGTACTGTTATACTGGTGGTCCATGCCAACTGACACCACTCCTCTCCCAACAGGCATGGCTGCCAAAACACTCACTGCTCCAGCAACTCTGCCATAATAGCTGCCCATGCCCACCTTCTACTGGCAAGCACGGTAACTGGAGTGCTCAGTCTTCTACCTGCTAAACCTCTGCCAGCCTATTCATCTTCTGCATACTGTTAATAGGGCACACACAGTCTTCAGCTCTCAAAAAAAGGATAGCACGCTGCTCAATCTGTCCCAGTCAATAGCTGCTGTCCCTGTAATTAATGTATATATTTATGTATGGAGGATATGATACTATTTAAGCCTGTTTACTCTTCTTCCCATACACATGACTAAGTGGGCTGAGACTCCAAGAATGTTTGGTGGCGTGGGAAGAGGCAAAAATTAAGGTGCTTTCGCCGTTCCACGTGTTTTTATAGATGTTGTACATTAGATGTAGATAAGAATAAATATTTCTGAACGTAATCATGCCTAGAAGGTGGTATAAGTATGAACTGGCCAGATTCACTGCAATGATGGAAAGAATTAACTGCATGACTTTTTGATGATCAGCTGTCCCTGAGTGTGGTGTGATAAGGCAGTTTCCTAGCTTGATGGTCTTTGAAAAGTTGTTTTGGTGTAGTCTGATCTTTTGTGTCTGACCTTTGTTGGTTTACTGGGTATCAAAAAATTTCCAGAAGGAAAAACTGTGGAATGGCACAATGCAGGGTTCTAAGAACATAGATCCTCCATAATTGTTAGTTAACGAAGAATGCAACTACAGGTGCATCTCAATAAATTAGGATATCATCGAAAAGTTAATTTCTTTCAGTAATTGAAGTCAGAAAGTAAAACTCATATTAATTAACATAAAACATGCAAAGGTTTCCTAAACCCTTACATGGCCCTTTATTCTGGTTCAGTAGGCTAAACAATCATGGGAAAGACTGGGAAGACTGCTGAACAATCATGGGGAAGATTGCTAAAGAAGCTCGCTGTTCACAGAATGCTGTATTCAAAACATATTAATGGAAAGTTGAGTGGAAGGAAAAGGCGTGGTAGAAAAAAGGTGAAAAAGCAACAGGGATAACCGCAGCTTTGAAAGGATTATCAAGAAAAGGCTATTCAAGAATTTGGGGGAGATTCACAAGGAGTGGACTGCAGCTGGAATCAGTGCTTCAAGAGCTACCACACACAGACGTATCTAGGACATAAGCTACAACTGTCACATTCCTTGTGTCAAGCCATTGTTGAGCCAAAGACAAAGTCAGAAGCCTCGTACCTGTGCTAAGGAGAGAAAGGGCAGGACTGCTGCTCAGTGGTCCAAAGTTCTGTTTTCAGACTAAAGTAAATTTAGCATTTCTTTTGGAAACCAAGATCCCAGAGTCTGGAGGAAGAGTAGGGAGGCACACATTCCAAGTTCCTCAAGATCCAGTGTTACGTTTCTACAGTCAGTGATGGTTTGGAGAGCCATGCCATTTGCTGGTGTTGGTCCACTGTGTTATACCAAGTGTAAAGTCAGCACAGCTGTCTACCAAGAAATTTCAGAGCACTACATGCTTCCCTCTACTGACAAGCTTCATGCAGATGCCGATTTAATTTTCCAGCACAACTTGGCACCTGCCCACACTGCCAAAAGTAACAATACATGGTTCAATAACTAAGGTATCACTGTGCTTGATTGACCAGCAAACTTGCCTGGCCTAAAGCCCAAAGGGAGAATCTATGGGGTATTGTCAAGAGAAATATGAGAGGCACCAGACCTAACAATTCAGACGAGCTGAAGGCTGGTTTCAAAGCAACCGTATTAAGTATCAAGGCTTTCATAACACCACAGCAGTGCCACAGGCTGATTGCCTCCATGCCATGCCTCATTAATGCAGTATGTAAGCCTGGCGCTCCGTTCCTGCACTTCTGTTCCCACATGCAGGCACGGGAGCCAGGCTCCCTCACTCCCTCCTACTGCTGCGTGCCGTGCTGACAGGCGCAGGCAGCAGGTATATTAACTATGGTATCGGCGTGCCAGCGCTCCCTTTCCCTGGTGGCACAGGCGCAGCTATGTAGTTCCTTCTATCCTTCTTATTCTCAGCAGAATCTGCGCTCCAGCTCAGAGTTCTATAGTGTATATCGGGTGAGTGCGCGCATGTCTCTTCTCCTTTCGTGAGGCAGCAAGCACAAGCCCTTTATCTTCCCCATCCTATGGCTGGCCTGCAATGTGTATTGCAGGCCAGCAGTGCAAAGTCATCATGTCTTTCCAGCAGCTTTCATCTGCTGCTCATTTTATTCATCCAGGTACAGAAAGACTCTTACACTAAGAATTAACAGTAAATAAAAGGTATAGATCTATGAGTTGTCCTCTCTGTCAAAATTCAGTCAATCTCAATTGTAGTTCAAACAAAACCTAGGCAGCTAACAATATGGCTGCCATTATCCTTTTCACATGGGCTGTCACACAACTGTGTGCAAAAGGAAGTATTTTGTATCAGAAGTTACATTTTATGATTGTTTCTGCCCTTTAAAACAATTTGATTGAAATGACATTACAATTTGCTAATTCTGCATATTCAGTGATACAGGAACAAGAGTTTTATCACTAGATGAAGTATGATGATTTTTTTTTAGGCCAAAGCCAGGAATGGGTCATAAACTAAAGAAACATATAAAGATGAGGTTGAGTCTTATTCTTTTTTTTTTTTTAATCCACTCCTGGCTTTGGCTGAAAAAACACCAGAAAACCTGAACATGTAAACCCACCCTAAAAGAGCCAGACCAGCACATTCATTAAAGCTTAAACCATACCAATCGTCACCTGCAGTCACAATAAGGAAAAGCTGAATGCACGCAGATGTACCTGGCTCATAATAATAAGTGTATAAATCAAATATCAATGTTAGCTCCTCCTAGTGGTGGCTGCTCATTATGAAACTAATCAGCACAGAATTCAAAGCCTAAGAACAGATTAGTGGACATTAACAAAGGCACAATACACGTGGAAAAGTACTTTGTAGGAAAGAGGAGCATGCTGAGTTTAGTTATGAAGCACCATGATTTCTGAATATGACCCTGCATCCAGCTTTCCCAAATGAGATATAAGTAAGAGATGGTTATATATCATTTTATAACAACTTTATGGAAAGTATAAATCAAGGACTCACATTTTTGCATACATCTCTTTATGTTATTGTAATTCTTTAAATAGTGCCTGACAGCACATGTCTCAGGGTTATGAGTACTAGCATTTTAGTCTAAGAAATCAATTTGTATTATAAATTCTAGAAGGGAAACCATATGACTTTTAATTTCTCATAAGAATGCAAGCTGCTATGTCAGATTCTCACAGGAAATACTAATAATCGCTTACCTCTCAATATATTCTGGCCTCTGGGGTCTGGCACAAATTAGGGCTTTAGGCCAGTTAGACTTTCCTATTAACATTTCAGTATCAGTATTGATCAGCCACATTAAGAATTACCCCCTAACCTCATTGGGCATTATTATATATTCTGTATAAGTCATCTCTATTCATAAATGCAGCATTTTTTTATAAAATGAAAAGTAAAATGTAGTCCTGGTGACTGAGTTCTTAAAGAGTACCTGTCACTTTTCTGGGGGGATGCGTTGGGGTTGGCGGTTGTGCACACAGTGAGCATTCTGCTATAATAACTGACTATAATTCTTTGTATTGGACAGATGTAGAAGACTAGACATGATTAGTAGCCCTGCCCTACCACCAAACAAAATTCCAAAATTCTGTTAAATGAAATTTTCCCTCGTCATATTGACTCTAATCGCCTTCGAGAAGAAACTTGTGATTTTTATGCACAGTCTGTCCGTTTGTTCAGCGCCCTTTGGATATTTCCAACAAGCAACAAAATATAATTGCATATATTAATTGAAATGTAAAAACTTCAAAACTTTTGACATGCCATAAAGACATTAGAGGAGTTGAAAGAAGACCTTCTCAAAATTGGATGGATGCTGCCATTTTAACTTTTCTGTTGTCAGAAAGTGAGAATTACTTGTATTACAATATAATGTCTTCATCATTGAGGAATCCATGCACTGTGACCCTCATAAACCCCTAGAACAAATTAATGAAACTACCCAGACAATCTGTACATAGGAAAGTTAAACGTGAGATGAAACCAAGGGCAAATTATTCCTTGTTAGTGAAATAATTACTTTAGTATACAGCATCTGTTGAGTCCTACGGGCACTGGATTAAAATAAGATGTTAATATACACTCCTCAATACTGAAATTGCAACACCAAGAAGGAAAAGTCATGGAATTATGGAAATCACAGTATCGATAGACATGTTAATGATATGAAAATGATAAAAATATGCAAACACAATATTCAAAATATTTCAGTCTATTCAGTTACGAGTAGGGGCACCATACATACAAAACATGCACTTACATACCTTGGCATGTTATCAATGAGGTTATTAATGTTTGTCCAAGGAATGTTCTGCAAGGCTGAATGCACTTGGGCATGCAAATTATCAAGATCCGCTGCTGGCAACTACCCTTATAATTGCTGACCATTGACAGTCCAGATGTGCTCAATGGGAGTCAAGTTCAGATATGCTGCATGCCATGGTAGCAAATTTTATGCCATGCAGGTTGCTCACAGTAGCACAAGCAACATGCAGCCTGGCATTGTCCTGTTGAAAAATGGCTCCTGGGACACTACGAAGAAAAGATCATACCACGACAAAATAATCGAGATGTTAGTCTACCTGAAATGAAGACTACAGGGGTCCTGGTACCGTAGATTATGCCACCCCACACCATAATCTTGGGAGTAAGATCTGTGTGACGTTACCATGTGAAGGCCTCTTTATGGCATTGTGCACATGGTCTCCAGACCAATCTGGCTATTATTATGTCTGAATAGGATAGACCTTCATTCCAGCCTTCATTGTCTCCTTGCTGTGTGCCATGATAGCCTTTGGTATGGTGGCATGAAGTCAATAGGACACTTGTAGCTGGATGTCTGTCTCGTAGCCCACTGTCATGCAAATGCCTTTGAATGGCTTGTATAGACACTGTTTGTCACCCTAGGCTTGGGATGTGACATCCAATTTCACTTGCAGTACAGAATTGATCACTATACACCTTTCTTCTAATCAGACAATTCATCCCTTTATAGGTTTACCTCTGTGCACCTCTTGCTGTCATTTCATAACTGGCATGTTTATGGACAGGAGACATTGCACATTCATCCCACATTGACTTGATCCAAGTTTTGAGATTTTATGTGGCTAAAAAAACTTTGCTTTCAATCTGGCTTTTATGCCCCTCCCACATGCCACAGATTGGAGCTAGTTGCATGAAAATTTTATCATCTGCAGATCTTAGCGGCACTTACTACTTCCTTAATTTGTCTAACATTACGGCTTGTCCTTCTTGGTGTTGCAATTTCAATGTTGAGGAGTGCACTAAAAGCTCTGTATCCAACACTTAATAGAAAAGGAAGAAGACACTAACAACTATGGAGATAAACAATGAGAGGAGCTAAAGAAACATAAGATCCACAACCACAGACCTGCTATCTAGAATGAAAGTATGGCTGTTATTACAGGTATGCTTGATCCTGATCCCCTTCACTGATTTCACTCATTTTTTCAACAAAGGTGTATTTACCCTTTAAAAATATATATAGTTGTAATGTGCTGCCCAAAAGTACTGACCTAAATGTATGCATACTGTACATTTTAAGCCCCAGATGAAAATTACATCGGCTTTAACAATAATATATTTATAAGACTTTGTTTTCTCACTTTACACTTGTAATTCAATATCAAAAGACATGCACAAGGATTTCACTTCCAACATGTATCTGGATCATCTGTGAATCATATAACATGCAATAAAGAGCAATAAAAATATTACACATAAAATTTGCAAGTTGGTATAATGCTCCACTGCCTAAATAGTTTTAGGCATGACCCTAAAAGCTAGTGATTGTTTGGAAGGCTATTGGGAATTGCTCCAACTCCTAGGAAAATATTGTTTCAAGTTCTGCCAAGACTTACTGGGGAGTGGTGAAGTGTCAACAAGACGGGATGCTGTGTCACAGCTTCAAACGCTGATAGAGCTGTCCTGATCAGTTCATCTGATGCAGCCTGACCTGGTCACAAAAAAAAATGCCATTGTTGTGTTGTTGGGCTCTTGGAGACTCAATTAACCTTTGTTCAAGTAATTCTTTCATGTTGTGTATTGCCCTGAGATGCACTTACCCACTGCTCCTTCTAAATTAGTTTCACCAGTGTCTACAGATTTAATTTGGTTCTGTAAGAAAAAAAAAACACACACAATATTGTGATTTCGGTATGCTTTTATCACTATTAATAACTAAAACAAATATAAACATTGCAAAATAACCCTCCCACGTGTTACTTTCACACTAGCGTTTTTGCTGGATCCGGCAGGGCTCAGCAAAAACGCTTACGTTACTGATAATACAACCATCTGCATCCGTTATGAACGGATCCGGTTGTATTATCTTTAACATACCAATGTCATGAACTCCATTGTAAGTCACGTTCTCAAACGTGTAATGTGGGAGTACTTGTCTGTTCCACTTCACCCCTTTGTCCTGACCCAAGCTCTTTAAGTCCAGTCAGCCATTCTGTCTATCTCCTGGTGTGCTAAGACTTGCTGAGCAGGTAAAATGGCCGTACAAATAGTGGCAAATATAAAGGGCAGCATATAGAAAAGACCATTTAAATGGCCATGTTAAAGGTAGATCCAAGTGTTTTTCTTTTCTCTGGACCTTAGGGGCCTTCTAAGGTATCAGAGCCTGGGCCCATCGGATGATACTCTGGTGGGCCAGTCTGATGGTGCTCTTCTCTCCTAAGAAAAAAATGTACTTAATGTGACTTCAAAATCAAATAAAATTTGATTATAAATATAATTGTGCATTCGCTGTACATATATGGAGCTCTGGTCAAGCGGGCATTGAAGTAACCGCTACTAACAGCCAGGCTCATGCTGTACCCACCTGCATAGCTGAAAATGCCGGTGGATTAATCCCTAAGGAGTTTACAAAGGGAGGGGTTCTAATACCCCTGAGCTCTCTCAGTTGAGACAAAATAATAGGGCCACATATCGGGTGATTTTAAAACCAGGAGGCACAGCATAAAATGAAGAGGGCTTACTTTTAACTTTGGCACACGTTGGGGTACAACATTGGGCAATGAAACGGCATATCTGTATAAAAATAGCAATTTTCACTTTGGACCATTTGCTGTGCGTTCATTTTGCAAATCACCTGTGGGGTCAAAATACTCACAACACCCCTTGAGGTTTTTTTTTTAATTTCACCTCAGAACCTATGCAGTTGTCGGCCAGGGCTGTATAAATAAAAATAACTAGCCTTCAAAAGCACATGGTGCTCTCTCTCTTCTGAACCCTGCAGTTTCGCCAAACAGCAGTTTACAACCACATAGGGGGTATTGTTGTACTTGGGAAAAATTATTTAAGAAAATTTGTGGTGCTTTTTATCCTATTACTCCTTGTGAAAATTAAACATTTGAGGCTAAAACTACATATAATTGAAATACTATGTAATTTTTAATTTCCCAGCTTTGAAGGGTTTAGTTTCCAAAATGGGGTAGCTTTTGGGGTTTTGCCCTGTAATGTTATCTCGGGGGCTCTGCAAATGTAACATGGCACCCAAGAACCACTCCAGAAAACTGTACCCTCCTAAAGCCGAATGGCGTTCCTTCCCTTATGGGCCCTGTGGTGTGCCCTTACAGCAGCTAATGATCACATATGGGCTGTTGCTGTACCAAATTACGAGGTGCTTGTTCTCTTGTAAGCCCTTTTGAAAATGAAAAATGTGGTGCTAAGTGCAACATTTTATTGGAAAAAATGTAGGGGGTCATTTATTAAGACCGGCGTTTTAGACACAGGTCTTTACAATCCCTATATCTGACGGTGGATCCACCGAAGTTGTGAAAAGGCACCGGCCTCTACATAACTTCAGCGCATCCAGCACCAGTCTATATGTAATCCAGTTCCATTGCTGGCTTACATTTAGACCATTTTCTAAGCCTAAAACAGGAGTAGAAAATGATGAATGAGACAGGCCTGCCGGTCCTTCCCCTACCTCGCCCACTTTTTTAGACCTGGCATGAGCGGAAAAAGTTGTAGATTGCGGTGCAACTAACCATCGCGATGTAATCTACATCTGAAATACGCCTAATATAGGCATATTTCAAAATAATAAATGACTCCCATCATTTTTATTTTCACAGCCAAGTGTCAAGTGGAGGGTCAAGGGCCTGAGGGTCAAGTGCTTACTACAGCCCTGGTGCCAGAAAACCATTTCAGCAATATCTGCCTTCCAAAAGCCAAATGGCGCTCCTTCCCTTCTGAGCCCTGCTGTGTGCCCACACAGAAGTCTACGGCCACATACGGGATATTGTCATGGTACTAAAGCAACAGTTTATTGGCGGAAATTAAAGTTTTCATTTTTACAGCCAAGTGTCTCTAAACCAGGGGTGCACAACCTTTTCTGGTTGGGGACCACATTGTCAGCCTGAACAAATTCCAAAGCCCAAGAATAAAACTTAACAGGGTATTACCAACTGAAATACTATATTTATGGCATATTGAACATACAGTATATATCATAAATGTCTACACTTCTAGTACTCCCATCTAATGGGAGAATGCCTCAAAAGTACATGTGAGCAGCCACAAGACATAGACATGCAAGTTTTTTACCAGATGGTTGGGGGCTGCACAGAATGGTTTGGGACCGCATGTGGCCCCTGTATGAAACTGTATGAAATGCCTCCTGGGTCGAATCGCTCACTACACCCCTCAAAGAGGTGTAGTTTCCAAAATGAAGTAAGTTGGGGTGTTTCTACCGTACTGGTACCTCAGGGTCTCTTCAAATGCAACATGACGTCGGAAAACCATTACAGCAAAATCTGCCCCCCCCCACCAAAAAAAAAAAGCTATATGGCGCTCCTTCCTTTCTGAGCCCTACCGTATGTCCATTCAGCATTTTACCAACACATGTGGGGAGTTTCTGTAAACTGCAGAGTAAGGCTAATAAATATGAAAGTTTGTTTTGCTTTTAACCTTTGCTGAAAAAATTGATTAAAATGGAAAAATCTGCACACAAAAAAATTTAAATTTAACCACTCCCGGACCGCCGTACGCAGGCGGCCGGGATCTTCTGAGTGGACGCATCGGCGCGTCCTATCGCGAGACCCGTGAGTTCCTGTGAACTTTTTTGGAAAGAAGACACCCCAAGGTATTCGCTGAGGGGCATAATGAGTCCATGAAAAATTTAACTTTTTTTCAAAAGTTAGCGGAAAGGGAGACTTTGTGAGAAAAAACAATAAAAAATCAATTTCCACTAACTTGTGCCAAAAAAAAATCTTCTATGAACTCGCCATGCCCCTAATGGAATACCTTGGGGTGTCTTCCTTCCAAAATGGGGTCACATGTGGGGTATTTCTACTGCCCTGGCATTTTAGGGGCCCTAAAGCGTGAGAAGAAAAATGCGTAAAAATGCCCTCCTAAAAGGTACTAATTAGAATTTGGGCCCCTTTGCGCATCTTGGCTGCAAAAAAGTGTCACTCATGTGGTATCGCTGTACTCAGGAGAAGTAGGGCAATGTGTTTTGGGGTGTATTTTTACATATACCCATGCTGGGTGAGAGAAATATCTCTGTAAATTGACAACTTTGAATAAAAAAATGTAAAAAGTTGTCGTTTACAGCGATATTTCTCACACGCAGCATGGATATATGTAAAAATACACCCTCAAAACACATTGCCCTACTTCTCCTGAGTACGGCGATACCACATGTGTGCCACTTTTTGCAGCCTGAAGTGCGCAAAGGGCCCTAAAACCAATGAGTACCTTTAGGATTTCACAGAGCCATTTTTATGCATTTGGATTCTCACACTTTAGGGGCTCCTAAATGCCAGGTGAGTATAAATACCCCACATGTGACCCCATTTTGGAAAGAAGACACCTCAAGGTATTCCGTGAGGGGCATGGTGAGTCCACAGAATTTTTATTTTTTGGCACAAGTCAGCGGAAATTGTTTTTTTTTTTTTTTTAATTTTGTTTTTTACAAAGTCTCATATTCCACTAACTTGTGACAAAAAATAAAATTTTACATGCACTCACCAAGTGTCTTCTTTCTAAAATGGTGTGATTTGGGGGGTATTTATACTATCCTGGCATTCTAGCACCTGAAGAAACATGACAGGTGCTCAGAAAGTCAGAGCTGCTTCAAAATGCCGAAATTCACTGTTTTGCACCATAGTTTGTAAACGCTATAACTTTTACCCAAACCAATAAATATACACTTATTGGACTTTTTTTTATCAAAGACATGTAGAACAATAAATTTAGAGAAAAATTTATATAGAAATGTAGTTATTTTTGAAAAATTTTACAACAGAAAGTGAAAAATGTCATTTTTTTGCAAAAATTTCGGTCATTTTTGATTAATAGCAAAAAAAGTAAAAATGTCAGCAGCAATGAAATACCACCAAATGAAAGCTCTATTAGTGAGAAGAAAAGGAGGCAAAATTCATTTGGGTGGTAAGTTGTATGACGGAGCAATAAACGGTGAAAGTAGTGTAGTGCGGAATTGTAAAAAGTGGCCTGGTCATTAAGGGTGTTTAAGCTAGGGGGGCTGAAGTGGTTAAAGGATGTCACCCAAATTTTTATTTTTTTTTTACTATTCTGTTTTTATTTCCTTATTGCAAATAATTTTATTCTATTTCCTGAACATGATCATTGGGCCTGCCATCTTGCCGGGGCTATACTTAACATAATTTAAAAAAGATTAAAAAAATTGCATTAAGGCAGCCACATGGGCCATAGACACAATGGTCAAAAGGGATCCCTATTGACATCTCCGGGAGAGTTTTCTAGGGGTGCTCTGTGACATGTGCAGAGGTCATTGTACAAGGAAAGAATAGATAAGCTTTGACAATCACCTACTGTGGATGGTGAATCCTGTCTTATCTACACACAGAGGTAATATCATTACAGGCAGGATTAGAATGACAGATAAGCAGGTAACCGCAGTGAAGTGGTCTGTACAGACCTTCTATTGTCGCTCCTATTATTAGGCTTAGTGGCCAGTGCAAAAACGGCAGGATTTTATGTTTTTTGTTTAACCGCTTGCCGACCGCCTAACGCACGGATGCGTCCAGGCGGCGGCAAGTTTGTTCCTCCTGGACGCATCCGTGCGTCATCTCGCGAGAGGCGAGATTTGCTGTGCACGCGCGCGTTCACAGCAGAGCGCGGCTCTGCAGTGATACTACAGCCTGCCAGCGATGATCAATCGCTGGCAGGCTGTAAATGTAAAATAAATTAGATCAAAGTGGTATATCAGACGCTGTTTTGTTAACAGCGTCTGATATACCTGCTACCTGGTCCTCTGGTGGTCCCATTTACTGGGATCGACCACCAGAGGACCAGGTAACTCTGTAAAGTTGCACCAAACACTACACTAAAGCCCCCCCCCCCCCACACTTTATAACCACTGTTAACCCCTTGTTAACCCCTGATCACCCCATATAGACTCCCTGATCACCCCCCTGTCAGGCTCTATTCACATGTCCATATGTGTTTTGCGGATCCGCTCCGCGGATCCACGGATCCACAGATCCGTGTCGCGGATCCGCAAAACACGGACACCGTCAATGTGCTTTCCGCATTTTGCAGATCCGCACTTTGCCAGAACTATATAGAAAATGCTTTTTCTTGTCCGCAATTGCGGACAAGAAAAGGGCATGTTCTATATTTTTGCGGAACGGAAATGCAGACCCGGAAGTGCGGATCCGCAATTCCGGATCCGAGCGGGACAAGGTCTGTCCCCATAGAAATGAATGGGTCCGCAATTCCGTTCCGCAAACAGAATTTCGGACGTGTGAATGGGGCATAAGGGTCCCTTCTCACCACCAGTTAGCTAGCTACTTGTTAGGTAGCTAGCGCCCAGCCCACCGCACCGCAGTCACTGATTTTGGCAGAGATTTTTTCATCCACGATGATCGATGCGAAAGAAAAAATCTGTGCCGTTCATTACCCATATGCTCAATATAAGGAGAATCGCAGAAACTCCTAATGCTGGCCATACGTGTAATGATTGCGGAGACCCTCAAATGCCAGGGCAGTAAAAATACCTCACAAGCGACCCCATTTTAGAAAGAAGATACGCCAAGGTATTCCGTGAGGGGTATGGTGAGTTCATGTAAAATTTTATTTTTTGTCACAAGTTAGTGGAATATGAGACTTTGTAAAAAAAAATATATATATATATATCAATTTCCGCTAACTTGTGCCCAAAAATTTTTTTTCTATGAACTCGCCATGCCCCTCACAGAATACCTTGGGGTGCCCTTCATCAGGCGAGTGATGTGCACGTATAAGGAGTGCAAGGCCAGCCTTGCACTCCTTATACGTGCATATCACTTGCCTGATGAAGGGCACATTGTTTGCCCGAAACGTTGCTTTATTTGCACCACCATGCCCGGCTAAATAAAACATAAAAAGCATTTATCACTGGAGTGCAGTCTCATCTATTCTACAAGTTTAAATAGTTACAATCGGTGGAGTAGGAACTCAACGTGACTTGCACCCAATATTGGTCAAAAGTGTGAATGAGTGCTGTGGTCCCTACTAAGAATTATAGGTGGTTTCTATTATGTCAACCCCTCAAAATCCCTTCAAATCTAAATTAGCCTTTAAAAAGTTCAGTTTTTGAAATGTTCATGAAAATTTGAAAAATTGCTTCTAAAATTCTAACCCCCACAGATCAGATGCTAGAGAAGGCAATGGGATGGTTTTTTTTTTGTTTGTTTTTTGCTGAATGTTAATTTACTGACAAAACTGTGTAATTTAGCTCATTTATATCATCCTGTTTTAATACAACTTATGCAACTAATACAACTTAGTTGGTTTTCTTTTCATAAATGCGACTTTTTGACAAGTCACATCTTTCTGCCATAAATGCGACTTTTCACACACAACACCATCACATAAGCTGGCTTAATTGTCCGCAATTGTCCGCAACTATTTCTGCTGATAAGAGGATGATATATGAAGCGTAATATGAACCAATTTGATAGCCCCGCCTACTTTGACATTTATAATTACTAATTTCTGTTGTGATGCATTCTTTATGATGTAAATTCTGGAGAAAACAGTTGATATATTTGGCGCAAATAAAAACGCCATTTTTTTGGCACATTTTACACCATAATTCTGGTGCAACATGCTTAGTAATTGTGCCATAGTATGTTCAAAATGGTGTTAATCAGCACATCATTAAAACAGGATGAGGGACATTTATATATCACTTTACGCCACATCTGTGCACCATAATGTCCAATTTTTTGAGCTTCTTGTATCAATCCCCATACAAAAGTATTGATTGGGCATCGTTAATTCGATATACCCGGTGCAACTCTAGTCCTACGAAAAGTATTATACAGTTTTCAAACCAGCACCTGGATCTGAATACTTTTGTAATTGCATATAATTAAAAATTTAGCATAGCCACTGAGGTATTCAATAAAATATCTATGAAACAGCACAGATAACACAGTGATACATCTCTGAGTACAGATACTGTAGTAGATATTACCTGCAGTCCTATGTACTACCACAGATAACACAGGGGCAACAGGGAGTAAAGATATTATAGTAGTTGTGCCCCCTACTCCTGAAACAATCTATTGTACAGTGCTCTTCCATGATGACTATGTGTAGCATTGTGCGCTGAAGCACATGAAGAGGACATCCTATCTAGTTCCAGCCCTGGAATCTGTAGCGTCATTAATAAGTGGACAGTAGTCCTACACGCAGAAGTGACCTCACCCACACTGAGTGGCTGCTTCTCTTTGTGGATCTGAGGACTGGTATATGCCAAGTGATGTCCCCAGTGCCAGTCACATAAACCAATGACCATAGCCCTATGGCAACACATATCACTGAGCCCCCATGTAGGGTGCACATGTCTGCAGCATAACTACCTTGTGTGCATCCCCCTTGTGTGCTGCCTTTTTGAGCTTCTCATATCGATCCCCATACAAAAGTATCGACTGGGTATCGATAATTTGATATACCCGGTGCAACTCTAGTGATACGAAAAGTATTCTACAGTTTTCAAACCAGCACCTGGATCTGAATACTTTTGTTATTGTAAATAATTAAAAATTTAGCATAGCCACTGAGGTATTCAATAAAATATCTGTATAGCGCCACCTGTTTGTTCTTTTTCTTATATCTTTGTCCTGCTCACTGAGATGGCCGCACGTGCTCAGTTTCACCCTTCAACTGCCTCCTGAGCTGTGATAGGGAGAGCTGAGACACGCCTCCTGAGCTGTGATAGGGAGAGCTGAGACACGCCCCCTGAGCTGTGATAGGGAGAGCTGAGACATGCCTCCTGAGCTGTGATAGGGAGAGCTGAGACACACCTCCTGCGCTGTGATAGGGAGAGCTGAGACACGCCCCCTGAGCTGTGATAGGGAGAGCTGAGACATGCCTCCTGAGCTGTGATAGGGAGAGCTGAGACACACCTCCTGCGCTGTGATAGGGAGCACATGGACACGCCCCCTTAGCTCCAGCAGAAAAGACACTCCCCTTGAGCTGTCAGCTTGATATAAATCTAGCAGAGCAATGAATGGGGAGATCTCGGAATCCATATGAGGTACAGGGCTGGTTCTAGCTTTGTTAGAAAGATATTGTCATGCGCTGATTTTAATTTTTTTACATTAGTCCTCAAATAACCTCTTTAAGAGGCTTCTGCCTCTTAACAAATCAGGCGCATAGAGGGATAGATCCGCCAGTCTTGATATATCTCCCCCAATGACTATTTAATGTTCTCTTAATTCAGTGGGATCTGTTTCTGTACTGTTCAAATGTAATGAAATATACGGCACACATTTGGCAGCAAACATTCTGTAGGTTTCATGAAAGGGTTCACTTTGGTTTGTTGGTCTTTGTTGTACTATTTGCATTTTAATGTATTCATTTCAACCACAAATGGAAAAGCTGAAGTCTCAAAATGCAAATTGTTGAATAATAATGGTCATTAGAAGAATAAAAACTGGGTATAGCAAACACAGGACAAAATATTCCATTTATTTTACAAAAGAAATAATCAAATGCTTCACAACAGGTCTGCTGATAGCATTAGGAGACAATGGGTGTATTCTACTTAAAATATAGTGATGGTCGAAAGATTTTTATGGTCATCAGGAATCTATCCAGGAAATGCAAAAATATCTAAATCAAACTCTCCATTTATTGTATACTCTACAATGTCATAAAATAAAGAAAATGACATGAGCTGTTGTAACTTGTCTCATGCAGTCATCTGTAAGTTATCTAGAAACTGGTATCTGGACAATAACTATATCATTCAAAAAGCTTAACGGTCAGGAAAAAATTGTAGAATGCCAGGCAGTCACTGAATACGAGCTATGGCTAGTTAGAGAAAGTATGCCACCCAATGTTCACTCTAAGCTTTTGCAGTTGCTGAGTTTGGTAGCTGGGGATACATCATAGAAAGTGGGGAAATGGTTAATAAGGGTGGATTCCCATGTAGCAATGCTACCGTGCGACATTCCAAGCTCTAACCTTTCTGTGTATATACCATAAAAATCTGATAGATGCGGCCTTTATCTCAAGAACAGAGCTTCATTCACCTACTGCAGTGTTTGGAGCGGTGGCTCTCTCCATTTACTTCTCTGAGAGAATGGGGCCCATGGTGGGACCTGCACCTATGAGACTCCTGTGTATATGCCACAGTCTTACTTGCAGTGCTATGCAGTAACACAGATAACACAGTGATAGGTCTCTGAGTACAGATACTGTAGTAGATGTCACCTGCAGTCCCATGAAACAGCACAGATAACACAGTGATAAGTCTCTGAGTACAGATACTGTAGTAGATATTACCTGCAGTCCTATGTACTACCGCAGATAACGCAGGGGCAACAGGGAGTACAGATAGTGTAGTAGCTGTGCCCCTACTCCTGAAACAATCTATTGTACTGTTCTCTCCCATGATGACTATCTGCAGCATTGTGCTCTGAAGCACAAGAAGAGGACATCCTATCTAGTTCCAGTCCTAGCATCTGTAGTCATTAATAAGTGGACAGTAGTGACCTCACCCACACTGAGTGGCTGCTTCTCTGTGTGGATCTGAAGACAAGTATATGCCAAGTGATGTCCCCAGTGCCAGTCACATACACCAATGAACATAGCCCTATGGCAACATGTATCACTGAGCCCCCATGTAGGGTGTACAGGTCTGCAGCATAACTACCCTGTGTGCTGCCTACGCTTTTCTTGTCAATGTCTTCAGTTTTGACAGTCAGCGGGTCCAGTAATGGGTGTTCCTATTGTTGTGTCTTTTAGGGGTCTTAGGTGAACTATCAGGGGCTACTTATCTACTGCAGTATTATTTCTACATTGTACCTGCAGTCCTATGTGCGGGGCTCAAAGCTCACACTGCCTCCTCCTTCTTACCAAGCTGCTGCTGTGACTTCATCCTCTTCTGGCAAGGACACAGCAGCAGCTCAGGAGGTGGGAAGAGGTGGCACCAGCTTGGAGCCCTGAACAGAAGCAGGCTAGCGTCAGAACGTTATGAGCACCATGTTCCTCATGGAGGTCTGAGACCAGGCCTGTGGCGGTGAGTGGGCCCACAGAGGCTTTGAATGGGGGCACTAGTGCCCTCCAAGCACAATTAGAAAATACGTACAATGAAAAACAAATTACAGACATTAAAAAAATTGCAGGAAAGAAGAGCACAGGTTTTACCTTCTAGGACTTCAACAACCAAAGATATCCTTAGGATTAAACTTTTTGCTATCTCCAATAAAAAGAAGCTGTGTTCTTAACAAATTACCTCTTTGTGATATGTCTCTCTTGGTTATCTTTAGAAGTAGGAAAATCTGTCAGCATTACCAACAGGGACTCGTGAAACCTGTCATCTTTCCTTCTAATTTACAGTAGTCTCTCTATAATTAATGTACATTCTCCAGAACATTCAGGAGCCTGACAACAGAGATTCTGTGATTTCAAATAAAGCCGTTATTTGTGACATGAGACTCCAGAACACAGGGAGACGCAATATTCATCCCTAAGAGTCTATTGCATTCATTTGTTTGTACCACTTGAATTTAAGCTAGTTATTTCTAGACAGTACGGATAAGTGCATCCTATAATTGCCTTTAGAATGGAATAAACGTAAGGTACAGACTAACAGAGAGCAGACGAAGTGGAACACAGTGGTACGCTGTCCTTCAAATCAAGGGCTCTGACTATAGAAAATACCATATACTGTATCAGGCAGACAGAAAAGGAGAAGTTTTAACAATCTCACCAGAACAACTGTGTCCAATCGAGTTCCCTAGAGTAGGGCTTAGAAAGGGATTCTGATTATATTATCTTCCACTCAAATCTCTAATAACTTCCCATTGGGAGTTACAGACAAGCTATATTTCACTTAAAAAGGATTCTGTTAATGGTCTCTGGCAAGTAATTACTATTTAAAACATATTTGGTGTCCCATGGTTCATATTGTTCTTCTTCTGACTTGAATCATTCGACTCCTGTGAGATTGGTTTGAGATAACCCACAGGAAATGATCTATATAATTCAACCAGGAACTGGGAGAAAAGTACTACTGGTGCCTGTGCTTTCAGATCGGAGACTAATAGATTTATCTAGCTTGAGGACTGCAAATTCTGGTTTTCTTATACAGGCAGGGAAAGTGTTGTCAAATATTAAATTGCTTGAAGCGGCGGATCTCTCAGCCTCCACAGCTCGATACAGAGCTCACCTTGATCAGTCTGCAGCTACTTACAAATTCTAGCTTAAAAACAAGGACAAATGTGAATGTTTGTGATGGTGCAAGACAGAGAAATTTGAGCTTATTATGCTACATTCTTAAATAGCAAAATACTGTAAAATACTACTGTAATAGTCTTAAAAAGAGTTTATTAGAGTGTAATAAATGAAATTACTTGCAGGAAGAGTTATAAATAACAAAGCAACCATAACTCCCCAGTCAAATCCAGCACCATTCTAAGGACCATATCATTTGCATGGGGTCCTCCCAAATCTCCCCGGACAGCAAATGTCGGGGGAGACAAACAGGTGCTTGGGGTAGGGCTTGTTGGAAGAGATAGTTGGGGGAGAAGAAGAATTTGGCCAACAGCTGTCTAAATTGTATGGCCAGCATTGGTGTGGGGACAATTCATCAGTATAACTTCATCAGCAATAACTATGGACAGTAACATAAAAACAGTGAAATAGTAAATGTCTAGTACTGTATTTGTTGGACATCCAGCAAGGATAACAAGGCATGGGGTTAGAATGGTGCTTAAAACTTTGTTGCGATCATCCCTAATATGTATTATACATAAAAATGTGCTGTGTAGTTAATTTTTTTAAAAATATTCCACACCCACATTTTGTTTAGTATATAGTTGGAGGGTGTCCAAAACTAAAAAAATATTACAGTTGCTATGAAAAAAATTGCTGATGCTCTGATGGTATGACATCTCGTCGCTCCTGGGATGCAAAGGCGGACCACCAAAGCGTCAGTGCTGGAGGTTTAAAAGGTGAGGCCTGAGTCTGTAGTATTTTGGGGGTTTTTTTTAGTTAAAAGATTTGCTGCTGCTATTTTTTTACTCTTGGAAACTCCTTTCAATGTACAATGCAGTTAGTCAGTTAAAAGGGTTATCCAATTTCAAGAAAAACCCCCACATGTGCCGGGCCCCTCACTGGCAATATACTTACCCTGCTCCTGGTCCTTGCACTGCCGCTGCTGCTTCTCCCTGCACACGGATGAAAACATCCAGTGTCCGGGGGAAATGCAGCCTAAGGCAGACCGGGACAGGGACGAGCCTCCTTAGCATCACCCGCGATGCTAGGGAAGCTCGTTCTAGTTCCCGCATGCCATTGGCTGCTCCCAACATCGGATGTTTTCATCCGTGTTCAGGGAGAAGCAGCAGCGGAAGTGCGGGGACCAGGAGAGGCGCCAGGAGCGGGGTAAGTATATTACCAGTGAAGGTCCAGGCACATGTGTGGGGATTTTCTTGAAATTGGATAACCCCCTTTAATGGGATCCTAGGTAGGTATCACAGCAAGGTGGGTAATGATACCTTTAAGGCATCTTTTATTATCAGACGAACTAAGAAAATGAAGGTTTATTTAGCTGGGTCCAGCCCCCTCAAGCGCCAAGGAGGTGGTCCCTCAGAGAAGCACTCTTTGCAGTTAGCTGCATCACAGGCCCTTCTCTGAGTTACTGCTGTAGTGTCCAAGCAGCGGCCTGCTACAGCTGTCATATAGTCCAAACAGGAGGGGTTGGGCAGCAGCTCAATGCAAGGAGCACCTCAAAGTGAAGGCCGCCTCCAGGCACTTGGGGGAGAGGCATTTACTGAAATTTTCTCACTCTTGATGATAATAAAATACTGCCATAAATAAACGATTCTCGTCTCACCCCAACCCCTACCTAGCCAGGTCAGCAGTTTTGTAGAATCAAAGCTGCTAACAGACGCCTTTAAGATTATACTTGACTTAATATAAAATTAAAACGCTGTCATTCTGATATACTCATCTCTGCCACATCTGTACATTAACATCACATTAACAGAGGACACATCTTGTTGTCTTTGTAAAGTAAATTCTGTCTGCCTTCACCTTTTTTTTTTTTTTTGTCAAAAACCCATATTTTCTTTTTCCTCCTTTTTTTTTTCTGGGTTGGCACATTTTATTATCTTTTATGAACATACTGAACTGTGAAAGAACCTGTTAATAGATAATCTGGAGTAGAATTTAAAACTCTCTACTTTTGGGGAAACTGCAAGCACAATATACATTCAACCAAAATCTTCATAAAAATCGTACAAGCTCAGCATCTAATATAAATGAAAATAGCAGGAATTATATTTCCATTTGGTAATGTATTCTCTGAAGCTATATGGAATGCTGCTGAAAAATATTTGAAATTCATATCGCAATAGGATGTTGTTTTTCTAGCATGGGCAATGAATCCTAAAGCTGTAAAACAGAGACAAGCACATTATCACCTTATAATATATTAACATTCTAATTAGATCAAATAAAGATATTTTAGGATTTTACATTTTTTATGACCACCTCATTATATGCTTTATGAAACAAATATTCCAGACTGTTACATTTTTTGCTGCCAATTCTACACTTGAGGCTACTAAATTGTAAATGAATTTAATCAGTTTTCTTGGAATCAATACCCCGTGGAAAGTGCATACATAGAAATTAAATCAACGCAAGTCACTTTATTTTCTTGTACGCTGCATATAACAGACCCTACTGAGCCATTTCCATCTTCTAATTATCGACACCAGGCATACTATACATAGTAATATTCCCTAATGTCATCTCTTTGATATTCTCACATGACTACCAAAATAATAAGAAATGAAGAGTAGTAGAGATTAATAACAGTAAAAAAAAAAACAACAACCACATTTTGCCCACATACAGTATGTACACATACAAATGTGCATATGCAAAGGTTTGGGCACCCCTTGCCATATTGAGCATTCTTTTATCAGAGTGAAAGATATAACATCTTCAGGGGTTAAACTTAGGCTCTGTTCAGGTCTACATTGTGGCTTCTGTTTAGACTGTTCTTCTGGATCTGTTACACAACACCAGCAATGCCCAAGGGACCCAACTGACTTATAATGGAGTACGTCAGGTTCTCCCAGGGCGTCTGTTATTTTCATAGTAAAATAATAAAATAACATTGTATGCAGCACCGTTTTTTTTCCAGAGAAATCCGATAGAATCCATCAGATTCAGCTGATATGAATGTGGCCTTAAATTTGCTTAAATTACAGATTTTCATTAATGCCTGTGACAATTAATGCCGTTCCAGTACCTTACAGGGGATGTGGCATCAGAAAATGACCCACTGTTTAACATATTTTTTAAGAATTTTTGATGGTGTTATTGTTATTTTAATGTCAATATCTATATTTAAAGAATAATAAAAAAAAAATCTTCAGTTTGCACACTGGCCACTAAGTCTAATAATAGGTATCACTTCTTGTTCTGTACAGATCACTTTAATGCAGTTATATATTAATATAATATACCGTATTTTTCTTATAAGACGCACCTGATGGTAAGACGCACCTAGGTTTTGAGGAGGAAAATAAGGAAAAAAGGTATGCTTTTGGTGGGTTTTGAACTAATGGTGGTCTGTGAATGGCACTGTTATGGGGGATCTGTGGATGGCACTGTTATGGGGGATCTGTGGATGGCACTGTTATGGGGGATATGTAGATGGCACTGTTATGGGGGATCTGTGGATGGCACTGTTATGGGGGCACTGTGGATGACACTGTTATAAGGGATCTGTGGATGACACTGTTATGGGGGATCTGTGGATGACGCACTGTTATGGGGATCTGGGGATGACACACTTATGGGGGATCTGTGGATGACACTGTTATGGGGGATCTGGGGATGACACTATTATGGGGGAATCTGGGGATGACACTATTATGGGGGATCTGTGGATGACACTGTTACGTGATTATAACCCCCATCATCCTAAAGAATACACTGATGTACTGTAGGTACTGTACATTGGTGTATTCTTAAGGGTGAGGGGAGTTATAGTCACATTAAATATGAACACTGTCCAGGGACTGTACCAATATTACCGTAGCTTACAGTAACTGATATGACTACCGTATAATCCCCCTCATCCATAGGAATCCACCCATTTACTGCAGATTCCTACGGATGTGGGGGTTTATAGTTATATTTAAAATAAACACTGTTCTCTAATTGGCATGTGTCTATATTAAATATGACTATAACCCTCCTCATCCATAGGAATCCACCAATATACTGAAGTACATGAGTGTATTCCTATGGATGAGGGGGGTTATAGTCATATTTAATATAGACACATGCCAATTAGAGAACAGTGTTTATTTTAAATATAACTATAATCCCCCACATTCATAATCATCCACCCATATACTGCAGTACATGGCTGGATTCCTATGGATGAGGGGGGTATAGTCATTTTAATATAGACATGTAGGGAGTTGATTGGTGAAGGGGTGGTTTGGGGGGGGAGCAGGACTCACTCCCCACCAATCAGCTGGATGGCCAGGCAACACAGAGGAGAAGGGGATCCTCCTGCGCTGTGGTGAGTGAAGGACGTGTGGGCTGGCGGCAGTACAACGCATACAGAGAAGCCACCAGCCCGCCTAACGATAGTGTAGATGAAAGCGCTTAGTGCTTAGTGCCGCGATGTATGCGCGGGCTGGAGGATTCGCTGAAGGCTACGTGTTGACAGCCTGCTCTACTGAAACTCCCGCCCGCCCTAAGTCCAGTCCGTCCACCCACAATTTAATGGCAACTCAGAACCGTTAGTAAGAGCTTCTGAGCTGCCGCAGCCTGCACATTTGGGGTCACATTTTGTTTATAAGACGCACTGACTTTTTCCCTCCATTTTGGAGGGGAAAAAAGTGCGTCCTTTAAAGCGAAGGATGTCTTTGGAGTGTGGGAGGAAAGCGGATTACCCGGAGGAAACCTTGGGCAGAACATACAAACTCCATGCAGATGTTGTCATTGGTTAGATTCGAAACCAGGACCCCAGCGCTGCAAGGCACCAGTGCTAGGATCCACGATTCACAATACGTGATTGTCAAATCTGATCTATTCTTTCCTTGTATAACGACCTCTGCACAGGTCACAGAGCATGCCTAAAAAATCTTCTATAGAAGTCACTGAGGTCCCCTCCTGACCATTGTGTCTATGGCCCATGGCCCATGTGGCTGCTGTAAAGCATTTTTCTTAATGCTTTGTAAATGCTGTTAAGAACATCTCAGCCAAGATGGCCGCCCCCATAATCATGTTCAGGAATAAAATAAAAAATAAAATAAAAAAATCAGTAAATAAAATCCGAAAATATGTGCTGCTCTCTGGTTTTAATTGGCAGATAACATTTTTGGTGACACATTTACTTTAAAGGGGTTTTCTCCTGAAGAATGGCTTATTTGGCATATGCAAAAAAAAATTAGACCAGCACCTCCAGATGATATGAAGTAAAGTACAGGTGCAGGCTACCACGGCTGCAATGCACAAACAAACATTACGTGTAGCAGCACACTGCTCCACATGCAAACATTGGAAAGGTGGGTTAATCTGAATTGCATTACTGCTATACTTACTAAACGTGAAAATCTGAAGCTCTTTTTGCACATTTTTATTAAAATTGTGTCGGGCCAATCTAACAACGGCAAAGTGGCTTCTACAGATGGAAACCTACACTATTAGACTTGTCTATCCTGGGCCAAGGCCTACAACATTCAGGGCAATAAGGAATCCAACTATAATGCTCAAATTAAAAGCCTTGGACAGATGGGCAGGAGCGCATAGTCAAAATTGAGGCAGCTAATCCCCCGTGTAGTAAGTATAGCAATAAAGCAATAATCCATGTGCCCAGTGTTTGCATGCGTCTTTGCACATGGAGTAGTGCGCTTCTACATGTAGTGTTTTTTTAGGGCATGTGAACATATCCTGCGTAACTGGGGCCTACTACCCAGAGACTTCCCGCTGGCTTCACTTGGGAAAGGCAGCCAAACAGTTAAATGATAAAATGATTTCTACCAAACTTCACAGGCTCTCTGTTATGTTCCCCCATAGTACAACTAAATAATAAAGAGGTTGACCCGGCACCCCTGCCGTTCAGCTGTATGAAGGGAAGGCGAGCACAATTCACATGTGCCGTCCCGGTTCTTTCTTCATGCTCACTACTGCTATGTCTATGGCGAGCAGGAAGGGAGAAGGAACACACGCACCTTCCTTTCATACAGCTGATCAGTGCCGGGTGTCGGACCCTCGCCGATCTTATATTGATTACCTATCCTATCAGCTGTATGAGGAGACAGTGCGCGCAGTGTGCACGCGCCATCTACCTTCTGTCTTCCTGCTAACTGCTGCTGTCTATGGCAAAGCAGCAGCGAGCAGGAAGAGAAACGGGAGATGGCATCAATATTAAAAGCCCCGGACAACCCCTTTAATCTCCAAAGTACAAGTGGACAGGTCAACAAAATTATTCTGGAGTGAGCCCAAAACCTGCACAGAGCGCTACTCACAGATTTCCATCATATGTTCAACACAAACTAGCATTGAACCGCTGAAATACGGAAACGGTACACCTCATCCCATGCTTCTTATATTCCCTTCTTGTATTCCCTGCATATTACTGACAAAATATCTGTATATTACAGAGAAAAGGAGTCAACTGATCACAACACCATTCTGTTTCTAAGCAATAACTAGTTTCTCTAAGTGACAGAATAACACATTGAGCATGAAGCTGATGTGAAGTATGACACACTGGTTATTCTTAGAGCCTCATCATTACATAAGGTTTGTTGTCTATAACTTGCCAATTTTCTGCCTTTTTATAGGTATGGTATGTACTAAAAAAAATCACTTATATTAAAGGGGTTCTCCAGCTCCAACTTAAAATTTCATGCAAATCCTCCCTGGAAAGAAGGTTATTATACTAATAGAAACCCTCCGCCGCACAAGCGTTCCCACGATTCTCTTCTCGGTCACGTGACCACTCCTGCAGCATTTCAGCTCTTCCGGTCCCTCACCGTCTTCTTCTTTTCCTCTCTAATGCAGGAAACGTTGCGTCACCTCTAAAGTCACTGCTTCCTGACAGCTGCACGCTAATGTGCATGCGCCACGACCGACGGCCATCTTCTGAGCGTACAGGCTTCTATGTGAAACATGTACTGGCTCATGCACAGAACGATGTAAGCGTTGTGTACATAACATAGTGATCAGCCACAGAGGCACATTCGGATTACTGGATGGCACTTGGGGCAATGAATGGCACATGGGGGCACTGTGGATGGCACTGACTGTATAATAGTAATGTATGATACAACCTTTATCTGTCGTTATCTGACTGCGGGATAGTGTACTCACCTCATCATGTGTACATACCCCCAGATCAGATAAGAGACTGGATGTATCATATATTACTGTGATGCAGTCAGTTCGAGTCAGGAGAGTGCAGTTGGCCTGGAAGATGCGGCCTGCACACGGACCGCATTCCCCAGGCTGATTATGGTCGTAACACACAGACCGCGTTCTCCAGGCTGGTCATGGTCGTAACACACAGACAGTGTTCCCCAGGCTGATCGTGATCATAACACACAGAGTATCACACATGAAAGGCCACGATAAACACATCAATGCTGCAAATAAAATCCAAACATTATAACTAGAATACTTAAATGCACTACAGGAGCCGGATCATTCCTTTATTATAATATAGATTATGTTGATTCTTCACCGGTCATCAACATACACCATATATTATAGTTTTTCCACCTATACAGCATTTTTATACTGTACATACACACATTTTGTTTAACTGAAACCATAAAAATGGTTTTCAATGTTGACTTTTTTTATAGAAATTTAAAAGGGATAGTAAAATTTGGCCTTAACTGTAAAAGTCTGCACTGCAATATCTTCACTGATGAAGCTCATGAAAGACAGGGGCAAGAATAATCAGTGCTATCCAGGTTAGGGTGCTATAAAATACACAATTAATTATAACAAGGAATCGCCCATGCATTTCAATGGGCAGGAATTCCCAAATCAGCTGTAAGGAAAAGTTAGATACAAAATGACCTTCACTCTTCCTGCCTATATGCAAGTTTCACATGATATGGCCATTCCTCCCCATGGACAGGTGAATTCTTGACAATACCTTAATAAGGGAGAATTAACAGGGTGATGATGTATTCTAAACCCCTACCTTATATACGTTGGCTCCCATTTCTTACACATATACTGCATAACTAATTAAATAAAAGCTATATTTTCATAACTTAAAGAGTTATAATAGACTAAGTATATTTAAGGAACAGTTTAAAAAATAAAAATAAAAAAGGTATTGCAAATAAAGGCTAAAGAGTATAATTCCTTCAACAGCATAGATAGTAAGACAGACACTCTAGCAAGACTAAGGTGATAATTTGTTGTGTCCTATTGTTTTTGCTTTCTTTGTGAATTTGAGCTAGTTCATATGGCCGTGGATTTTAAATCCACAACGGAAACGGCAGTGAGTTAGCCGCACTGAACAGACCTTATCCATGAGCAGCAAATCGGTGGAAAAAAATCTAGAGGTTCGGGTTCTGATTTTCTGCTACAGATTCCTCATTGGATTTTTCCACACGATTATAAAGCTGTGTGAACATACAGTAGTTTTATATTACGGTATAAAGCTAATGGTATAGTATCTGCTATACCCAGAACACCATTGTCGCTTTCTCTATTCACTGCATGGCGCTTGATAAGGATAAGAGAAGGCAAAAATGGTAATAAACTGCTTCTGTCTTCTCCTTGTGGTCCCCATGCATCTCTGACAGCTGAGGAGCCGACATGATTCTGCTAAATTTCAGAAACAGTAGCTTTAAGGGGATTGTATTATACTAATAAAATACAGTAAAATAATAACATAACTGTACAATTATAGTAAACTAATAACTTACCTCATCTTCACTGGCCCCTCCAATCCATTGCTGTTGTTTCTTCCTCTTCCCTCGTCTGCACACGGTGATGTATTGTTGTGGCTGCAGTGGTAATGTCATCTACAGAGCGGCAGCCAGTCAGTGGCCTCAGAGGTGTATGGCCAGAGACTGCTGAGGTCTGAGGCGTCTGGGACGCCACTGCAGCAACCACAACGTGATATGTGATTGGCTGCAGCCCAAGGAAGAGGAAGGAGCAGCATCCCAGGATCGGAGGAAGATGGCTGTTAAAGACGAGGTAAGATATTTTATTATTTTACCAGCCCCACTGCAGATTTGTATAATAACATTTTAACTCAGACAATCCCTTTAATAATAAAATATCATGGGAAGCGCATACTAAAAAGCAACTTAAAAAAAGCAAAGATTCCTAACTGAAATACTGGAATAAAGCAGTGTGTGGATAAAACCTGGCCTCCCATGGGTAATGTAATTAAGGCTGGGATAAGGTATACAAATGCAAATTGCATTTGTTTTTTCACTAAGTGGCCCGGGGGGAATATAATGTATCCACAATTGTATATAGTCACATAATACCAAGCTAACTTACTAGCAATGAGCCATAGTTGTAGATAAATTCATCGGTGATCACCTGGGGACGAAATACCTGTAAAAAAAAAACACATATTGATCAAATAGGTATTAATAAAGGGCATAAAGAGTATGGGTAACACAAAGCCGATGGTTAGCCAATGATGATAAAAGAACAACTTATTCCTGAAAATGTATAGGGTTTGTTGGATCATGTAATAAGTAGGTAATTGTTTTCATGAGCACCGTGGTTGTAGAAGAACAACACACACAAAACCAAGTGAGACCTATCTGAGATGACCACTAAATATTGCCTAGATGAGTTGTCCAGCTGGGCAAAATTTTTAGTTCAGCATTCCGAGTGGTTAGAGAAAACTAAAGAATCAATACTCATCCTCATCATTCCCCCACCATTACAATGCTGCAGACTTCCACTTCCTGGTCTGGGCTTGACTCACAAGAATTGGTAGAAGGTCACACAGCCAATTACGGACAACTTTGGTGACCTGCATTAGCCAGCGATTGGCCAATCAGGGTATGCTGAGACTAAAACAGGAAGGAGAGACCAGAGGGAACTTGGCAAACACTGCAACGGGAGGGCAGGGATCAGCAATGGTGAGTACTGATTCTTCTATTTTTCTAAACCACTCTAACCACTTTTTTTAAAAAACTTTTGCCCCGCTGGACAACCCCTTTAAAATTGTGTTTTAGTAAAGTGGTCTCAAAGAAGAGTCAATATTTAGTAGTTAAAGTCAATATACATAACATATAAGGGAAATACAAATCAGTTACAGAATATTTTTAATGGGTTAAAAATGTATAACTGTGGTCATTTCTTGTGACCCCCTACATCCAGAACTGGCATAAAAAACTTGCACGCTCCCATTTTGCGACTTTGTGAATGTCCGCACACCTAAAGTTATGTGCACGTGACATTTCTACCGCAGTGGACAGTTGCGTAAGGAGGGGGTAGGCATTCACTATCATTTTAGCCAGTTTCCTGGCCCCTGGTTGGTGTAGATTTCGATCTAGGCGAACAGACTGGCGGAGGATGTGTCTGATTTAGGACGAGAAACACCAAAAATACTTCTCCATATAATGATGTTTAACCCATATACGTGACAACACATAGAACCAACAAGAATATATGGATTTACTGTGTAGTGATTAACATGATCAAACACAATTCATGATTAATATATAACATTTTATTAGTAATAAAAGTACAGACATGATTGACACAACACAATAGATCAAAAAAACTTCAAATTCATAGGAGTGGTGGTACGGAGGTAAGGGAGTCCAATAAAGTGCAAGTGCATAAACTGGTCAGGAA
The DNA here is from genome assembly GCA_033119425.1 of Bufotes viridis. NCBI lineage: Eukaryota > Metazoa > Chordata > Amphibia > Anura > Bufonidae > Bufotes > Bufotes viridis. Next base: position 149,432,698 of record CM065593.1, on the reverse strand, counting down.
AAGTACAATAATGGTACGTGTAAAAATTGTATATCTAATATATTTAGTGACCTTGCTAATATATTTAGACTGGTAAGAAAATCAGAGCAAGTGCAGAAGAATAAATATACCAAGATACTACAAAACAATGCAACTCCTTGTCAGGGTCCTCAGCAGGGCATGGCAGGACGATGGCGCGCCAGGTAATTAGCGGCCCCCTATTATTAGATAATAGGTTTGCTATTAGTAGGTCTTGATGACAATCACATATACACCTGTGCTCTCTACATACTATTGGCCTATGGTTAGTCATGTGCTTGAGGTAGATTGAAAAATATTTTCCTGCTGGCCCTATGCATGCTTCCCATAGCCACACCTCCAGTCACTACGCCTTGAGAAAGTAGACAGGGAAACGCACGTCGGGGTGTGGATTGGTGGTCTCTTGGTGAGGAGAGATCTGTTACTGGTCAGTATATTGCACCTTTTATACTGATAACTTGGTGTTTGCATTGTTTTGTAGTATCCTGGTATATTCATTGCTCTGCACTTGCTCTGATTTTGTATTAGTCTAAATATATTTGCAAGGTAACTAATTATATTAGATATACAATTTTTACAGGTACCATCATTGTGCTTCTCCTGACCAGTTTATGCACTTGCACTTTATTGGACGCCCTTACCTCCGTACCACCACTTCTATGAATTTTAAGTGTTTTTATTCCATTGTGTTGTGTCAATCATGTATGTACTTTGATTACTAATAAAATGCTGTATATTAATCATGAATTGTGTTTGATCATGTTAATTACTACACATTAAACCCATATATTCTTGTTAGTTCTATATTTATGAAGAAGCCTGTATCTCATAAATTAAGAGCATCCTCCAGCGGCACAAGTCTTTGAAAAATGACCCCCAATGTCTTTTTGTTAGGTTTTATTGTGTATATATTATAGTCAGTAGGCATGAATTGACAAATGTTTCTACAGTAGCAAACATCTTGAAAAAAAATAACAGCCACAAAATACTGGATTGTAGAAAAAAGCTTGTGGCACTCTTTGTGAGTACGCTACTGGAGGTCGGGTTCCCACCCCTTAGTATCAAGAAGGAAATAAACTCCAGTTTGTGCGTTGAAAAGAAGTTTCTTTTAATCAGAAGTGCGGTAAATCATATACATGCGTGATGTTTCAGCCAAACTTTTTTTCAACGCACAAACTGGAGTTTATTTCCTTCTAGCCACAAAATGCTGACATTCATTTTATTTTAAATATTTCCAGGATTTCCTTGAATCACATTTATTACCTATGTTTTTTTAATAAACAGGTGTTCATAGACAGGCTGGGTATTGGAAGCTTTTGATTTTCCCATGTTTTGAAGTGTTTTATGAAATGTCAATAGCAGTGCTCTAATTCAGTGGTTTCCAAAGTGCATATTAATTTCAGTAGCGAGTGGCTTCAAACACATGCTCTTTGCTCCATGGATGACCTGGACCTAACACCAGACCATTTTCGAGATGGGTAGGGGTTTCAACAACCAAACAGTTCGGTTGACATGTAACAAAACCTTTCAAGGTTTGTGCTTTTACTCATCCCTGTAATGGAGACTTCAAAAGTATAATAAATAATACTGAACCTGGGACGTTACAAGATGAAGTATTATCGCCATATTAGGAAGACACGTTTTAAGCTGTTTAGCCTGGACCGTTGAAGGATGTTTGCGTCCGGACACATTTGACAAGGAATTGAGAATATCACCTGCAAAAATCACCAGAAAAATTGTGAAGATTAGGTAGTACAATGGTGGGAAGCTTTACCAAAACTGTCTAAACCTCCAAAATGTCAGGGTCCAAGGATGCCCAGATGGTTCAGGCTGTCTGCATCAGTCTAAGCAGGGGTGTAAACCTTATAACGCCACAGTACACATGGGGTCATTTATCAAACTGGTGTAAAGTACAACTGGCTTATTTGCCCATAAAAAACAATTAAATTTCACCTCTCATTTTCCAAAGTAGCTGTCAAAAATGAAGGTGGAGAGGGTGTGGCTTAGCGCGGCATGGAGTGAGACTGCGAGTGTGAGGAGCTCCTGCCATTTATTCTGTTTTTAAGCTACCGGAGGCAACTTACCGCAACCACACTCGAGCAACTGCTGCACACAGGCAGGTGAGATGGGCCGCAGCTCGCAGAAACCGGGCAAGACGCCGAAGGGTCCCAGGAGCAGTGGCAAGGAGGAGCGGGAGCCACGGCCGCAACATGGCGCTGAGGAGGAGGACGGGGAGGTCCCACGTTAAGGCATGCGGAGCAGTGTGGCAGCGTGGCTCAGTAAGTTCGCCCGAGATTCGGGCCCGGACAGTGGAGGCAAAAATGAAATGGAGCCTTCATCGGAAGATGAAGGGAACTCCTCGGCAGATGGGGACAGTGTTATGGATGAGATCCAGGAGCCGGTGGCCGAGGGAGGGAGTCAGGCGGATAAGGAGCCGACGCTCCATGATGTATTAAAAGCTGTGTCACGCTGCAGCTCTACCATAAAATCATTATCTCTGCAAGTGGGAGGCCTGAGAGAGGATTTATCCCATATACGCCATGATCTTCACAAAATTTCTGAACGTACCACTGAAGTGGAAAAAAGAGTGTCTGGTATTGAAGAAGAGGTGTCACCTATTAAAATGGTGTCTAAGGCTGCTGGTCGGGACATTGCTCAATTGTATGCCAAAACAGATGACCTGGAAAATAGGTCCCGACGTAATAATATAAGAATAGTGGGGGTCCCTGAAAAAGCCGAGGGGTCCAACCCCACTGAATGTATTGAGCAATGGCTGCAGGATAATTTTCAAGATAAAGGCCTGTCTCGTTTATATGCAGTGGAAAGGGCGCATGGGTGCCTACCAGACCGCTCCCTCCAGGAAAACTGCCTCGTCCTATATTGGCTAAAATACTACACTACAAAGATAGGGATACCATATTGAAGAAAGCACGTGACTGCCCAGAGCTGTCTATTAATGGGGCAACGATTTCTATCTACCCGGACTATTCATCTGAAGTCCAAAAACGCAGAGCACGTTTCCTGGATGTAAAACGGAGGCTTAGAGCCCTACAAGTACCATACTCCATGCTGTTTCCTGCACGACTGAGGGTAGCAGCCCTAGGATCTACGCATTTCTTTGACTGTAAGGAAGATGCCCTGAAATGGATGGACCTCCATGAAACCCATCTGCGACATAGGGATCAGGATACATGAAGAGGACATTAGGTTGCTGCGGGTAGTTTTTTCTGTCAGTTGTTAGTACAATGCGGACTTTAGTCTGTTTACCTGTTTTCAGGGGCGTAGCTAACGGCTCATGGGCCCTGGTGCAAGAGTTCAGCTTGGGCCCCCTTCCCTCAGTGCTTTGTGTGTCTTCTTATGAGGCACAAGGGTCTTTGGGCCCCCTCAGGCTCCTGGGCCCGGTAGCGACTGCTACCTCTGCACCCCCTATAGCTACGCCCATGCCTGTTTTGTTTTCTGGTAACGTATTACATTATGTTACAGGAGTGGACTCATTCTACATGTTGTTGCTAAGGACTCTGACCTGTGTACGTATTTGCGCAGGGACAGATGGTGCCGCAACAACGGCTAGGTATCTTTGCGTATCGCCAATTTTTCATGTTGGTTACTTTAATTCACTATGTGGATTTGTTTTTCCTGTTGAATGTTAATTTGGGGATTGTAGGGGAGTGGGGGGGAGGGGGGCTGTACATCGTAATAACAGGCAACAGCAGCTACTGGATGGGATCTTCTCTATTGTGCACTCTTGTACCCACATGCTGTATACTTATATTTGTACACCTTTTTATGACTCAGGTGACTAGGATTGTGAGTTGGAATGTGAGGGGACTGGCCGAGACGGCGAAACGCCTTAGTGTATTTAATTATCTCATGCGGTTTCAACCTGCTATATACTGTCTACAGGAAACCCACTTAACTAAACTGTCGCTCTATACGATTAGTAAGAGTTGGGTGGGCTTCTCGTATCACGCGGTGTTCTCCTCATATTCCAGGGGGGTGAGTATTTTAGTTCATAGAAATACACGTTTTACATGTCTGCAGGAATACATTGATGTGGAAGGTCGCTTTGTGTGCCTGTTTTGTGAGGTTGAGGGGGTACGCATGGTCCTGGTCTCCATATATATTCCTCCCCCGTTCTCGATGTCTCCGTTAAGAAAAGTGTTAGAGATTCTGGCGCAATACCCCGGTATCCCCTGGTTGATCATTGGGGATTTTAACATGGTCCTAAATTAGTCCATGGATAGGTGCAGGGTGTTAGGTCCCAGTGGTTATCCCGGTCACTCATCTCTGTATCGTACAATGGAGGAAGTGGGGCTGATGGATATCTGGAGGGTGCAACATCCAGAGGCCCGATGTTACTCTTGTGCCTCATCCACATACTCTTCACTGTCCCGAATTGACCTGACCCTAATTAATTCTGTAATGTTTCCTTTGGTCTATTCTACAGAATATTTCCCTAGATCCATATCTGATCGCTCCCCTGTCCAAATCGCATTGACCTTGACAAGTAGGGTTAATAGAAGCCCAGGAATGTGGAAATGTAATGCATATTGGTTGCGTACTTTGGGGGAATTGGACGATGTTGAGGGTGCACTAAAGGAATACTTCAGTTTTAATAATGATACCGCTCCTATACACGTGGTCTGGGATGCCATGAAGGGTTTTTTGCGTGGTGTGCTGATACAACGAATTAGTCGGCATAAGTCCTGCTCTCGGAAGAAAGATGTCCGTATGCACAAGCAGGTTAGGGCGGCAGAGTTAGCATTTACTGTACATCTAATCCCTCGGATGTTACGAGTAGCACTTTGAGAAACGCTCAGGAACAATTGAGATGTCATCTGCTTCAAATGGCAGATAGGAAGCGTCAATTTTTTAAGCAGCAATTCTTTGCGGAAGGGGAGTGTGTGGGACATCTGCTATCAGTCATTTCCAAGTGTCAGTCAGGGTCGACTTGTATTACAGAATTGATGAATGAGCAGGGGCAGTGTAAGCGCTCTACGGAAGAAATTCTAGATATAATGGAGGCCTTCTACACTGATCTGTATAAGTCTAAAACGGGGGGGTGCAGAGTCATTATGGCCTTCTTAGCAGGGGTTAATCTCCCCCGTTTATCCCCCGAGGATCGACAGTGTAGAGGAGTTGGATTTAGCTCTAAACACCATGGCAAATGATAAAGCCCCAGGCTCAGATGGGCTTCCCATAGAAATTTTTAAGCAGTTCAGGGGCGTGCTATTGCCGGAATTGCTGAAGGTATTTCAGCGGTCCTTGGTAATGGGCTCGCTGCCCACTTCAATGTGTGATGCTTTGATAGTAGTATTGCCTAAACCTGGTAAAGACCCTAGGCTCCCGGACTCTTATAGGCCCATCTCTTTACTGATGGCAGACGTTAAGTTGTTGGCAAAAGTGCTAGCGATGAGATTGGCGAAGGTGATTTTAAAGGTAATACACCCTGATCAAACAGGGTTTATGCCCCAGAAATCCACATCTATCAATATACGCAGGGTGTTTGCTAGCATACAGTGTAGGGCCGACAATGGGGGAGATAGAGCGATATTATCCTTAGATGCCACTAAGGCATTTGATAGTATAGAATGGAATTACCTATGGTGCACACTACGGGTAATGGGCTTTGGTGACTGCTTTATTAAATGGGTGCAGACTTTATATTCTGATCCGAGGGAGTGTATTAGAGTCAATTGAGCACTCTCTTCAAGATTTAAATTGTTTAGGGAAACCAGACAGGGGTGCCCATTGTCTCCTTTATTATTCGCCATAGCGATTGAACCCCTGGCGGCGACCATTAGGTGCTCACAGACAATTAGAGGGTTCTGCTATGGACCGATTAGTAATAAGGGAGCCATGTATGCCGACGACACTCTATTGTTTTTGGGAGACACGTCGACATCCTTGGTTGGCACTATGTCGCTGCTTGATCGTTTTGGGAGTCTGTCCGGTTTAACTATAAATTAGCAAAAATCAGCACTTATGTTTCTGGACGGGCAGTCTTCCTCAACGATAGCTGCTCAGTACAATATTCCCCGTGTTAGTCGTTTTAAGTACTTAGAGATATATGTTTCTCCCAACCTGGCAGATTTTGAGGAACTGAATTTGTCCCCCATCCTTGCTGCTTTTAGATCTCGTAGCAAGACCTGGTGCAAATTATTTCTGTCAGTAATTGGCAGGGTTAATTTGATCAAAATGGTCATGATGCCTCAATTGCTCTATGTACTACATAATGCCCCAGTGTGGATCCCGTTGGATAGATTCTGGAGAATTAATTCTATTTTCAGGGATTTGGTATGGAAGAGAGGTCAGCCTAGAATCAAATTGGAAACCCTGCAATATCCAAAGACAGCGGGGGGCCTAGCACTGCCTAACCCGTGGTTGTACTATTTGGCGGCACAGTGCCAGCACTTTAGAGGATGGGGTGACCGGGGACTGACAGATATGACGGGTCAGAAACTACAGTATGCGTTGGGGGGTAAAGAATTGTTATGGATTCTTGAGGGTTCGGGGGGTTCGTTGCCCTTTATAGATAACCGCACTCCTCTGGTTCGTATGATGAGGAAGGTGTGAGAGAAAGTTAAGCAGCTGAGAGGGGTGACAGGAATCACGGACCTTACTCCTATATGGAATAACCGCATGGTGCCTGAGTTCATCCACTTTAAGGACATTGCTAAGTTTTGGCAGGATAAAGGAGTTTTTAGAATGGGGAACCTACTGGAGACTGGTAAACTTAAAGAGTTTGCTAAGTTGCAAGAAGAGTTTAACTTACCGAATAGTCCGTTCTAGAGTTGTTTCGGTACCAAAATTTTGATTCGGTATCGATACCATAAAAAAGTATTGCGATACTCGATGCCACGCGGAAAAAATAAAAACGCCAGTAAAATCCGCATGCATTCCACATTTTATGAAACCGCCGGCTCATAATACAACAGTCCTATCCTACTTTTTTGTGGACTAAAAGAAAATGGTGAATCGTGAATTTTTTCTTTTTCTTTTTTTTTCTTTTACAGGGTTCACCGCATAAAAGTGGATTTTTTAATAGTTTGGACTTTTGAGACGCGGCGATATGTAATTTTTTATTTATGTATTGTTTATATATTTTATATGTAAAATTGGGAAAGGGGGTGATTTATAATTAATATTTTGGTGTACTTTGTTAACTTTTTTTTTTTTTACAGTTTATTTATTAACTATTTTCCCCCTTAGGGGCTAGAACCTGGGATATTCTCATCCTATTCACCCTAATAGAGCTCTATCAGGGTGAATAGGATCTCACCCTCTCAGCCTGTGTCTTCTGCCTGCATATATATATGAAACTGTACTAGGCATTGCTGGCCAGTGCGCCCGCCCCTCCTCCCGCCCCCGCTCCGCCCCCTCTCCCTCTATTGGTTGCAGCGGCAGCACAGGGGGTGGGAGAGACTGCCTCCTTCTCCCTGAGCTGCCGAGGAGAACATGGCCGCGCTGAGAGCAGTGCAGCCACGTTCTCTGATACTGGGCTGTGCAGTAGCGCAGCCCAGTATCGATAAAATACTTATCCTGGTATCGAGCTCGATACCAGAGAAAAGTATCGATTGGGTATCGAAAGTTCGATACCCGAAACAACCCTAGTCCGTTCTACCAATTTTTACAAATAAGGCATGCGTTTCAGACAATGTATAAACAAAAGGGAACAGAGGTGCACGGAGACAACTTATTACATCTCATAGTGGAAAAAGGGGAGAGGAGAGGTATCATATCGCTAATTTATCAGAGGTTACTAGACAAATTCTTGGAAGCTTTCCCGTTATCTAGAATGAAAGGGAGGGAAAAAGAACGTGGATGACATATCCAAAGAACAATGGGATGACATTTTGGAGGAGGTTCCGAAAGTGTCACTCAGTGAAAGTGCGAAACTGTCACAATTTTATATCATACATAGAGTGTACAAGACTCCGGTCTTTTTACATCGCATAGGCGTTAGGACAGACGCAAAATGTCCTCGCTGTCAGGTGGAACCAGCTGACTTGCTTCACATGTTATGGCACTGTTCGCGGTTAGGCGATTATTGGACGGAGGTGTTGACATTGATCCAGAATGTATTCGCACGGCAAGTACCCCATGACCCTAAGACATGTCTTTTAGGATATGTGTCAGATATCGGAGAGGAGGAAGTTGACAAAATTGTGGTGGGTAGGCTATTATATGTGGCCAGGAAATTGATTGCGCTACACTGGATTCAATCCAGTCCCCCGGACATAGGGGAATTTAGGAGAAAAGTAAATACGCAGTTGGTGTATGACAGAATGGTGTATCAGAAGAGAGGTTGTCCTCAAAAGTTTGAAAAACTGTGGGGCAGATGGATGGCGGCTGTTGCACTATAATATTCTTTTTTCTTTGTATGCGGGAGGGGGGAGAGATGGGAGTTGGGTGGAGGGTAAATTGGAGTTAAATTTTGTAAAATTTATAGAGTGTGCTTTATTTCTTATAATCCATTGTTTGCTATGACTCTGCTTTCTATGCTTATGCAACAATGGTAATTGTTTGCTATTTTGCTTTAATAAAAATGATCTGATAAAAAAAAAAAATATTAAGGTGGAATTTGATTTGTTGCTATGGACAACTAAGGCAGTTGTACTTTACACCAGTTTGATAAATGACCCCAATAGTCTATAAGGTTAAAAATAAAAATCACAGGCTCAATCTGTAACTTTGCTCACACTGCCATTCTGTACTGCCCCAGCATTATTTGGGGGCTCCTCCAAGTTAACCACTTTAGACAAGAAATTAGGTAGAAAGCTGGCTGTGCATGGTTTTGGCTTTAGCCATTGTAGTTTTCAGAAGCTGAGACACGGCTTTTCTGTAACTCCTGTAACAATACTATAGAGACTCTTCCTCTTTGGTGTGCAATACAGAGTAAAAAGGGACCAGTATTCTCCCGATAGGTTGAAGTCCAAGAAGAGGGAACTCCCACCTATCAGATATTTGTGGCATATATTGTCAATATATCTCAGCTATGGCCCTTCTTAGATGTACAACCTAATAATGTGGCCCTAGGACAAATAAAGGTTGTGCATCCTGGTGTATAGCCACTATAATTCTGTAAAAGTATATGGTCATGGATTCCCAGAACCACACTGGTTGGGTTATTAGGCTATGTATCCGATTTACTAACAACTGACTGGATAAAACTGTCCCTAGCCATGTAACCTGTAAATTGATAGATAGTTGGTGGATCCAGTTGACTATTCCGGTTATAGGTGAACCAGTCAAGCTGACCATTTCAATGATTTTAATGAAAAGTGAAGCTTACATGAAAAGAGGTACTCTACAAAAAATTTGAGACACAGTGAGATTTGTGGTTGGCTAGTCCTGGATTGTCATCTCCTTTCCTCTTGCGAATTAGAGCAGACGGGTTGCCCAGAAATGATCAATAAACAAGCCTAAACGGTTACCTGTGTACAAAGGCCGGGGGGCTATGCTAAATAGTGTGTTGCGAATTGCACAGTGATTGCTAAGAAGGAATATTTTACATTTCTGGAACTGCACAAAGCAGGGAAGGGAACGGGTATTTCTTTGTATGGGCTGTACTGTTGTACTGATCTGTTTGTACTTGAGTTTTGATTGTTTGTGTTGTATACCTTTCAAAAACCTTAATAAAAGTTTGATGTAAAAAAAAAAAAAAAAAAAAGAAATCTAAAGAAGTATACTGTATGGTAGTAGGCATCAACTGATCACAAAAGATATAAAACCAAATTATTTTCAATTTTTTTTGCTGATTTACAAATTGGTTATTAGCATTCATTTTGGAGGTGCACTAATTATTCTAATGTATTCAACAGACCTGAAAATCTTCCCATCGGAGGGGATAGATACAACGAATCACGCCAAACTATTTCTTCATTTATTTAATTTGGACAATCATAATACATTAGTAAGTGCCTCGTATTAACTTTATCTACATGATAAATGCCATTTGCTATGTTTTTAACCTACTAACATTATTTGCTGCCTTTTCTTTGTTTCTTTTCATTGGTTGAAGGATGGATTGAACGAGCTTGATGTGTACTGACAACGGTCTAAGTATAATCTGACATGGCGAACAGACTTATTAATGCACCATCGACGACTGGGTGCTTTGGATTCATGACATTAGAAACGATCCACCCTCTCCAACTTAAAAAAGACATACCCAACAAAACAGCAAATGTAATAAAATCAAATTGTACTAAGTTAACTTAATGACTAAGAAATATAACGCAAGCAAATCAAATTACCCAGAATTCCTGGCAGCTCGTGGACTATGTGATGGATTAGGAGGTCCAGACATACTGACAGGTACTCGTTGACGCTCTGCTGCTCTTTTCCTGGTGTGGTTTTTCTGCTGTCTCTTTCAATGTACATCACAAGTCTGCAAACAAGTCAATGCAAAAGATTAGCCCTTCCGACAATATAACATATCATTTTTCCCAATGTCGCCAAAGTCAAGCTGAAGAAACTTGAAGGGGAATGACATATTGAGCAGGATCAGAATGATTTATCATTGCATTAAATGTTCGGCAGTACAACACAGTCCTCTAAATTGTATGGAATTAAGTATGACATCCTTTCATGTTTATTAACCATACACATTCATTACCATCACTAGGCGTATGATTTAAAACATAGCTATATCAAATAGCTATCACTGCATCACAATACAAAGAAGGCTCGGCTATAGGACGTATGAAATCTCTCAGGTCTAAACCCATTTCCTTGATAAACAACCCCATTAGATATTGGTTGAGCAATGTGCTCTAAAAATGTTGCTAGCCCTCATTAACTTCAAAGCAATTTTAGCTAAACATGATATATTTCTACAAGATAGGCACTTGGGTTTTCGTTCTGTTTCCTTCGAATCAAAAGTTATAACAGGAAGAAAAAAGGATTTTTTCATTAAAGCCATGCTAATTAAATGTTTCATTCAGAACAATGCCATTTTTTAAAATCAAAGTGGTTTAAATCAAGATCTTTCTGCCCACAATTCAAAAAGTGTGAATGAAATGTCATGAAGGTAACACAATAGTGAAAATTATACAGCACTTTAATATGACATTCAGGATTCTGCGGTTGGATATTTTATTTTAGATGCACACCCACGTCCACTGAGCTGCAGTGTTCCTGATAAATAATATCGTCATACAGTGACCATATAGTAACACCACTAATGTGACTGTATTAAAAGCCATACCTGTAGAAAGAGTCATCCCTTGAAGTTATCAGAATGTTTATGTGTGGAAGAGGTCTGCATGTGGCTCAGGACATGCTGGTAGTTGTCCCACGAGAGGCAGAGTTTTAAGACCACTACTTTAATCTCCTAACAGTCGACGTTAAAACCCTCCCAAAAATTTTGATGTGTGTCTGCAGCAAATCTTGTTGGTGCACAACTCAGGGGACCCTAATGCATTTTTAACCTCTTAGTGACATCATACATTTTAGCCTTAAGCACCAAAAATATTTCTCCTCTTTGTGTTCTAGGAGTCATAACTTTTAAATTTTTCTTCAAATGTATTTAGTTTTTTATCTTGCAGGATTAGTTGTAGTTTTTTTTAGGAACCATTTAGGTGTATATATTGTGTATTAAATAACTTTTATTATTTTATTTTTAGGGTAAAGATAAAAACAACAGCAATTTTTACATCATTTTGTGGATTTTTTTTACGGCGTACGCTGTGTAGTAAAAATAACAATTTTATTATCTGGGTCACTACAATGATGATAATGTCACATTTCTATATATTTTTACTATTTTCCTTTCCCCCTGCAGCCTGTCAGCTCTGCAGCTGCTCCCTCATTCTCCTCCAGACTGAAGGGGAGAAGAGGCTGCTTTAACTGCTCATATCTTGGGCATTCTAAGTTTTCAGACAATACCAGAATGACTGCAATGTGTTCAGGACAGGGGAAGATATCACTGATAGAAATCGGGATGCTGTGAATATAGCTGAGAGTGAAAGTAAAAGTAGATTTTACCCGCCATTATTCCTGACTTGATTTCAAACAGTGACTTTAGCTGTCATTTTGGCCTTGTATGAAAGCTCTGGAATGCCAGCTTTCAAAAGAGACCAGTTGCATGTTTCTAGCTGCTACCATTCCAGAGATATCAACAGCTAAAGCAGCCCTCCCGCCTCCACTTTCGGCCCGAGCTTGGGCAGAACAGTTAGGTGGTAAAAGGGTTTGTCCCACGAAAAGTATTTATCACCTATCCGCAGCGCTTGCAAGGAGCTCCGCCTCCTCTTCAGACTGGCAGGGGTACCGGGTGTCGGACCCCTGCTGATCAGAAAGTGATGACCTATCCTGATAATAGATCATCAATATAAATGGCAGGACAACCCCTTTAATCTAATGTGTACGGCTACCTTTAGTGAGAAGTCTTCCCTCTATCAATTGCGTGGCACTGCGGTGGCCACATAATAAAAAACCCTTTTATCTATATTCAAGAAAAGCTGTAAATCAGCCAATTTATACCTTGAAACATAAAATACAATTATTTACTGAAGATCTGACTGCAGTATCTGAAGAGCGAAAGACGGTGACATCCATTCACACCAAGTGCGTAGATGACAGTTTCCAGAAACAGTACATTTATCGCCAAGCCTTGCTACAAAAGAAAGCCAACTAGATGTGTGAAACAGCTACATAACTGCTTCTTCAGTGGTCACTCGCAATATCTTTCTACCACTACATTTTAATGTTGCTATAGAAGCAGAGCTTTTTAGGCATACATGAATTAAATACTGACATAACCAGAATTAGCGTTTGGGATTTTCATGCATGGAAATAAGTTATAAATTATTTCTGTTTACCGCAGTATTTGTGCATTTTGCATTAATTGGTATGCTTCCCATAGTACACGTCTCTAATGTTTATTGTCGCCTGTGTAATGCTCAGTTTACATTTGTATTCACAGATTCCACCGGGGTTTCTGACGACCTTTCTGGTATTTTTGATGACAAAAATAGTCACAAAAAGTAAGGTTTAGCCCCTTCAAGGGGTATTCCCACCTGGACATTTATGCCGTATCCACAGGATATGCTCTAAATGTCTGATAGGTGAGGGTCCCACCACTAGGACCCGCTCCTATCTCAAGAACCACAGTTCCACAGCAGTGAATGGAGAGAACCATGCATGCACAGCTGGTTTCCAGTCACTGCAGCACTCGGTGGGGTTCTGTTCTTGAGACAAGAGCCGGTCCCAGAGGTAGATATGCCATAAATGTCCAGATAGTGCAACCTCTTTAACGACCAGACAATTTAATGTGATTTAGAGTATGTGTTGGCTTAGCGGCCCTACATTTTAAACTTTTTTGGGCTAGCTAAATAATTTTTCACGTACTTCTTTCAGGACACATATGGCTGTTTATTAATACATTTTTAGAAAGATACTTTCATTTCTTATTTAGTTTTATATGTGGAAAACTGTACATAAATTATTAAAATGGGTTGCCTAATTTGTACCAATTATTTTGATATCTAATATGTATTGTTTTCTGTTTGGCATTTTTTTAAATGCTTCCTCTATTCACTACATATTGGTGCAGGCCGGACAACCATCCTGCTCAGGTTACATTAATGGGTCGTTACTGTAGGGATGGGAAAACACATCGCTAAAGACCAGGAACATGCACCGTCCACCGTCAAAAAAAAGTATGGCAGCAAAGGGGGGGTAGGTCTATCCTTAGGTCTATCCCGCCATCATAATTAGGTACACCATGTCTTCCAGTCTTTGGACTTCTATGTGAAGTCTTACAAGAAGAATGAATATAATTTCCAATACTCGAATGTTAGTATAATAAACTGGTCATTTTCACTAGATGTATAATTTTGCATTTGTATCATTAAAGACTAACTACAGGGTTACAGGGCACCCGTGTGCTATGCCAGGAGTTAGTAAACCTCCGGGGAGCACGGGCAGGAGTCAGGGCCGGTGCAAGGATTTTTTCTGCCCTAGGCAAAAGAAAAGTTTGCCCCCCCCATCATGTGACATCACAATGCCCCACCCATATGATCTGCCATATTAACTAACGCCAGTGCTGCAGTGCCGCTGTGTTTACATTAAAAAGCCTGCAGGGACAGGCTATAAAGACCAGAACCCCTACATTAAGCTGCAGTGGTTCTGGGGACTATAGTGTCCCTCTAAGAAGAGGTAAATTAGAGACTAGATTGCCTACTTACAACCAAATGAGGATGATTATGGGCATTAGCTGCAGTATGGCTCCACTGGTCTCAAAAATCAATGTTCTAGGAGAACAGGAAGCAGCTAAATTTTTTGGGGCCCTTTACACAGCTTAAGCCCCAGGGCCTGACGGTGAGTATGCCCATAAGGCCCAACCATAAGTCCACCTACATGTTCCACCCATGAGTTTGTTCACAGTGGGTGAAGTGTGTAGGGGATGTGTTATGTGTTGCTGTAGAGAATCTAATGTGTGTGCTTTTGGAATGTAGTGTATAGGGATAGCAGTTTGTGTAGGTGATGCAGTGTGTGTGTGTGTAGTGGATGCAGTGTGTTTTCGTGTAAGGGATAGAAAGAAGTTTGTGTTTGTGTACAAGGTATGTATTGTGTGTTTCTGAATGTGTGTACCGAATGTGTGTAAATCTGTGTCTGTATGTGTAAGGGCTGCAAGGTGTGTGTGTATGTAAGGGATGCATTGAGTGTGTGTAAGGGATGCATTGTGTGTATCTGTAAGGGGTGCACTGTGTTTCTGTGTGTGTAAGGGATGCATCATGTGTGTCGGTAGGGGGTGCATCGAGTGTGTGTAAGGGATGCATTGTGTGTATCTGTAAGGGGTGCACTGTGTTTCTGTGTGTGTAAGGGATGCATCATGTGTGTCGGTAGGGGATGCATTGAGTGTGTGTAAGGGATGCATTGTGTGTATCTGTAAGGGGCGCACTGTGTTTCTGTGTGTGTAAGGGATGCATCATGTGTGTGTGTAAGGGATGCATTGAGTGTGGGTAAGGGATGCATTGTGTGTATCTGTAAGGGGTGCATTGTGTTTCTGTGTGTGTAAGGGATGCATCATGTGTGTCGGTAGGGGGTGCATCGAGTGTGTGTAAGGGATGCATTGTGTGTGTCTGTAAGGGGTGCATTGAGTGTGTGTAAGAGATGCATTGTGTTTCAGTGTGTGTAAGGGATGCGTTGTGTGTTTCTGTGTATGTGTGCAAGGGGTGCATTGTCTTTGTGTGTAAGGGTTGCATTGTGTGTGTGTGTGATGGATGTTAACCCCTCCCCCCTTCCCTTGTCACTCTCTTTCTCACCCCCCTTCTCACTCTCTTCTCCCCCTGTCTTGTCACTCTCTTCTTCCCCCTCTCTTCTCCCGCCCTCCCTTGTCACTCTCTTCTCCTACCCTCCCTTGTCACTCTCCCCCTTGTCACTCTCTTCTTCCCCCTCCCTTGTCACTCTCTTCTTCCCTCTCCCTTGTCACTCGCTTCTCCCCCCCTCCTTGTCACTCTCTTTCTCACCCTCAGTCACTCTCTTCTCCCCCCCTCCCTCCCTTGTCACTCTCTTTCTCACCCCCCTGTCACTCTCTTCTCCAACCACCGACCTCCCCCACCTCTAGTGTAGCGTGGCCGAGCTCTGTCTGGTCCTCGGTACAGGAGCATTTGTTTCCTGTACCCGGCTGGACTGAAAGGAAGTGCACACTGAGTGAGCACTTCCTGTCAGTCCGTCCGGGTACAGGAAACAAAAGCTCCTCTACCCGCGGACCCGGACAGAGCTCGGCCACGCTACACCAGAGAGACTGACAGGAGGGAGCGCTGAGCGCTTCCCTCCTGTCAGTCCCTCTCTTCATGCTGCACCCGAGCGGTGGTGCAACCACGTGGACGCGCCAGCCCGGGCAATGCAGCAGCCGCCTGAGGCTCTCTATAGAGCACTTGGGCGGGTGCAGCAATGTTAAGCGCACAGGGAAAGGTACGCATTAGGGAGGTAAAGTCTATTCAAAATACAAAAAGTTTTAATAAAGTATATTACAAAAAGTGTTATTATGGCATCAGAGACATTTTAACAAAAATGTAATCAAAAGTTTAGTTACTCTTTAACATTGATAAAGCACAAAACAAAAATTGATGTTTGAATCGAATTAGATTTACCTGCTTTGGCAGCAGAGAAGCAACATCTCTTTGTTGTTAATTAAAACTTGCAAAATGACGAGGAAAGCTTTGGCTCTTATTGCTGTTGAAGGGCTTTCCAGAAGACGAACTATCTTTGTAACAAAGTCCTTAAGAAGAAGCAAAAAAATATATATACTGTAAAATCACAAACTGACAAGTAAAAGATGTATAATGCCAACCATAAGAATATAGCACATGAAATACTCAAAGAAAAGTATCGCAAATATTAATTTTGTTAAATAGTACAAGAGAACTTTCATTAAAAAGAAGGAAAGGACACAGAAATGTTGCCTTTTTTGGCCACTGCTTTGTAGCAGCAGATGTGGGGCCACAATGCTGGAAGCAAGTATTCATAAGTACCTCAAACATTTAAAGGGAACCTGTCATGTTAAACAAGCAGTCTGATCTGCCAGTATAATGTTACAGAGCAGGAGGAGCTGGGCAAATGGATAATGTTGTGAGGAAAGGTTTCACTATAGGGTCCAACATTTTTTGCGGATTGGATGTGGACGCCTTTGTTTCGATGGGCCAGGAAAAATGGGGACAAGCACATAGCGTAGTGTCAACATGCGTATGTCCGCATTTCCATCCCACAAAAAAATACAACATGTCATAATCTTAATAGGCATTTTTACAATGGGGCCCGTGGAAACTGCGGGAGGCACACAAGCAGAATCTGCAAAATACATACATTCGTGTGCTCTTTCTATGGTTGGGATTAGAGATTAGCTAATTGAATCACAAGAACCAACTTGTTCAACAGAGGTCTTGAGCAGTGCTGGGGCTGTTCGGGCACCCAGAAGTGTAATGGCGCATGCATGCACATTTGCTGCTCTGGTGACAGCAGCAGAGCTTCTGCGCTTGTGCTGCTACTCAAAGAAATGGCCCAGCCATAAGATTGACAGGACCGGGAGAGATGTCCGGCATAGTCAATCAAGGTAGAGAGGGGAGGGCAGTCCTATCAGTTACGGTCCACTATCTCTGCATACTGTACATGTTCATACAAGGAATGCTGTCAATCTCTGAGTAGGACCGCCCACTGGACTACTAAGCATAGACAGCAAAGATTTCAATAAATATAAAAAATGTTATACTAAATCTTTTCCCACAAACCTATATATCAATCTGTTCAGCATCTCCTACACCATGACATGATACACTGCATTGGTCAGAAATGTCATGGTGACAGGTTTTCTTTAACATAGCCATTGTGGTAAGGTGCAGGGTGCCGTTGTGGATGGCAGGTATGTGTCACCGAGGTTCATAGCCTCGGTGAGGTAAGAGCCGTATTTTGTTGATGTCAGCAGCAGCTAGTGCTACTGACATAGTTGTAAATAGCATGGCTGCAAAGCCGATCCGGGCCGGCTCTTACCGGGAGCAGCTAAAGTGTAGGGTGGGTGGCTGCTCCCCACGATCCAATCCTGGTTTTGGGCTGGGTATAAAACACAGCCAGCAGCTGTGTCTGGGGCTGTGATTGTCCTGGAGCTGCTGCTAGTCCTGTGGAGCTCTCTGGGCTGGAAGCAAAAACCCAGCAAGGAGACGTGCAGTCAACCTGGAAGCCTGAAGGAGGATTATCCCACGGCTGGGCCGACCGCCAGGTGCGAACGCGCACCTAACATCTCACAGGTGATTGAACCTGGTTTTGGACTCTTTGGTTTTGCCTTTTTTCTGTTTGCTGCGTGTGAATGAACACCAAGAGACTGTTTACCATTTCGTTTGTGCAAGTGTGAATAAAACACTGTTTATTGCACGTACTGGACTCCTTGTTTTGCCTCTGTACTGCACCCGCACCGTTATCTACCAGAGCAACTCCCCACACCATATACGTGAGATAAGGTCAGGAGGAATAGCTATCAGCCAGACTAGCTCATCTAGCCAACAGATATACAATGGAGAGGCATATAGCAGACAGGATTTAATTCTAGACTGCTCTGCAAGTTAGTACTTTTTTGTATATATATATTTTATTAGTTATTGGGAGGGTGAGAAACAGTAAAATTGCCAGTTGAGTACGATACTTTTTATTCCCTAGATGATTTAAAAAAAAAAACAATAAAAAAAGTGTAATATATCTTGCTAATTTATTACACAAATATTACCTTTACCATGAGACAATTTCATAAGGCCTCATGCACATGACCGTATGTTTGGTCCGCGCCCGAGCCGCATATTTTGTGGGGCAGGCTGGAAATCAGCCTCCGCTCCTCCTACACAGCAGCACCATGTGTCACAGTATCCTGCTGCTGCTGATGGGGAGCACAGATCATGGGAGGAGCCAGGTGATTGAGGTGAGGAGTATTTATTGTTTGGTTTATTCACTTCCTGTGGGCACATCTGGATATAACCACTGTAAAGGGGGCACTAGGTACATATCTTGGCATATCCACCGTAAGAGTGCACATATCTTGGCATATCTACTGTGAAGGAGGCACACATCTAGGGATATCAACTGAGAGGGGGCACATATTTTTGGATATCTACTGTGAAGGGGGCAAATATCTTGGCATATTTACTGTGAGGGGCACATATCTTGGCATATCTACTGTGAGGGGGCACATATTTTTTTGGGATATCCACTGTGAAGGGGGCACATATCTTGGCATATCTACTGTGAAGGGGGCACATATCTTGGCATAGCTACTATGAAGTGGGCATATTTTGGCATATCTACTGTGAGGGGGCACATATCTTGGCATATCTACTATGAAGTGGGCATATTTTGGCATATCTACTGTGAAGGGGGCACATATCTTGGCATATCTACTGTGAGGGGGCACATATCTTGGCATATCTACTATGAAGTGGGCATATTTTGGCATATCTACTGTGAGGAGGCACATATCGGTGAGTGGACCTGAGGGGCTGAAACACTGGGTAGAAAATAAAAGTAGGCACATAAATCCGCTCTGTAGCATGCTCTGTGTAAAGTATTTAATCTATAATACATGCAGGTTCATTGCTGTAAGCGTTGTGCAAAATACCACAAGGGAGCCAACTGAGACTTTATCGCCCAAGGGCCCACATGGACCTGGAGCCAGCCCTCGGGAGGAGGCATTAGGAAAGATAGCCGTCAGCTAAACTGAAAGTGCTTGGGTCGACTGCTATCTCATATGTATGGCCAGCCCAGGGGCAGATTGGCCATAGACCTTACAGGAAAATTTCCCGGTGGGCCCATGACCAGGCGGCCACTTGAGCCCTCTTCACGGCCGGCCAGTGGATGTTTTTGTGTATGTATTCTGTGCCACAATATGGTATTGTTAGACTTGTGTTGACCTTGCCTTCCATTTGGACCCGACCACAAAATGGGGCCACTTTTAGTTTTTTTTTCCAGGGCCACTTTAAGTTCCCAGTCCATCCCTGGGCCAGCCTAATGCAGGACAAGAAGGTCCTCTCTTTTTTTTTTTTTTTCAAGGAGGAAGTACAGAGCACCATATTGCACAGTACCCCATACTGAAATGAAAAGTTGGTGCAAGTAAGCGAAGCTAATAAACTCCACAAAGTACTCATTTTTACAGATTTACACTCTGAAGTGCATATTCTAAGATGATTTTAGATGTTTTATAAAAATTCTAAATGTTCAAACCACTGTGAATATTTACTATAAATTCTAATAACCCTTTTGACAAATGTATTGGAACAGCCTAGTGTGTCATAAAGGCTTTAAAGGGTAAGCCATTATGTCCAACGTTGCTTTATATCCGAGCAGTATATTTGATGTCTGGCATGACCGAGAGGTACAATTTGAAGCAAGTTCAAGAAAACCACTCTAATCCATTTTCTGGAAACAATACAAATACAATTTATGGTCTTCTTTTCTATTAGTTTTTCCTAAGCAATCTAATAGCAAAATGCATTATGGCCTGTGTGAGTGGAAGAATTACGGCTTAGGTGCACTCTGCAGTGATAGGTCTGTGACCAAACTGTTTAATCAGGATTATTGCCTTACTTACAAGAGAAGTAATATCCGATAATACCACACCGAGAATTCGAAAAACAAATCACTTTCAATGATACATAGAGGAGCTCAGTGTACAGACTCATATTTCAGAACTATTGGCAATTTTCTTTATTTTTGAGAGACACCCTAGGATTAACTTCATACTGTCAAAAAGTGGGGATCTTCTATACTTGGCTGCATGCATAATGAAAAACATTCACTGACTAGAACAGAAAAAGAAGGAAGACGAGCTGAAGCCAGGAAGACATACAGTACAAGAATTTTACTAAAATGCACAGTGGCCCCTGCTCTTTGCAGGACTCATATATGAAAGATTTGATGTTGAATATGAAGTATAGTGACAAAAACAATTAATTGTATATGCAAGGCATATGGGCAATTAGACTGATGTTACACTGTCTGCTCTAAGTGACACTACTGTATGTGAAGTTGAGGGAATACATCACAATTTAGTAAAATAGTGTACATTTTGTGGTTGTGGCAAGTAAATTGAGAAATATCAGGTCCAACTGTAATACTAATTCTAGTGTCAATACTGAAGCACTTGATAAGGGCAGATAACATAAAGCCCCTATTAAGGTTCCCTATTAACAGTCAGATTAGTCTACGTAGAAGATGGCTGTAGGTTTCTTCAACAGGATTATTCCTAAAAGACCAGAATCAATTTCTCTTGCCATGATCAGGATTTTATCACATATCTCCAGAGACACCTAAATCTGTATGAAGTACATAAGTCGTAGTAACGATATGATTCATGCAATTAGGTGCAGCCATACACAGAGAACCAGGCTGACATGCCAGTAAACAGAGTATGTAGGTGGTTTAGTCAGGGAGGTTGGTGACGGAAAAACAGTGGCACAGAAATACCTTACTATTATATGAGGGGCACAACTATAAGGCTACTTTCACATCTGTGTTTTCCTTTCTGGTATTGAGATCTGTCATAGGACCAGACACCCTTACCCCCTAAACGAATACAGATTGTAGACTAGACACACTAGATATAGAGCCCAGATCAGATCCCCTAAACTAATTTAGACCCAGATCAGACCCTAGGGGCTGGCTTTCTCCTCCTCTGTGGAGCCTTGAAACTCGTCTTCAGGACCTGCACACATAAGGTCATTTGACCTGTAAAGGTCCTTTTACAGTAACAGGGATGTCTCAGTTCATGACGCATCACAGTTTTGTTTCTTTTTTGGCTGCATAACACCATGAATTTCTGCTAATCTCTCAGTTCTTTTAAACTGAAACTTTTTGAATTATAGAGGAGGATGACCTTTAATGTCTGTAAATGCAAATTTAAACTCATGTTTCATTTTCCCTTCACGAAATGTCTTAAAATGCATGTCACAGGTTAAGTGTCTCTACAGGAGCAACAGTATTAATGGCAGCATCTAGTTTAACATTCACACAATGTCCTGTGCCGAGTTCAATCTGGAGAAACTGTCGGCAGGCATTGTAAAGCGTTTCGTACCTTTTCTTGTGTGAGTCTTTGGAGATGAATTCCAGCTGACAACATTGTAGCAAACATGGTCAGCATGTACTGTTGCACTTTGGCTATTCCTGTCACCAATGTGCTTATCACCGACACAAGTCCCGCTTTCTCAATGACGCTCTGGAAGGCTGAAGGAGCATGATGAGTGATCCTGCATAAAGCCTAAAACAGACCAGAAATTGCTCAGTTATCCTGCTCTCTAAAACTCCCATCACTTATGTCATGCTTCAAGGCTACTCTCTTATGTTCTCATTAATAAAACCAAGTCTGGCAGAGGCAGTTTTTGGTTTTATAAAGGGTGTTTAATCATTCCTATTAGCTATCATTTTGTTTTATGATAAAGAATCACAAAAAGTACATTTATGAATTGACATAAATTTAATTAAAAAAGAAAAAAAAGTGTTAAAATCTAATATATTTGCTCAATTCATACAATATGCCTCAGAAAAAAAAATGTATGCAGAATAGGCTCCATACAGTTCTTGTTTTAGGCACGTCGGAGGTAAACCCTGTGGGCATTCCCCCAATGTATGTCTCCTGCATAGGCCACTACACAGCATACAGTTGGCCATTGACTCCCACTGTGAAAAGACGTAACATGCAGTATACTTTATTACTGTGTCCCTCTGCATAGAACAGCGTGGTAGACCATGATTTTCTATACAGTGAAAGAACAGTATGCCAACGTATAGTGGACCAACATATCCAAATAGACGTACTTTTGGCATATGATGGGTGGATGGGGCCTATTGACATGTCAGTGTATACGTTTGTCAATACTCCCAGCATATACCTCCATCATGCCTAAAAAATAGTCTTAATAATGAAGTTTAAGCAGAATCATTATTGTTAAACATGGAAAATTGTGCAAAAGGTAAAATATTAAGTTATTCGCATAAACATACAGTTTATAGTCAGTTACTGGTATACAGTGTATAAGTAAACCGAACCAGGTCAATGCAATAGGACTTTTTTCAGACTGTTAAATAAAAAAAATATGATTTTAAAGCAGCAACCCTCATCAGGGGTAGTCAGTACTAAGTCTGTTACAGTCATAATTAGTCCGAGGCCATATGAGGTAATGTATTCCAGGAGGCCCCATATACTGAAGACGGAGATGCAGCACTGATCACTGACTCCTCTCACAATGACAAGCACTAATATAGCACTGTTTATTGGGGTTCATGACACAATTCACACTATATACAAGTCACACAGGAAGTAAGGAAAAAAAGTGGGGTGGGAGGATGTCTCTCTAGCTAAATGCACAGGCATTCAGAGTATGTGGAAATTTTTGTAACATCCTGTGATGATTACTCTATGAGCACTGTAGCTGACATTGGTGGTTGTCAATGTAATCTATTAGTTATTTGTTAGATTATATATGAAATAGTAGACTCCAAGAAAAAAAGCGGTTTTAAAACTTCCAGTACACGGATATTCTTGTTACGCGTTTCAGACCACTCTCAATATGGGCCCTTCATCAGGACCATGATGTCATGATGAAAGACCCATATTGACAGTGGTCTGAAATGCGTAACAAGATTATCTAAGTTTTTCTACCTTGCTAATTGGAGCTGGACCTTGACGTTTCTTTCTTGGAGTCTTCTACAAACAGCCCCAGTCCAGGTGCTGTGTCCGTGCTCATTGTAAGACGCAGGTGAGAGCTGCTTTTTCCCCTTCATGTTTTATATATTAAATAATATATTAAAGATATTAAAATTATTAATTATAATATTAATACAATACCATTTTTCACAGTAAGAGCTACAAAAGCAAATTTGCAAGTAACCACAGTGCTTGCAGCAGACTACCAGCCATTTGACCAATATGATTGTAAAGTGTGAAGATGGATTCTCTGATTATTTGAACCACATAGGGTCTGATAAAATGATATCGACATATGAATAAATTGAAGACTTGTTTGACATGTTTGTGTGACAACCTGTCCATTTTTGTCTGATGGAATGAACAAAGAAACTTGTCTGAAGTCCATGTGATCTGATAGACAGAACAAAGAAGACATGTCTGAAATATGTCTACAAAGTATTACCCGACTTATTTGATAGAATCCATAAGACCTGAAAATGAACAAAGATACTTGTTTGAAATGTTTGGGCAAGAGAGCTAACTATTGTCTATCAAGGTTATCTTGGGATTCTGATTTATTGTGTATCTGGGAATTGGCCAAACCAAGGTACTTAATAATAACAACAGATAAACAAGATAAACACAGTGACCCTTATAGATTTCATAAGATAGCCACATTCCACTAGACGGTGAAGCTATTTGGTTAAACATTATAAAAGCTGGAACTTTTCAGTTAGAAATTGAAGTTCATCCATGGAAGGATGCTTGTTTTCCTTATCGAGACTCTGCTTTCACTGACATGGACCTCCTAGCTGATGTCTCTGTCGGATGATGTTAACTTAGGGTGCTTTCACACTGGCGTTTTTGCTTTCCGTCCTAGCGTTCCGTCCTCGGGGCTCTAGGACGGAAAGATACTGATCCGGATTATCCCAATGCATTCTGAATGGAGAGAAATCTGTTCAGGATGCATCAGGATGTCTTCAGTTCAGTCTTTTTGACTTTTCAGGGCGGAGATAAAACCGCAGCATGCTGCGGTTTTATCTCCGTTCTGAAAAGCCTGAACACATGACTGAACGCCTGATCAGGCCTTAAGTCCCATTGACTTACATTGGGGCCGGATCCGGCATTAAAAAAAGACTGAAGGACGGATCCGTCCTTCAGGTGTGCGCATGCGCAGACCATTAAAACAGTGAAAAAAATACAAGACAGATACGTCTCTCCGCATGGCAAACGGAGAGACGGATCTGCACTTGCAATGCATTTGTAGAAGGATCCGCAATCCGGATCCGTCTACAAATGCTTTCAGTTGTCATGCGTTGTGACGGATCCGGCGGGACGGAAGTGCACGCCGGATCCACACAACGCAAGTGTGAAAGGGGCCTTAATCAGTGATGTAAGCAGGGCTGTGGAGTCGGAGTCGGAGTCGGAGTCGGGAGTCGGAGTCGGAGGCAATTTTGGGTACCTGGAGTCGGAGTCGGCAGAAAAATGGACCGACTCCGACTCCGACTCTACTAGATTTAAATTGGAATAAAAAAAATTGGAATAAAAAAAGCAAGTTTAAATGTCCCAATTCAGATAAAGTTATAATTAATTACTTCTCTACTGTAAGAATAAAGGCCAATGCATGCAGTGCGTCACGTTACCGCTAAACAAAGACGTTAAGTGACCGTGAAGAAGCATGCTTTTCATATGCTTTACTATGCAGTTAAAGGGACACTGACAGGCTGATATATCTGCTGGTATTCATCAGAGGATTAGGAATACAACTAGACGACTGTTACCCCCAGTTGAGGTTTACTTGTGTTTAAAAATGTTTTAATCAATATGCAAATTCTCTACCTTTGTGCCCAAGGGGCAGGCGCACATGTAGAGTACTGGCAGCACTAGGACAGTAGCGAGGAGGAAGAGAGAAAGCTGGCACAGCCTCAGCATAGCCAGACGAGGCTGCTGCCAGCACTCTACACGTACGCCTGCGCAGGAATTCAGCGTTCGGCTAGCCTGAAAAAAAGGCCAGTGCAGTGAATAATAACGAGGGGAACAGCGCTGGGAAGCTGTACTTGGGCGCGGCTGGGCACAAAGCCGCAGGAGACGCTGCCCCATTGGGCACAAAGATAGTGAATTTGCATACAGATTAAAATGTTTTTTAAACACAAGTACAGCTTAACTGGGGGTAACATTAGTATAGTTTTATTCCTAATTCTCTGATGAATACCAGTATATATATATATCTTTAGCTGGAAAATCAGCCTGTCAGTGTCCCTTTAAGGAGCGGCAATACTTACACTTTCCATTGTCTTGTGGTCTGCTGTTACAGGGAACCCATGGTTATCCTAGCCTCTCACTGATAACTGATTAAGGACTGGAGACACTTGTATAAGTGAAGGGAATGTAGAGTCAATAGTTCAAGACTGAAGCTGTAAACCATTTGAAAAACTGCTATCATTCAGCTAAGGCTATAAAACATGTAAACTCAGATTGTTAGCTTAAATTTTAAACATGACTATGGGATTCTACTAGGAAAATCATGTTTTAAAATAAATGCCCCTTCCCCTGCCCCTTCCTGGATCCTCCCACTGCTCTATCTTAAGCAGAAGATCAGCACACAAAGGAGAAGGCAGCAGCTTCTGCTCAACTACCTCTCTATGCTAGAGGAGATTAGAAAAACTTGGTGGAACAGCTTCGTATTTGCATATTATATACAGAGGAGTCGGAGTCGAGGAGTCGGAGTCGGAGTCGGAAGTTTCAAAATCTGAGGAGTCGGAGTCGGAGTCGGAGTCGGACAATTTATCTACCGACTCCACAGCCCTGGATGTAAGTTTTCTATTCTTCATATATATTTAACTTGCAAAACGAGGGACATCATATCTCTATATACTTATTGTTATATTTAATAAATCATATTATCAACGTTCATTTGAAGTGTAGTTGTCGCCTTCATTTGAAGTTGCAGTTAAGAGTCTCTCTTTAAAGCAGGGGTGTACAACTTTTTTTGGTCTGGGGGCCGCATTGTCACATTGCATTTCAAGGGGCCGCAAAAAAAAAAAAAGTTAATCAGCGCTTGTTTGTATCAGCCTATTACACAGGCTAAAGCAAAGTGACTGGGGAGGAATGATCACTACCACAGTCATTCCTCCCTCATTCACTTCTATCGATTATCGGTAGCACATTCCTGATTACACAGGGAGATGTGCTGACGATAATTGTACATCTTTTATCCTGATAAAGTATGCAAATCAGCCGACAAACTAGTGATTCCTTGTTTATCAGCGGCACGATTATACCGGCCAGATATCAGGGATGAGCGCTCCTATGAACACTTGTTCCCAGTCATTGTCCTGAATATCGTGCCATGTAACGGGCTTAGAGATTTCCTGGTAAAAAATGATTTTTAACACATTCCTACAGCATGGGCCTGAAACAGAAGATTCATACTTTCCTGCTTCCTGACGTTCCCGCTGTCTCCATCTTCTGGTTCCGGTGCTGTTTACATCCCGTTAGATATGGGCATAGTCACTTGTACCTTTCCAGCCAAAGACTGGCTTCAGTGGTGATGTGGCCACAAGTAGTGTTTCACCTCTAAAGTCAGTCATTTGCTGGAGAGCTGCTCCGAGACAGGAGGATGGAGACAGCAAGAGCAGCATGGAGCAGGAAAGTAGGAATCTTCTGTTTTAGGGACCATGCTGCAGGAACTGGTTAAAAATCATTTTAACTAGGAAACTCCTTTAAGTGGTGACGTTTCCTTCCTGCTTCCTATTTACTAATGAGTGCTTTACACTGCAGAGGACGACACTCACTGGTTATTACCACTTTCTGCACCCCCAGATATACTGTAGGTGCCCTGCAATAACCAGTAAGCATTTTCCCGGAAGGCTCACACACAAGACCATTGTTTTAGTCCGCATCTGAGCCGCAATTTTTTTTATGTGGCCTGACCCGTTCACTTTAACTCCATTCTGCAAAATGCAGAACACACAAGGCTGGTATCCTGCGGACCAAAAGAAAAGGTACGGTCGTGTGTATGTGGCCTTAATAGCTGGGAAAGCACTTATTAATTAACCATTTAATGGCCAGGCCTGAAAAGGCCTTAATGACCAGTCACTTTTTTGTGATTTAGCGCACATGGTTCAAACACTTTTTTATTTTTTGGGCTTTTTAATATTTTTTTTAGTTTTATTAGGGGGGGAACTGTACATTTTTTAAAAAAAAGTAATTTTTATTCAAACTATAGCTTAAAATATGCAAGCTATTATAATTAGTTCCCTATATGTTTTGGATCGTTTTATTATACAATAGGTATAGTTTCACATTACAAATGATAATTGTAATGGTTTTGGTTGGTGTGGGTGTTTTTTTCGTTAATGTATGTTTACCATTTTTATCTTTTTTTTATAACTTATCTTTTTTTTTATGTATTTCTGCTACAAAAAGACCTTTGGGGGACATTGACTTTTTTATTTTGCACATTTTCCTTTTTTTTGTATTTTATTTATTTTGTATTTTAAACATTTTTTATCATAACTTTATTATTTATTTTTTAAATATATTTTTGCCACATAATATGACAGTGACAATTTTATCTAGCACTTTTTCCTTTTAATAGTTTTCTATTACTTCTACTCAGAGCCACTTTAATTTTCCAGTCCTGGTATCCATTGAAAGCTGGACTTCCAGGATATGCAGAAGAGAGACTAAGATGTGCAGGAACATGTTGTAAAATACCTGATGTATATTAGGTTACAGAAAAACTGTTTTTCAGGACTAAGGATTACAGAACTGCATTATGACAGTTTCCTAATACAATGGTATTTTTGGAACTGCTCCTTTTACAAATTACTGTTGCTTCCCTATAGGTACCCTCTGCAGAATACACAGGCAGCTTGTATTCTGGGGATTCCGTTTTACAAGTGCTGCTGTAATCATGCAGTTCCTTAAAGAGGAGTTATCACCACAAAATGTAGTAAAATTTGAAAGCACAATGTTATAAAGCAGGAGAATCTGAGCAGATTGATATATAGTTTTGTGGGAAAAGAATCAGTAAAACTTGTAATTTATAAAAACTTGTAAAACATTTATGTCTTTGCCTTTTTGCAGTCCCGTGAAGAACCATCGGTACAAGAGGGAGTGGTTATCATACAGAGACAGCTGTCAGTCACTAATAACACCTCCCTCCTGTACCGATAGGTATTCACAGGGCTGCAAAAAGGCAAAGATATAAATGTATAAATTACAAATTTTACTGAATATTTTCTCACAAACCTTTCTATCAATCAGCTCCGCTCCTCCTGCTTTATAACATGATGCTTTCATATTGCATTACGTATTGTGGTTACAGGTCCTCTTTAATATTTAAAGTAATTTCAAACTGTAGCTTCACCTTTAAAGGAATTATATGACCAGTTCTATGTTGTCCTATCTGTTTTACAGATGCGGAACTATGGTATGCACTTGAATGAGTCCACAATCCGGAAGATCCGGTGCAGTGGCATGGAGCAGAGGGCATTTCGTTCTGTGCCTCCACACTGCAAAAAAATAGAACACGCTCTATTTTTTCATGGTGCGGACAGATCACAGACCCATTCAAGTTGAATGGGTCTGCATCCGTGAGCACCGACCATACAGACGGTGCACGTGGATTGGGGATTGCAATTTGCATGGACGGCACATGTGTCCATGAGCCCTTACTTGTACTGAACCAGTTGTCTTCTTAAAATCAGTACTGACCATCTCCAGTGCTGTAGTCCACTCAATACAGTCCTCATGTTCATGGGTTCCAAAGTCCCCACACTTACAGCTGTTAATTAACAGTTCTCTTCCTATAGTGTGTATACCTTTCAGCAGTGGAGGGCAGACTCTATTTAACCATTTTACCCTTTTAGCCAAATTAATTATATGAAGTCATCTAATTCAAAGATTTTCCACGCAGTGACCCTAAAAATGACACTTTCTTATACAAGTTCTTGTTTCTAATGCTATTGTAAAAAGGTAATTAGCTTTTTAGGAAGAGTTTTTCTCCAGAGTCTTTCAATATTTTCATGGGTAAAAAGTCTTCTATGAATAGGGAAATTATAAAACCATTATCTACAATTCTGATACATTATGAAGCATAAAGAAGAAGCTGTCACTTTATAGTTCCTATATTTAATTACATCAGTGCTAAATAATTTCTAAATTGTTAGGCTTCCTGCACTGCGATGTCTTCATTATCTAATGTTGGATAAATGAGAACCTTGCAACTTTGCTACCTAGATGTGTGTACATACGTAGGTAAAACTTGAAAAAATAATACAGTAATTAAAAAATGGTATTTAGAGCACATTAAATTTTTTTTTAGATCTATGTGGAGAAATGACAGTTGATGTTTTAGGCCTAAAGCCTATGGCTGCATTAGGGCTCGTGCACACAACTGTGTTTTTTGTCCTGCATTTTTTGTGGGTCAGATGCGGACCTATTCACTTCAAAGTGGCTGCAAAAGATGCGGACAGAACACTTTGCTGTCTGCATTCGTATGTCCTTTCCGCGGCCCCGCAAAAAAACTGAACATGTCCTATTCTTGTCCGTTTTATGGACAAGGATAGGACAGTTCTACAAAGGGCAGGATGTTCGTTTCCACAAAATGTAGAACGCACACGGTCGGTGCCCTTGTTTTGCGGATCCGCAATTTGCAGACCAAAGACAGGCTAGGGCCATGTGCACAAGCCCTTACTGAGAACTTCTGATAACATGTCCCCTTCCTGATTTTAATCATTTCAGGTTTGTCATGAAATAGAAATCCTGGGAAGAAACACTGTCATCATAAAACATCAGTAGTGCAATCTCCGGTTACTCGCCTGTAAATTTAAAAGAGTCATTACGGAGGTGGGTCACCAATGTGGTCAATGATGAGCAGGCACTTTTAGCCATTTCCTGTGTATTGAGTCAGGATAAGTGTGTTGACCCCGAATAAAGAAGCAGAGAACATTGGGATATTTATATATATATGGGAAGTGAGGAGACCAATAGCTGAAATTTTGGGCAAGGAATGTTGCCTCATTCTTGATTGATATAGGATACTAGCTGCTCAACAGTCCTGAGTCTTCTTTGCCGGATTTTTTATTTCATGATGATCCAAATGTTTTCCATTGGTGGAAGGTCTGAACTGCAGGCAGGCCAGTTTAACACCTGACTCTTCTTCTCAAAAGCCATTCTGTTGTGATTGATGCAGTATGTAGTTTATCATTATCTTGCTCAAATACAGGGAGTGCAGAATTATTAGGCAAATGAGTATTTTGACCACATCATCCTCTTTATGCATGTTGTCTTACTCCAAGCTGTATAGGCTCGAAAGCCTACTACCAATTAAGCATATTAGGTGATGTGCATCTCTGTAATGAGAAGGGGTGTGGTCTAGTGACATCAACACCCTATATCAGGTGTGCATAATTATTAGGCAACTTCCTTTCCATTGGCAAAATGGGTCAAAAGAAGGACTTGACAGGCTCAGAAAAGTCAAAAATAGTGAGATATCTTGCAGAGGGATGCAGCACTCTTAAAATTGCAAAGCTTCTGAAGCGTGATCATCGAACAATCAAGCGTTTCATTCAAAATAGTCAACAGGGTCGCAAGAAGCGTGTGGAAAAACCAAGGCGCAAAATAACTGCCCATGAACTGAGAAAAGTCAAGCGTGCAGCTGCCAAGATGCTACTTGCCACCAGTTTGGCCATATTTCAGAGCTGCAACATCACTGGAGTGCCCAAAAGCACAAGGTGTGCAATACTCAGAGACATGGCCAAGGTAAGAAAGGCTGAAAGACGACCACCACTGAACAAGACACACAAGCTGAAACGTCAAGACTGGGCCAAGAAATATCTCAAGACTGATTTTTCTAAGGTTTTATGGACTGATGAAATGAGAGTGAGTCTTGATGGGCCAGATGGATGGGTCCGTGGCTGGATTGGTAAAGGGCAGAGAGCTCCAGTCCGACTCAGACGCCAGCAAGGTGGAGGTGGAGTACTGGTTTGGGCTGGTATCATCAAAGATGAGCTTGTGGGGCCTTTTCGGGTTGAGGATGGAGTCAAGCTCAACTCCCAGTCCTACTGCCAGTTTCTGGAAGACACCTTCTTCAAGCAGTGGTACAGGAAGAAGTCTGCATCCTTCAAGAAAAACATGATTTTCATGCAGGACAATGCTCCATCACACGCGGAAAGGGTATAAAAGAAGAAAATCTAATGACATGGCCTCCTTGTTCACCTGATCTGAACCCCATTGAGAACCTGTGGTCCATCATTAAATGTGAGATTTACAAGGAGGGAAAACAGTACACCTCTCTGAACAGTGTCTGGGAGGCTGTGGTTGCTGCTGCACGCAATGTTGATGGTGAACAGATCAAAACACTGACAGAATCCATGGATGGCAGGCTTTTGAATGTCCTTGTTTTTGTTTTGTTTTTGAATGTCAGAAATGTATATTTGTGAATGTTGAGATGTTATATTGGTTTCACTGGTAAAAATAAATAATTGAAATGGGTATATATTTGTTTTTTGTTAATCTGCCTAATATTTATGCACAGTAATAGTCACCTGCACACACAGATATCCCCCTAAAATAGCTAAAACTAAAAAACTAAAAACTACTTCCAAAAATATTCAGCTTTGATATTAATGAGTTTTTTGGGTTCATTGAGAACATGGTTGTTGTTCAATAATAAAATTAATCCTCAAAAATACAACTTGCCTAATAATTCTGCACTCCCTGTATGCAAGGCCTTCTATAAAAGAGACACCGCCGGAATAAGAGCATATGTTGGTCTAAAACCTCTATGTACTGTTCAGCATTGATAGACCCTTTCCAGATGTGGAAGCTGCCCATGCCACAGTTTCTAGTACAACTCTAAACCATCAGAGATGAAGGCTTTTGAACTGTACACTGATAACAAGCTGGATCCTGTGTCTGCAGGACACAGCATCCGTAGTTTCCAAAGTGAATTTCATTTCATTCATTTCATTCATCTGACCACAGGACAGTTTTCCATTTAGCCTATGTCCTTTTGAAATCAGCTTTGGCCCAGAGAAGACAGCAGCATTTCTGGATTGTGTTGGCATATGGCTTCTTCTCTGCATCATAAAGCTTTAACTTGCATTTGTGGATGGTATGATGACCTATGTTCACAGAGAATGATTTCTGGAAGTGTTCCTGAGCCCATGCAGTGATTTCCAGTACAGGATCATGTCTGTTTTTAATATAGTTTCGTCTGAGGGGTCATATTGAGAATCCAATATTAACCAACGGCCTTGTCCAATGCACACATGGATTTCTCTAGATTATTTGAATCTTTGATGATTTTGTTTACAGTACATGGTGGGATATTCAAAGACTTTGCAAATTTTACATTGAGGGACATTTTCTGAAATTGTTCCACAACTTTTCATTTTTTTTGCCGATTGATGAACCTCTGCCCATCTTGGCTTCTGTGAGTCTCCACCTCTCAAGGATGCTCTTTTTATACCCAGTCATGTGATCTTCGTAGCAAATTACTTCTCCAGATTTTTTTTTATTAGTGTCACTTATTTTTCAAGCCTTTCCTATACTATTTTTTTTAGATGCATTGCTGCCAAATTCTTAGTGAGTTAATATTTGCCATGAAATGGTAAAAGTCTCTGTTTCAACATCTGCTGTGTGTTTTCACTTTAAGGCCTCTTTCAGAAGAGTGAGTTTCACTCTGCCGACTCGCACTGCAGCACCCGTCCTGAACTTCCAAAACTGCCGGGATCAGATAAGTGCTATTCAGTACATTCCAGAACTGTAAGGGTTACATAGCATCATAAATCAGTATAATTTTATGCGACCCCGGCAATGCTCAAAGTTCCGGACGGGTGCTGTGCTGCGAGCCCGCAGCGTGACACCAGCTCTTCCGAAAGGGGCCTAAGGACAACTTAGATTGCAAATCTAACATGTTTCACCTTATGTGGTAATAACTTTGGAATGTTTTTACTTATCCAACAGATTCTGATATGTTTTCCTCATAACGCATTGTACTTCCTGTTAGTGGTAAATTTGGGTTGATATCTTTTATCTTCATTTCTAAAAAAATCCCAAGCGTATGGAAAATTTAGAAAAATTTGCATATTGAGAATCCAATATTAACCAACGGCCTTGTCCAATGCACACATGGATTTCTCTAGATTATTTGAATCTTTGATGATTTTGTTTACAGTACATGGTGGGATATTCAAAGACTTTGCAAATTTTACATTGAGGGACATTTTCTGAAATTGTTCCACAACTTTTCATTTTTTTACCGATTGATGAACCTCTGCCCATCTTGGCTTCTGTGAGTCTCCACCTCTCAAGGATGCTCTTTTATACCCAGTCATGTGATCTTCGTAGCAAATTACTTCTCCAGATTTTTTTTATTAGTGTCACTTATTTTTCAAGCCTTTCCTATACTATTTTTTTTAGATGCATTGCTGCCAAATTCTTAGTGAGTTAATATTTGCCATGAAATGGTAAAAGTCTCTGTTTCAACATCTGCTGTGTGTTTTCACTTTAAGGCCTCTTTCAGAAGAGTGAGTTTCACTCTGCCGACTCGCACTGCAGCACCCGTCCTGAACTTCCAAAACTGCCGGGATCAGATAAGTGCTATTCAGTACATTCCAGAACTGTAAGGGTTACATAGCATCATAAATCAGTATAATTTTATGCGACCCCGGCAATGCTCAAAGTTCCGGACGGGTGCTGTGCTGCGAGCCCGCAGCGTGACACCAGCTCTTCCGAAAGGGGCCTAAGGACAACTTAGATTGCAAATCTAACATGTTTCACCTTATGTGGTAATAACTTTGGAATGTTTTTACTTATCCAACAGATTCTGATATGTTTTCCTCATAACGCATTGTACTTCCTGTTAGTGGTAAATTTGGGTTGATATCTTTTATCTTCATTTCTAAAAAAAAATCCCAAACGTATGGAAAATTTAGAAAAATTTGCAATTTTCTAAATTTTAATTTCTTTCCTTTTAAGATAGTGATACCTCACAAAATGGTTATTAAAATTCACCATATGTCTACTTTATGTTGGCATCATTTTGCAAGTGGCCTTTTATTTTTTTAGGACATTAGAAGGCTTAGAATTTTAGAAGCCATTTTTCACATTTTCAAGAAAAATTTCAAAACCTATTTTTTAAGAACCAATTCAGTTCTGAAGTCACTTTGTGGGGCTTACATAATAGAAACTACCCACAACTGATCCCATTTTAGAAACTACCCCCTTTAAAAAAAACTGATTTTAGAAACTGTGTTGACCCGTGAAATTTAAAAATTTCTAATTTTTTTAGCAGATTTTCCATTTTCATCCTTTTTTCATGTAAAACGGCGAGGGTTAACAGCAAACCAATATTTATTTGCCTGATCCTGCAGTTTTTAAAAACCAACCATATGTGGTTGAAAACTTGATGGAGCTGTGTGAGGGCTTATTTTTTTATGAACTGCCATTAAAATTGGTACTATGTTTAGATACACACAACTTTTTAATCACTTTTTATTTTGCTTTTTGGAAAGCAGGAAAAAGAAAAAGCAGCAATTCTGTCATTGCTTTTTGGGTTTTGTTATTGCACTCCACGGGAAATATTACATAAGTTTATTCTGCTGGTCAGTGTGATTATATAGACACAAGTTATATATATATATTTTTTTTTTTTTTTTTTTTGGTGTGTCTTTTTTTTAAGTGTCACTCTTTTTTTGATTTTTGTAATGTATAGGGGCAGTGATACTGCCATTTTTGTAATATACTTTAATTGCTAAAATCGTACATTTTTATTAGGAAAATAGCTCTAAAGTAGCGCATTTTGAGCCTTAGCAAAGCTCCTCTGCCTTCTGTTTACATAACACAGTCAGTGTTAGCAAGTCTCCACAGTTATGTAAACTCTCATTCAATATAAACCGCGGCACTCCAGTGCAATAAATTTCTTGTAGTTTTATTGGTTCCAAAAAAATATAATAATTTATTTTTTTGGAACCAATAAAACTACAAGAAATTTATTGCACTGGAGTGCCGCGGTTTATATTGAATGAGAGTCTGGATTTGTTGAGGGCTACAGGTTCAGTCCTAACACTGCCTGGCACCACCACCGGAACTATCGATTACTTTGAATGGTGCTCCCTACAAGCAAATTTCGTGTCACAGTTATGTAAACAGAAGACAGAGGAGCTTTGCTAAGGATCAAAATGGGCTACTTTAGAGCTATTTTTTCTAATAGAACTGATTTCAGTAATTAAAGTATATTACAAAAATGGTCATTATAACTGCCCCTATACATTAAAAAATAAAATAAATGACAATTACACTTTAACCCCTTAGTGACCAAGCCTGTTTGGGCCTTTATGACCAAGAGCATTTCTTCCTTTTTTCATCGCCGCGTTCCAAGAGCTATAACGTTTTTATTTTTTCATCTATATAGCTTTATGAGGGCTTGTTTTTTGAGGGACAAGTTGTAGTTTTCAATGGTGCCATTTTGGGGTACACATAACTTTCTGATTAACTTTTGTTAACATCCATTTTTCGGTATAAATAACATAATACTTTATTCTCTGGGTCAGTACGATTACAGTGATACCAAATACATATCGTTTTTTTTTATGTTTTACTACTTTTTTGCAATAAAAAAAACTTTTTTATACAAAAAAATGTTTTTGCATTGCCCCCAATTACTTTTTTTTCTTTTTTCTATGGAGTTGTGTGAGGGCTTGATTTTTGCGGGATGACTTGTATTTTTCATTGGTATCATTTTGGAGTAAATGGAGCTTCTTCATCGCTTGTTAACACGTTTTTTTGGTGGCCACTAAGGATAAATTAGCAATTCTGTCTTTTTTTTTTTTTGCGGCGTTCACCGTAGGGGATCATTTATGTGATATTTATGTAGTCCGGGTCATTAAGGACGCGGCAATACTAACATATGGGGGAGATATTTTTGTAAAGCGTATTTTCAATGGGAAAAAAAAGGAATTTTTTATTTTATGGAATTTTTTTTATAAAAAAATGTTTTTTTAATTTCCAAATTATTTATTGAAATTTTTTTCCAACAAAAACAAGCATAATGTCGTAGGTTTTGACATACATCAACGGGCAGTGAACAATGCCCATGGCATATTAATAGCATGACTAACAATACAATAGGAGCATCATCAAAGAATAAAAGCAGTACAGTAAAACAATATATAAATAAATTGGGGCAATGTTATTTTTATTTTTTTTACCACTTAATAGTCCCACCAGGGGACTATAACAGAAAGTATTTTGATTGCTTTTTAAATACAGTGCATTATCTCTATAGTGCACTGCATTTTAATAGCAATGCATTGCTTCACACACATCGGCAGCCCGCAATCGCATTTGCGAGCTGCTGATGAGAGACAGAGGGAGTGCGGTCCCTCTATCACCGCTTTACATGCGGCGGGAGCCATTGCCTGTGGCATGGAAAGGGTTAAACAGCCTAGATCGGCACTCCTGCCGGTCCGGACTGTTAGAGCAAGGCCCCGCTCTCAGGTGAGAGCCGGGACCCCACTCCCCGGGGGTCCCGTGGAAAAGCGGCGGCCCAGCCTACAGCCCCTTAGTGACCGCCGTAAAAACACGTATGGGTGGTCACTAAAGGGTTAAGTTTTGCTACTTTTACACAAAGCATTTTTGGAAAAAACTAATTTTCTTGTGTCGCCATGTCTGTTTTTGTTTTTTTGGCAATGGTCTGGTGTGAGGGCTTGTTTTTTAAGGGATGAGTTGTTTTTTTTATTGGTATGATTTTGGAATACATAAGGGTACTTTTACACTTGCGGCAGGGCGGATCCGGCAGGCTATTCAGCCTGCTGGATCCGTCCTGCCGCAAGTGCCCATGCACTGCTGTGCTGCCGCTCCGTCCCCATTGACTATAATGGGGAGGGGGCGGAGCTACGACACAGCACGGCAGTGCACGGCTAAGATCGCCGGACTGAAAAGTCGGACATGCAGGACTTTTAGTCCGGCGATCTTCGGCCATGCACTGCCGTGCTGCGCCGTAGCTCTGCCCCATTATAGTCAATGGGGACGGAGCGGCAGCACGGCAGTGCATGGGCACTTGTGGCAGGACGAATCCGTCCTGCCACAAGTATAAAAGTAACTTAAAATTTTTTAATCACTTGATATGTTTTTTGCAAGGTGTGGTGACTAAAAAATAGCTGTTCTAGCACAGTTTTATTTAATTTTAACAGCATTCATCCAACAAGCTATATCAACTGATATTTTTATAAAGCAGGTTATTTCGGACACGGTGATACAAAACATGTCTTTTTTTTTTTCAGTTTCACACAGCTCGTTATCCTCTCACCATGTCGTCATCTCCTGAGAGCCATATTTTTTGTTTAACCCCTTAAGGACCGGGCTCATTTTCACCTTAGGACCAGGCCATTTTTTGCAAATCTGACCAGTGTCACTTTATGTGGTGATAACTTTAACCACTTCCCGACCGCCTAACGCACAACTGCGTTCTCGCGGCGGTCGGGCTGTTCTGGGGCGCCGCAGATGTGCGTCATCTCGCGAGACGCGAGATTTCGCACATATTCGGCCGCGCATGCGCAAATCGCGCATTGCACAAAGTTTAGATGACCTGGGTCATCAGCCTGCCAGCCAATCGGCATCGCTGGCGGGCTGATGACTTTTAAAAAAACGAATCGCAAGCCATTTAACCCATCATATTTGTAAATATGATGGATTAAATGGCTTCTGTGCTCTCTCCTGGGTCCTTTTCGTCGGTTGGACCCAGGAGAGAGCACACCTCTACAGTGAGTACACCAAGCACCACACACTAGCCCCTGATCAGCCCCCATCACCCAAATTAACTCCTTGATCACCCCTCTCAGCACCTGTCAATCATCTAGTGAAAGGGAAAAAAGTGATCAGTGTAAACTGTCACTTTTTTTCTCACTAGGATTGACTGTTAGGTTTAGCTTAGTTTAGGCCCCTTTGGTAGGTAGTTAGCGTTAGCGCCAAGCCCACCGCACCACAGTCACTGGTTCGCTGATTAGCGTGGCGCTAATCAGCTTTTGTACTTTATAGTATCTGTAAGTGATCAGAACTGATCACGGTCAGATCTATAATAGTACTAGTGTCACTTAGTTCGCCCTCCACCCCAAGCGCAGTGTTTGCCCGATCAGGCCTGATCGGTCGCCCACACCTGCGTTCACCCACGCCCACCCCGCCGCAGTGACAAAAATTTTTTTTGTAATCACTGCACAATCCCTTCACAGCGCTGCGGCTAATAAAAAAATCAGTTTTGATCTTTTTATCAATCGCAGCGGCTTCTGTACTCGCTACCCTCTCAATTGTAAGACAGGCTTGCTTTTTTTCTTGGGTAGTCTCAGGGAATACCCCTAAATTTAGTATCCCAAATGGCAAACAAGGGGTATTCTCCTGAAGAGGCCTACAGGATTCTGACCCAGTCGGATGAGGAATGGGAACCCTCATCTGACGAATCTAGCGGGTCAGAATACGAACCTGTAGAGAGCAGTGGCTCTCTGACCCAAAGATTCGGACGAGGAGGTTGAGGTCCCTGATAGAACCAGGCGTACCCGGCCCGTGTCGCTAGACCGCAGGTTACGCAGGATCCGCTTCAAGGGCAGCAGAGTGGGGCTGGCGCTGCCGGATTACGTGGTGAGGCATACACCAGCAGCGCAGCCCGTCCTGGACCTTCTACCAGCACTGCCGTACAACATGGTGAAGTGGCGAGCACCAGAAGGGCAGTTGAAGCTGGTGCGGTGGCACGTGCAGTAGTTTCCCCGTCGCAGCCACCGCGCAGACAGGCCCGTAGAGCCCCTAGAATCCCTGAGGTGCTGGCAAACCCTGATTGGCAGCCCCCAACTTCAGCCGCACCAGTAGTTCCCCCTTTCACCGCCCAGTCAGGAGTTCGGTGGAAACAGCTCAGATAGGATCGGCGCTGGGGTTTTTGAGCTGTTTTTCACTGCGGAGCTCTCTGACTTAGTCGTGGCAGAAACAAATCGGTATGCCACTCAATTTATCGCCGACAACCCGGGAAGCTCTTATGCCCAGTCTTTCCGGTGGAAACCAGTCCAAGTTTCCGAATTTAGAACTTTTCTGGGCCTTCTCCTCAACATGGGCATTACAAAAAAACATGAATTGCGGTCATATTGGTCCACGAACCCAATTCATCACATGCCCGTGTACTCTGCTGCCATGTCCAGGACACGTTTTGAGACCATCCTGCGTTTCCTGCACTTTAGCGACAACACCACCTCCCGTCCCAGAGGCCACCCAGCTTTTGACCGGCTCCATAAAATTCGGCCCCTCATAGACCATTTCAACCAGAAATTTGCAGATTTGTATACCCCTGCACAAAACATCTGCGTGAGACGAGTCCCTTGTACATTTTACCGGGCGCCTTGGCTTCAAACAGTACATCCCAAGCAAGCGCGCCCGGTATGAGGTCAAATTGTATAAGCTCTGTGAAAGGGCCACAGGCTATACGCACAAATTTCGGATCTATGAGGGAAAGATCAGACCCTGGAGCCGGTCGGTTGCCCTGACTACCTGGGGAGCAGTGGGAAGATAGTCTGGGACTTGGTGTCACCCTTATTCGGCAAGGGGTACCATCTTTACGTGGACAACTTTTACACAAGTGTGGCCCTCTTCAAGCATTTGTTCCTAGAACAGATTGGCTGCTGTGGCACCGCGCGACCTAGTCGCCGGGGCTTCCCCAACGGCTCCTTACCACCCGACTTGCAAGGGGAGAGGGCTGCACTGTGTAACGACGAACTGCTCGCGGTGAAATGGAGAGACAAGCGTGACGTTTACATGCTCTCCTCCATTCACGCAGACACGACAGTCCAAATTGAACGGGCAACCAGTGTCGTTGAAAAGCCCCTCTCAGTCCACGACTATAACCTCCACATGGGAGGGTGGACTTCAACGACCAGATGTTGGCCCCTTATTTGCTTTCCCGACGAGACCAGACGCTGGTATAAGAAGGTGTCTGTATATTTGATTCAATTGGCTGCCTATAATAGTTACGTTCTCTACAGTAAGGCTGGGAGAACGGGATCCTTCCTTAAATTCCAGGAAGAGATCATTTCGGAACTCCTGTATCCAGGAGGTTCCGTGGCCCCATCCACCAGTGTAGTTAGCCGTCTACACGAGCGACACTTCCCCAGTGTCTTTCCTGGTACCTCAACCCAACCGTCACCCGAAAAAGATGTCGTGTCTGTGGCAGGAGTGGAATAAGGCGTGACACCCGTTATTTCTGTCCTGACTGTCCTGACCACCCTGCCCTATGCTTTGGAGAGTGTTTCCGGAAGTACCACACTCAGGTACACTTAGGGACATAGGGACAGCACTACACAGGTAGTTTTTTTTCACTCAGGCTCAAGGGTCTCTCAGGATACTAGGTTTTGAGAGACCCTAACACATAGGGACGGTGCTGGTGTGCTACAGCAGAAGTGTGAAATGGTAGAAACCTCTCCTTTCACTTGGGATAACGTGTATAGTGTACTTCTCACCATCTCTGTGTGATTTACACTTTACACATTGTCCCATGGGAAAGGAGAGGTTTCTGCTAGGAAAATAAAGAGTGAAATGGTTAAAAAAAAAAATTAAACAGGTAGCAAGAAAAAAAAATCTTGAGTTAGTTCAGGTTTTTATGTTCATGTTTTATAAAAGTTTTACAATGTTCCGGTTTCATAAAGTTTGCAACGTTCAAGTCATGTGCCTGCTGCCTGTTTTTTCTTCTTTTTTTTTCCCCTAACCACCCTTTATTTTCCAGGAAGACCAACGGACCAACCGACGAAAACGCCGCAGCACTGATGTGAATTCTGAGAGAAGCATTGCGCTGCTGTCAGAAGACACGTGAAGTCGGTGTATGCGGCGCTGCAAGACGAGATTTCTCCTCTGCAGGACAGGTACGTTTGCCCAGGCATATGAGCTGAGGAGAGGTGTTGGAGTTCATATTCTTTGGCAAACACTTTGTATAAAAAAATCTGGCAAAGATGTCTTCCTCCACACCGATCGTTTGATCGATGTGAATGGAGAAATCACGTTTGCCAGGACATAGGAGCTAAGTGGGTATGGATGTTTGGGCGGAGCCCCTATGTCCCTGGCAATCGCCAGGCCCCTCTTTTTTTCTTGCATATTTTTGGCAGAGATTTTTCATCCACATCGATCGATGCGAATGAGGAAATCTGTGCCGTTCATTTTCTTTCAGCCCAGAGGCTGAACGGAAAAAAATCTCATTACCTGTATGCTCCATATAAAGAGAATCGCAGAAACTCCTAATGCTGGCCATACATGTAATGATTGCGGGAGACCCTCAAATGCCATGGCAGTGGAAAAACCTCACATGTGACCCCACTTCGGAAAGAAGACACCCCAAGGTATTCGCTGAGGGGCATATTGAGTCCATGAAAGATTAAACTTCTTGTCACAAGTTAGCGGAAAGGGAGACTTTGTGAGAAAAAAAATAAAAAATTCTGCAAACTTGTGGCAAAAAAAAATCTTCTATGAACTCGCCATGCCCCTCACAGAATACCTTAGGGTGTCTTCTTTCTAAAATAGGGTCACATTTGGGGTATTTTACTGCCCTGGCATTTTAGGGGCCCAGAAGCGTGAGAAGAAAAAGGCGTAAAAATGCCATCCTGAAAGGTACTCGTTGGATTTAGGGCCCCTTTGCGCATCTTGGCTGCAAAAAGTGTAACACATGTGGTATCGCCGTACTCAGGAGAAGTAGGGCAATGTGTTTTGGGGTGTATTTTTACATATACCCATGCTGGGTGAGAGAAATATCTCTGTAAATGGACAACTTTGTATAAAAAAATGGAAAAAGTTGTCATTTACAGAGATATTTACACCCAGTATGGGTATATGTAAAATACACCCCAAACACATTGCCCTACTTCTCCTGAGTATGCGATACCCCATGTGTGCCACTTTTGCAGCCAAATGCAAAGGGCCCTAAATCAATGAGTACCTTTAGAATTTCACAGGGCATTTTACGCATTTGGATTCCAAACTACTTCTCTCGCTTTAGGGGCCCCTAAAATGCCAGGGCAGTAAAAATACCACACAAGTGACCCCATTTTAGAAAGAAGACACCCCAAGGTATTCTGTGAGGGGTATGGTGAGTTCATGTAAAAGTTTATTTTTTGTCACAAGTTAGTGGAATATCAGACTTTGTAAAAAAATAAAATAAAAATAAAACATTTCAATTTCCGCTAACTTGTGCCAAAAAATAAAAACTTCCATGGACTCACTATGCCCATCAGCGAATACCTTGGGGTGTCTACTTTCCGAAATGGGGTCACTTGTGTGGTATTTTTACTATCCTGGCATTTTAGGGGCCCCTAAAGCGAGAGAAGCAGTTTGGAATCCAAATGCGTAAAAATGTCCTGTAAAATCCTAAAGGTACTCATTGGAATTAGGGCCCCTTTGCGCATCTTGGCTGCAAAAAGTGGCACACATGGGGTATCGCCGTACTCAGGAGAAGTAGGGCAATGTGTTTTGGGGTGTATTTTTACATATACCCATGCTGGGTGAGAGAAATATCTCTGTAAATGACAACTTTTTAAAAATTTATACAAAGTTGTCATTTACAGAGATATTTTTCACACCCAGTAGGGGTATATGTAAAAGACACCCAAAACTCATTGCCCTACTTCTCCCGAGTACGGCGATACCCCATGTGTGCCACTTTTGCAGCCAAATGCTAAAGGGGCCCTAAATCCAATGAGTACCTTTAGGATTTCACAGGACATTTTTCACGCTTTGGATTCAAACTGCTTCTGACGTTTAGGGGCCCCTAAAATGCCAGGGCAGTAAAAATACCACACAAGTGACCCCATATTAGAAAGAAGACACCCCAAGGTATTCCGTGAGGGGTATGGTGAGTTCATGTAAAATTTTATTTTTGGCACAAGTTAGTGGAATATGAGACTTTGTAAAAAAAAAAAAAAATCAATTTCCGCTAACTTGTGCCAAAAATAAAAACTTCCATGAACTCACTATGCCCATCAGAGAATACCTTGGGGTGTCTACTTTCCGAAATGGGGTCACTTGTGTGGTATTTTACTGCCCTGGCATTTAGGGGCTCTAACGTCAAAAGCAGTTTGGAATCCAAATGCGTAAAATGTCCTGTAAAATCTAAAGGTACTCATTGGATTTAGGGCCCTTTGCGCATCTTGGCTGCAAAAGTGGCACACATGGGGTATCGCCGTACTCAGGAGAAGTAGGGCAATGTGTTTTGGGGTGTATTTTTACATATACCCATGCTGGGTGAGAGAAATATCTCTGTAAATGACAACTTTTAAAAAAATTTATACAAAGTTGTCATTTACAGAGATATTTTTCACACCCAGTAGGGGTATATGTAAAAAGACACCCAAAACTCATTGCCCTACTTCTCCGAGTACGGCGATACCCCATGTGTGCCACTTTTTGCAGCCAAAATGCGCAAAGGGGCCCTAAATCCAATGAGTACCTTTAGGATTTTACAGGACATTTTTACGCATTTGGATTCCAAACTGCTTTTGACGTTTAGGGGCCCCTAAAATGCCAGGGCAGTAAAAATACCACACAAGTGACCCCATTTCGGAAAGTAGACACCCCAAGGTATTCTCTGATGGGCATAGTGAGTTCATGGAAGTTTTTATTTTTGGCACAAGTTAGTGGAATATGAGACTTTGTAAAAAAAAAAAAAAAATCCATTTCCGCTAACTTGTGACAAAAATAAAAACTTCCATGAACTCACTATGCCCCTCAGTGAATACCTTAGGGTGTCTACTTTCGGAAATGGGGTCATTTATGGGGTATTTCTACTGTCTGGGCATTGTAGTACCTCAGGAAACAGGACAGGTGCTCAGAAAGTCAAAGTGCGGAAATTCACTTTTTGCACCATAGTTTGTAAATGCTATAACTTTTACCCAAACCAATAAATATACACTTTTTGCATTTTTTTATCAAAGACATGTAGAACAATAAATTTAGAGAAAATTTTTTAGAGAAATGTAGTTTTATTTGATACATTTTCCAACATAAAGTGAAAAATATCATTTTTTTGCAAAAATTTCATCAAAAAAAGTAAAATATAAAAAAAAGTAAAAATGTCAGCAAGAAAGAAATAGCACCAAATGAAAGCTCTATTAGTGAGAAGAAAAGGAGGTAAAATTCATTTGGGTGGTAAGTTGTATGGCCGAGCAATAAACGGTGAAAGTAGTGTAGTGCAGAATTGTAAAAAGTGGCCTGGTCATTAAGGGTGTTTAAGCTAGGGGGGCTGAAGTGGTTAAAACGCTTTTTTTTTTATCCAGGCCATTCTGAGATTGTTTTTTCGTCACATATTGTACTTCATGACACTGGTAAAATGAAGTCGAAAAATTTCATTTTTATTTATAAAAAAATATCAAATTTACCAAAAATTTTGAAAAATTAGCAATTTTCCAAGTTTCAATTTCTCTACTTCTATAATACATAGTAATACCGCCCAAAAAAGTTATTGACTTACATTCCTCATATGTCTACTTCATGTATCGATCATTTTGGGAAAGCCATTTTATTTTTTGGGGACGTTACAAGGCTTAGAAGTTTAGAAGCAAATCTTGAAATTTTT
The DNA here is from genome assembly GCA_033119425.1 of Bufotes viridis. Taxonomy (NCBI): domain Eukaryota; kingdom Metazoa; phylum Chordata; class Amphibia; order Anura; family Bufonidae; genus Bufotes; species Bufotes viridis. The sequence continues at coordinate 149,387,915 of CM065593.1, read as the reverse complement.
CAGAAATTTTCAAAAACCCACTTTTTAGGGACCAGTTCAGGTCTGAAGTCACTTTGTGAGGCTTACATAATAGAAACCATCCAAAAATGACCCCATTCTAGAAAGTACACCCCTCAAGGTATTCAAAACTGATTTTACAAACGTCATTAACCCTTTAGGTTTTCCACAAGAGTTAATGGCAAATGGAGATAAAATTTCAGAATATCGATTTTTTTTGGGGAAAATTTTCCGTTTGAATCCATTTTTTCCAGTAACAAAGCATGGGTTAACAGCCAAACAAAACTCAATATTTATTGCCCCGATTCTGTTGTTTGCAGAAACACCCCATATGTGGGCGTAAACTGCTGTATGGCCAAACGGCAGGGCGTAGAAGGAAAGGAACACCATATGGTTTTTGGAAGGTGGATTTTGCTGGACTGGATTTTTGACACCATGTCCCATTCGAAGCCCCCCGATGCACCCATAGAGTAGAAACTCCAAAAAAGTGACTCCATCTAAGAAACTACACCCCTGAAGGTATTCAAAACCGATTTTACAAACTTTGTTAACCCTTTAGGTGTTCCACAAGAGTTATTGGCAAATGGAGATACAATTTCGGAATTTCTATTTTTTGTTATCTTGCCTCAAAAAAAGTGTAATATATAACAACCAAAAATCATATTTACCTTAAAATAATACAAACAAAACTGCCACCTTATCCCGTACTTTCCAAAATGGGGTCACTTTTTTGGAGTTTCTACCGTAGGGGTGCATCAGGGGGGCTTCAAATGGGACATGGTGTCAAAAAAACAGTCCAGCAAAATCTGCCTTCCAAAAACCATATGGCGTTCCCTTCCTTACGTCCTGCCGTTTGGCCGTACAGCAGTTTACGACCACATATGGGGTGTTTCTGCAAACTAGAGAATCGGGGAAATATATATTGAGTTTTGTTTGGCTGTTAACCCTTGCTTTGTGACTGGAAAAATTTATTAAAATGGAAAATTTGCAAAAAAATTTCTATTTTCGGACTGTTTTTATTTATTGTTATTTACATCGTTGAACTGACAGGTTCGATTTTGTGCTATTTCTATAGAGCAGGTTGCTACGGACGCGGCAATACCAAATATGGCTACTTTTTGGGGGGTTTTGTTTCAGTTTTACATAATACAGCATTTTTGAAAAAAATGATTTTTTTGTGTCTTCACATTCTGAAAGCCATATTTATTTTTTATTTTTTGGATGACTGTCTTATGTAGGGGCTCATTTTTTGTGGGATGAGGTGTCGGTTTGATTGGAACTATCTTGGGGTGCATATGACATTTTGGTCGCTTGCTATTACACTTTTTGTGATGTAAGGTGACAAATATGGCTTTTGACACCGTATTTTTTTATTTTTTTGTGTAAGTTTTACACAATATTATCATTTTTTAAAACAAAACAAATCATGTTTTACTGTCTCCATAGTCTGAGAGCCATATTTTTTTTATTTTTTTGGAGTGATTGTCCTATGTGGGGTATCATTTTTTGCGGGATGAGATGACGGTTTGATTGGCACTATTTTTGGGTGCATATATCTTTTTGATCGCTTGCTATTACAGTTTTTGAGATGTGAGGTGACAAAAATGTTTTTTTTACATTGTTTTTATTTTATTTTTTTAACGGTATTTACCTGAGGGTTAGATAATGTGATATTTTTATAGAGCAGGTTTTTACGGACGCGGCTATATGTAATATGTAAACTTTTTATTTATTTATTTTACTTTAACACAATAATAGCATTTTAGAAAAAAAAATTATGTTTTAGTGTCTCCATAGTCTGAGAGCCATATTTTTTTTATTTTTTTGGGCGATTGTCCTATGTAAGGACTCATTTTTTGCGGGATGAGATGGCGGTTTTATTGGTACTATTTTGGGAGGCATATGCCTTTTTGATCACTTGGTATTACACTTTTTGTGATGCAAGGTGACAAAAAATGGCTTTTTTACACCATTTTTTGGGGGGGTTCTTTTACGGTATTTGCGTGAGGGGTTAGGTCATGTGATATTTTTATAGAGGAGATTTTTACGGACGCGGCGATAGCCAATATGTGTAGTGTATTTGATTTTTTTAATTTTTAAGTGATATGTATTTTTCTTATTTTTACCTTTTTTTCACTTTTTTGACATTTTTTTTTTGACCCAGACCCACTTGGTTCTTGTAGATCCAGTGGATCTGGTGTCTATATAATACAGTAAGTACACTATATAGTGTACTTACTGTATTTTTTACTTTACAAAGTCTGAATAGGCTTTTGCCTTTAGCAAAAGCCTATTCAGAGTTTCAGTGCCATGGAGAGCAGGACGCTTCTGAAAGCGTCCTGCTGCCATGGTAACCATCACCCGCTGCCATAACAGAGCAGCGGGTGATGGGAAGGGAGGGGAGCTCCCTCCCTCTGCTATCCTATCCTGTCGGGGGGCTGCAAAGGTACAGCAGCCCCCGATGGGAGAGGGAGGAGCTCCCTCCATGTTAACACCTTCCATACCAAGGGGTTAAACTGCTGACATCTGCAGCACAGATGTCAGCAGTTTATAGCAGGGGGTCAGCAATGTGCTGACCCCCTGCTATACCCACTAGACACCAGGGAAAGCATTTGAAAGGAGGCGGGCGGGGGATCGCAATTGCGATCCCCCCTGCCGCACAGCCCGCCTCCCGCACCGCCCACCCGCAGCACCGCCCGCAATCCTCCCCCCCTGCACCGCCCGGGGGGACACAAACATGGCGAGGTGCAGGGGGGTTAATATTTATAAGTTTGGGGCATATTTTAGTCTCTGATCCGAGACTATAGATAGCGCAGCAAACCGCAGGTCTGAATTGACCTGCGGTTTGCTGCGATTGCTGACATGGGGGGTCACAAGACCCCCTGGGCATTGTGCCAAGGTGGCTGCTGATTGATTTCAGCAGGCATCTTGTTCCGATCACCGCCACGTGCGCAGCGGTGATCGGATATTCGCAGGGTGTACATGTACGCCCTTGGTCCTTAAGGAGTTAAATTCACTTTTATTAAGGTTTTGTCACAAATACATATTTACAAAAACATATACCAGGTTTGTTAAGCATAGTTGGTTGAGTAAGGCCTTTACACACAAAGGTACAATAAAAAGTTTGAAAAATAATACTCGACTCCTGGTGTTTTTTCTTCAATATAACATTTAAGACAGAGACATCTACAGACTGACATGGGGGAAGAACACAGGGTTGTAAAGGATAGGGGGATAAGTGAGGGGGAGGGTTCTTGTAAAGGATTGATATCCATATGGCTTGTGGTCCTACACACAGTGAGTTCGAAAGCGCGTCCACCTCTTATACCTCAAGTAGGTATTACTTCCTCAAATAGGCGTGGTGTGTGGTTGTAGCTTCCTAAAGGAGTTTCCTTCAGAGCCTCCAGAGGTTCCATGTTTTCAGAAAGGTGTCATGTTTCCTCTCTGTCCAGCTAATGAGCTCCTCAAAGTTGCACACCCAATCAACTCTTGCGCACCATTCATCCAAAGATTGAGGTAATGTTTGTAACCAGTAGAGCGGGATCAACAAGTTAGCAACTGCCAATAGGTGTGTGATCAGATTTGTTTTAGAAGGGCGATACAAGTCGCTTGGTTTGGACAAGAAGACCATGTCCGGTAATATTTGAAAAGGTACTTTGCATATTTTCTGGATAGTGGATTATATTTGCTTCCAAAATTATTTTATTTTATGTAGTCGCATGTCAACCAGATGTGCAAGTAGGAACTCTCGGAACTCTGGCATCTCCAACACCTATCTGTTTCGGATACATTGCGCAGAAAGAGAAATTTAGGTGTCTTGTACCATCGACATAGGAGCTTATAATGACTTTCTGCAATCATACACATCCAACGTGTTTCTGTGTCTGATAGAGTGTGAGATTTTCCTGATTTTGGGCACTCTTGCCAACATTAATTGCTCAAAGGCTGTATGGTTTCTCCCAGGGGTGGCCATCTCTAAGAATTTTGTGCAGAAATATTTGAAGCATAGTGATCATAGTAAAAGGATAAGGTCACCTTCAGAATACCTCAGGGAGAAACTCTCCTAGAGATTCCATGAAAGGCATGACTTTCCCTTTAAAGGCCTCCCTTAGTGTCCAGGGACTCAGAGAACGCCATAAACCTTCCTTGGCCCCACCAAAGGAATATAGAAGAGCAGGTAATAATGACATTGGTAGTAAGGGAGATGGTCGTGGTGCTAGAGTTGAGCCCAACTGACGCCAACCCTCGACTGGTCCTTGTAGCATTGGATCTAAGCCTAAATTTGTCCTAGGTTTAGTATTGGGAATCCACATGTTCCCCAGATCTGAGCTACCACTGCATGAGGAGAAGATTGCAAATTGATCTTCTTCTCCGCTTGGAGACATCATCTGTAGCCATCTGTTCAATTGCACCGCTTTATAGTAGGCAAACATGTCCGGTAGGCCCAAACCACCCAATTCTCTCCTCCCGATCAGCATTGAATGAGACATAGGAGGTTTTTTATTTTTTCACAAGTACCTAGAAAAGAGGCTCTTGATAGAAGTGAAGAATGCAGGAGACAGGCAAATCTGGACCATTTGTAAAATATAAAGTACTTTCAGCATGATGTATGTTTTTAATAGGTTCTGTCTGCCAAGACAGGATATCCACAATGAGTCATACGATTTCAGCAACTTAGTGAGCTCTGTTAAAAACAGAGAGTAATTCAGATTAAAGAGTTCTGATAAGTCTCTGGAGAGACATACTCCCAGATAGGTAATGGTGGAGGAGGCCCAGGCAAAATCCATACTGGGTTTCAATCTGGGAAGGAGCGACTGGGGGATTGATATGTTCAGTATCTCTGATTTGGCAGAGTTTACACTAAAGCTTGATACAACACTAAATTTCTGTAACAGTTGCGAGATCTCGGATAGGCTGACTAGTGGATTTGTCGTTAGGAAGAGTAGGTCGTCTGCGAAATCTTCCCCCTATGTTCAGTCCTTGAATATTGTCGTGTTTTCTGACTGCTTGAAGCAAAGTTTCCATCACCAGAACAAAAAGGGTAGGGGATAATGGGTACCCCTGCCTCGTACAGTTTGTTATTTCGAAGTTGGTGACAGTGTGCGATTGATATTGAGCCGGGCATGTCGGGCTTCATTTAGCGAGAAAATTGCGTGAATCAGTGGTTGTGGGAAGGCAAATTTACGGAGGACTGCTTCCATATAATTCCACCTGACCCTATCAAAAGCCTTCTCGGCGTCTATGCCAAGAAGGGCTAAGGGTATTTTAGACATATGGGCCGTATGAATGACATGAAATACGCGAGTTGAATTTGTTTTTCCCTCTCTCCCTTGGACAAAACCCACCTATTCTGGGCCTACTAAGGAGGGGATGATAGTTCTGAGTCTGTTGGCCAGCAGTTTGGCCCATATTTTTAAATCCTAATTTAACAGGGTCTTAAAGTACTGGAGGGTGAAACAATCTGGTCCTGGACTCTTTTTGGGTGAGAAACTACAAAGGACAGTTTTAAGTTCCTCTTCAGAGATCGGACGGACGAGGTCCGAGGCCATTGAGGCTGTTATGGTGGGTAGTTTTAGAAGGTGTAGGAACTTCTATGTTGTTTCTGTAGAAGTCAACTCAGAAGCCTTGTCCTCTGGCTTCCTAAGATTATATAGTTAAGAGTAGAAAAGGTGAAAAGACCTAGCAATCTCATCTGTCGAGGAAACTAGTTTGCCAGATTTGGTTTTAATTGTGTGTATAAAAGATTTTGCTCTAGCTTTCTTAAGGAGGGAGGACATCTTCTGGCCCCATTTGTCTCCATGTGCATATAAAAGATTTAAGTATTTTTTTGCCGATTGAGTCGAGAGGAATAGGTCAAGCAGAACAAACTAAAATTCCTGAAATGGTATCCCCTGTACCTTCCTATAGACTTTTGAACCCCCAGAGTCCTTTCAATGAAATCAAACCTCTAGTGTCCTGACGGGGTCAAGTGAGTGATGTCGCCATCTTGGGTTGACTCTTCTTAGCTCTCGGCAACTGATTTTTGTGCGCCACTTTCCACGGCTCTACTTTAGAGAGTTGTGGGAGGTCTTGAACATCCGGCATAGGCATCCAAGATGGAATCTGCATCGGTGGAATCTCCAAAGCACCCCACAGTTTTCCCAGGTCATGAGGGGTATGTATCGCTAGTCTCCAACCGTTGATCCAGACAGCCAGGCTAAACAGGAATAGCCAATTGTATTGTATGCGCTTCGTTTGTAAGACTTCAAGGAGTGGATGCAATACACTGCGCTTTGCCAGAGTGGAGAGAGCTATATTTTGAAAAAAATGCAGGGTAGAATCTGCATACTGCACTGGCTGTTTTTCTCTAGCTGCTGTTAATATCTGGGAGGTGTCCACAAAAGAGAGAAGACCACAAATAATATCTCGTGGCAGTTCCCCCTGCTTTGGTTTGGGGCGTAGCGCCCTATGTATGCGCTCTATGACTACTTTCGTGGCCCTGTCTGGCCCCAGCAAGTAACCAAATATCTTATGTGCTACCTTCCGAAGAGCTTCTGGCGTGAACTGCTCAGGTAATCCTTTGATTCTGATATTCCTACTCCTGCTCTGATTCTCTTGGTTCTCTCTAAGCGACAGAGCTTTGTTAATATACTCGGCATGTTGCGAAGATCGCATCACCACTGCTTTAGAGAAGGCCACAATGTTTGATTGCGCGGTCTCAAGGTTCTCCACTCGCTGGCCTATCTGACGTGGGTCTGCCTTGATATCCACCAGCTCCTCCATTACTGGTCTCATTGCTTGAAGGATTGTTTTCTTCAGAAAAGCTCTAGTGATAGGGGCAGACGCGGACTTACCCCAGTCGCTCTCTATATCAGAGTCTATAGCCGGATCTCCCATGCTCTCCGCCGCCATCTTGGATGAGTCTCCCGCGGGCTGCATGTTCTGCTTTTTCCAGCATTTTTGTAAGTCCATCTGGTTAGCAGACAACTTTAGGGCGTTCGGAGGGTCTCCAGAGCATTCCCTGTTCTTCTTCCCCATTTTAAATGGCTTTCGGCTTGTTATAAAAGCGGTCCCCGGGTGCACCGGTGAAGGAGCTCACACATCCATCGCACACAGCGGCCAGGCTCTGCTGAGAGCGATAGTCTTGCGTGAAGGCTCGTTTTTTGTGGCATGAAGTTACATTTTCATTGCTACCATTTTAGCATACATATGACTTTTTGATCACTCTGAAAAAAATTTTGGGGGGTGTGAAGTGACAAAAATGTCTAAAGGTTTTTTTAGGGCATTTACTTGGCAGGGTAGATCATGTGATAATTTTATTATTACTTAATATATGTTTTTACAATGGTAACTGGATTGATTAGGGAGAAGTGGCACTTTTTTTACACTTGAAACTTTTTTATTTTATTTTTATAAAACACTTTTTTAATTTAAATTTTTACTTTTTATTTTGGTCCCACTATGGGACTTCAACTTTTGAGGGTCTAATCCCTGTTTCAATGCAGTACAATACATGTCGGCAGATACAGCAGGGAGCGAGGACTGATTCAGTGGGTAGAGATCCTGTGCCTGCTTGATTTAAACGCCATACATATACGGCGCTTTGTGCAAACACTATGTTCGCTACACCATATATGTACTCCAATCGTTGTCTAGGGGGTAAGGAATTCAACTTCATTAAAAAAAACTGTTTTAGAAAGCTAAATGTCATCTATACACAAGACCATACCAGAAGTGCCTTCATTGCAGATTCAAATCAAGAGAAATACATAAATTGAGTTTATTTGTGCACTATACTATGGTAGACAAAAAGACGATGTAATGTCTTAATACGTCACTAGTCAGAATTATAGAGCTATAATAGGTGACTATACAACTTGACAGAAGTATAGGTTATAGCCCATTTATAAAAGTTTGCTATTTTATGGCTTCAACAACAACTGCTAGTCAGGCATAAAGGTAGTCAAGTAATAGATGTTGCCAACAGAAGACATATATAAAAGCTATAAAATTAGTTGGTTCTAGAAAACATAAAAAAATGATCATTTGTACAGCACATTTTCAAAAGAAACTTATGGCACATCATAAATTTTTATAGGATCACAAATCTGGCAACTGGCCTTTGGCACATACTAGTACTGTTTTGCTAAGGGAAGAAAGGGCTCATGCACACGACGGCTCTGGTGCGGACCCATTCACTTCAATAGGGCCACAAAAGATGCGGACAGCACACGGTGTTCTGTCCGCATCCGTTGCTCTGTTCCGTAGCCCCGCAAAAAAAATATAGCATGTCCTATTCTTGTCCGTTTTGCGGACAAGAATAGGCATCTCTATAATGGGCCGCCTGCTCTAGTCTGCAAATTGCATTAAGTAGTTGGCAATAAAATTTTGTTGTAAAAAATACAAAGTGAAATGTAGTCACAGTTTTGATATAATTGTAGTTTATGCTAAATTGACTATTGGGTCACTTAGTCCATAAAATACTTCAAAGAAAAAGTAGAGTTTTTTTTTGAAAAACGGAACCTTTATGTATTTAATGCAGCCTATGGTTCAGGCAGCATGAAGTTCCTGACATTCTCCCTTTGACAGGACCACCTGATGAGGCTTTCCAAAAGGAATACAACACAGGATGATCTTATTTGTGCATTGCATACATCTGTAGTAGAACTATTCATAGAAAGTCTCTCCATTTCTTATGGCTACAATGATGAAGTAGCTCCTTTTACAACATTGACTTGACTATCATAGTCTTATTTAGTTACAATATGGTTATAACTCATGTGTCTATATGATATCTACTATTTTCTTTTTCCTACATGAGGACGCAATTAGAAGTAATGAGAGGCTTCTTGGATCTATGCAAAACAATTTCAAAATGTCATCAGTAAGCAGAAGAAATATGTCTCAGATAGAAACACGGATTCAAGCATTGATTATTTCATTTTGATCAGTGTCCTTGGTGTTTCATAGGGAAATGTCACCATATATATTACCATTGCACTTTTCCTGTACCAAATTCTGAATTAAACACAAGGCTCCTTTACACTGCCCTCTGTTCTGCCATTGTAAAGGGACCACCAATTATATGATGAACGAGCGAAATAGGATCGGGTAATAGGATCGTTGGTATGGTCACCTAAATCATCATTTGCCGGCAGTACATCATGCCATCTAAACAACATTCTGCTGCCGGCAAACAATGATTCTCCCCATACTGTGGAGGAGATTGCTGCTTATAAATGTGGCAGTCTCCTCTTATCAGGAAAGAATGCTTCCTTCCAGACAATCGTCTAGACCCATTGAGCTATGTAAAGGGGCCTTAAGACCTACCCAGACTACTACAAATTTGACACTGGGGTAAGAAATGTAAGGCCCCATTCACACATCCGCAACACACCATGCCGGCACTCCCCATAGAGATGCCTATTCTTGTCCGCAGGCTGCAGACAAGAATAGGACATGCTCTACCTTTTGCGGAGCCGCGGCCGGATGATTCGGAGCTGAGACCCGGAAGTTCGGGGCCGCGGCTCCGCAAATGCTGATGCGGAGAGCACATAGTGTGCTCTCCGCGTCACGTCCGGCCCAATTCACAATGAATGGGTCCGCATCTATTCTGCAGAATTGCGGAATAGATGCGGACTAAAATGCGGACATGTGAATGGGGCTTAATGGTCTTGAATGTTTGCATCAGTGAGATTGAGGTTTTGATGAAAGAAGAAACCAGTATCAGAAATGCCAAGGGATAAGGGATATTAGCCAAACCAAAGTCTCCTCCAAAAGAAAGAGACGCCCGGCTGAAGATCTGTGTTTTGGGTTTCTTGCTCCTCATCAGTACAGAGCAGGGTACTGACTGGCTGGATGAGACTTGAAAAAGGTATGCAAATGAGCTCCCCTCCAGAAGGAATGAGATTTGGATGAAAATGCTAATAATTCATTAGAAGAAGTGATTAAAATAATGTCAACAGTATTAATATACATACCGATATGGCCGTTATCCTAAGAGAATCAACAGTGGAATGTGTAAACAAGTACCAAAGTGCAGGTCCAATCTCTGCATTGATGAACCCCTGGACATGTGAAGTTACTGTTGTGCTCACATTTTCAATAATTTTTGCTGTCATATGATGAATTATAGGTTCTTCCTATAAAAAAAAAAAATAATAATTACTTAAACTAGGTGTTCTATTAAATGCTATACCTTTCAAGGGCAGGGCAAAAATTCCTACCGGCCGCAAACTTTATTTCAGTTACTCATATGTTACTTCAAATACCGGCAAGTATATACAGTCATTTACTCATGACATGTGCAATTAGAGTAAAACACTTATACAAACACTTAAAATAATGTACAAGCTGTCAGCAATGAAGCATTACAGTGAAAGAGATCCTTGATATGTGGACAGAGCTTCAGGGAGCCAGACTCTAAAACCACTGCAGTCAAAAAAGAAGCAGCACTCGAAAATACCCAAGTCAATGTGATGTTTATTCACCTAATGTACCAGTAATATTTCAGATGCTTGACAATGGTTCCATTGAGGGACTGAAACATGCTACTGCATCTTTTCGAATAGCATTATTATTATTTTTTATTATTAAAGCGCCATTCATTCCTTGGCGCTGTACATATGGTAAGGGGTGTACATACATAATACAGACAACTGCAATAAGCATGAACAAGACGAGTTAAAAACAAGTACAGGAGGAGAGAGACAAGTGGTTGCAGCAGGAGCCTCCCTGCTGTGTTCTAGCTGCAGTAGCACAAAAATATTGTTAAACCTCGCTCCTAGCGATCACTCTGCTTAAAACAGCCTTCTTTTACAATATAATGAAATCTTCATGTTCCTGAATATCAACTAAATTCAATAATATCAACTATATTCAACTGAATATATCCTGAATATCAACACCACCCTGACAATACTGGTACAGACAGGGTTGAGATCTAGTCCCCACCTATCCATTCCTGTGCCTACTAGATAAGAAGGACAAGGTGAACAATGGGACAGTGTTCACCAACAATGTCTACTGAATTTGTGGTGAATATATAAGTAGAAATCCCATGCAGGTTTACAAAAGCAACTGTAAAGAGAATTGCGCTTGATGTTCGATCTATCCTTTCTGTAATTTAAGAAACTAGAACCCAAGATGTTAAAGAGGTTATTCACCTTCCTGAGCTTATTCCATCCCCCCTTCCCCAGCATGGCGGGACCCACAGTGGTGACCATAATGACCTGATCCCTGCTGCTGGGTTCCAGTTCCACTGCTCGCACTTTTGACCAATGCAGGTCCTGGTCTATCCGCGTCAATTTTTGGTTTGACACAGGTCACGTGACCACCCTAGCCAATAACTGGCTGCAATCATGTGTCATGTTACTGCGGTCACTTGACACATCGGTGACACGCCAATGCTTTGCCGGTCACACGATCCACATCAAACAAGAAGTTGACGTGGGCAGACCCGGAACCTGCGGCTCTCCAAGAGAAATGATGGAGCCAGAACCCAGCTGTGGAGATTAGTAAGTATGCTGACCCTCGTGGGTCCAGCCCTGCTGAGGTGGGTCTAAATAGGCTCAGGAAGATGAGCAACACCTTTTTACCCCTTCTCTTGATGTAGCTGATGATTATCAGCTAAAAATATATACTTTTTCAGGAAGCCAAAATGCCATTGTACAAAGAAAGCCGTTTAAGAAGGACCTACCCATTTTATGAAAAACTACAACAGGGCATTATCATTCACCATGTCAAACAGGGTAACACTGGGCAACACCCAGTTCTCAATGTATTCATTTCTAGGAGAGAAATTGCACAATGCTAAGTTCTATAAAAGGATACTCCAGAATAATTTCATGGGAAATACAAGTATTTACTAAAACAGATAGACCAGTACAACAATTATCTGCTGTCCCCTACTAAATAACACATATTCATGGATAGAAAAAAATATTTAAAAAGTCCCCCCCCCCTCAATTTCTTATAATTTTAGTGACTGAATAGAGTGTCTGCTTGTAATTATCATATGTCTATGCGCAAAAGTTACATAATAAGAACTGATGCAGCTAATAGGTTTCTGGGTGTATTCTAGCATGTTAGATTCTACTTAGGAATTGGTAATCATCTGTAAAATCATGAGATAGGGAAAAGGGTCTAGTACATTATGCTAGAGAACACTCACATCCTCATGGCACACGTATTTCTGTTCTTCCACCTCAACAAACATAAATACTTATAATGTATATTAGATGCCGGCTTTACCGCATATACAATTTTGAATATAATTTGCTCAGAGCAAAATGTCCAATCTTAGGAGTTGCTATATTGGCGTAAAACATGTATCCACAATCTCATGAAAACGTAATGACATTATAAAACCAAATCAATCAAATATACATTTACAATGTGAGAATAGCACAAGGTAATTCTATGCATCTGTTTAAATCTCTCCTACATCAGCTATCCGTGCTTTTAATAGCCTTTACCTTTCCCCGGGATTACTACCACATAAAATGTATGTGGATACAGAAACAACTCCCACTAAGAGTACTTTCACACTAGCGTTATTCTTTTCCGGAATTGAGTTTCATCCTAGGGGCTCAATACCGGAAAAAAACTGATCAGTTTACTCCTAATGCATTCTGAATGGAGATCATTCCATTCAGGATGCATCAGTTCAGTCCCTCTTACATTTTTTGGCCGGAGAAAATACCTCAGCATGCTGCGGAATTTTCTCCGTCCAAAATTCCGGAACGCTTGCTGGAATGCCGGATTCGGCATTCATTTCCATTGAAATGTATTAGTGCCGCATTGACAGATCAGATCTTCCGGTCTGCGCATGTGCAGACCTTTGAAATTGTGAAAAAGATAAATAACGGATCCGTTTTTCCGGAGGACAACCGGAGAGATGGATCCGGTATTGCAATGCATTTGTGAAATGGATCCGCATCCGGATCAGTCTACAAATGGTATCCGTTTGCATACAGATTGCCGGATCTACCTGCGACTAAACTGCCTGCCGGAATCCAGCAACGCAAGTGTGAAAGTACCCTTATCCAGCCGAACTGTTTACTGAATGAGAGGATCTATGCTTTTTCCTCTTACACATCTATTGATTAGTTGGCATAATTGGCACTACAATTAAATAAAATGGTGGAAATGCACAGTTTAATTGTATGATTCAGTCGAGTCAATCTAAACACTGTAAAGGAAGAACACTCTGCAGATTAATTAGACTAGTACAACAAGGCTATTAGCATAAGTCAAAGTAAGGGGGAAAAAAACTTCACAAAACTAATATAAAGCTAATTAAAACCTGAAAAGTGGAGAGTTTAGAATATGATTATGATTATATGTAGTTCATTATGAAGTTGGAGATAATAGCAGAATAGGAACTAATTATTGTAACAATGGAGATGGCAAAATTATTCATGTTCATTTTTTTATTAAATCTGATAGAGTCAAGAGATTGGATGTGCATTATTTTAAAGAACCGCTAATATGCAATTATTGCACAGAGGAACCATACCACAAAAATAACAAAGCAATATTTATTATACTGTATATTCGGATCCAACAGAAAATCTATAGAAAGCTGAGGAGTAAGAACGTCCATATTTACTGTATGTATCCGTATTTGCTACTTTTATTTGTTATCGGCTTCAGCTAACAAGGACGGGTCTTGACCCCAGGCTCTACAAGATCTACAGCAGGGATGCAAAAACTTTTCTGGTCGGGGGCCACAATGTCAGCCTGAACCAATTCCAAGGACTGAAAATAAAACTTAAAGGGGTATTACCAACTGAAATACTGTATTTTTGGCATATTGAACATACAGTATATACTTTAAATGTCTAGTTACACTTCTAGGACTCCCATCTAATAGGAGAATACATGAAAGATACATGTAAGAAGCCATAAGACATAGACCTACATGTCTTTTACCAGATGTTTGGGGGCCGCACAGAATGGTATCGAGGGCCACAGGTTGTGCACCCCTGATCTACAGCATTCAAGCCATGTTTTCCTAGAGGTTATGCCACTCGTACATAATCCAGGTTGGCTGCGTTAGTAAAATGTTAAGAAACATTTTGGAAAGATGGGGCAAATTTACTCATCCCGTCTAATAGATAAACTTAGGCAGCGGAAAGATCTGCCAGATTTATCATAGAGGCCCAGGCTGGAAGATATAAAGATTGCCTGGTCTAACTTTATACGATCTATTGGTTGTCTTACTTTGAGACAGAAGTTTGTGCTAAAATGTTGGTTCAAAATAGTGCACATTAAGCCACACCCTTCCTGCGAAGCCACACCCCTTTCCACAATACCAAACCCTCTTGGCAGACAAAGTCCAGGTGCAAATTGTGAGGCGGTGCCATATATGTGTAGTCAATTGTTTGGAGTTGAAGCAAGTTACTATTAGGGATGAGCGAACACATCCAAAGTAAATTTGCATAAAACTTTGTTTCAATACCGTACGGAGCGAGTGCTCTGTACAGTATTAGAATGTATTGGCTTCGCGAGACTTTGCGAAGTAATAACTTCGGCTCATCGGAGCCAATACATTCTAATACTGTACCGAGCACTCGCTCCGCACAGTATTAAAACGAAGTTTTATGCCAATCAACTTCGGATGTTTCATCCAAAGTCGATTCACTCATCCCTAGTTACCATCATTTACAATCTAATATCCATGAATCTGTTTCATTTGACGCTTCACATACGATTTGTTTCAACCTGATGATTCAGCTTAAGCAGGGTGCTGAATTTCCTTAAAGAGACCAGTCCTGTATGGAGACTTACTGGAAGAACTCCATGGTATGGAGACGTATTGGCAATGTTCCATGGGAAACGAATATGAAAAGAGGTATCTCCCAAGAAAAGAAGACTATCTCCCTAACGTCACCTCTTAGAAGTGGCCCACAATGAGTCAAGATCCGTCTTTCCAAAAAGCCTTGGGCTATGACAAGGAAAAGTAGCCAAGCTAGAAATCCATCCGTAGGCAGCTGTTTAACGGTGCTTTTCCCTCATCATTACAGAGTGGGATTTTGGCTGGCTTAGTGGGATACCTTGGAGGCGGCTTAAGCAGGGTGCTAAATCTCCGTAGGCTACTTCACACTTGCATTGTTAAACGTATCCGTTTTGCACAGCATAATGCATCCGTTCTGTTAGGATGCGATTGTGTGAAATCTAAATGGAAAAAAAACTGATCACCCATTGACTTTCATTGTATTTAGTGACGGATGAGTTTTATTAGGCTCCTAAAAAAAAAACATCCGTCACCCATTGACGTACATTGTTTTCAGTGGTGGATCCTTTTTTCTGTTTTTATGAGAGGACTCAAAACCGCAGCATGCAGTGGTTTTGTGTCTGGTCATAAAGCGGAATGCTGACAGAACGCAAGGAATCCTGATATCCTGATGCATCGGACTCTTTCCATTCAGAATGCATGAGGACTAAACAGAAACATTTTTTCCAGTATTGAGATCCTCTGCCGGATCTCAATACCGGAAAACAACAACACAAGTGTGAAAGTAGCCTTAAAGAGATCAGTCTCTTTCTTACGAGATATTTCTTTGCATATAACCTGATGATTCAGTAACGATTTGTAGTTTCATATGTAATCAAGGCTTCAAAAATACTTCAAATGAAACATTTTTAAAATAAAAATAATTACTAAAATCAATTTATTATGAAGTTAGGTTATAGGCCTTAGAATAACTTGGGCCTATTTGAAGCGTGTTTCGGCAGGGTGGTATGCCAGACTTAAGTAGACAGCTCATCAAGTTTCCAGCAGTGAGTAAATAACCAGAAACACTTCAAAGTATGTTTTTCTCAGCACACTGACAAAGCACACCCACATAAGCTCATCAGATCACAGGACTACTACAATTAATGTCCCTTTGGGCCATACCATCATGCTGAACCTGTCGTCAATTGACAAGCTTATGTTATATGTCATATGAAAGCAAGGATTCACATTATCCAAATGCTGATAGTCTATATTATGTCATTATGCGTTATTATATATTATTATTATATAACAATAGTATGATCTTGATCATGCACCACGGAACAAAAAAAAAGAAAACTGAGTTTTAATGAGAAAAACTACAGCTATGTGTCTATGTAGTTTTGATAGGGAGGTTTCTGGTGACTGATTCACTTTAAACAGTTTATAAAAATAAATTTCAAATTGATGTCATCTCTTTCCCCTCCATGGGAAACTAAAACTTCTAGATTGCCCCGAATGTGGTGGCTAGGAATTTTCATACAGGGGTCAGGTCATTTACACATATCTGTACTGTTGCCCCCCACAGTGAAGGATGCCCAATGCTGAATGGGCCAAGAGAATAACTATGGTAACTCATTTATACTGTGACAGTAAAGGTCAAGTATTCTTGTTACTATAAGTTATCCCCTATCAAATGGATAGTGGTTAAATATTGTGGGGATCTGGCCACTGGGACCCCCACCAATCCCAAGGATGGGGGGTCTCATACACCTGTCCTGATGGAGCAACAAGTCAAGCATGTAACATGCCTCACCATTCATTCTCTATAGGACTGACGGACTGGGGGGGTCCAACTGCCCATCTCCAGCAGTCGCATAGAGAATAAATGGACCAGTAGGGTGCATGCTTGACCTGCCGCTTCGTCAGCACAGGGATAGTACTGGAATAGTCCTTTAAGTGATAACTGAATACTAGACACCACACAGTTCATGAAAATAATTGTGCAAATAGTGACTGGCATCCACCTGAAAAGGACATTAGACAAACACCTGTCGGTTTAATTACAAATACATGCTAAAAACTGGAGGCATGCGCTGAATTAAAATACAGAAACATGCAATATGCTGTAGGATAAAGAATGGAGTTTAGAAAGCCTAATGTGCAAATGCAGGCTGAGCTAGTCAATCACTAAATGCATTAAACATAGAAAAGAAAGTAAGAAAAAAACACAAATCCCCAGCTTCATAATAAAACAGCACATACTGTAAATTGTATTCATATCTCCTACTAACTCACACCTAAAGGCTCATTATATGTAAATATCGAGAATAGTTTCCGCATCTTGGGATATTATATAAAATACATAAACTGAAGGTCAGATACTGAGGAATTATGCAATCCTGTTATTGAAATGCATCTTACAACTTTAATAAACATTATGGTTCAGTGGATTTTCTAATACCATTCTTTCTTTCACAGAACATAAAAAACTAATGAATAAAACTTGAAACAAGGTGAGTAGCTAAGGGCACTCTTTCAACCATTTAAAAAGGATTTTTCTCGTGACCCCTTTCTATCAACGTAATATGTCATAATAGAGCTGGAGACAGGGAGCTGCTAGGTAAGAAAACTCATATAAAATTCAATATCGGGTAGAACTTTTTTTAACCACTTGAGAACAGCAATTTTTCATTTTCATTTTTTACTCCTTGCCTTCCCAGAGCCATATCTTTTTTATTTTTCACATAGCCACATGGGGGCTTGTTTTTTGTGGGATAAGTTGTGCTTTCTAATGGCACCAATTTATATTGCATAAGATGTGGTAGGAAGTTAAAAAAAAACACAATTCCGACATAGTTTTATGGTTTTCGCTTTTATGGAGTTCCCTATGTGGTAAAACTGACCTGTTACCTTCATTCTATGGGCTAGTACAATTACAATGATCCCACAGTTATACAGTTTTTCTTGTGTTTTAAAACTTTAAAAAAATTTAAAACTTTGAAAAACCTGACAACCTCGATTTTTCCTTTACATCACCATATTCTGATCGCCACAACTTTTTGAAAGTTAAGTCTACAGAGCAGTGTAGGGCCTCAATTTTTGTGGGGAGGTGTATAGTTTTTATTGATACCATTTTACAGTGTGTACAACTTTTTGATCAAATTTTTTCATTTTTTGGAGGTGAACCAATGAAAACGAGGCAAATCTGCCATTTAAATTTTTTTTCTGTTTCAGAGTTCACCATACAGGATAAAAACATTTATATTTTAATAGTATTGGCATTTTGGGATGTGAAGTGCAAATAATTTTTTTATTTTTATTTATTTTCATAATGAGGAAAGGAGATTTGAAGTTTTATATTTTTTTGAAATTTTTAGAAATGTAACTTTTTTTAAATATATATTTTAAGTCCCTTTTTAAGTGGACTTTAATAAGCGATTGTTAGATATGTTAAGTACCTGTTTGACCCCTTGAACTGCAATGAATTACCAGGCCTACATAGGGACTACTCCTTTGATAGCCATGGATCCTTCAGAGGAGCTGAGGCCATCACAAAGAACAAATGGCTCCCCCAGTCACTATGAGGGGTAGCCATTTGGGCTCTGGGAGCTCAAAACTTACAGGGAGACACCTCAAATTCCATAGAGACAATTGACCACGGCCTCTACGGGGTTAAATGTCTGTATCAGCGCTCCTAACGTCATAGATAAGTAGAGTATGTCATGGAAAGCCCCTTTAAATATTGATGACATCCTTAGAACAAGATATTAATATCAGATTGGTGAGGGTCCATCTCCCGGCAATCCTACCAATTAGTTCATAGAGAGAGTCATTGTGAAACCGAACTAGCTGAGTTGCATACACTTTGTAGTGGCCAGAAAATGTAACTTAAACTTAACTTATACTATAAAATACAAGAAAATAAAAAGTTTTTAGTTAGTAGATAAAAATTTCAAAAGGGTACTTTTATTACACTATATCAGGGATCAGCAACCTTCGGCACTCCAGCTGTTGTGAAACTACACCTCCCAGCATGCTCCTTTCACTTCTGTGGGAGTTCAGAGAACAGCCAAGCAAGTGTGCATGGTGGGAGATGTAGTTTCACAACACCTGGAGTGCCGGAGGTTGCTGATCCCTGCACTATATGGTCAAAAGTATTTGGAGGTTCCTGGTGCTTCAGCCACACCAATTAAAAGAAGTATATAAAATCAAAACACACAGACCTGCAACCTACATAGACTAATATAGGTAGTAGTATGCCTTGTACTGAATACCTCAGTGACTTAGCAGTATCATAGGGTGCCAACTTTGCACAATGGCAAAGGTCAGCAGGATTTTGGAGCAGATTCCCAGTGGCATCTGGGAATCTGAAGAATGAATCTGGGTTTGGAGAATGACTGTGAAATGCATACCAGAGTGTACAGTGTCTACTGTAAAATTTGGTGGCGGCGAGAGATAATAGTATGAGGTGGTGTTTCAGGGTTTGGGCTAGGCCCCATTATTTCAAGTTATAAGTAATGTTAAAGCTACAGCATACAAAATACAATTTTATATTATTGTTCATTTCCAACTTTACGGCTAAGGCTGCAGTCGTATCCGTTTCCTGATGCTGGACTGACCCGAGGGCTGGGCAATTTTGCTCAATTTTTTGTTATTTTTTTTTCCTGGCGATCATTTTTATTTTTCTGTCGAACTGTTCTACAGATTAGGGTACTTTCACACTAGCGTTGGTGCGGATCCGTCTGTTTATTTGTACAGACGGATCCGCACCTCTAATGCAAACGTTTGTATCCGTTCAGAACGGATCCGTTTGCATTAGCTTTAAAGAAAAATGACAAAGTCCAAAACGGATCCGTTTTGACTTACATTGAAAGTCAATGGGGAACGGATCCGTTTTCAAATGCACCATATTGTGTCACTGACAACGGATCCGTCCCCATTGACTTACATTGTAAAAAAAAACGGATCCGTTAGGCTCCGCCTCTTCAGACGGACACCAAAATGCTGCATGCTGCGTTTTGGTGTCCGCCTCCAAAACGGAATAGAGGCGGAACGGAGCCTAACTGATGCATTCTGAACGGATCCTTATCCATTCAGAATGCATTGGGGCTGAACTGATCCGTTTTGGACCGTTTGTGAGAGCCCTGAAACGGATCTCACAAACGGAATCCAAAACGCTAGTGTGAAAGTACCCTAACTTTTCAATACATTTTTATTTTATTTTTTTGGCATGTGGTAATGGAAAAAAGCTATTCCACTATTGTCTTTTGTACTTTAAATTTACAATGTTCACCGTGCATGTTACTTTTATTGTATGGGTCAGTAAGATTATGGTAATATCAAGTATGCATAGTTTTATTCGTTTTTTTTTTTTTTCATGTTGTTGCATGCCAAAAATCATGTAGCCATATATAGGCTTATTTTTGGTGGATAGAGGTGTGGTTACATCATTGGTACCATTTTGGAGTACATGGCACATGATTAATATATATATATATATTTTGGTAAGGTGCAGGGTGCAGTCATAGATGGCAGATACGGGTCACCGAGGTTCCTGGCCTCGATGAGGTAAGAGCCGGATTTTATGTGTTAACAGCAGATGCTGTTGACACCTTTGTACTTAGTATGGCTGCAAAGCAAATCCGGGCTGGCTCTTACTGGGAGTAGGCAAAGAGTTGGGCGGGTGCCTACTCCCCACGTTCCAGGACCGGGTTTTGGGCTGGGATTTAAATTCCCAGGCAGCAGCCTCAGCTGGGAGGGAAGGAAAATCACTGTGAGTCTGGGTGGCTTTTGCAGTGTGTGGAGCTGAGGCCGGGACTCTGACATAGGCATACAGGGCGCCTAGTACCCTGTGAGAGACTTTATGTGACTGTGCGACCAGCCAGAATGGGAGTCATACCAGTAAAGGATCCAGGTGAAACGCTCTGTTATTTTGTGTGTGAATAACACCAAGTGACTGTTCTGTTTTCTGTTTGAACAAGTGTGAAATAAAACACTGTTTGCTTCATTACTTGGACTCCATTTGCCTCTATACTGCACCCGCACCCCTGTCTACGGAGCGAATCACCACAATATATATCAATAACTATTTTGTTGGGGGGGGGGCGGGTTAGGAATAATTATGTTATCTTTTGCATTTTTTTTCCATTTCATCCACCCTAACGGCCACAGATGAGAACTAACAGATTATACAGTAGGGGGGCTACTGCTTGCAAAAACCTACTGGTCAAGGGCCAGTTCTGAAGAAGCAGAGTTATTAAGACGATAATGTTTTATAAATGTATTGATACTTGACCATGTAGTGGCCTTGCATATCTGATTAAGAGATACACCAGCTTTCTCCGCCCATAAAGAGGCCATAGCTCTGGTGGAGTGGGCTTTAATTCTAGTAGGACCCGTGAGACCCAATAAAAAATAACAACAGGAGATTTCATCCAGCGACCTATGGATGCTTTGGAAAGCTTCTTTCCCTTATTACCTCCTGCAAACTGAATCAACAGATTGTCATATTTCCTAAAAGCTTTAGTGGCCTCCAGGTACTGGTCTCCCTCACGTCTATAAGATTAAATTGTTCTTCTGTGGGGCTTTTTGGGTCACTACAGAAAGATGGTAAGACAATTTTCTGGTCCCCATGGAAGTCTGAAACCACCTTAGGAAGAAACCCTGGGTCCAATTTTAGAACTTTGCTGTTGGAAAAAACTGAAAGATAAGGTTCGCTACATGAAAGGGTCGGGATTTCTCCTAGGCATCTAGCTGATGTTATGGCTATTAAGAAAGCAGTCTTAAAGGAGAGGTGCTTAATGGAAATGTCTAAGATGGGAGCAAAAGGTGGTCTTGTCAACCCATTTAGGACTAAATTTAAATCCTATTGAGGAACTTTAGGATTTAATGATGGACTGAGTCTGGATGCTGCTCTTTTGAACCTTCTAACCCATCTATGATCAGCTAGATTTGTATCATAGAATTCCAAAGATTTTAGATTTACTTCAGAAAGGACAGTGAACTGGACTTTCAGAGTACTTGGCCTGAGACCTAGGTCTAGTGCTTTCTGAAGAAAATCTGAAATATTTTGAATACATGAGAAGGACATATTTGGAGAGTCAGCCCCCAACCAACTACAGTACTACTTACATATTTTTAAGTAGATAGCTGAAGTAACCTTCTTACTACTGGCCTTTAATGTACTTATAACTTTGTCCAAGAGTCTCTTACTCCTTAAGACCTCGCCCTCAGGATCCAGGCTGAATTGGGCCCTGAGAGAGAATGTTCTTCTGAAAGGGTATTAACCAAGGATCCTCCAGTATGGAATGATTAATAGTCCTTCCTGTCGGAGAGGTGCTATCATCTCTACTACAAATTTTGTGAAAATTATAAGCGCTGAGGAAATGCCAAATGAAAGAGAAGATAATTGAAAATGATGCAATATGCCTTCGGTATCTCTTGCAAATCTGAGATACTTTTGTGAGTTTCGATGGATGGGAATATGATAGTAGGCGTCTTTCAGATTGATAGATGTCATGTAGGCTCCTTTTTTGATTAAGGAGACGGTGGACAAAATTGATTCCATCTTGAACTTTCTGTAAATTCAAAAAAACAAATTCGATTTGTTTAAAACCTTTAAGTTTATGAAGGTACGGAAGAATCATCTGGGTTTTGGAGTAGAAATAGCCTTGAATAGAATCCTTTTTCCTTTCTGACTCGGATACATTTTTTACTACGCCTGATTTTTTAAACTCTAGAACAACCTGACAGATTTTTAATAGAATGGCGGAACTGTGGGAATTGGTCTGAAATCTTCATGGGGGAATTGAGGAAAATTCTATTTTGCAACCGTTTTACATGATGTCTACAGCCCAGGGATTTGATGTTACAGATTCCCACTGGGTCAGGAATTTCCTAAACCTCCCTGGTACTCTGGCGTCATTGTTTTTCGCTCTGCTTATTTTGGGGATTAAGGAGGAACCCCCTACCTTTTCCTCCCTTCTGATAGTTCCAGCTCCCTGTTTTTCACTTTCTCCTATAGGATCTGGATTGTGAATTGAATGTATGAAAAGGTTTCCTTTTACTCTCTCTCTCTTCCGGATAACCTTTCTTTTTATAGTCGACTTTCTGTAAGATTTTATCTAGTATGGGGCCGAAGATATATTCGCCAGAGAAAGCAATATAGCACAACTTTGCTTTGGAGGTCCTGTCGCACTCCCCACGGACTTCATCAATTGCGCTCGTCTAGCTGAATTTAAAAGGGCCGCATCCTTGGCCGCAAATCTAACTGATTCCGCAGAGGCGTCTGCTAGAAATGCAATGGCAGACCTAAGAAGGGAAATACAGTGTAAAATTTCTTCCCTGGGGGTTTTATTTTTAATGTGATTTTCTAACTCATTAAGCCAGAAATACATGGTTCTTGCCACAGAAGTTGCCACAATATTTGTTTTTACCCAAAACATGGAGGTTTCCCAGCATTTTCTCAAAAGGGCATCTGCTTTTCGTTCCATTGGATGGCTTAACTGCGACAAATCTTCAAATGGTGGGGAAGTTTTCTTTACAACTTTTGCAACCTAGATATCAATTTTTGGGGTCTCATTAAAGATCTCAGTTTCAGATGGATCAAAGAATAGTCTATTTCTAAATTCCTTAGAGAGCCCCAACCTCTTTTCTGGATCTAGCCACTCTTCGAGGATCATATTCTTAATATTCTCGTTAATGGGAAATACTTAGGATTTTTTCGCATGTAATCCCCCAAACATTTCATCCTGTACCGATCATGGTTTTTGGATGTCTTCAATACCCATGGATACTGCCTTTAGTAGTTCCTTCATTTCCTCTGAGGAAAAGTAGTATTTTTAATCGCCTTCAACTATTTCACTCTCTGACAATTGATCTTCATCAATACCATGTCTAGAGGTGGATGCCTCTTCATCCATGTCCTCTGCGTCAGAGGAGGATGGAGCTGATACCCTTGGTTTTTTGGAAGGAGGCATAGGAGGGACGGGCGTAAGGGAGGCCAGGGAGGATTTAATTTCATCCTGAATCATGGACTTTACTTTCATAAGGACAGATGGTTGCTCCTCCTTTAACAGATCACAAATGCAAAATTTGCATAGTTTCGTTATGCAACTTTCTGTGAGTTTCTTAGCACAAGTGGCACATTTTATATATTTAGATTTGATTTTAGTTTCCGTCACTCCCTAGGAAGAGAAGAGCAACCAGGTATCAGAAAAGTACCATAAAAGTAAAAAGGAAGAGACTTGCAGATTCCCCACAGGAGAACTCACGGAAGGAGCGGCCGAAGGTGGGTCTGCACTGTCCATGCAGGTCCCTGGAGCCTCTGTAGCCGACATGCTGCTGGAGTCAGTGGAGACAGCATTGTCAGAATCGCCTGCTCTTTTTCACATGGAGCGGCGTCTGACATCATCAGCCAGCGCCACAGGCGTGATGACGCGTCCTCACACATGTTCCTAAGCTCCTCCCCCTCCGGACCTCGCCAGAAATCTGAGCGCTAGATCCTGGCTTACTCACCGATGGGAATGGAGACCATGCAGCAAGGAGTTAAAACAGGCCCCCGATCTCAGGGACGAGAATCACACTAATTTCCTCTGCCCAGCTTTAACAGCAGCTGCGGGAGGGCAGAGAAGAAGATTGGTAAGCCAACCTCCATTTAAACCTTTTAAATTTTAAACCTTTTCATTTAAAGGAAATAAATGAAAACTGAAATAATAATACTGAAACTCTTCACCTCCCTCCTGGTAGGCTTCTCTGTCCACAGGGACAGGAAAACACTGAGGGGAGAGAGTGGGTGGGGGGTTTTAAACTCTCTATCTCTGTGTATTCCTGCCCCTTCAGAGGTCAAGGGGTCAATCTAATCTGTGGCCGTCATGGTGGATGAAATGGAAAACACTCTTACTAGCAGACATGTATTGTATAATGGGAGAAAATAGTGTGGCACTCTCTGATATCAAGGAACATATAGAAGGATCAAACCGGTAGGTATTTATTAAATATAAAAAATAGAAATATGTATAGTATGTTGTACAATGATAAGCCCAATGTAAAAACTCACAAAAATGCAATGCAGTAAAAAGTGCTAATCCAAATGAAACAGCTGTAAAGGATAGTCTCTTGTTGAGAAACTCGTTGCCAGTAAAGTCAGTTGGATAGTGTGTCTCGAATGACGTCCCACTCCGACACTTAAGGTAGCGGTGTCCCGCTTAAAATCAATAAAGGCGATCGCTATGTAGTAACAAATTAGAACAGTCTTACCAGGATCTCGAGGTTTATGATGGCTCACTGCGTAGTGCAAAAATGTAGTTATCTTCCACACTTCGGTATCGGAAGCCCTTCAGTTAAACAGAGACCGCACGCACGGTAGCTGCTGCACGTGGAATATCTGCACTTTAATGCCGTGCTTTATCGCTTTACCGAGCTTCTGTTTCTGCGGGTAATTCTGTGGATAATTGATATATCCTCCTCAGACCTCTTCGCTGTTCCTTAGCGTAGTTGCTGGGGGGGTGAAACACCAAACGCGTTTCGGGGTTACAAACTTATCCCTTCCTCAGTGAACCGAAGTGTGGAAGATAACTACATTTTTGCACTACGCAGTGAGCCATCATAAACCTCGAGATCCTGGTAAGACTGTTCTAATTTGTTACTACATAGCAATCGCCTTTATTGATTTTAAGCGGGACGCCGCTACCTTAAGTGTCGGAGTGGGACGCCATTCGAGACACACTATCCAACTGACTTTACTGGAAACAAGTTTCTCAACAAGAGACTATCCTTTACAGCTGTTTCATTTGGATTAGCACTTTTTACTGCATTGCATTTTTGTGAGTTTTTACATTGGGCTTATCATTGTACAACATACTATACATATTTCTATTTTTTATATTTAATAAATACCTACCAGTTTAATCTTTCTATATGTTCCTTGATATCAGAGAGTGCCACACTATTTTCTCCCATTTAATCACCATTTGTGTGGAGCGAGTGACTCCACCTGTGTAGTGCACCTCCTCCCTGATATTCCATATTCTAGTGCGACATTTACCTCAGATCTCATGTATTGTATAATGCAGTGGTATACAGTACCTTGTATACCACTGCATTAAAGCCTATCACTGCAAGAGTGAAAGGCAGTCTAAGGCACGCCATGCTGGACTATTTTTTGAACTTCTATATCAGTGAACACCGCATGACTGCGCATGTGAATATGCGCTTGGCTTATTTTGGGGGCTCTGTTCTTTTTTATATAGATGACCTATAGGTAATCAATATTAGATCAGCAGGGGGGGGGCGACTGTCAGCACCACTGCCTATCAACCGTTTGAAAAGAATGCAGCGCTCATACCTGCTCATCATCAACATAGCAGTGGCGAGCATGTGTATTTACAACTTAATAAGGTAAACAGCGAAGAGAAGGCAACACTCATATGAGCACTGCATTCTCTTCAAAAAGCTGATCAGCAGGGGTGCCGGGAGTTGGCTCCCCACCAGTCTGATATTGATGACCTATCCCGAGGATAGGTCATCAATATGAAAAAAAAAAAAAACAACAACCCCTTTAAATATATTCTTATTGTGCAGCTTACCATTTCTTTTCTAACTCTGTACATTCAGTATTACATTATGCTATCCCAGGAAAATATACCAAAATCTACCTAGACTTTCATGGTATGTAATAAAATACATTAACAATGCCTTTACTTTTATTATCGTATAAGATGTAGCTAAATAATGTGACCTAATTGCAAAATGTCTACCAAAAAAACAAAAGCACATTTTTTAAGAAGAACATATTAAAAAAAAGATGATTTCTTCTGTGCCTGGCAGACCTATATAAAGTGAACTATTGATGTGTTCTCTCTGGCTTCCACAGCTAGCATCTCCCAGAACACATCATGTGCCCTGTATAAAATAATTCTCCTAATTTATGACTGCACTTATTGCTAATCAATGGCAATTTACAGTACCTAATAAAGCTGAGGAAATAAGTGGTAAATAATCTTTCTCTCCTGTCCGTACGTAGTTCAGGAAACTGAACAAGCAACACTTCCCTACTGATCATATTTGATATATCTAGATGTTTCCAATTTTTACAGAATTTTACAGCCCTTGTACTTGCAAAAGTCTTCCCTACAGTTGTCAAATACAGAACACAGCACCGCAAGCATGCAGATCCTCAGAAATACAGAAAAATCTACGGTATTTAGGTCTAATTTGTACTGGACTGGACTACAAGAAATGCAATGGTAGCGATCTCGGAATACTGTACGAAGCAGGGATTTTTTAAGTAATTTCTTCTAGTATGCATATCTATTTTCAATAATGTCGACAATGTTTTGCCTGATACCAATGTTTGGGGGCGCACAGTGGAAAAAATGCTTTACATTTCAGTTTGCATGTCAGTGATGTAATTCATCCATTAAAATATGTATTCTCATGGTAGTCAAGGGACCCAAATAACTGTTGTGAAATTAAATTGTTTGATGTTTTTTTTATATATATATCTGATACAGTCATTAACCAGTGAATGAAAATAAATTATAACTACCACAGTGGGTCATTAAAGGGGTCATCTCACTAAACTTACTTATCACCTATCCACAGGATAAGTGTTAATTATCAGATCATAAGGAGTCTGCCGGTATACTTGTATAGTCAACACAAGGTACAGACAAGTCCTGTGGGCTTGTACACATTAGCTGTGGACAAGCGTCTGTGATCACCCCCCTGCCGTACTAAACACATGTTCGGACAATACATTTGCCGCAGGGCATGCCAGAACCCCCAAGGCGTAAAGGGCAAGCTCAGGGCATGTGCCCAATTTCGAGACCCAGAAGTTGAATGGGGCAGACCCATCAGTCAGTACGTGTAGACGTGTGCACACGTACTGTTACACCATGTTGCTGAAATTCTGCCTCTTGCTAAGTGGTGCTGGTTGTTGTGGCCTGCTGACAAAGTTTTTCCACATTTCAGCCATGCTAACCTTCCCCTCTGAGGTTATGGCGGTGCCCCAGCTGTGTTGGCGACTTCTTCTTCCTCCTCCTCTGCCTTCGCCTTGTGCTTACACTGACCATCAGCAGCGCATCTACCATCATGCGCTTGTACTCGCGCATCTTCCGATCATGCTCCAGTGACGGAATAAAGGACGGCACGTTGTTCCTGTAGCGGAGATCCAGCAGGGTGGCCACACAGTAATCAGCAGTGGTTAGAATGTGGGCAACCCGGCGGTCGTTGCTCAGGCACTGCAGCATGTAGTCGCTCATGTGGGCCAGGCTGCCCTGAGGCAACAACAAGCAGTCCTCTGTGGGAGGTGTATCGTCTGTGTCCTCTGTATCCCCCCAGCCATGCTCCAGTGATGCTCATGAGCTCCTTTGCATGCCACCCTGCTGTGAACACGGTTCCTTCTCATCATCATCATCCTCCAGACCTGTGTCCTGGCTGAACAGTTGTGTACCTGGTCTCTGTTGGCGCAGGAACCGACCTTCTGAGCCACTTGTGAATAACTGGCCTGATAACCATGGAAATGATCCCTCTTCCTCCTGTACCACATCCTCTTCCATCATTGCCCGAAGCGTTTTTTCAAGGAGACATAGAAGTGGGATAGTAATGCTGAGGACAGCATCATCGGCACTGGCCATGTTGGTGCAGTACTCGAAACAGCGCAACACGGCACACACGTCCAGCATGGAGGCCCAATTGTTGGTGGTGAAGTGGTGCTATTCCGCAGAGCGAAGTAGTGGCGGCTGGGAACCACGTATTGTGGGACAGCCACCGCCATAAGGTTTTTAAAAGTCTCCATCTTCACCAGACGGAATGATAGCATTTCAAAGGCCAGGAATTTTGAAATGCTGGCATTCAGGGCCAGAGATCGCGGGTGGGTAAGGGGTTTACTTCCTCTTTCTCTCCATGGGTTAGGGGATGGACAGCTGAACTCTTCCATGGGACAGTGTGGAGATGCTTGGTGATGGTGGTGGTGCTCCTGCCACATCCTCTATTTGTATGGTGGTAGGTGCCACTGTCACTCCAGAGGGGGGAGGAAGAGGTCGAGACCGCAGCAGAAGAGGAAGCAAGAGGAGCAAGATCTTTAGTGGTTTTTCAGGTGCGTACTCCACTGCAGCTCATGCTTTGCATTTAGGTGCCTGGTCATGCAGGTGGTGCTCAGGTTTAGAACATTTATGCATTGCTTCAGGCTCTGATTGCACAGTGTGCAAACCACTTGCGTCTTGACGTCAGCACATTGTCTTAAGAACTGCCACGCCAGGGAAATCCTTGGAGCTGGCTTTGGTTTGCTCAGTTCCCGGGTGCAGTGGGCAGTAGCAGGCGTATTGGCTAGGGGACAGCCACTCTGCTTTTGCACCGTGCTCCCTCTTTTGCTGTGCGGCTGGCGCTGTGTGACCACCACCTCTTCCTCCGAACTGCACACGTCACTCACATGACCTTGTGTCAAGGGTAACGGGGAGGGGATAACACCAGATAACACACAGAAGGAATAGACCGGAGTCTAGGCCTCAAAGCTAAGGGAGAGGGATGGTGACCTCCACGGAATCCTTAGACCTTTCCCTGACTCCTGCCAGTATGAGTACACCCAGAAGGTGGAAATACTCATACACCGTAACCTTAGCCCTGGATACCCTGAAGGCCCTAGGAGTGGTGGCAGGGAATAAGACTACTGGTTCCTCCCCAGATGAAGGAAACAGCATCTTCCTGAGGCCTAGATAACAACACACACAAGCGAACAACAAAATGCAAAACAAAATGCACTTAGCTTAAAGAAGAATGGAGGAGCAGATCCAAAGGAACAACACACCAGCTCAACCAACTCCAGCAGAAAATATCAACCGCATATTAAGCAGTGTGAGTCAGAACTAAATAGAGCCTCAGTAATGACCCACAAGCTGCACCTGACAAGAGGTGTGGTCATTACCAAACAACAACACTGCAAGATGAAAACAGAGAGACTGTCAGGTACCCTCATGTGCCACCAGTCTATCAGATCTTCTCACCTCTGTCATGGGAAGGACCGTGACACCTTAATTCCATGTGGGGTCTAGGACCTCATCATCTTCCACCCACTCTTCACCCCTGCCCTCCTTGCCGGTGTGCACTCTGCAGAAAGCTTAAGCAATTGGCACCTGTATTTCATCATCAGAGACATGCTGTGGTGGTTGTCCCATGTCAACATTCTGAAACATAAGTGGTTGGGCATCAGTGCACTCAATCTCTTCTATTTGTGGGGCAGGGCTAGGTGGTTGGCCCCTGAAAACCCCGTCAGCAGAGTCATCAAAAAGCAAAAGAGACTGCTGCATGACTTGCGGCTCAGACTGCTTGGCTAATTTGCTACAGAAACGGCGAAAGACAAATGCCCATGGGCTGCAGGTGCCAACTCTGCGCTTTCATCAGGGGACCGGGTGGGAGACAATGTAAATAAACTGGAGGCACTGTCAGCCACCCAATCTACTACTGCCTCTACTTGTTCTGTCCTCACCATTCGTACACCGGTATTCAGGCCTACAAAATGACGCTGAACGTCCTGTCGCCTACTTGCACCTGAGGAAGGTGTTTTATTTGGGCATGTAGCTGGCACAGATCGACCACGTCCTCTCCCTGCAACAGAAGCTCCATCAACACCAGCAGCACCACGACCAGAGCCAAATCCCTTATTTGATGCAGATTAACTATATTTATTTCCCGTCACATATGCAGTGCAGGTGTACCTAACACCAAAATGGGTATATGTCACCCACCGAACTAACAGACAGATAAATTATATTAATTTCCCTGTCACTTATGCAGTGCCCGTGTACCTCACACCAAAAATGGGTATATCTCACTCACAGAATTAACAGCCAGATTAATTAATATATTTCTGTGTCAAGGGTGCAATGATGGGGCACTGCACCGACAAAAAAATCACTATAGGTCACCCACAGAATAAACAGCCAGATGAAATTCCTAACACTCTCCCTCACTTGCACACTGCCTGCTTCCTGACCCTGCACAACTCAGAATTGATGAACGGTGCTACACGTGATCCAGCTTGTATAGAGGTTGGGTCACATGATGTTCTGGCCATTACTAGACATGGCTGTGATGGCTTCTAAGTGACCACAACTTAAAAGCTTGTTGATTGTCTGCTCTGCAGTCTTTCAAAAAGCTTTATTAAATGCCCGAACACCGTACTCGAACTTTTGCGGCACAGTTCAGGTTCGGGTTTGGGTACCCGAACTCGCAAAGTTCAGTACGGCCCTGAACTTTGCAGTTGAGGTTTCTCAACACTACTCTTGAGTTCTGCCACAGTGTCTGTCATTTTGAATAAAAAAATTGTGCTTTGAGCGTTGCAGTTCTTCCCACCAAACAAGACAATCTCTGATGGAAATACATTTCTTGTTGGAGCACTATGGAATATTTTGGTTCTGTGTTATTATTATTTTTATCATATTATTTATTATTACAAAACCACCTGCATATATAAATGAATGACTGTTTAAGTTGGCTAATATGAGGGCTGCAATATCGGAATTTGCTCATGGATATGGAGTGATATTGTCCTGGATAATAAGCAGTTTTTCTAATGTCACGCAATCCATCAGTGTTCACAGTAATAGGGCAGGTACAGATGTTTTATAGCCTTTGTTACTTATAAAGAGGATTTCTATCAAAAATATAAAATGGCAATTCATTAGTAAAAAAAAAAAGGGATTTAAGGCTTTGTCACTTCAGCAAATAACATTTATTTTGTCGACAAAGTTAAGGCACTATCTAATGTACTTTGTTTGTGCATATTGCCTTCTTGCTGGCTTGATTCATTTTTCCATCTCATTATACACTTCTTGTTTCCATGGTTATGACCACCCTGCAATTTAGCAGTGGTGGCCGTGCTTGCACACTATAGGAAAAAGTACCAGTCCATGCAAACTCCTGCTGTCCCAGCTACCAGAGAGGTCATCACTCTTTCTTATAGTGTGCAAGCACGGCCACCGCTGATATATGGCAGGGTGGTCGTAACCATGGAAACTAGAAGTGCATAATGAGATGGAAAAATGAATCAAGCCAGCAAAGGAAGCAATATGGACAATCACCATACATCAGTTTGATAGCATACCACCTATATCAGTGACGACACATACAGCCGCACTTCCTGGTCTTAGGAGCATCACAAGAAGAAAGAAAAATGGCAGTCTCTCTGTAAGGAATAGGTCTGCTACTTTTTTCATTTTAAGTGCATCTTTTTTAGGGGTCTCCAGATGCATAGTAGAATAGAAAAAAAGTAATTTACTAAGACCTGCGTTCTAGACGCTGGTTTTAATAACCTCCGGCGGTGGATCGCCGAAGATATGTAGAGGCACCTATGTATAACTTTGGTGTATCCACGGCTCCCTTGTGAGGTTGATAAAAGAATAAAATAAAATAAAAACGTTACTATGCATCAGCCATTATTTTCACCTGTGAACAGGAAGAGGGCATGATTTGTGGTCAAGACAAAGACATCTAGAGGGTAGACCTGGCCACCGATTAACAATGGAAGCTTAGGTACAAATATCAACATGCAACTCAAGAAAGATGTCAGCAGGATTCTCTTCACATTAAAAGGAACCACATGGCTGTACATGCTCAAAAGACAATAATCCAATTTAAATTGATGAAATCTCTCTATACAACAAGAGTCACAATGTCTCTCTCGATATTTAATGAAATGTGAGACGTTAAATGTAAATGCATTCCCACTTCAACATAAAACGGTTTGAAGCATGTCAAGTATAATATAGCTCATCCAGATGGGAACATGGAAACATTTCTCAGTAAGTAAGAAAAATGTAGATTTTCAGAGTGGATCATTCCATAAAAGAATGGAGATGTTGCTTCATGATCTGCGTTTACCTTTATATACATTGACAGATATAACATCTGCATAGATACAAACATGATTGGAATAATGTACTTAAAGGAAGGCCATCTTATGTCTGAAAAAGGATTTCTTACTTGTAACAAGATTTAAAAGACATCACCATTTATCACTTTAAAATGGAGATGATTTTTTTTTTTTACTTTTACGATGTTATATATTCTATACAACAAAGATGTGCATTTTATTTCCTCTAGTTTTTAACTTTATGTATTCTGTCTAATACACTCAGCATTTATACAGGACAGATATCAAGAAAACTCTCAGCAACCCAATTCTATGTACCCCAACAAAGCATAAGGAAGTCATAGAGGTGTCCAGGGGCAAATTGGGAACTTAAAAGGGACCTGTGGTTGCATGTTACATGTAGAGCCAACACAGAGTAGGTGTGGCAAAATATCACCCCAGTAGAACCAAATACAAAAGAGTGGGCACGAACACCTGCACCGTTTTACTGCCTTATAAACT
Organism: Bufotes viridis; assembly: GCA_033119425.1. Lineage (NCBI taxonomy): Eukaryota > Metazoa > Chordata > Amphibia > Anura > Bufonidae > Bufotes > Bufotes viridis. Next base: position 149,354,844 of record CM065593.1, on the reverse strand, counting down.
TCAGGCCTAGTGGCCTGTGAGGTTGAACGGCGGGGAAGAGAGCCTTTGTCTCACATGACCCGCTGCATCAACCAACTGCGTTCCTGAGGACTGCAATATACACTGACGAGCAAAAGGGTAGAAATGTTTTAAACTTTCGACTTTCAGGCTCCATATCTTACCATCCACTACAGCTTCAAACGTGAGACTACCATCATTTTATAGATGGTAGTTGGTTATCCCTTACATAAATTGGACTTGCAACTATTTAGCCTAGGATTAGTTATGCAGATTCTTGTCATGTAACTGCAAAGATATTTGTCTATAAAATGATGGTAGTCTCACGTTCAAAGCTGTAGTGGATGGTGAGATATGGAGCCTGAAAGCCAAAAGTTCAAAACATTGTTACCCTTTTGCTCATCAGTGTAATTGAATTCCAGAGGGCACTTGTGGCCATACTGCACTTTTTTTATTGTGCTTCTCACAGTTTCAATTACCATATTTCTTTTAATTACATGATAAAGTCTTGGTTACTTGGTAATGTTTGCCACTTTCTATTACATTGGGAACTAGAAGCGTCTCCAACATAACCAACATTTACAAGATGTATTCCAGCATCATAAAGATACATCTGATCTATTTACACTGCAAATACCTGAAAAGGGTCATAATATTTTATCCATTATGGCAATTTTACTCATCTGGCTCTAGGTAGTAGCAGTCCATTTGATAAGCTGCTAGACGCAAATAGTTGTAAGTTAAAACAGCCAAGGAAATGCTATAGGGATGGCAATAATCAGAGTTAAGCCCTGGCAAGCCTGTTTTATTAAATTACAAAGTATAACCAATGCCACTGTGAAAGAGGTAGAAATGTGTTACAATCTAAGCGCAGAATTTACTCCAGACATCTATGATCCTACGTGTCATGCACTGACAGCAAGCTACATGTTCATTACAGTATCCTGGAAGGAGTCCAAAAATTGTAAAGTGTTTTCCAGGAGAATGCACAAGGTCTTAAATGTATTTTATTTTTTTATTTTGCATTAAGCCTTAACAATGTTCTCCCGTTTACTGATCTGCAAGCTATAATCATGTCAAAAAGAACAATGTTTATCAAGATTTTTGCAGCCAAGGGAGGAATGTTTTTCGCCTTGGGCTTTGCCGAGAGCAGAAACAATGTCAAGTGGGCTTTTAGAAACTACGAGAGCAACCAATTTATATGGTGATTATATGTTATTCTCCCTAATTGAGGCAGGGGCCGAGGGGATGCGCGTTTCATGTTTAAGCAAATTCATTTATAAGCAAACCTTTTCTAATGCCACGTGAGCCATTAAAAGAAATGGAGACTGCGGCACTGGACTCGTGCTTTTATACTTTAGAAGGCCACACAGGAGTTATTTGCTACACCACAGCCATCTAGAACATGTCATTTTATTTTCTCACTTTAGAAATCGATGGATATCTTCATGGCTGTGGCTTGTTCACTTCCAATCATAATCAGCGGCATTATTCTGTCTCAGAAGAACATTTAGTTCTTATGTCTTGGTTTGGCGTTAATTAACAACGTGTTAATTTCAAGCTGTAGGGAAAAGTAAATTTATCTTTTTTTTTTTCCTGCGCAGCAGTCCATTGCCAGGTTAGTGCTATTTAAATTCTGAAGCTATACTTGCTTGACAAGATACTGCACTGCTGCAGGCTACAGTTCTCACATAATGCCTGAGGGGTTATTACAGTGGAGGATTTCTAGAGAGGACAATAAAAAAGCCTTACCCCTTCCCGAAGGCACCTCATTAGCAGAGTGAATGCAGCCAGGGGAATGGTCCAGAGCTCTCTGGGGTGATCTCTTTTTTCCTCCTGTAATAAAACAGAAGTAGTAATAAATCTGAAAAACAAGTCTACCGCAAAATGGTATTAAGAATATTTATTAGTTTCAATAGATTTTCTTTGCATTTAAGAAAGTATAAAGTTCAATGGTATCTCTCCAACACATTTAAATTAAAAAGCGTTAAAAGGTCATCTGAAAAATGTCTGATGACATAAATAAATAGAAATATGTACAATATATATATATATATATACATTTTTATTTTTTTTAAATCTGCGCATGTATCTGAATACTTCATGTACGGTAATTAATCAGTTAAAGAAAACCTGTCATGTTAAACATGGTGTCTGAGCTGAAGACAGCATGTTTTAGAGCAGAAAGACAAGAGCATATTGATAAGTAGTTTAATGAGAAAAGATTCAGTATATCTTGTAATTTACTCATAGATATCTGTGCTCATTCCGGGCTTGAAGTAAAGGAGGCGATCCTACTGGTTATTGACAACCTTCCCTCTATGACTATGCATACAGACATAGCTGTCAATCACTGACAGGACAACCTCCTTGACTTCAAATTCCCAAATAAGCAGGAATTTGAGTATTCAAAAAAAGTTTGCTTAATCACTGTGCTTTATTGTGGAATCATTTCTGTGAAGGAACAGGTCTTTTTTGAGCTTCCCAAATGTTTTTCTCAGCCATGTTATTCCCTGTTTCACTTGCACATCTAGATGCATTTCTCTCACAAGCAGGGAGTATCTCCCTTCTGTGGAATCTGCCAGCAATGTATGCAGTTACTTCTCTTCCTTTACTACCCACTATGTTTGTTTTATTCTAGGGAGCTCCGAAAGCTGATAAAGAGATAAGAGATCAGACTTACAGACACAGAGGAGCTTTTCTGCTCCTCAGAAGCAGTGTAAAGCATTTCTTTTATTAGGCTCAATAGCTCAGCTCACTCTTACATCCCCCAATTTCCTCTCTGTTGTCTTCTGAGTCTCTGTTACTAAAGACAGATTTTGCCTGATAACAGGCAGTGGACTGCAAGTTAGCCGGCTGCGAGACTCTGAGTAGCCATGACTTCAGCTTTTTTCAGGCGGATGCAGGCAGATTTATTTAAATGACATGTTTTAGAAATTTGCTAATTGCACCATTCTATATTAAAGTATAACTGTCAATTTTTTATTTTTTTTTACTATTGGATTTTGGTGATTAATATCACCTTGTTGGCCCTATTTTAATTTCTGATTATTTAATAAATAACCCCCCAGTAAGTCCCCAGTATTGGCTATATTTAGCTGAGATAAAATCAGGTTGCTATGCTCCTTGTCTACCAGATGAGGACGGAGCACGCTGCGTGCACTGGGAACTGATAGTGAGTCAACATTGTAAGGGAATGTATAAAAAGCCAGGTTCTTCCTGACAGGAGATAACAGTGCTGGGCTGTGTGTGTGAACTTCTCCACATGCCTGTGCTTGGCAGACACTCCCTTAGCAGTGCAGGACAATGTGGCTGCTCAGTGTATAAATGAAAGCCTTATCTGATAAGAGGAGAGCTTGTAGAAGGACTACAGGCTTCAGCCAGACCTGGGAACTTCACTGCAAGACCCCCCTATACAGAGCTGGTCTTCACTAACTTTACTGCAGGCGTCCTATGGATTAGCCTCAGGGCTGAGGGCGGCCATTTTAACAGAATAGTGAAGTTGTAGTTTTATGCAGACTGGTTGCTAAGGGCTAAATCTTATTAAATAAGGGGTAAGTAAGTCTAATAGTTATTGATTCAGGTATATTATCATATTAGTAACTACATATATGAAAACTGAAATTAGGGTCTAAATGTGACAGTTATCCTTTAAATTTAATTGTGTGAAAGTACAGTGAGTCTTTAAATTAATGAAATATAATGTATACTGAATCTTTTCCCACAAAACTATATATTTCACTATAGCCACTGAGTTAATCACTATCTGTATAGCACCACCTGCTATTTGTTCTTTTCTTTATTTCTCTGTTCACCTCACTGAGGTGGTCATACACGCTCATTTCCAATCCTTAACCGCTACCAGCTATATTTTCACTGTTAGAAGCTATGATAAGTACAGGGAGAGAGCTGCAGCAGAAAGGACACATCCCCTGGACTACCAGCCTGAAATAAATCTAGCAGAACAACTGGAGCAATCAATTGGGGATCTCTGGATCCATGTGAGATACAGGGCTGGTTCTCGTTTTGTTAAAAAGAGACTGTCTGTTACTATATGATGTCTGATTATCATTGTTTCCATTAATAAATTACCCCTTTAATAGTTAATTTTTACCAATTAATGGTGTCCTCAATTATGAGAAATACAGGCAGATTCTTCTAAATCACGTAATATAATCAGGGAGGTATCTGATTGGCCCCAAATGTATTCTGCAGCAGGACAATGACACCAAACATACAGTCAAAGAACAATGTCCTGAAAGTGATCTCAAAATCATCGTGTCTGTCTAGTATCAAGTCTGTCTAGGATTACATGAAGAGACAGAAGGATTTTAGAAAGCCTACATCAATAGAATATCTGCAGTTAATTCTCCATGATGTCTGAAACAACCTCCCTGCCGAGTTCCTCCAAAAACTGTATGCAACTGTGCCTAGAAAACACTGTTTTAAAGGCAAAGTGTGGCTACACCGAATATTAATATGATTTAGACTTATTTCTGTTCTTTCACTTTGCATTTTGTGAACCGAAAAACTGATGAGACTTCTTGTCAACACAGTATGCAGGACTACTCACACAGTGAGTCCGCAACTTGGTGACGTTCCCTGCTCTGCTAGGTGCAAGACAGACAGAAACAGATACGAACAACACATAAAACGTGGTTGTATGGGAATGGGTTGGGACCGGGCGGACAGCACAGTACAAAATCATGAGACAGAGGGTAGTCAGAAAAGCCAAGCCAAAGTCAGAACCAAACGGGAATCAGAGTACCAAACAGGGAGAGAGGTCCAAAGCAAGCCAAGGTCAATATAACAAACAATGCAAATCCACAACAAACACAACCTGAAGCACAGCAATTTGCCAGCAAAGCGCCGAGTACCTGCATCAGAACCTGAAAAGTCCAGGGACGCGGCACCCCATTAGACCAGAATACAAATAGTCCTGAGATAAGCAAAAACATACACAGAAGATATCTATAACTCACTAATTTTCCCCAGAGAACATGTGCTGCGGGGAGGAACAGAGCAAGTGCTCCATTGCTATGGACACACTTGCGTCACCAGGGGGTGTGGCTTAGGCAGTGTGTCACCAGAGGCACGGCTTAGGTGGCGCAGCAACATCACTCGTCATGACCACACTGCTGGCCCAGAGCGCGTTGCTGGAGCCCAGCCAGGTAAGTTAGTGACACTTCTATTTGACACAGCATATTGGGGACATGTAAAATTGCCTATCCATGTATAGTATGGAGGGTACGTGCACAAAAGAGACTAAAGAGAGGACCTGTGTGCAGGGCCGGTGCAAGGATTTTTGCCAACACAAGCGAAGCTACATTTTGGTGCCCCCCCCCATGATCACATTATGACCCTCTATTGTGTCACACTTCTCTCCCCCCCCCCCCCATGGCACATAATCCCCCCATGTCACATTTCTCCCCCTCTGTGGCACAGACTACAGACATTTGATTTGTTCCACCTCCCATCATGTCACCCGTTACCCCCCCCTCGCCCACTAATGTTGTGTAATAAATATAAACAATATGAGCTCTGCGCTCATCACCTACCACCTACCCTACGGCAGTCGACAGTCCGTCTGTGTGAGTCACAGTCACCAACAGCTGCTCCAGTCCCTGCTGCTGCCTGCCGCGGAGCCACTCACCAGTCACACACCCCCTGAGTGGCCCCGTGACCGTGTTGCTGTGCTGCCGCTCTGTGAGTGAGGATCGGGGCCGCATAGCACATGCAGGCTAGGGTGGGTGGCCGGGGGCCCTGCGGCGCAACTTGCCGCAAGTGATTTAAAAAAAAAAAAGTTCATTTTCCCGCCCCCCCCTCTTCTCTGCGCCCTAAGGCAGCCGCTTGGTCTGCCTTATTATAGAACCGGCCCTGCCTGTGTGTACATGGCTGAGATAAAGTAAGAAGACACAAAACATAAGTTCAAAATGGCATAAGGATAAACAGTGTAAATATATGTTGAACAAGGATGAGTTGTGGATGAGAGAGGTCTACCCACTAGGAAAGAACTGGTAGGTCGCTTTTCCCATGGCCAACAAATAAAAGTTTTAATGCTCCTGGCGCCATGATTTCAAGTGCCCAGGAGGTTTTCTCTTCACTTGCACTGCACTGCTCTCTATATTGAACGCTCCCCTGCCCCTCCCCTCTGCACCTGAATGATGGATCTCTCATCCAGTCAGGAGAGCGTCAGAGCAGTCACTCAGACGGCAAAGCGCTGGAAGAGAATGTCTCCTGGGCACCTGTGATCCTGGCTCTTGAAGCATCAAAACTTCAATTTCTTGACCATGCAAGAAGCTGCCCTACTGTATATACAGTAGTTCTGTCAGCAGTTTTGCGGGTCGACTCTTTAACTGGATTACAGCAGGGGCAGGGACACTAAGAAACAGTGTTAGTACAGGCAAGAGAAGGAACCTTTGTGTCTCAAAGAAAGATAACTGTAATTTCATCCAGTAGTTTTCCTACTATGTAATTAGTGGTGCATAATAATAATTGTTAACCAGCAAAACTATATAATAATGAACACAGGAACAGCTAAAGTGGATATAGTGGCTGCAGTTGGACCAAAGCCCTTCTGCCTGAGGGGGCCCAAAGGCCTCTCTGCCACATAATGGGGCAGTAGTACTATGATGGCTAGAGGTGTTCTAGCACATATTTTGCATGTAGGCCCAAGAGCTTTGAGCTATGCCTCTGGGCCCCGAATGTCCTATTTTCAGGAAACTACATGTATATTTCTATATTTCAATTTGGAAACGCTACTTTTCCCTTTTCTGTTGACTAAATCAACTTTATTGGAGAAGCTTTCTAGGGATGCACACCAACAGTGCAGTCAGAGAAAATGGGACTTATGAACACAATTATGACAATTTCTAAATCTATGCTTTGTCATTTTGATGAATGAACGTCTTAGGCTAGATTTACATGACGACATGTGTTGCGCGACACATAGGGCACAACTCTACTGCCACATTTGTCGCACCAAAGTCGCGCAACAATTTTTATAATGATAGTCTATGGTGTCGCAGCATGTCGCAATGAGACACCATAGACTACCATTATAAGAATTGTCGTGCGACAAATGTCGTTGTGTAGACCTACCCTTATGGTGCAAAATGTAATTTGGAAAAATGCAATATTGAGAAGCAATGACAATGAGAATCTAAGGGAGAAAGCATCTAAAAAGATGTCAGAAGTGAGAGCCGAAACACTGAGAAATATCTCATGCTGTGAAGCACCAGAAGACATCCAATGACTTCACAGATACAAATGACAGGATCATTATCTTTGTAAGAAATGCTTGCCAAACACTGACAGAAGTTAATGCTTTTCTGTTAACCTTAAAATGTATGTTGCCAGTCTAGAGTTACCTTATATTGAGCAAAATATTTCACTGAAACAGCAGTCTGTGTTATTCAATGCTTAATCGATCCTGCTACTAATATGCAAACTAAAGTCAAACTCTGTACAAAGCAGCATACAATTTAGCTCAATATCCCTTAAACCCTATCCAACTAAAGAAAGTCATTTTATAGTAAATTACTACTAAGCGGCATATATTTAAAGGGGCAAACTGATAAAAGCCCACAAGCATGAGAACAAGGGACCAGGGGTCCTCAGAGTGAATGGTGCAAAGTTTTCGTATTTACGCTGTCACTTCATTTTTCTCCATGGGACTACTGAAGATAAATGGGTACTACCGTATATTCATGGTCTCTTAAAGAGTTACTGAGCATTGGTAAAACTTTTGATATGTCACAGAGACAAACAAATAGCATTGGTTTACATCATAAAGTAGAAAATAGTCTAGGGTTTGAGAGGGGGTAAAAGTTAGTCTAGATGTCCTGATATATCTAATTTTAAGATCAGGAGAAATGAAAAGGAGCTTGCATATTTGAAAATCTATAGGATTTACTGAATGTAAGCAAATAACCATAAGCTGTACTCCTGAGAGTGTCAATGATATGAATTCTATCAACAATGTTTTGGTTTGTCCTTCATGAGGATGCCCAAAAAACATAAAAGGGTTAGGAACATGCAAAAACAAGATGGATAAATAGAAAAGTAAAGTGGGCAATTAATAACAAAAAGAAAGCATTTAAATTACTAAAACGGAAAGTTAGTGAAAAAGCACTAAAACACTATAAGGAATAGAATAGAATATGTAAAAGGCAGCCAAGATGGAGACAAATGCCTACTGCCAAAGAGAGTAAAACTAACCCTATAATGTTCTTTAATTATATAAATAGTAAAAAGGTTAAGCCTGGAAGTGTAGGCCAGGGATGAGCAAATTGCGGCTCTCCAGCTGTTGTAAAACTACCCACCATGCCCTGCTGTAGGCTGATAGCTGTAAGCAGTCTTTGCATGCTGGGAATTGTAGTTTTGCAACAGCTGGAGAGCTGCAGTTTGCTCGTCCCTGGTGTAGGCCCTTAACCACTCCCGGACCGCCGTACGCAGGATTGCGTCCTGCGGGCGGCCGGGATCTTCTGAGTGGACGCATCGGCGCGTCCTCTCGCGAGACCCGTGAGTTCCTGTGAACGCGCGCGCAGGCGCGCGCGCGTTCACAGGAGCGCGCGCGTTCACAGGAGCGCGCATCTGGAGAGTTATACTACAGCCTGCTAGCGATGATCAATCGCTGGCAGGCTGTAGATGCGATATAAATCGCATCAAACATGTATACCAGACGCTGTTTTGTGAACAGCGTCTGGTATACCTGCTACCTGGTCCTCTGGTGGTCCCATTTGCTGGGATCGACCACCAGAGGACCAGGTAACTACAGTAAAGTTGCACCAAACACTACACTAACCCCCCACCCCCTCACCTATTAACCCCTTGATCACCCCATCTAGACCCCCTGATCACCCCCCTGTCATTGATCACACCCCTTTATGAGTCCATATGTGTTTTGCGGATCCGTGGATTCACGAATCCGTGGATCCGATCCGCAGATCCGATCCGCGGATCCGATCCGCAGATTCTCAAAACACGGACACCGGCAATGTGCATTTTGCAGATCCGCACATTGCCAGAACTATATAGAAAATGCTTTTTCTTGTCCGCAATTGCGGACAAGAATAGGACATGTTCTATATTTTTGCGGAAGTACAGACCCGGAATCGCGGATCCGTAATTCCGGATCCGAGCGGGACAAAGTCTGTCCCCATAGAAATTAATGGGTCCGCAATTCCGTTCCGCAAACAGAATTGCGGACGTGTGAATGGGGCATAAGGGTCCCCTATCACCGCCAGTTAGTTAGCTACTTGTTAGGTAGCTAGCGCCCAGCCCACCGCACCGCAGTCACTGATTTTGGCAGAGATTTTTTCATCCACATTGATTGATGTGAATGAAGAAATCTGTGCCGTTCATTTTTTTTTTTTTTTCAGCGCAGAGGCTGAACGGAAAAAAATCTCATTACCCGTATGCTCAATATACGGAGAATCGCAGAAACTCCTAATGCTGGCGATACGTGTAATGATTGCGGAGACCCTCAAATGCCAGGGCAGTACAAAAACCCCACATGTGACCCCATTTTAGAAAGAAGACACCCCAAGGTATTCCGTGAGGGGTATGGTGAGTTCATGCAAAATTTTATTTTTGTCACAAGTTAGTGGAATATGAGACTTTGTAAAAAAAAAAAAAAAAATCAATTTCCGCAAACTTGTGCCAAATTTTTTTTTTTCTGTGAACTCGCCATGCCCCTCACAGAATACCTTGGGGTGTCTTCTTTCCACAATGGGGTCACATGTGGGTATTATACTGCCCTGGCATTTTAGGGGTCCTAAAGCGTGAGAATCCAAATGCGTAAAAATGGCCTGTGAAATCCTAAAGGTACTCATTGGTTTTAGGGCCCCTTTGCGCATCTTGGCTGCAAAAAAGTGTCACTCATGTGGTATCGCCGTACTCAGGAGAAGTAGGGCAATGTGTTTTGTGGTGTATGAGGGGCATAATGAGTCCATGAAAAATTTAACTTTTTGTCAAAAGTTAGCGGAAAGGGAGACTTTGTGAGAAAAAACAATAAAAAATCAATTTCCACTAACTTGTGCCAAAAAAAAATCTTCTATGAACTCGCCATGCCCCTAATGGAATACCTTGGGGTGTCTTCTTTCCAAAATGGGGTCACATGTGGGGTATTTCTACTGCCCTGGCATTTTAGGGGCCCTAAAGCGTGAGAAGAAAAATGCGTAAAAATGCCCTCCTAAAAGGTACTCATTGGAATTTGGGCCCCTTTGCGCATCTTGGCTGCAAAAAGTGTCACACATGTGGTATCGCCGTACTCAGGAGAAGTAGGGCAATGTGTTTGGGGTGTATTTTTACATATACCCATGCTGGGTGAGAGAAATATCTCTGTAAATTGACAACTTTGAATAAAAAAATGTAAAAGTTGTCGTTTACAGCGATATTTCTCACACGCAGCATGGGTATATGTAAAATACACCCCAAACACATTGCCCTACTTCTCCTGAGTACGGCAATACCATGAGTGACACTTTTGCAGCCTGAATCGCAAGGGGCCCTAAAACCAATGAGTACCTTTAGGATTTCACAGGCCATTTTTATGCATTTGGATTCTCACACTTTAGGGGCCCCTAACATGCCAGGTGAGTATAAATACCCCACATGTGACCCCATTTGGAAAGAAGACACCCCAAGGTATTCCGTGAGGGCATGGTGAGTCCACAGAATTTTTATTTTTGGCACAAGTCAGCGGAAATTGTTTTTTTTTTTTTGTTTTTACAAAGTCTCATATTCCACTAACTTGTGACAAAAATAAAATTTTACATGAACTCACCATACGCCTCACAGAATACCTTGGGGTGTCTTCTTTCCAAAATGGGGTCACATGTGGGGTATTTATACTGTCCTGGCATTTTAGGGGCCCCTAAAGCGTGAGAAGAAATCTGGAATCCAAATGCGTAAAAATGCCCTATGAAATCCTAAAGGTACTCATTGGTTTTAGGGCTCCTTTGCACACCAGGCTGCAAAAAAGTGGCACACATGTGGTATCGCCGTACTCAGGAGAAGTAGGGCAATGTGTTTTGGGGTGTATTTTTACATATACCCATACTGTGTGTGAGAAATATCTCTGTAAACGACAACTTTTAATTTTTTTATACAAAGTTGACAATTTACAGAGATATTTCTACCCAACATGGGTATATGTAAAAATACACCCTAAAACACATTGCCCTACTTCTCTGAGTACGGCGATACCACATGAGTGACACTTTTTGCAGCCTGGGTGCAAAGAGCCCAAATTCCAACGAGTACCTTTAGGTTTTACATGGCGGCTCACAATTTAGCCCCGCCCAAAATGCCAGAACAGTAAACACACCCCACAAATGACCCCATTTCGGAAAGTAGACACCCCAAGGTATTCACTGAGGGGCATAGTGAGTCCGTCTGAGATTTTTTTTTTTTTTGCCAGAAGTTATCAGAAATTGAAATTTTTTTATTTTTTTTTTTTCTCAGAAAGTGTCATTTTCCGCTAACTTGTGAAAAAAAATGAAATGATACATGAACTCACCAAGCCCCTCCGCGAATACTTTGCGGTGTCTTCTTTCTAAAATGGTGTGATTTTGGGGGTATTTATACTATCCTGGCATTCTAGCACCTGAAGAAACATGACAGGTGCTCAGAAAGTCAGAGCTGCTTCAAAATGCCGAAATTCACTTTTTTGCATCATAGTTTGTAAACGCTATAACTTTTACCCAAACCAATAAATATACACTTATTGGACTTTTTTTTTATCAAAGACATGTAGAACAATAAATTTAGAGAAAAAATTATATAGAAATGTAGTTTTTTTTAAAAAAATTTACAACAGAAAGTGAAAAATGTCATTTTTTTGCAAAAATTTAGGTCATTTTTGATTAATAGCAAAAAAAGTAAAAATGTCAGCAGCAATGAAATACCACCAAATGAAAGCTCTATTAGTGAGAAGAAAAGGAGGTAAAATTCATTTGGGTGGTAATTTGTATGACGGAGCAATAAACGGTGAAAGTAGTGTAGTGCGGAATTGTAAAAAGTGGCCTGGTCATTAAGGGTGTTTAAGCTAGGGGGGCTGAAGTGGTTAAAGAGTGGTGAGGGAGGAAATGTAGAGGTGAATAAGAGAAGGTAAATTTATTAATTATTTTTTTTCTCCATTGGATTCTCTTGGGAAAATGAAATGTCAGATGAAATGCAATGTGTCAAAAGAACGTCCCCATTAAATGAGGCCTGACTAAGGCCTGATGCCTAGAAAAAGATTCATTCTCACGCATGCGCTGTGGGTTCTAACAGGTTGGATCACATGCTCAATGTACGGCGCGTGATCCTGGAAGTGCCAGCTGCACGGAAGTGCAGAGCAAGTCGGATAAGTTGTTTAAATATCCACAGGCTGGGGGAGAATTAGGGTGTCCACTGGCCCTTTAGGAGCCAGTAGGAAAGCGTGCGTGCCCTATAGACAGCAGTAGGATGCCTAGGCTGGGAGAAGGCAGACCAAAGCCTGCTAGGGACAGGTGCAGTGGATTCTGGAGGTCACGCCTGCTACAGGAGGGCAGAGTAGGGACAGCAGGTCTGGACTGCAAGACCGACAGCTGTGGCAGGGTAAGTGGAGCAGAATCTGTGCCAACCTGGAAGAGTGGTACAGTGGTGGGCAGTGGCCGCCAACATAACAATACTGATGGATCTGGATAAATTGGAGGCTTGGGCAGAGAAGTGGAAAATTAGATTTAACACTGATATATGTAAGGTTTTGCACATAGAAAGTGAAAATACCATAACACACTAAATGAACAAACACCTGGTACAATTGAAATGGAAAAGGACTTTTAGAAATTTTAGTTGACAGTAAACCTGACTGTAGCAACCAGTGTCAGGCAGCTGCTGTCAAGGTCAATAAAATCATGTGGTACATCAAAAGGGGCAAAGATGCACGAGACGAGAACATGGTTCAGCCATTTTACAAATCATTAGTCGGACTGAACACGGAGTACTGTATACAATTTTGGGAACCTGGCCCCAAGAAAAACATAGCAGAGTTTGAACGGGTTCAAAGATGGGCAACTATCGTAATAAAGGGAATGTTTATTAAAATTTGTGTTATTTAGTTTAGAAAAAAGAAAGGAGATCTAATAACTATGAATAAATAGATCAGTGGTCAATGCAGAGATCTCTCATATGATCTATTTAGAGCCGGGACTGTGAACGTGGCAAGAGGACATTTGGTATGTGTAGCGACAAGAAGGTTTCTCCATGAACAAGTAAGGGATTCTTTACTGTAAGAGCAGTGAGACTATGGAGCTCTCTAAAAGTATTCAAGAGTAGCCTGGATGTGTTCCTTGAGTGTAATAATATTACAGGTCACAGTTGCTACAATTATGATTGTTGATCTAGAGTTATTCTGATTGCCCGAGTTGAAAAATAATTATTTCTCTTAAAATGAGGAAAATTGGCTTCTACCTCATAAGGGTTGTTTGCCTTTCTCTGGATCAACTTTGCATGATAATAGGCTTAACTGGATGTATTTTTTCACCTTTTTTTCTTACTAAAAATACATTAGCTCAGGCAGGTTTTGACTGTAGCACTGGGCTGTAGATTTTAATAGCTTGCCTCCAGATCTTGAGTAAAATGTATGACTTTAACAGGGCATCCTACACCTAAGGATATAATCTTGTATTCACATTTAAGTGAATGTCTACCTTTTCACATCATGCTGCTTTAGGTTTACAATTCTGTGCTGATTATTATATTTTATGTAGTGGATATATCTTTTTTTTATCTGATATAAATTGCCTGCATAGGCATAAGTTTAAAAGATAACATACAGGTTACTCGCAGCAGCCACTCAAGAGAATTTAAAAACTCACTGCATACAGTGTTATTACTGCACTCAATGTATAGATTCCCAATCTTATCAACGCATCAGCACTCAATGCCATTTCTGCCTCAATAAAGTTTAGTTTAGGAGAGATAAATTATTCTGTAGCTCTTGTCCCTCAATAATTTGGATCAGATATGCATTATGCAAATTAGATAGATACAGTGCCTAGAAAAAGTATTCATACCCTTTGAACCTTTCTACCTTTTTTCACGTTAAACCTGCAAACTTTAAAGGGGTTGTCCGAATTATGGAAAAAAATATATAGCACTGTAAATCTGATGGTCAGCAATATATAACTAAGCTAAGCAAGTTTTAGGCAAAAAAAAATATATATTTTCTCATTTCCCTGGTACTCTTCTGGCCCTTTGTTTACCTGCAGTAACATCAATCTCTGCCCCTCCCCCTGCACTGCTAAGGGAGTGAATACAAGTGCTGCCCTGAGTGACATGTCTGTCTGCTGGGAGACTCAGCAGCATGTTGTATGTGTAGAACTACAAGTCCTAGCTGTACAATGACACTGCTAATACACACAGGATCATCCCCCTACTTGCAATGCTCTGCAGAACTTCTCTTTCAGTTCCTGTGCCCAGCATTTGTCTCCTCACTGCCTGCAGCTACACAGTAAACACTTTAGCCCTGAGTCTGTGCAGCTGAAGGGGTTAAGAATCCTGGGAGAGAGCAATAAGCAGCAGTCGGCAGTGAAGGGGAGCATGGCCAGCACAGTGATGTCTCGAGTACAGGCTTGTGCACGAACATTATCAGAGCAGGGAGAGAAAACAGCCACTTGAGATAACGTGAGTTAATTGTAAAGCTGTTACATTTGCCTAGTTAGGAACATACAAAGAACAAAAAAATTACTCGGACAACCGCTTTAACCCCTTTAGGACACCTGATGTACCGGTACGGCATGTTTCCCGAGTCCTTAAGGACACATGAGTAGTTCCGATCACTGCTGCTCAGCCGGCAGTGATCGGAACAAGGTACCTGCTGAAATCATTCAGCAGGTACCTTGTTACAATGCCCAGGGCCCCCCCCCCCCATGTAGCTCTTTCCGATATCTCTGATCACAGACCGCGGGGATCAAAGAGTTAATGCACCCAAAGTTATACATTTTAACCCCCCCTGCAGCTCCCAATCATATTATGGCGGCGGGGGTGGTTGTGGGCGGCAATTGCGATCCCCCGCCCGCCTCCTCTGTCTATTCCCTGGTGTCTAGTGGACCTAACAGAGTGTCAGCACACTGCACATTGATAGAAACGGCTGGCATCTGTGCTTGATCAGATGCCAGCCGTTTAATCCCTTCTATACCGCGGTCCATATGGAAGGGTTAACAGGGAGGGAGCTCCCTCCCTCTCCCATCCATCACCTGCTGCTCTCTTATGACAGCGGGTGATAGTTGCCATGGAGACAGGATGCTTTCAGAAGCGTCCTGCTCTCCATGGTGCTGAAAGTCTGAATAGACCTGCTAAAGGTCTATTCAGACTTTGTAAAGTACAAAATACAGCACAGTGCACTATATAGTGTACTGTACTGTATTATACAGACACCAGATCCACTGGATCTTTCAGAACCAAGTTGGTCTGGGTCAAAAAAAAAATGAAAAAAACACATATCACTGAATAAAAAAATAAAATAAAAATACACTACACATATTAGGTATCGCCGCTTCCGTGAAAACCTGCTCTATAAAAATATCACATGACTGAACTCCTCAGGTGAACGCCATAAAAAATAAAAATAATGGTGTAAATAGGCCATTTTTTATCACGTTACATCACTAAAAGTGTAATACAAAGTGATCAAAAAGGCGTATGCCTCCCAAAATAGTACCAATCAAACCACCATCTAATCCTGCAAAAAATGAGCCCCTACTTAAAACAATTGGCCAAAAAATAAAAAAAACTATGCCTCTCAGACTAAAACATGATTTTTTTTTGTTTCAAAAATGCTTTTTAGTGTTAAATGTAAAAAAAAACTAAAAAGTAGACATATTGTGTATCTCCACGTCCCTAAGAATCTGCTCTATAAAAATATCACATGACCTAACCCCTCAAGTAAACACTGTAAAAAAAAAATTATAAAAACTTTGTCAAAAAGCCATTTTTTTGTCACCTTACATCACAAAAAGTGTAATAGCAAGCGATCAAAAAGTCATATGACCCCTCAAATAGTGCCAATCTAACCATCACCTCATCCCGCAAAAATTATACCCAACCTGAGACAATTGCCAAAAACTGAAAAAATATATGGCTCTCAGACTATGGAGACACTAAAACATGTTTTTTTTTTTTATTCAAAAAGGATATTATTGTGTAAAACCAAAATAAATAAAAAAGTATACATATTAGGTATCGCCGCATCCGTAAGGACCTGCTCTATAAAAATATAACATGACCTAACCCCTCAGATGAACGCCGTAAACATAAAAAATAAAAACGTTGTCAAAAAAGCAATTTTTTGTCACCTTACATCATAAAAAGTATAATAGTAAGCGATCAAAAAGTCATATGCACCCCAAGATAGTACTAGTCGAACCACCATCTCATCCCGCAAAAAATGAGCCCCTACATAGGACAATCGCCCCCCAAAAAATATGGCTCTCGTACTATGGAGACACTAAAACATGATTTTTTTTGTTTTAAAAAATGATATTATTGTGTAAAACTTATAGAAATAAATAAAAAGTATACATATTATGTATCGCCGCGTCCGTCACAACCTGATCTATAAAAATAACACATGACCTAACCCCTCAGCTGAACACAGCAAAAAAAAAAATATGGTGTCAAAAGCCACTTTTATGGAATTTCTACTCTAGGGGTGCATCGGGGGGCTTCGTAATGGGACATGGTGTAAAAAAAAACAGTCCAGCAAAATCTGCCTTCCAAAAACCATATGGCGTTCCTTTCCTTCTGCGCCCTGCAGTTTGGCCATACAGCAGTTTACGACCACATATTGGGTGTTCGTGCAAACTGCATAATCGGGGGAATAAATATTAAGTTTTGTTTGGCTATTAACCCTTGCTTTGTTACTGGAAAATTTTACAAAAAATTTAAATTCTGAAATTTTATCTCCATTTGCCATTAACTCTTGTGGAAAACCTAAAGGGTTAATGATGTTTGTAAAATCAGTTTTGAATACCTTGAGGGGTGTAGTTTCTAGAATGGGGTCATTTTTGGATGGTTTCTATTATGTAAGCCTCACAAAGTGACTTCAGACCTGAACTGGTCCCTAAAAAGTTGGTTTTTGAAAATTTCTAAAAAATTTCAAGATTTGCTTCTAAACTTCTAAGCCTTGTAACGTCCCCAAAAAATAAAATGGCATTCCCAAAATGATCGATACATGAAGTAGACATATGGGGAATGTAAATCAATAACTTTTTTGGGCGGTATTACTATGTATTATAGAAGTAGAGAAATTGAAGCTTGGAAAATTGCACATTTTTCAAAATTTTGGGTAAATTTGGTATTTTTTTTATAAATAAAAATGAAATTTTTCGCCTTCATTTTACCAGTGTCATGAAGTACAATATGTGATGAAAAAACAATCTCAGAATGGCCTGGATAAGAAAAAGCGTTTTAAAGTTATCACCACATAAAGGGACACTGGTCAGATTTTGAAAAAATGGCCTGGTCCTTAAGGTGAAATAGGGCCGTGTCCTTAAGGGGTTAATTTATTTTGGGGGATTTTATGTGATAGACCAACACAAAGTAGCAAGTATGTGTGAAGTGAAAAGAAAATGATACATGGTTTCAAAAATGTTTAATACAATTCTGGAAAGAGGGGTGTATATTTCTATTCAGCCCCCCTGAGTCGATACTTTGTAGGACCACCTTTCACTGCCATTACAGCTTCAAGTCTGTTGGGGTAGGTCTCTACCAGCTTTTCACATCTAGAGGCTGAAATTTTTGCACATTCTTCTTTGCAAAATATCTCAAGCTCAGTCAGATTGGATGGAGATTGTCTGTGAACAGCGAAGTCTTGCCACAGATTCACAATGGGATTTAGATCTGGACTTTGACTGGGCCATTCTAACACATAAATATGCTTTGATCTAAAATATTCCATTGTAGCTTTGACTGTATGTTTAGAGTCAATGTCCTGTTGGAAGGTTAACCTCCGCCCCAGTCTCAAGTCTTTTGCGGCTTCAACAGGGTTTTCCTCCACGATTGATCTGTATTTAGCTCCATTCATCTTCCGATTAACTGTGACCAGCTTCCCGGTCCCTGCTGAAGAAAATCATCCCAACAACATGATGTGTGGGGATGGTGTGTTCAGGGTGATGCGCAGTGTTCGTTTTCTGCCACACAGAGCATAGGCCAAAAAGTCAAACGTTCGTCTCATCTGACCAGAGCGCCTTCTTCCACATATTTGCTGTGTCCCCCACATGGCTTGGGCAAACTGCAAATGGGACTTCCTATAGCTTGTTTTCAAAAATGGCTTTCTTCTTGCCACTCTTCCATAAAGTGGAGTACACAACTAAGAGTTGTCCTGTGGCAGATTCTCCCTCCTGAGCTGTGGATCTCTGCAGCTCCTCCAGAGTGACCATGAGCTTGTTTCTTGGCTGCTTCTCTTTTATAACCTAGCCCTGCTTTACACTTCTCCACAAATTGATCCCTGACCTGTCTGGTGTGTTTGTAGGTTATCATGATGTTGTTTGATCACTAATGTTCTCCAACAAACCTTTGATGCCTTCACAGAACAGCTATAGCTATACTGAGAAAAAATTACACATAGGTAGACTCTATTTACTTATTAGGTGACTTCTGAGGGCAATTGGTCACACTGGATTTTATTTAGGGGTATCAGAGTACAGGGGACTGAATACAAATGCATGCCATACTTTTCAGATTTTTATTTATTAGAAACTTTGAAAACCATGTATAATTTTTTCACTTTTCACTTCACACATATTTGCTACGTTGTGCTCGGTCTATCCCATAAAATCACAATGAAATACATTTGAGTTAGTGAGTGTAATATTCAAGGGGTATGAATACTTTTTCAGGGCACTGTAGATAGATATAGTCACGACTAGGGATGAGCAAATCGACTTCGGATGAAACATCCAAAGTCGATTCGCATAAAACTTTGTTCGCAGGAGCTCCGTACAGTATTAGAATGTATTGGCTCTGATGAGTCAAAGTGGTACCTTGGAACCGAACCTGAGTTCGGGAAAGGTTTTTCACAGTACAAATTAATTTATGAGGTTATTACGTGAAGTCTTGCGAGACTTCCCAGCAATAACTTTTGCTCATCAGAGCCAATACATTCTAATACTGTATGGAGTTCCTGCTCTGTACAGTATTAGAACAAAATTTTATGCGAATCTACTTCGGATGTTTCATCCGAAGTCGATTTGCTCATCCCTAGTCGCGACAAAAACAAAGATTCTATAGCTTCACATACCAGGACACAATAATAATAATAATAAAAATTTGGTCCCAGTAGTTCTTAAAATGAAGAAAATACAAACTCAGATGTGCAACGACAGATGACAAATATCGGCATTTCATTATTTATTCCACAAAAATAAATCCAAAAGGCAGAACCCATGTGTAAAAAACTAAGTACAACGGGACTGTTTCCAAAGAAATTAAGAGGGTAAGTAGCAGTCAGGTGCTGCTAATCAAATGTCCTTGACTAATTGATCATTAGCAAGTGTGACCACCTCTATATAAGCAGATGTTTTGGCAGTATGCTGGTCTAGAGCAGTGATGGGCAACGTGCGGCTCTCCAGCTGTTGCAGAACTACAACTCCCAGCATGCAAAGCCTGTCTATAGCTATCAGCCTACTGCAGGGCATGGTGGGAGTTGTAGTTTAGCAACAGCTGGAGAGCCGCACGTTGCCCATCACTGGTCTAGAGCATTCAGGTGCGTGTTACACAATGCCAGGGAGGAAAGACATGGCTTTTCTAATTTGGCTTCATTTTTGTTGAATAAATAATGACACAGTGGAATCTGTTGTGTGAGGTTCTATTTACCTCATTTTTAAGACCTTCTAAGAACAAGATGTTTTTTTTTTTAAGTCCTGCTATATGACATAAAACCATAGTATTCAAAGTGGGTGTACTTTGTTTTTCTTATGATTGTATACATTTACTTCTGCTTTGCACGAGATACATTTTCTGCCTTGCAAACCATATTTGAGCAGGCTGAAATCACTTTACCTTCCCTATTGTAAGAGTCTTGTGGTAGCTGTGTTCTGGAACCCACTGATCAGGACACTAGAAACTCCAGAGTTCTGGGAACCACGGTTTGGAAACACTACAGCAGTTTTTATAATGATCCTATGTACCTTGTAGAGGTGGATGCAGGCAGGCAGTTTTTTTTAAAAGCTATGTACTTTAGGAGATTTAGAACTTGCTGTAAGAAAAACAGCGCTCCATCCAACATAAAGATACATTAAAAAATTAATCAGCACAGGACTTAAGCCTTTTCAATTTAAAAAAGGCAGGAAACAATCAAAACATTTTGATATTTCACTACGACATATTGAAAGTACTTTGAAAGCAAAGGTACACTTTAATTTTGAATGGATACAAGTTGCCTATTCTTGGTCTTGTCCTATAATGGGACATATAGGAACATACTTTCCTGTTGCACATGACAAATGCAAAAAGTTGACCAACAAATAAAATCAGTCTTGATGTCCCCAGAGCATTATGATTCATATACTAGCACTATTTGGGTAAGGTTTGTGTGAATGTTTTGCAATGCGCATCTCTTATGTTTTTATCTATAACTGGTGCATATGTTTGACATAAATATGACCTAAAATACTTCATATAGTAAATATATAATACTATTGGTTCTAGTATATATAGCACTTACTTGAACAGCAATGGTATAAATAAGTTCTCCAAGACTCGGTAAGAGGCATTGTTTTAACTTGCTGTTCCTGAAATTGTCTCTAATCAGCTCAGTCAGCAAGGTGAGTGCCTGCAGACACATAGTAATAGAAAAAGCATCATTAAAAAACGACAAGTGTTTATAAAGGCACAAATAAAAAGTATAACGGTAATGTATACAAATGAAATAAAACAAGTGTAATCAAAAGTGCTACAACGATAGTCATAGGCATTAGTCAAAGGTCTGCATGATGGAGGTTTTTGGCAGGTTGCTGGTTTGGAGCATTCATTAGTGTATTAACACAAAGACAAGTAGTAAGACATCAGCAATGATCTTGGAGACAAAATTGTTGCTGCCCATCAATCTGGGAATGGTTATAAAGCCATTTACAAACAATTTGAAGTCCATAATTCTACAGTGAGAAAGATTATGCATAAGGGGAAAACATTCAAGACAGCTGACAATCTTCCTAGGAGTGGACGTCCCAGCAAATAAAACCCAAGATCAGACCATGCAACTCTCAGAGAAATTGAAAAAAAAATAAGCACTTCATCCAGTAAAAACTGCTAAGCACAACACTAGTCATAAATACTAGTGACAAGTCTGCATGCTGGAGGGTTTTAAGAAAGATAGTTATACCATATACTTATGGTAGAGCCTGTATTTATACCTGCATTTTCTGACATATCTCGTTCATAAACTGTATTGATCCTCCAAATAGATAGACTGTGATGTATTTTTATTTTTTTTGCTTAGAATGTTCCTTATGAAGCACAAGGGATTGGCCCACAAACAACATTCAAATCCTATCCGCAGGATAAATGCGTGACTGCTGGGAATCTGACCACTGGGAGGTCCAGCAATCACAACAGCAAGGGTCTCAGAGACCCTTGAGTGAATGGAACCTGATGCATATATGTGACCATTGCTCCATTCATTTCTTTGGGATTAATGGAGATAGCTGAGTGCAGTTGACAGTGGAAACCCTGGAATTTCCAATCTAATCAGTGGTGGGGGAACCAGCAGTCACACACCCAATGACCATTGTGGATAGGTTATAAATGTTGTTTGTTGGGCCAACCCTGTTAACATCCAGTCTGTCTCATGTAACAAAGCTCTTTAGCTTAAATGGGTTGTCCTAATGGTATACACTCTTCCCATAAGCTAGTGTTCCCCTCTGGTTGTTGCAGAACTACAACTCCCATGACGTCTTGACAGCCTGTGGACATCAAGGCATATTGGAACTTATAGTTTTGCACGAGCCCGAGAGCCACAGGTTGGGAAATGCTGGTTTAAGGAGAAGCGTGTATACCCTGTCCACATTATAGTTGTTAGGGGTTTTACATGTCAGACCTGAATTTTTGTATTTAGAAGAGTTGTCCTAATTAAACTACTATATTAAAGCCTGAAGTACACTCTGCTGACACAGAAAAAAGGTATAGCAACCTGGCAACTTCCTAAATATAAATTTAGTTAAAGAACCACTTTAACATGTAGACATTCACTTACTGTAGGTATGAACGCTAATTTACTTTAAAAGGTGAAAGGGGTTGTCTGCCTTACACAATCTACTTGTTCTTTTTTTAATTCCCTGCCTTCTAAGGGCCATAACGTTTTAATTTTCTGTTCACATAACTGTATTAGGGATTATTTCTTGTGGAACAATTTGTAATTTCTAAGGACATCATTTAATATTCTATACAATGTATTGGTTATGGGTGTCAGAATGTTTTCATTTTTTAAAATTTCTGTCCACAGAGTTGCATGAGGGCTTTTTTTTTTTTTGCAGGTCAATTTGTAATTTTTATTGATACAATTTTGGGGTATGTGAGACTTTTTAGACAGTTTATATTCAATTTTATTTTGTGAGGCAAAGCAAGCAAGCAAAATAAAAAACAATTGTTCTTTTTTCCCCCCATTACAATGTTTACTATATTGCTTTTATAATAATTCTACAATGCTTTTATGTTTTGATAGTTTGGGTACTTGAGGGTGATTGGGAACGGAGTGATTTGAGTTCATAAAAAATTTTTATGTCTATATTTTTTGGCAGACTGTCAGAAAACAAGGAAGGGGGAAAAAAAAGTGTAATTTTAATATCTCACACTCAGGATAAAGCTGGACTAAATATGCAGCGTCAAAAGATAGAAATAAAGCGGAGCAGACTTGGACGACAATCCGGAGACTGTCTCCGCATGTTTAACAGCCTGCCAGATCCGCATTGACTTGAATGGTGCCGTACTACCGCTTCGTAGCCGTTGACTATAATAGGTGGGACGAGGCTATATTTTCAGACGGACTGGAGATTGCATAGACCAAGAGTACTACGGGCACGACTGTGCAGTCTGCCGAGTTTCCACGGACCCATTGATAATCAATGAGGTCCGTAGACAGCAGCACGGACAGCACACGGACACTAGAATAGAATAATGATCGGCGTGCATGAGGCCTAAGCGATAACAGCCTGCGGATAACTATGAGCGTAAAATATTATGTTAGATATGATACAAATTAACATAAAAGTTTAAGAAAAAGATTGAAATACGATATCTTCGTAAAATATGCCACAATAATTAACATTTAAACCAAAGTTTGCTGAACTGTAAAATTGTCAACGACCATCCCTAAGCAATGATCCATAACTTGCTCTATAAGGTTAAAATATTAATATTACTGTAAAACATTATATTAAACAACACTTCATCTGATATGATTCTTACAAAGTGAATGGGGCAGTACTTTCAATAAAAGAGTTCAAACTACTCAAAATTCTTGAACATTAGACAATGGGATTAAGATGTTCAATGACTGAATATATTCCCAAGATGTACAAGATTTGTCCAAGAAAGAAATTAAAATCTAAATGTCAAAACACAAGGTCATACCAAGCCTGAGCTGGAAAAAGCAGCAGCTAATCCTGCATCGGGATTGTTTTTGACTTCATGTCCCCCATGGATTATATATGATTTATATATGCTTTCTTTTTGCTGTCTGTAGTTACACTACAAGAGTTATGAGTGTTAAAGGGGTTGGCCACTTTCTAGGTCCTGTTGACCAATGTGTAAGATGACTATATGGCACTTACTAATATAGCCTTTGTTGATATTCTCTGCTGTGTGTTATAGTTAATAGTCATGTCCCATTGGTGTCCATAAAAAGGCAGCTGATGGAGGGTTATGTGACAAGACACATACAGATGTAGTAGAGTTAACACACACATGCTTTATGAGACGTGTTATCTAAACTAAACGCATTAAGCAAACACCTTCAATTGCTTTTCAATGGCTTTTGTTTCAAGATAACACAATGAGTAAAGAAATTTGAGTTAAGAGTTTGTGTGTTAATTCTGCTCGGTTTGTAACTCAGCGTTCTCCATTCAAATGCACTGCACTGGTCCTAAACTTCTACCAGTCCAAGTGCAGATGGCAGGTGTGGTGTATTTTATTGGAAGAGGTTCAGTGATTTGCCTGGTCAAATGACCCTCCATCAGCAGCCATTTTATGGACAGAACCTCTGTTTGGTCAGCACAAAAGACTTGGCCATCAAGGAGGCAAAGCTTATAAAATATAGAAAATGGCAAAGGCTATCAACAAAGGCTGTATTAGTACAGTAAATGCCAATTAATCATCTCCACAAAAAGTTAGGGATCCACAAAAAGTTAGGGATATTTGGCTTGTGGGTAAAATTCCAGGTGAACCTACAATGCACTGTAACCTTTACACGTGAACTTGATGTGACCTTCCTAAACTTTTGGATGCACATGTCCAACTGTTCAGTGTTTAAGTACTTTTTGTAACTTGCTGTTTTCTAACAAGGAGCTTAATTGTGGCTCTGCATGAACAACACAGGCCTAATTTCATCTTCATGAACGACAATGCACCAACTCATCGAGATTGCACCAGTAGGGAACGGCTGCTGGAAACTACATCAAATGGATTGGCCTGCACTTTCTCCAGACCTGAATCCCATTGAAAACCTATGGGATCAGATGAGTCCCCATTGTAGAGGCTCGTAACTCTGTACTCTAGAACATCAATAACCTGAGGGCTACACATTAAATAAGAGTAGGATGCCATGCCTCAGCAGTAAATAAGTTGACTTGTGAACAGCATGAGAAGTTGTTGTCAAGCTGTAATTGATGCCCAAGGCCACATGACAAGTTATTGAGACATTGTCATTTTTGTGGGGATAATCCAACCACTGTTGGCTTTTGTTTCAATACATTGTTTGAGATGAGGAAATCACCATTGCATGCTTCTACTTAAATGCCCTACTTTCATAATATCACTGTAGCGTGAACTTTTTTCATTTTCCAAAAATTTCACCTGAAAGCCAAATATCCCTTACTTTTTGTGAGTAGTGTATATACACATAGCTCAACAGTAGCCAGAAAGTGCCCAACTCCATTAAGCAGTTAACCCCATCATGTGTGGGATGCTGCTGTATGGTGAGTACAGTATAGACAATGGGCATCATATCTACTGGGACTAGCGTCCGTGCAACCATTTAGCAGAAATAAAGTTCACTTCTATACAGAAGATTAAGACTACTTCAGTGACCAGAAAAAGTCATGTGAACATGAAACATACACTTTGAAAACAGCTCACAGTAGATGAATCTGTGTTGCTATACTGCATAGATGTAAAAATACCAGTTTTAACCCTTAGGATACCAGATGTTTTTTCGTTTCTGCATTTTCATTTTTCTTTACAGTCTTCCTGGAGCCATAACTTTTTTATTTTTCTGTTCACATATCAATAGCTTGTTTTTTGCAGGACAAATTAAACTTTCTAATGCCACCATTTAATATAGCATACAATGTAGTTGGAAGTGAGCAAAATATTACAAATGAGGTGGAATTTGAAAAATATAATAATAAATTCCTCCACAGTTTTACGGGTTTTGTTCCTACAGAGTTCCCTTTGCTACAAAACTGATCTCTGTCCTTTATTCTCTGGTTTAGGGCTCATGCACACATGTGCTGGCCGTGCTCGTATTGCGGCCCGCAAACAGTGGGTCCACAATATACGGGCCACCGCCGTTTTTGCACCCCATCACGGATCCGGACCCGTTCACTATGAATCTGGAAGGTCCGGTGCAGAACTGAAGCATGGAACCCCACAGAAGCACTACGGAGTGCTTCTGTGGGGTTTCTCTCCATGCCTCTGCACCGCAAAAAAGATAGAACAGCTTTCTATTTTTTTGCGGTGCGGACGGATCATGGACCCATTCAAGATCTGTCTGCGGAATCCGCACGGATGTGGCCTGTGCATTGGGGACCACAAATTGCCCAATGAACCAAAATTCCCCAATAAGCAGAACGGTCGACCAACGGCCCTGTGCATGAGCCTTTAGTATGATTACAACAATACCACATATAAATAGGTTTTATATTTCTAAATGCTGAAAAAAGAAAAGTTTGAAAACATTTTTTTACATCACCATATTCTGACCCCAATAACTTTTTTATAGTCATGTCTACTGACCTGTGTGGGAGCTCATTTTTTGTGGGATGATCTGTAGTTTTATTGATCCAATTTTGGAGTGTGTGTGACTTTTTGATCACATTTTATTTTATTTTTTGGGGTAAGAGAAGCAATTAAAAAAATGGAAAATCTGACATTTTGACACTTTTCTTTACATCATTCGCCATATTAGAAAAATATTTTAATATTTTACTAGTATGGGCATTTTCAGATGTGGTGATGCCCATGTTGTTTATATTTTTTATAGGAAAGGGGGTGAGACTTAAATTTTTATAATTTATTTTTTACTTGTTTTATTTTTTGTAGCCCATCTAGGTGGCTACAATGTCCACTACTTTGTTTTTTATTGAATATGACTATATTCCCATAAGGAATTGCTCATCTCCTGTGTTGGCCTGCCAACTGCTGACCAACATAGAAATTGCAGCTCTAATACGCTGGTCTCTTCAGAGAGACCCAGCCTATTAGAATTCATTACTGGCATCCCCAATTGCCGCACAAGGATGCTAGTATTAACCTGGAAGTGGGCACTTCTGGAATCTTCTAGATGCCGTGATCACATTTTATCACGACATCGGGCCTCTGCTGTTTGAAACAGCAGAGACCCGGCGGCTATGATGTCCGCTGCAAGCAGGCGCCATGTTTAAAGTCCACACCAGCGCCGTACATGTACGGCATTGGCAGCGAACAGGTTATAGGAGCTCTTCTAATGTGTCTCATATTATAATTAATGCTGAGAAATACATAAAGAAATATTTTGTGGTTGTCCCTGCAACTGCCGGAGCCATGTAACCTTCTTCCACTACATAGTCCTGTGAGGATGCAAGACAACTGGCTGGGGCAGCAGTTTCCTTCTCTACTATGTTGGCAGTAGGACTAAAATATCATTAAATTCCATTCCTTTGCTAAGTCCAAGTCAGCCATCATCATGAGATTAACCCATGTATTTTCTGCAGAATTCTAAATGACTTTTTGTTTCAAGATCATGGAAAAACAGTGGTGGTAGGAGTGTCTGCGGTTTGTTTTTATAATTTACTTCAAGGTTTATTGTTCCTTTATCGGGATTATGAAAATCACAGGATCAATAAACATGTTGATTAGATGCAAATGATAAAAAATGGAAACAAAATATTCAAAACATCTCAATTTATTCAGTATCAGAGTATGAACGCATGTGCAGAAATACAAGAAATGCTCTGTCCTGCTGAAAGCACTTGGGAAGTAAATTATCAAGATCCACTGATGGCAGCTCCCTTTGCATTTGCCGATCAATACCGTCCCAGATGTTCTCGATGGGAAAGTCCAGAGACACTGCAGGCTATGGTAGCACTTATAAACAACATGTGCTCTGGCATTGTCCTGTTGTAAAATGGTTCCTGGGAGACACTGAGGATAAATGGCCATACCACTGATTCCACGACCAAATCAATATAATGCTAAGCTGTTAGTGTACCTGAAATGTAAACTAAAAGGGGCAGGGTTCTGTAAATTATTCAACCCCACACCATAATCCAGACAGTAGGACCTGTGTGATGTTCCCTGGTTAAGGCCTCTTCATGACGTTGCCCACATGATCTCTAGACCACTATCCAGCTATTAATGTGTCTGAGACAAAAGCGGGACTCATCGCTGAAGAGGATAGACCAACGTTTCAGCTTTCACTGCCTTCTTAATGTGCACCACCATAGCCTTTGAGAGCAGTGGTATGAGGTCAATGAAAAAGCTATAGCTGGAAATCTGGGTCAGAGCCAAATCTCATGCAAATGCCTTCTAATGGCTTCCGTACACAATGTTTGCCGTCCTATGCTTGGTATGTGACAACCAGTTTCACTAACAGTACAGAAAAGATCACGACCCACCATTCCTTTAATCAGGTGATACATCCATGCAGAGGTTCGCCTGTGCACCTCTTGTTGTCATTCCAGTTTATTGTTGTCCTCCCAACCAAAGGACACGCAACGTTGAAAATTGCTGACATTTCTGCCAAGGTTTATAGCGATCTGACCGAGTGATAAGCCAAGGTCTCTCAATTCAAGGACTCTGTCCTAACTTTTTAAAAAGTGGTGATAACTGGCACGTTAAAGGTGGCATCACGCAATCATCCGACACAACTTTATCTGATTTTTTATATCTTATGTAGCTAAAAAAAAACTTTGCTTTCAATCTGGCTTTTATGCCCCACCCATACTACATAAATTGGGACTAACTGCTGGAAAATTTGATCATCTGCAGACCTTAGCAACACCTACTACTTCCTCAAATTGCTTGTCCTTCTTGGTATTGCAATTTCAATGTTGAGAAGTGTATATATAACAGTGTACTTTAAAGATACTCAAAACATTAGTCTTGCCCCAAGCCAACTCCATGAGTAACCCTGGAGGTCCAGCCCATGTTTGCAAAGTTTCTCAGCATCAGCACCCTGATGATTTCTTCATTATCTGTGAAAGCACAGCAATTTGCTGAGGATTGGGATAAGACATACAAAGGGAGATTCTGTTACTGGTACTTGAGTAAATGAGACATGTCTTAATGAAAATGCTTGTGTATTTTATTATATTTAACCATACAAAAATAGTGTTATCACGAAGCATACAAAAACTTTAAATGTCCGCTACATGCAAATGCTGAGTGAAAAAGCAAACCTGTCAATTTATGACGTGCTTATACGTTATTTGGTCAGCACAGACTGGTGTTCTGTTCTGGAGGTATTTAAACAAACATATATAATTGCTTCTACAAATTCATCTGAATATTTATTGTGGGAAGATCATGCAGGCAGAAACACTCATGCAATATTTAGAGCATTGGCATCTGAGTAAATATCACTAAATATTTAAAAACCCTCCTGAGAAATGTTTGATAAGATTGTATCCATGTGCTGCAGAACCGTTGTTAAAATATTCAGTCAGTTGAGGTAGATTTGATGGATTTGATTCAATCCACAAAACTGCATACCTCTTTGGGTCCAGCAGGATTTGGGAGAATCCCAAAATGCCTGCGGCATACTTTATTCATACTGATTTGGAACACGACTAAAGGTATGAAGACAACACTGTAGCAAGGACAGTTGTATGTAATGAATATGCACCACGTCTTCCATTCATTTTGTCCTAACATTTTATGAAGAAATATTTAACGCTTGCGGTCTGTTAAAGGATTGATATACCGTTGTCTCACTAGATGCTCCACAAACTGTGCCTTATGCAATTACATTACAGTTTACTTCAACCTGCCTACAAATTCAATATTCAATGATTAAAAGAAAAAAGAAAACCTCTCTCCCCATACTAGACCCTACAGATTCATTATACACATACTGTATATGTATCTAATTACTACTCATCTCTCCTAAATTTAAACTATCTAACTGGAACCGGTGACCCACAAGTACAAGACATCTTAATATTGACTCTAAATTATCTATTACACTGACACCCCTTTAACCAGCTCTGGACCGCTGCACGCACGGATGCGTCCAGGCGGCGGCTGGTTTACTCCTCGTGGACACATCCGCACGTCATCTCGCTAAACGCGAGATTTCCTGTGAACACGCACGCTCACAGGATCGCGTCGGGGAGAAGTGTGCTCTCCACATCACCGCCGCCCCATTCACACTGAATGGGTCCGCATCTATTCCGCAGAATTGCAGAATAGATGCGGACAGTTTTGCGGACGTGTGAATGGGGCCTTACTTCATTTATTTATTTTTTTGCACATTTTTTGGCAGAGATTTTTTCATCCACATTGATCGATGCGAATGAAGAAATCTGTGCCGTTCATTTTTTCTTTCAGCCCAGAGGCTGAACGGAAAAAAAAATCTCATTACCCGTATGCTCAATATAAGGAGAATAGCAGAAACTCCTAATGCTGGCCATACGTGTAATGATTGCAGAGACCCTAAAATGCCAGGGCAGTATAAATACCCCACATGTGACCCCATTTTAGAAAGAAGACACCCCAAGGTATTCTCGTGAGGGGTATGGTGAGTTCATTTAAAATTTTATTTTTTGTCACAAGTTAGTGGAATATGAGACTTTGTAAGAAAAAAAAAAAAAAAAAAGTACATTTCCGCTAACTTGTGCCATGCCCCTCACAGAAAACCTTGGGGTGTCTTCTTTCTAAAATGGGGTCACTTGTGGAGTATTTATACTGCCCTGGCATTTTAGGGGCCATAAAGCGTGAGAAGAAAAATGCGTAAAAATGCCCTCCTAAAAGGTACTTTGGGCCCCTTTGCGCACCTAGGCTGCAAAAGAGTGGCACACATGTGGTATCGCAGTACTCAGGAGAAGTAGGGCAATGTGTTTTGGGGTGTATTTTTACATATACCCATGCTGGGTGCGAGAAATATCTCTGTAAATGACAACTTTTTAATTTTTTTTATACAAAGTTGACAATTTACAAAGATATTTCTCTCACCCAGCATGGGTAAATACACCCCAAAACACATTGCCCTACTTCTCCTGAGTACGGAGATACCACATGAGTGACACTTTTTTGCAGCCTGGGTGCGCAAAGGGGCCCAAATTCCAACGAGTACCTTTAGGTTTTACAGGGCTGCTCACAATTTAGCCCCGCCTAAAATGCCAGAACAGTAAACACACCCCACAAATGACCCCATTTCGAAAAGTAGACACCCCAAGGTATTCACTGAGGGGCATAGTGAGTCCGTGGGAGATTTCATTTATTTTTTTGCCAGAAGTTAGCAGAAATTAAAACTTTATTATTTTATTTTTTTCCTCAGAAAGTGTCATTTTCTGCTAACTTGTGAAAAAAAATGAAATGATACATGAACTCACCATGCCACTCTGCGAATACTTTGGGGTGTCTTCTTTCTAAAATGGTGTCATTTGGGGGGTATTTATACTTTCCTGGCATTCTAGCACCTGAAGAAACATGACAGGTGCTCAGAAAGTCAGAGCTGCTTCAAAATGCGGAAATTCACTTCTTTGCACCATAGTTTGTAAACGCTATAACTTTTACCCAAACCAATAAATATACACTTATTGGATTTTTTTTTATCAAAGACATGTAGAACAATAAATTTAGAGAAAAATTTATATAGAAATGTAGTTTTAAAAAAAAATTACAACAGAAAGTGAAAAATATAATTTTTTTGCAAAAATTTCAGTCATTTTTGATTAATAGCAAAAAAAGTTAAAATTTCAGCAGCAATGAAATACCACCAAATGAAAGCTCTATTGGTGAGAAGAAGAGGAGGCAAAATTCATTTGGGTGGTAAGTTGTATGACGGAGCAATAAACGGTGAAAGTAGTGTAGTGCGGAATTGTAAAAAGTGGCCTGGTCATTACGGGTGTTTAAGCTAGGGGGGCTGAAGTGGTTAAAGTGAATGAGCACCTTTGTGAAAAAAGAATATCTGGCTTCTAACAATTTGCAATAGATGAGGAAGAGAAAATATTAATACATTAAAAAAGGGTGAAACAAGAGAGATAATACATTTTAATCATAGGAGGCATCAGAGTGTAATACACAAATTTTCAGGCCAATTAGAGTCAATTTTGGTCAATTCGGACCAGAATTGCATCGGTTTTTATTTTAAAAGCTGGATTCCAGCAGAAATATCTCCAGACAAGGTGTAACTATTCTGGTGTGGGTATGAAAATCTAAATGATGATTTATAGCTTGTGATTGCCCAAAAAAGATGCTAAAGACCCACAAGGGCAGTTAGAGGTGACAGAAGTACCTTACACAGACCTAGGACTACATTGCCTCAAAGGTTATTAGATAATACTTCGAAAGGTTGCTCTACAAAAAGGTTGCCAATATTTTACGCAGACACAGGCCTATTTAATGAACTGATCCAGAATTGAGAAAAAAATGTATTGTTTACTATAGGAAAAAAGATCTGTTTATACATAGCCATCAAGCACCACTAAAGAGGAATAAAGGCAGATGGTTAACAGGTAGTTAACAGTGATATGCCCTTAATGTCCAAGATGGGAATGTCATTTTAAATGTAAAGAGGTGATACATACAGATATGGGTCCTAAAGGGGTACCATGCTCAACCTTCTATAAGTTCTAATGTTGGAACTGAGCATGCTCGACCAGCAGGCTGAAGTCGAACTACAGGTCGTAACCCTATGGAGCGAACTATAAACATTATAAGTTGGGCCAGTAAGTGGTGAGCGATTATGAAGGAAACTATGTTTCTATCACAAATATTTCATTACTATACTGTAAATTGAAGATTTTATGTTAGGAGTCAAGTTTTGCGTAAGGAATACCCCTTTAACATCAGAAATCAACGTGTCAAATATAAAATAAAGACATCTAGAAATTGTATCTAATTATCCCCCCACAAAACTGTACAAAACTGCTTCCAAGAGATAACTGTACTCTTTACTTTCGTCTATCATTTTGGCATTGCCCTGAGCATTAACTGAATTAATTCAGGTTTAAGTTTAGTGAACGATATAAAGTAAAAGAGTTAAAATACAGAAGGATCTCCTAATCCTGCAGACAGAAACCTTACAGCAACACATCACTGAATTTTATTTGTATAGCTTCACTCTACTCAAGCATTTCATTATTAAACACTGTGCAGAAACAAATCCATGCACGTGATTTGTGTCTATAAAACATGACCTTCTGAAATCGATGTTTCCCTCCCCTTCAATGTATTGAGCAGATAATCTACTGAAAGGTCACAACTTCTAACAAAAATTAAGCCGTCCTTGAGCAATGCACAGACAGTAGGTTAAGTGGACTGCATTTCACAAGACTGACATTTCAAATTACTCACATATAACGTGCATATGAAAATGTTCTATTGATTACGTTCACAAATTCGAAGTCCATAACTAAAATAAACTGAACTTCATAAACCAACTCTGCTATCTTGTTGGTAGATTTCACAAGTATAAGAGTCCAAATAGAAATCCAAGATGGTAGCAAGTATTGATGAGCGAATTGATTTGTTCATCAGAATTGTGTAGCTGCAAGGGGCTGTCCTCACTGCCAAAGAGGGTCCATTCTGATTGAAAGAGCTGGACATCTTTCCCGACCCTGACAATCCCCCACCTGCACTGTTGCTCGGAGTAGTTCTTAGAGACGCTCAGCTGCCGATACTGGAGGAGCAACGAAGCCTGCACTGCTACACTTCCAAGTATCAGTGCATGAACAGGTCCTGCTCCAGTATCGGAAGCAAAGCCTTAGCATCTGTGCCACTACTTGAAACAGTGGTGAAAAAGGGAGACTGTGCGGGCAAGGTGATATGTCAAGATATAGGTGGGAGCTTAACAATGGAGACAGCCCCTTGCAGCTGAAGAACTCAACTTGATGGATGAATTGATTAGTATGAATCAATCTGTTCATACCCAGTAGTAAAGATAACCCATGCAGGGTCTAAATGGCCCACCAGAGTACCAGGTATCCTGTGGGCTGAGGCTCTGAAGCAATAAGAGGCCCTAAAGGTCCACCAGAAGACAACCTCTTTGAAAGCTGACTAAGGGTCCTTTCACACTGGCGTTTTTGTTTTCCGGCATAGAGATCCGTCGTCGGGTCTCTATGCCAGAAGAATCCTGATCAGGATCATCCCCATGCATTGTGAATGGAGAGAAATCCGTTCAGGATGCATCAGGATGTCTTCAGTTCAGGACCGGAACGTTTTTTGGACGCACCAAATACCGCAGCATGCTGCGCTTTTTGGTTCCGTCCAAAAATCCGGAACACTTTCTGCAAGGCCGGATCTGGAATTAATGCCCATTGAAAGGCATTAATCCGGATCCGGCCTTAAGCTAAACGTTGTTTCGGTGCATCGCCGGATCAGACGTTTAGCTTTTTCTCAATGGTTACCATGGCAGCCAGGACGCTAAAGTCCTGGTTGCCATGGTAAAATGTAGTGGGGAGCGGGGAGCAGTATACTTACCATCCGTGCGTCTCCCGGGGCGCTCCAGAGTGACGTCAGGGCGCCCTACATGCATGGATCACGTGATCGCATGGATCACGTGATCCATGCGCATGGGGCGCTCTGACGTCATTCTGGAGTGCCCCGGGAGCCGCACGGACTGTAAGTATACTGCTCCCCCGCTCCCCACTACTACTATGGCAACCAGGACTTTAATAGCGTCCTGGCTGCCATAGTAACCTCAAAGCATTTCGAAGACTGATCAGGATTCTGATCAGTCTTCTAATGCTTCAGGCGAATTGCATTCTGACGGATCCAGCGGGACGGAAGTGCCTGCCGGATCCTCAGAACGCAAGTGTGAAAGGACCCTAACCCATCACCTGCCACTAGCATTATTATTCATTTATACTGCACATTCCACAGCACCGTGCTGAGAGTATCATCATTTATACCAGTTCCTGTGAGGAGTGGGCCTTTCAATTGAATAAACCTCTGGATGATTTTGGAGTGTGGAAGGAAACCAGAGAACCCAAGACACCAGTGATGCAAGGCAACAGTGCTAATCATTGAGACACTGTAATGCCTGCGGAGTTTACTTCTTATGAGATGACGGACATACACCTATTTGACTGTACTGATGATATGTCCCACATTTAATTAAACATTGACGTGTAACCTCAGGCTGAAGTAATGGTTAAAACTCCATTGCATACAACTGCTCACATGTATTTCGAGCATTACCGCTCTTAGTTTTAGATGAGTAACAGCTGTAAAGCTCAAGATGTGTAATGGTTATATGCCATAGACTTTTAGCAATTACCGTACCTAGGAATAAAATACTTTTTTTAGAGGTGGGTTCCGGACTTTCGTTTATATGTACTGGAAAGTTGAGGTTTTAGGAACAGCAAACTGTTCTTAATATATTCCAACACCTTCTGACCTAAAGCACGAAGGCATAATAATATATTATATTCAAGTGGTCATTAAAATGAAAGAGGCCTTTCAATTAGATGTGCTGTTTGCTACATTCTAAAACATCACATTTATTGTTACTTTTGTCTTACAGCATCTACTGACTAAATAAAAGTATCTAAAAATATCAGCTGTGTTACTTGGTTATTATTAATTAGGTATGTTTGTAACACTGTTGTCTTCACAGTGTAATGTAGCAACTGCAGGGATATGGTGAGCTATGTCAGTGCTTTACTACAAGCTCACTCCTTCGCCGTCCCTGCACTACATATGAAGCCTATCTCATATTGTGTTTCTAATAACCAGTTAACTCGCTGCCTAAAATAGCTTTAAACACTGCCCACCGACAGGTTTCACCAGCTAACCTGGTGTCTTCAGGGGATTTGGGCAGAGTATGTTTTACAAGGGGCAGGGATGGCCTTTTAAATCCTTTATTTGTGACCTCACTGGTCAAATAGCGTATAGTTTTACTGTGTGCGCCGATAGAATGAGTTATGGGAGCGCTGATTATAGAGCTTCCGTCTCCCTCTCCCCTCCTCTTAGCTGGTGTCTTGCCTTGCACTTCCCTCCTGCTGGCTACTGCGCATGATGCCGGACTTTGACATTGCGCTTTGTCCAGCTACACAGTGCTCATGTCTTAGAACTTTGGTTTTCTGTACTTCAGACCTGCGCTGCAGGATCGCATAGTCCCGAATGTAGACATCGCGTGTAAAAATTTTATAAAGTAGGGGAAAAAGGGAAAGAAATAGGCAACCTGTGTCAGAGAAAGGACATGTATGTAAATCCCTCATTCAATCCTACAGGGGTTAGGCTCTTAAATCGATATATCCATTTTGTTTCCTCTTGTTGTAATCTCTTATCAATATCGCCTTGTCTGGGGCCTACCTTCATTTTCTTAATACCCGAGAATTTAAGATTCTTTGTATTTCCTTTGTGTTTGATTCTGTATTAATACAGCTGAGATGTTTGGATATACGTCTTCTCAATTGTTGTATTGTCTTTCCTATATATAATTTCGGGCAATCGCACTGGATGACATAAATAACACCTGTAGATTTACAATTAATGTATTCTCTGATTTCAAAATCATTTTTTGGTACCATTTTATTACAAAAAATTCAGTCCCCACAGGGATAAGACCCTGTCGTAGATAACCATTTGGTTTTATGTTCTTTTTGGTTTGATTGAAAATGACTGTGTACAAAATTTTCTTTCAGTTTTTTCCCTCTTCTGTAGTTAATGACTGGGTTGGGAGAGATTACTTCTCTCAATTTATAATCTGTCATTCACACGTGCCAGTGACGTCTCAGGGTATTTCGGACTTTCTCATGTTCCTATACAACGTATAATTTTTTGATTTACAATGTAGTTCTTTCCATATTTTTAGCTCTCCTGTATGCCTTATGGAGAACTGTCTTTGGAGAACTTCTTGATTTGAATCCATTATATAAGAGCATACTTTCTTGCTCAAAACTTTCTTCTGTTGAACAGTTTCATCTTGCCCGTAGGTATTGTCCTACTGGGATACCATTTTTCAAGGCCACTGTATGATAGCTCTCCCAGTGGAGGAAGTTATTGGTTGACATAGATTTCCTATGGACTTCAGTTTTGACACTCCCATCAGGCTCCAGAGAAATTTTCAGATCCCAAAAATTAAGGTTCTTATTGTGTATTTCTGCCGTGAATTTAAGACATATCTGGTTGCTGTTTAATAAATGAACAAATTCTGAAAAAAGTGTTTTTCAGTGTGCTCCCATATAAAAAAATATCACCAATGTGACATCCCCAAAATAATATGTGCTTAGTAAAGTCTGCGTGCTGTTCCTTTCCTCGAAAGAGACATACACATGTTGGTCTGCCTATGGTGAGCAATTCATTTAGATTTGTTGCATATGAATGCTTTAAGGGCGTAAAGTAATCATCTATAAAGGCAGCTGTAATTTTGTAATGTACAGTGCCTTGCAAAAGTATTCACTCACCGTGACATTTTTCGTGTTATGTTACATTACAGCCTTGAGTTCAATGTTTTGTTAATCAGAATTGTATGTGATGGATCAGAACATAATAGTCTAAGTTGGTGAAGTGAAATGAGAAACATATATAAATAAAACTACTGTTTAGAAATAGAAAACAGAAAATTGGCATATGCGTATGTATTCACCCCCTTTGTTAGGAAGCCCATAAAAAGCTTTGGTTCAACCAATTTCCTTCAAAAGGCACATAATTAGTGAAATAATGTCCACCTGTGTGCAATCTAAGTGTCACATGATCTGTCATTACATATACACTCCTTTTTTGAAAGGCCCCAGAGGCTGCAACACCTAAGCAAGAGGCATCACTAACCAAACACTGCCATGAAGACTAAGGAACTCTCCAAACAAGTAAGGGACAATGTTGTTGAGAAGTACAAGTCAGGGTTAAGTCATAAAAAATATCCAAATCTTTCATGATCCCCAGGAGCACCATCAAATCTATTATAACCAAATGGAAAGAACATGGCACAACAGCAAACCTGCCAAGAGACGGCCACCCACCAAAACTCACGGACCGGTTAAGGAGGGCATTAATCAGAGAGGCAGCACAGAGACCTAAGGTAACCCTGGAGGAGCTGCAGAGTTCCACAGCAGAGACTGGAGTATCTGTACATAGGACGACAATAAGACGTACGCTCCATAGAGTTTAAAGTAATTACTTTCAGCAAAAACAAAAAGGCACGTTGTGAGTTTGTGAAGAGTCATGTGGGAGACTCCCAAAATGTATGGAGGAAGGTACTCTGGCCTGATGAAACTAAAATGGAACTTTTCAGCCATCAAAGAAAACACTATGTCTGGCGCAAACATAACACATCACATCACCCAAAGAACACCATCGTCACAGTGAAACACGGTGGTGGCAGCATCATGCTGTGGGGATGTTTTTCAGCAGCCGGGACTGGGAAACTGGTCAGAGTTGAGGGAAAGATGGATGGTGCTAAATACAGGGATATTCTTGAGCAAAGCATGTACCACTCTGTGCGTGATTTGAGGCTAGGGTGGAGGTTCACCTTCCAGCAGGACAATGACCCCAAACACACTGCTAAGCAACACTTGAGTGGTTTAAGGGGAAACATAAAAATGTGTTGGAATGGCCTAGTCAAAGCCCAGATCTCAATCCAATAGAAAATCTGTGGTCAGACCTAAAGATTGCTGTTCTGAAGCACAAACCATCCAACTTGAGGTAGCTGGAGCAGTTTTGCAAGGAGGAATGGGCAAAAATCCCAGTGGTAAGATGTGACAAGCTCAGAGAGACTTATCCAAAACGACTCGGAGCTTTTATTGCCACAAAAGGTAGCTCTACAAAGTATTGACTTTAGGGGGGTGAATAGTTATGCACACTGACTTTTTCTGTTAATTTGTCCTATTTGTTGTTTGCTTCACAGAAAAAAAAAAAACATCTTCAAAGTTGTGGGCATGTTCTGTAAATTAAATGATGCAAATCCTCAAACAATCCATGTTAATTCCAGGTTGTGAGGCACCAAAACACAAAAAAGTCAAGGGGGGTGAATACTTTTTCAAGGCTTTGTATTTATGTTACCTTTATTGCTCATATGTTCTGTTCTGGGCTGTGGTCACATGACCAGGTCCATGCAGCTCTTTCTTATTTCTTGTGATAGTATGCCCATGCTCATAGGGGACTGTCTATGTTACTAGCTGGGTGGAACAGACCTATAAAATAGTTAGGCATTGTTAGGAGCAGTGCTGAAGATCAGACCAAGAAAGGAGAAGTGCATCATGGGTTTGGTTGGATACAGAAACAGAAAGTACTACAAAAAAGTTGTAAACGAACCTGTCGGGAGTTCACGTCACATCACTATGCATTGCTTTACTGGGAGGGTTAATTTGCCTACAAGACAAGCCCCTGGTTGCTGGCCTTGTTAGAGTGACTGGAAATCGAGCCACTCAGGTATCTGACTCTGTCTTCAATCTCAGGCTAGGCAGGGAATTTAAGACTGCTGATTCCTATCAAAATTGCCTGTGACTGCATTTAATATTCTAGGCTCTATACTGGGTGACTTCATTCTGACATTTCCAATGATTAGACTTTTGGCTTATTTTTAGATTTACTGTTTTGCCTGGTGTTTCTGTTTATATCGACTCTCCTGGTAAATGACTTTGGCTCTCCTCTGGCTTAACCATTCAAGTACTGCATTGGTCATGTATGACTTTTTGTGGTTTTGACCCTGCAAGTTTACTTCTATTTGTACCTCCCTGGTAACTCTGTAAAGTTTGCTACTTGTATAACTACACCAGTTGTCTGTTATCAGCTCCGTAGGCGTACCCTGGGTCTCTAGCAGCCAAGTCCATCCTACCTTGCAGCGGGCTCTGGTGAATACCTAGAGGTACTTCCAAAATGAAAGAAAATATATTCCATGGAACTCACCCCGGTCAGTAGAAAGTTCGTTTTATTGGATTTATTGCAGGGAAAACCGTACTTGACAGGTAGAGCCAGCCCACGGCCGTTTTGCGTCGCCTGACGCTTTATCAAGGCCTATTGGGATCAGGCATGATTACGCCTTTTACTGTTTTCCCTGAATCGTGCATGTAATCCAATAAAGCAAACTTTTACTGACTGGGGTAAGTGCTGTAGAATATATGTTCTTTCATTTTGGAAGCTCCTCATGTCTGTTTTTCTTCTTTTTGGAGTGTGTGGAATACCTAGAGGTAACCTTATTTTTATACTACCTAGGGTTGTTTTGGAAGGCTGGTAGCAGTTTTTGGATTCGCTGGCTGTGGTCTGGCTGGAGACTCTAGTATTTCCTAACAGAACCCGATTTTTGTGAAAATGGGCCAGGAGAGTCCAAATTAAAAAAAACATGTGAAAGATCTACATGAGGTAAGCAATCACATGAACATATGTGTTAAAAACAAAGAAAACCCAGAAAACTAAACTTTTTTTTCCCACTCAAATAGACTTAGTGCATAGTTATAACTTACTAATATACTTTAATCACCGGAAAGTTGTACAGTCCCTAAACTTATTATCCACTGCCCGCTGCCAAATTAATTTGGAGGCTCTACTGTGGAGTGCTAGAGCCCGCTGCTGCCGCATGTTCCTTGTTTCATGCGGTCACATGGTATAGATGCAGTTGCAAAGTTGCAACAGCACAGGTATACCATGTGACCGCATGGTAATGTCAACATTTGACCGTAGCGGTGATGAGCACTCCACGCTAGAGCTGCTTAGTTTAAAAATCGTCTACAGAGTCCTTTGAGACGGAGATTCATAGGTACAAATCTGCTGACAAATGAGCCACTATTTATGTGGACTGACAAGGCCTTGCGAATTGCATGTTACTTGCTCTTGTACTGACAAATTCTCATGCCAGTTATACATTTTCCATTAACTGTGGAGGTTTAACCATACAGACATTTCAGCATAATACGCCACAACCAGTCTAAAAATCAGTGCAAACAAGAACTGTAGGTATTGCTCACAGCAGCCAATCCTATTACTGTTTTTATTTTGCTGTGCAAAAGAAAAATAAAAGCTTTATTTTGATTGGCTGCAATACCTATCGGTGTTATCATACGTGAGGCCCACAGAGAGAAATGGAAATGAAATAACAGGGAGGGCCACAGTCCAGTTCTTCCAATCAGTTTCGTCAAGTGCATTCCCAACACTCTCTTTAAGTAGTAGTCTTTGAGTAGAGCTACAATGTCTATCTGCCTGTACAGATAACTAGAAGAAATCCTGTAAATTAGAGATTATGTCTTATGATATGGAAAGGTGGAAAACTGCCGGACAAGTCAAATACAAAATAAGCCATGTGCGATCCTTGTTTTACCTAACAACATATTCTAGAGAGCAGTGGGCAAATTGTTGATGGATCCCAACATTGGCAGAATCTGTCAACAAATATCTTGTATGTATGCCTAACTCAAGTTAACCTGGACATACATTTGATACATTGCAGCCAATCAGTTGTCCATGGGATTGTACGTACAAACGATTTCACCAACTAAACTGCCCGACCAGGGAGTCATTTTTAAAATAAAAACAGACTCCCTGGTGCTTAGGCACAATGGCAAGCAATCGGCTGAATTCAGCCGATAATGCCATCAACATGCAGTTTTGGTCAATTAATGGCCAAAGTTTTCCAGCACGATGGATTGCATTTTAAGCAGACAAGAGTCTGTTGTCGGCGATCACGAACACCTGCTCAAGCTAGTTTTTCAAACAACAGTCGGACGACTTTAATCTTATGTGTATGGCTACCTTTAGGTGACTGAGCGTTTCTGTCAGTGGTATACAAGAAGTTTTCCAGAAATATACCATGTCATGAGGAAGGATCGCTATATTTGGATCCGAAACCGGTAGACGTTTCTGCCCGCTGTTTTACTTTTATTTGTACCGCAATATGTGAATAAAGCTTTTTAATGATTGATGGGAAGCTGGACCTTTCTTCTTCTATTGGATTCCTGTGGACGCCATTGGTTCCTCCGCGTGGTCACGTGCCTCCCGGTTGAGTGAGCTCACCCCATCTGAGCTTTCTACTCAGACAAAAGGCATATATGACACTGGGACCCCCCCCCACCCCCGATCAGCTGTTTTAAAAGGCAGCGGCGCTCCAGTCTTCTCGCTGTTTACCTCAGGCCAGTGACATCACGACTTGTATCAACTGGCCTGCGCGGCTAAACTCTGTTCACTTGAATGGAGCTTAGCCTCGCCCAGGCCAGTTGATACAAGTCGTAATGTCACTGGGCCTGAGGTAAACAGTGAGAAGGCTGCGGTGCTCCAGGAGTGCCGCTGCCTTCTCAAACAGCTGATCAGCAGGGGTCCCGGGTTTCGGACCCCTGCCGATCAGATGCTGATGATCTATCCTGAGGATAGATCATTAGTTTAAACAAACTGCAGAACCCCTTTAACTTTTTTGTGGGATTTTCTAATGAATGGCATTGACAAAAAACCATACTGGCTCATAGAGTAATCTTATTGGCTGCCAAAGTCCACAGTACATTTTTCTATCCCCACTAGATGCCAGATTAAGTTGCTGACAATATGTAGTGGATTTTAAATATTTTAAGTATAATTAACAAATTCTGGATTGCATTATGCAACAAAACTGGCTGGATCGAGAACCATTTAGTTTCGAACTACCATATAACACTGACAGAGATATCTGCCTATGCCTGTAGCATGCGAACTACCGGTGAGATCTCGTACAAAACTGCTGATGTGCTCATTATCATCCTTGCACATTGACTAACTCATGTCTGATCACTAAATTAAGCAGAGTATGACTTTACTCCGCATTTCAGATACAATTTAAACTTCACATAAGAGGTACTGAAATAATTTAGAGCAGATTTTTTTTCTGGGAAAACAGTTTTCTTCTGCCAACTGACTCACCCCCAAGGAGCACAGGCTTTAACGGCAGATAAAAGTTGACTACTCACTTGGCTATTAACTGTACCAAACATTTGATTTGAGTAAAAGTATGTTATAGCGTGAAGAGGAAAGACTGAAGAATAAATGTCATGGGTCAAGAAGTCTGGACAAAAGAAAACGGAAAATTGAGTAACTGATACATATTAAGAGGCAGAACGCAGTCAGATAGGCACAAAGCGTAGCTGACTGACTGTGGGAAATCACAAGATTCAGTGTAATTCAAAAAATGAGATGGCAGCAGATAGGTAGACACTAGTAAGTGAAGGCAAACTAAAACCATTTTTTGCAGCACTGATCTTTTTAAATGCATTTACTATATATAGCAAAAAATTAGGATATTATTATTATACTGTAAAAAATGCCCAGACAAAAGCGAAGGATGAAGAAATGTTAAATGCATATTGGATAAAAATGGCTCCTCTGATCAAACATAATTCAGCCTAAGAAAAAGCCAAAAATAACACAATAACAGACAAAGGAAGTGAAGCCTTAGAAGAGAAGGGTGAGGAGAAAGGAAAGAGAAGAGAAACTATTGGGAAGAAAGGGTGGAATCATCACAAGAACTAGAGTATGCACCAGATGAGGCAGAAGCCGCTGGTCAATAAAGCTGTATATTCTTAGGAGTTCAACTAAGTACTGTGAATCGGAACTGTCAATTTGTCTTAACTACCACCCAGAGAGACTATAAAATCTGATATCCTAGTGTGTCCCAGAAAGAGGAAGGACGGATGAGAAAAGGTTTTTAATATTGATAGCCTATCCTTATGATAGACCATCAATATCAGATCGGCAAGGGTCTAACACCACCACCGATCAGCTGATTAGTTGTAGCTCCAGTGATGGATCCACACTGCTCCATCAGTTGTGTGCTGAACTGGGCTGGCGGGAGCAGAGTTACAGTTACCAGTTCAATCCACTTGAAAACAGACAGATCTGTGTAGTTCTGATGAGGACTTCCGGTGCCACAACAGCTGATGTGGGTGAGGGTGTG
The DNA here is from genome assembly GCA_033119425.1 of Bufotes viridis. NCBI lineage: Eukaryota > Metazoa > Chordata > Amphibia > Anura > Bufonidae > Bufotes > Bufotes viridis. The sequence continues at coordinate 149,311,391 of CM065593.1, read as the reverse complement.
AGGTGTTGGGCCCTCACACACTTGATATTAATGGCCTATCTTAAGGATAAGCTATCAATATCAAACTCATAGACAACCCTCTGGGAGGTTAATATTGATGTACTATTCTAGGGACAGGTCATCAATATCAGATAGCTGGGGGTCCATCTCACTTCACCCCCATCGATCAACTGTTGGAAGGGGGTGCAGTGCTCGGGTCAATCGCTATGCGTTGGCCAATGATGTCACATCCACTGGCCACATAGCCTTTCTGCAGCTCAGTCCCATTCAAGTAAATAGGACTGAACTGCAATACCAATCATAGCCACTGTACAATGTACAGCACTGTGCTTGTTATAATAAGAAGCCACAGCGTTCGTTCCAAGCACTGAAGCCTCTTCAACAGTTCACCGTCAAGGATGCTGGGGGTAGGATTCCCACCAATATGATATTAATGACCTAACTCCTGGAAAACTCTTCCAAACCCTCGTTCCTTTGCCAGGTAGGGAGAAGAGTGCTAATCCCCAGATGGAGAGTTAAGCTGGTTATTGATGAGGGAAGGGGTATGGTGAAGAAATCCTGTTTTAGGGAATATGGAGTACTGCTTCAAAGGTAGTGTAGGGACAGACCAATTGTTCATGTGAAACTAGTGACAGTAAAAAATGTTAAGTATTGTTTTCCTAGTATGTACTAGAATTTGATGAGTCTGCAAAATGTTGCTTGTTGCCTGTGTTGAAAGAGACCAGTGTCCTCAACAATGGGGAAGGATGGGTTCCCAAGATAGTATAAGTTAGGAAGGGAAAGGGAGAAACACTGCAGTGTGGGAAAAGAAGAGATGCTACACATAGAGTGGGCCTTATAGTGGCACGAGAATGCAATTCAGGTGTGGAACAATTTAACACCCAAAAGGCCACAGAAAGCGGAAATGGTAAGCAGCAGTCAATGATGTAGACTAGGTGTGTTGCCCGGTAGACCTATTCAGTTAGCTTTATTTGGTTGGGAGCGAATTGATCCAGAAATATAGGCTGGCTTTTGAAATCAAATAAATTTGGCAGTTAAATGATCTTTTTATGGTATCATGGAGAGGGGGAAGATTTTAAAGGTAAAGATGAGAAAGGCCACTATTAAGATAGGGAGTAGCAAAGGTAGGAAATCCAGCAAAGCATAGAGCAAGTAGACAGATATAAGAGAGCATGGAGTCAAAAAAAATATATAGGAGTGGAAGAGCTGCTAATATAATTTATTAAGCACCCTACCTTCCCGGATAGGCATAAAAATCAGTATGCATTTGGTGTTTTAATGGGGTTCTCCGGCATTTTAATATTGATGACCTATCCTCAGAATAGGTAATCAATTCAAGATCGGCGAGGGTCCGACACCCGGCACTGATCAGCTGTATGAAGGGAAGGTGCGCGTGTTTCTTCTCCCTTCCTGCTCGCCATAGACATAGCAGGAGTGAGCATGAAGAAAGAACGGGGACGGCACGTGTGAATTATGTGCTCCTTCCCTTCATACAGCTGAACGGCAGGGGGGACGGGTGTCGGACCCCGACGATCTGATATTGATTAACCTATCCTAAAGATAGGTCATTAATATTAGAAGCCCAGAGAACCCCTTTAAGAAAATAGTCAAATGCATTACCAGTATCTCTGAGAACAGTTTAAAGGGGTTTTATGGGGTAAGCCTATTGATGGCCTGTCCTCAGGGAAGCCCATCATATTGGATTGGTGGGGGTCTGACTCTGAACTCCTGCCGATCAGGTGTTTGAAAGGGAGCGGAGTGCTTCTACATTAACTGTGGCCTCTTTGTTACCTTAGCCCGTCAACCTACACACTATACACCCAGTATTGGCAGTGCAAAGTATTGAAGTTTCATCCCATTCAAGTGAATGGGACAAAACTGTAATATGCTGCACCGCTGCTACTAAGTAGACAGTATGCAGGTAGATGAAGTAAACTTAGAAGAGGCTGCAACGCCTACATAGGCACTTCAAACAGCTGATCGATGGGGATGCTGTTTGAAGAGCCTGATGGTCTATCTTAAAGAGAGGTCATCATCATGAGGAGCCAAAAACCATTTTACATTAAGGTCCCTTTCACACGAGCAAGTAATCCGCGCGGGTGCAATGTGTGATGCGAACACTTTGCGCCAGCACGGAATCCAGATCCATTCATTTCAATGGGGCTGTGTACGTGAGCCTTGGTTTTCACGCATCACTTGTGCATTGCGTGAAAATCTCAGCATGTTCTATATTCTGCGATTATCATGCAACGCTGGCCCCATAGAAGTGAATGGGAGTGTGAGAAAATCGCATCGCATGCGCAAGCAAGTGCGGATGCAATGCGTTTTTGATGGATGGTTGCTAAGAGATGTTGTTTGTAAACATTCCGTTTTTTATCACGCGCGTGCAAAACGCATTAAATTGCATTGCACCCGTGCTATACGCGATAAAAACTAAACGCGATCGCAAACAAAACGGAATGTACTTGCTTGCGAAATCACGCAGTTTTCACTGAACGCATGCAGACCTTATCCGCGCAGGCGCGTCTGCAAGGGGCCTAAGGGTGAAAACAGGGGCAGCAATTACTACAACGATATCCTTTTCTTCTTTATGGATGACGTTAATATGGGCCTTAAGAGAGTAATTAAAAATGTAAAGAAAGGGACAGACCAAACAGTCAAAAAATTATTTATACTGCAGCAGTGATAGTCTGCCGGGGCCCGGGGCCCGTCTGGAAGTCTTTAGGACTACAGAGAAATTCCTCCAAAGCATCTCTAGAACACATAGACACCAATCTAGGATGGGCAGTGGGGTCTTGTGGGGGAAGAGAGTATGTTAAAAACTCCATAATATGAGTTGTACAAGGAGATGCTCACAAAAATAAGGTGAATTTTAGTGTCATGAATCGCGTCATGCCGCAATACTAAAAAATTCTATACATGTATGCGGAGAACAACAATAATAATAATAATAATAATAATAATAATGACTATAAAGGGGAGGGGGTCATGAAAACGGCTTAACCTAAACTATGCCGAGTCGTACTAAAATATTGCACTGGGGGGCTGCTTTGACCAATGTGGTATCAATAATTTATAGTTCTTGGGAGCGTGGACCATGACGATTGATTTTTGCCAAGTTCAGCCGAGATCTGACAGAAAACCTCTTGAAAATAAGGGCTCTCTGACTGAAAATGATATTATTTGGATACATGATTCAAACTCGCTGAAGCAAAAATTGTTTTCCATCTCTTCATTCCGCTCAGATACTGCACCATTTCGTAACGGAGAGGATTTACCCTCATGGGTATAGAACTGCCACAGGCTAGCAAAGTAGACAGAAGCAAAAAGGTAAAGAAAAGTTCATAGTAAAAAGGACATTCATATTAATTATCAGCAGACTGTCGAAGTAGAACATCTGTCATGCCAACATTTCTACCGCCTACCAACCCACTTATTCCCAGCGCTGTAATTAGCGCAGCTTATTGTCCCCTGGTGTCTAGTGGGTGCAGTTAAAATTTAACATAATAACTAGACATCTCCTACAAGCTGTCTACCTGCTCGATAGGAATAACAGATATACGTACATTAGATGGCAGAATATGTACATTTCCCTATCTAAATAGCAAGTTATTAGCAGCCGCTGTATAATGTACTGAGCTTGTAATGAAAAGGCTATTTCTAGGGGTCTGACAAGTCAAATCCAAAAGCTCAGTCACAGTAAGAACTTTTGCAGCTAACAGCGAATAATGATGCATATATTACAAAAATGTATAACTAATGAGCTACAAATTCATTTTCCAATTTCTGTTCATTTTCAGCGTTAAGTCAAGAAGTAGATTATTCCCAGTGGAAAGGGCAGGTGATGAGAATCTCAGCGTAAATATTAATGCCGTGTCATAAGGTCTTGGTGAATTCGGCTGGGAATAAAACAACATGGATGGAATGAAATAAAAATGATACTTTCTAAAGTTCTAGTCAGACAGATGATCTCCGTGGAAGGAAACATATGATGGTAACATCAAAATGACAGGAGAACGCGCATATTATCCAGGGAAAGTAACATAATCTATACAGCCTAGCATCAGCCGGCACAAAGCTGTCCTGCTACTTGTTGTTCTAATGGCGTACACAATTTACAAGAGAGTGGATAAAAGGGCACGTGTTGACTGTTCCCAAAGAAAAAAAGTCATATCTTGTGGGTTGAACTAATACCCTTGAGAGCTTAAGCACATCTTCTTGCCTCTCATGCATTAACAAACACATGGAAAGCAGACTGGATGTGTTGTTAGGGGAGTTGCTGGGAAATTAGGTGATTTGGGGCTACAGAAAAGTAGGAGGAGGATAATAACGCACAGCTCGGACAGATACTGGGGTACTTGCAGGTGTAAAGGGATTGTATGATCAGTTTATCACTGATGACCTACCCTCAGGATAGGCCATCAGCATGTGGCTGGTGGGGTCCAACACCTGGCACCCACTGCCATCAGCTGTCTGAGCGCCACAGTCTCCTTGCAGCTTACTAAGCACAGCGCCCGTGACCGTGCTTGGTATTGCAGTTCAACCCTGTTCACTTGAATTGGACTGAGCTGTGCCTAGGTCATGTGACCGATGAATGTGCCAGGGTCAAACAGCTGATCGTCAGAGGTGTAGGATGTCGGCACTTGGGCAACCCCACATTTCAGTAAATAGAGTGGATATAGGTAAGGCTGTTTTACTCTATGAACTCTAGAATTCATCTTTTCAGAAAATGAGTAAGGACCTTATGACACGCACCCACATGCCACAAACAACTTTTTCTAGCTCTTCTTAACTTTCCCCTTCCTCTTACTCCACCTTTCTCTCTTTCACTTACTTCCTTTCTCCTAACTTTCTGTTTTACTCTTTCCCCTTTTCACTATCACCTTCTTCACCCCCTAGCTTCCAATGGACTGAGCGCCATGTAACACTGTATTACACCTGCAGTGGACATCCACAGCTTTCCTTAGTACCACTGACGAATAGGAGCGTTTTGGATGGCCGTCTGGGGACCAAATACTCCTGGGCAAACATCCAGGGCTTGGTCCCTGGATGTTTTGCCCAGTGCACCGGGCTGCAGCAGGGTACGGGAGCCAACGGCTGTCATCTTTACCATTCACTCTAATAGGTTACTAGGCCTGAAGCCTAAGAGACTGTATAGTGACGCAGACGATTGCGATGCAGTGACATCATCCTGACTGCCTGATCTTAGGCAGTGCAATGATGTCATTGCAATGGGCCACACTGGGTTCAGACCGCCTGCATGACAGATGTCATAATGTATTTCTATTACATTTTTTTATTTTTTTTACTACAGAGGGCTCTACTGGTTCAATAAGGATTACTATTACAGGCACTACTGGGGCAATGAGAACTACTGGCGCAATAACAATTACTAGGGTCACTACTGGGGCAATAAGAACTAAGTGGGCCCTGCTGGGCCAATAAGAACTCAATAAGAACATGAGAAAAATGAATAGTTACATTAGAGGAGATGTCACTAGATGTATGAGGTATGTGGTGCTGTATTCTACTGCATGTGTGATAGTGTGAAATGTAAATGTGTCTTTAGCACTAGGGCTAGGACTAGGGCTTTACTGGTGGTGACTAAGCTTGAGGCACAGCCCAGGGCCTTTAGGCCACTTTATCTGCCCCTGCTTAGAACTGACATCTGATCAGAGGTGGGGCTTCATTTAAAGAGGGCGTTATCCAGATGGGGTTATAAGAGATTTAGGCCTCTTTCACACGGGCGTCATGTTTGACGCCCGGATAAGAGGCGGGTGCGTTGCGGGAATATGCACCTTTTTCCCGCGCGGGTACAAACGTTTGTAATGTGTTTTGCACGCGCGTGAGAAAAATCGCCATGTTTGGTACCCAGACCCGAAGCCGGACTTCATCACTGAAGTCCGGTTTCGGTCTTCTGAGAATTGATTATTTTCCTTATAACATGGTTATAGGGAGAAATAATAGCATTCTTAATAAAGAATGCATTGTGAATGAAGTGGAAGGGTTAAAATACAAAAGTTAACTCACCTTAGCTACTGATCGCGTAGTTGCATCTGTCCTCTCTTTCCTGCATCAGCTAAGAACTAAAGGACCTGTGATGACGTCACATCACATGGTCCAATCACATGGTCCATTACCATGGTAAGATGGACCATGTGATTGGACCATGTGATGTGACATCACAACAGGTCCTTTAGATCTTAGCTGATGCAGGGAAAGAGAGGACAGATCGCAACCACGCGATCAAGTGGCTATGGTAAGTTAACTTTTATTATTTTTAACCCCTTCCACTTCATTTTACTATGCATTCTTTATTAAGAATGCTATTATTTCCCCTTATAACCATGTTATAAGGGAAAATAATAAAGATCGGGTCCCGTTGCTAAGCAACCATGCGGGAAAATCGCAACGCATCCGCACTTGCTTGCGGATGCTTGCGATTTTCCCGCAGCCCCATTCACTTCTATGGGGCCTGCGTTGCGTGAAAAACACACAATATAGAGCATGCTGCGATTTTCACGCAACGCAGAAGTGATGCGTGAAAATCACCGCTCATGTGCACAGCCCCATAGAAATGAAAGGGTCCGGATTCAGTGCGGGTGCAATGCTTTCTCCTCACGCATTGCACCCGCACGGAAAACTCGCCCGTGTGAAAGGGGCCTTAGGGAAAAAGGCCGCTTTTCTCCAAATAAAGCACCACTCTTCTCTGTTGGCTATGTTTGGTAGAAGAGTGGCTCAAGCAAAGCCTTTTCTTCTAACTAGAGTTCATTAAATTCTTTTAAAGCTGGCAAAAACGTCTTCTTGAATTCAGAGACAGAGAGCAAATTTCATCTGTTATTTCCATCGTCTTAGAATTGGATCACTTAGGGTGCTTTATTTCGACTATGTCAAAATATGTCTGGCCAACGTTTGAAAGCTAGAGAGCTGAAAATGACCAACATAGAAACCAAACTGTATGTGTGCTGTTTATAAGCACGAAAAACCATAAACAGCATTTCTACCAAACACTGAACTGTAATTAGCAATTATTTGACTATTTCATGCTTTATTGGCATTTTGTGCTTGAACATTTTCCTTGGAAAACAGAAGCGGCATGTCACTTAAAAAGAATTTATGAATCATCCTTTTACAGACTAAACAAACAGAAATGAAAAAAATTATACAGCAAAACCCTTATGTGTTTGCAAACATTTTCTTTATTTTTGTCCATTTTACCATACTATATACAAATGCTGTAATTAAAGGGGTCGTCCGCTATTTACAATTGATGACCTATCCTCAGGGTAGGTCATCAATATCAGATCAACTTTGTAATGCTAATGTAATGATAAAGCCAAACTGACGGCCAGCAAACGTGGTGTACCAGACACAAAAACCTGTGTAGCCGTCACACTCTGAACACCCTTAAAGGCCGGGGTACTGTTCGCCCGCCTCCAGCAGGAAGGGGAACTTTGGCAGAGCCCTTCCCAGATGTCAGTAGCAGGGCGGCTGGGCAGCCCGGACGCAGTAAATACCGTGACACTATGCAATGGTCAATAGAGAAACACGAGAATGGTTAGTAAACGTTTGCCAGGACACAAGAACCAGAAGACAACCGAAACCAAAGGCAGTGTCAATAACCAGAGAAACCACTCACTAGATAGCTTCAGAACCAAGGAAGCAACAGAATAATTAGCATTGAGCGAGGGAAAAGACCAGCTTTACCCTAAGTTCACACCTGAGCATTTTACAGCGCGTTCAAACGCGCTGTAAAACGCTCAACACATGAAAACCAATGCTTTCCTATGGCCCTGGTTCTCACTTGAGCGTTTTACAGCGCGTTTGAACGCCCTGTAAAACGCCTGACGCATAAACAAGTACTTGAGCTTTTTTTGGGGCGTTTGTCGCGCGTTTTGTGATTGACACCACAGTAGTCAATCACAAGAACGCGCGTACGAACGCGCGTTTCCTATTTACAAAAACGCGCTGAAATACGCGTGACAAAAACGCTCAGGTCTGAACCCAGGGTTAAATATCCCTCCACACCTGACACTGCTGAGGTCACACCCAATCCCCACCCTTAGACCAGGGAAGCACAGGTAAGTGCCGAGAGTGTGCAGAGGAAGGAACCACATATCAAAGTCTGGAGACATGACAACAGAGGTTCCCTGGCAACAGCTGATACTAGGGGTTCCGGCGTCCCAGGCCCCCTGACCAGGTTCACCCTATCCATGCAATAATGAGGTAGTCGGTAGTTTAGCCGACTCTCAACTTATGTCCCCCTCACAAAAAAGGAGGAAACGGTTAGAGCTTCACACTTCATATATTTTACTTATAATCACATTCATTCAACATGGTACTTTCCAATGACTGTGTGAAAACATATATTTTATGTACGACCTGGACCACAAAGCAATTTAAAAAAAAAAAAACTGTCTTTGCTTGATAGTGCATAATACAATACATTTATTAGATTTAGTTGTACACTGTGTAAGGAGCTCTCCAATACCCGCTCACCCTTTACACATTCATCCTACTTGATCACATTACCAAGTTACTGTAAAATAAAAATATCATACATTACACACTCTGACTGATAATATTGTAATGGGGGCACCATAAAATGAAAACCTATAAATCCTCATGTGTCCTCAACACAATAGGAGGGTAAAAAATTTCATTTGCAAGGAATGTTTGAAGAAAACGCTTCCATGTGCCATTTGCAATCAGAGGCATATTAAACCTTTCAAGCCCGCAGGTTTTTTTTTTTTTTTTAGTTTTCGTTTGGTGCTCCCTGCCTTCCCAGAGCCATAACTTTTTTATTTGTCTGCTCACATAGCTATATGAAGGCTTGTTTTTTGCAGGACAAGTTGTACTTTCCACAGCTACCATTTGATATTGCATATGAGGTAGTGGGAGGCGGGTAAAAAATTCCAAATGGAGTGAAATTGCAAAAAAAAAAAAAGCAATTCCACCACAGTTTTATGGGTTTTTTATTTACAACGTTCAATGTGCGATAAAACTGACCAGTTGCTTTTATTCTACGGGTCAGTACGAATCCGGTGATACCTTATATGTATAGTTTTTCTTGCATTTTGACAATGATAAAAAAAATAAAAAAGTGGGAAAAAAATCCTTTTTTTTTTTGGTCGCCATATTTTGACCCCTATAACTTTTTTGTAATTATGTGTACGGAGCTGTATGAGGGCTCATTTTTTGCGGGGTGATCTGTACTTTTCATTGATACCATTATGGGGTGTGTATGACTTTATCACTTTTTATTTCATTTTTTGTAGAAAATGAAGCGACCAAAAACAGCGAATCGGCCATTTGGACGCTTTTTTCCATTTTGCTGTTTGCCGTATGGGAATTTTTTAATTTTTTTACTATGGGTGTTTTCGCACATTGCGACACCAATGATGTCGGATCCGCAATACATCGGGCCGGCAACCTTATAGAAATGCCTATTCTTGTCCGCTATTGAGGACAAGAATAGGACATGTTCTATTTTTTTGTCAGTTCTATCTGAGATCCATTATTTTAGACGGGAGAAACCGTCCAAAAATAACGGATCTCTGACGGAAATAGCAAAAACAGATGCAAAATGAGGATAATCTCTAAATAAGGGGTTTGTGTTTTTTTTTTTCTGTTCTTCTGACAGATCAGAAGAACGGAAAACTAAGGCTACTTTCACACTAGTGTTGGTGCGGATCCGTCTGTTTATTTGCACAGACGGATCCGCACCTCTAATGCAAACGTTTTTACCGGTTCACAACGGATCCGTTTGCATTAGGTTTAAAGAAAAATGACAAACTCCAAAACGGATCCGTTTTGAATTACATTGAAAATCAATGGGGAACGGATCCGTTTTCAAATGCACCATATTGTGTCATTGAAAACGGATCCGTCCCCATTGACTTACATTGTAAAAAAAAAACGGATCAGTTAGGCTCCGCCTCTTCAAACAGACACCAAAATGCTGCATGCTGCGTTTTGGTGTCTGCCTCCAAAATGGAATAGAGGCGGAACGGAGCCGAACTGATGCATTCTGAACGGATCCTTATCCATTTAGAATGCATTGGGGCTTAACTGATCCGTTTTGGCCTGAAACGGATCTCACAAACGGAATCCAAAACGCTAGTGTGAAAGTACCTTTAACAGTGATGTGTACCCGGCTGGTTTGGTGGGCGGGTGGTTTAGAAGTGGCTGACAAGTGGAGAAAGAAGCATTTTTCTCTAACTAGATAACTGATTTATGCAAAGCCTGCTAATATCTTGTTCCAGGAAGAAGAAATACATCCTGCAGTTCATTTCAAGAGGATACATAAATAACACGACACAATGAAAAAGTACAGTTTTTAACTTGATGACATTTTTCTACCTTACTGATGAGCTTTCTGGTTTGAAAAAAAATGAACACTTGTATTCTCTCCCAATATCTAGTCTATTCTTCCGCTTAAAAGATATTCTAATTGAAAATATTCCTACAAGTATGTTCCAAGTAGCTGCATATAACAGCTAAACATTATGTAGTGAATCTACTGTATATGAAATGTTCTCTCAGAACATTCTGTAACAACACATTAGCAGTATTCTGATTATTTTAAATATTTTTTGAGTCATTTTTTCATTTAATCTAAAATATACAGTTTTCCTGGGGGGGAACATAAATTCATTACTGCCATGTCACAGTGACAGTGTTCCAGAAGACAACAGCTACGGTACGCCATATTTGGAAAAACATTGCAGACACCAGCTCAACAAAAGAAATATTTTGCCAACACAAATGAACAGCTTTGCACGCCTAAATTATACCCATCCCTTCAGTACATTTTACTGCACTTAAACATGTCCATGTGTGATAAATCGAGGCCTATTTCTGAATATATTCCGTGATTGTGTATACTATATTTCACCATTCTAAAATTTTGTCTGTATGGTGCCATTCAGTCTAGAGCCGCTTCCTGGCCATTTGCAAGTGGTAGTGAAGAGGTTTCCTGGAGCCCCATGGTAATGCCTAAAATCAGTCAGCATGGCAACCTCCCACAGTAGGGGTCCAGAATCTTCTGAGATGGACTACCAGAAGATAAAGAAAATATATCATAAGCTATAACTCACCTCTGGTACAACTCACCTACTAATAATTGTGATAATTGCATTCAGTATAATGTGGGCATCACAGGGAGTCCTAACCCCTGCCAGCATTCCCACAGAGTATCTCACCTTCTGTGACCCCTACACTGGTCATATTTAGTATTAGAACAATCGGTATGATGAATATGCTTTATTAAACATGTTGGGCCGTGTGGACAGGAGGACATGCTTTATTGATATTTCATGTTTGCCAGCTGAGTAAGATAGGTGGAACCTGCACAGGTCATGAGGGTCTTCCCAGAAGGCTGGGATGAGAAAGGGAGGGAGAACTCTCTCAGCTCCACCCTCCGCCAAATGGAGATAAAAATGAGGGATTTGGAACCTTTCATTGGCCCAATTTGGGGATCCGGTCAGCATTGGATTGTGTTCCATGTTCTCCTGTCTCCAGAACCATAACGGGCTCTGATCACACAATTCATTGAGTAGTAAGAACTTTTCTGTTTTTATCCTTTTTATTTTTATAACTGTTGTGTGCACGTTTATGTATGTCTCACTTCTTTAAAACATTTTGTAACTAATTACTGTACCTTTTTAGTACATTAAAGCACATCTTTAATGGTTTTGCCTTGTGCCCTGAACAAGCCCCGTAACATCCATTTTTAAGTGTATGAGTGCGGTTTGCGTTACCGTGTATTTGCTATGAGTGTGGCTGTTGCTACTGTGAGCCTGCTTGCGAGTGGGATGCTGTGTGGTTTTCTAGGAGCCCCTTAATTACTGGTATATTCATTTAAATGTCATAGATGGTGGTAGCATGTTTGGGTGCATGAAAGGCTGTGTCGGGATGTGATCTATGTTCAGAAGTTCAAAACATTGTTTGTCAGTGTATGTAACTAATAGAAAATTGTTGTTATTCAGCTCAGACTCCCAGTTTTCCCAAATGGCGAGTTCTAGACTCTGAAGAAATTATATGTAGGATTTTAATATAGATACGAATTTGCAAACAGATAAAAATGCATCTCGTCAGGATTGTGAATTTAACTATTGCTTCGTCATACGTAATCATGGAACCAGTCCGGGGGGGGGGGTTGGATCAACAATATAGGTGCCTCATTGCATTGCCAGCGTTGTATAAAGTGCTTGGGGGGCTTCCTTCAAGGAAGGACGGATTACCTAATAAAGGAAGCAATGTAGAATGTTGAAGGGAAAGACCTGTGGTTTACCTCTATAAATACTAGCTCAGAATTGTAGTCCATAACAGTGAATTATCTTTAACCTCTTTTCCTACGGATAGAGGTATATGAGGTAGCAGCACTACTGGAAGGTATAGGAGTTTAAAAGCCATATCTACTTTATAATTATTCAATTTAAATCTATGAACTATTCAGTCAAGAGCATATCTAATATTTGCTGCAATACTATAATTTCCTAAATTTGGAAAGCCTCATTTGGTTTGCTGTAGCTTGAAGAGGCTTATCCGAAACTGAGCACGAGTCCCCCAAGATATGTGTGGAAAGCCTTATTAATATCTTTTTCATCACTTTTTCCTAGGAGTATGGTCAGTGCTGGTAAAAAGCACAGAAAATTAGGATAAGGGACCATCGTAATAAGATGGCTTTTTCAGGGAAATGCTCTCAAAAGATACTTTAATTCACCGGGGTATTATTGAAAGAGTATCGTCTGTATGGATTGGCAGGTAATTTAACACCCAGGTACTTCAGAGAATCAGATTTCCAAGTGAAGGAAAAAGAATCCCCCCACAAACAGCGTACTGTTGGAAAAAATAGAAGACCCTTCAATTTGGAAAAATTCATTTAAAAAGCATGAAATCATACCAAATCGGTCAATCAGGAACATAATACAAACAATAGCATCATGAGGGTTATCCATAAAGAGTAAGAGGTCATCCGCAAACGATAAAGTCTTGACCCAAGTATTTCCTATCCTAAGACCTCAAAATGTAGTAAGGGATTCGAGAGCTGTAAGAAGGGGGTCCAATACTACATTAAAGAGAGGAGAAAAATGAACATCCTTTACAGGTTCCACAAGCAACTGGAAAAGTAGTAGAGAAATGACCATTAAAAAGGAAGATGTGCGCCAGTTGTAGAGGGCTCTGATTAAATTCGGGGTTTGTGACCTTTTATCGCCAGAAAACTGGCATACGGGGAATGATAAGTTCCTTTGTTTGATTTGGTTAATACATATCAGGAAAATCTACAGATGAACGCAAAACTCAACATATGCAACCGTATGCTATACAGCAAACATTAAATATAGACTACCATTAAAAGCCTAAGCTTTTAAAGACAACTAGAAAAAAGGGGTTCTAATATCAACTTCCTGAAGGTATGTCAAAAGGGCACCCTTGTGGTGTATATCGGGTGATTTCGAACTCAGAGATACATTCAGCATACGTCTGAGGAGCAATGCAGGCGCACATAGAAAGAAGTATAAAAAAAGACTAAAAGTCAACGTTGTCTTACGTGTTACTTTATGTGCTAAGGACTGAAGAGTGCATCCTAATTATTAAAAGTAAGTAAACACCGAGAATAGTGACCTAAGGATAGCAAAAGGGGACCTTTTAACCTGAATATTTCTGGGAGCAGTTTTCTATATTATGCCAATGAAGAATAATTTGGTAAGCACAATATAAACAGTGCAGCCCTTGAAATGTCAAAAGTGCAGGTAAAGACAATCTAAAATAATACTTGTTTTCCATGAAGCAGTCTTTATTAGCTGTGGACAGAATATTTCACCCTATTCATGAATTTAATTTCATGGTTCGTGCACATCGCCAAATATTTTCCAACAAATACAGCCACTACATTACATATTTCATAAAGACTACAAATTACTTTTGCTTGCAAACATAAATCCTCTGCCTTCTGTCCTATAAATAATCACAGTCAAGACAAAAGGGAGGAGGTAGTTACAATCAGAAAAGATTCGTGATTACAGAAAACTATACAGTGAAATTGTGCTGCCTGGTGCTGTTCTAGACATCAAATGCAGTCCTATCATTACAGACAATTAGATAGAATGCTTTTAAAGTGGCCTTTGATGTAAGATGTGTTATTTCCATATACAATAAAAGAACAAGTTAAATACATCAGGGAGATTACATTTTCATTTGGAAGAAGGCAAATTTAAAGTACGGATGGGCCAGAAAAAATATAATTTTACACACCCATGTGTTTCACACACATTAAACTGTCAATTAAAAAAGCGAAATGAAAGAAGCCAGGAAGACTAATAAACCAAAATTGAGCCATTTCCATTAGGGCTGTTTTTATGCCTTTTGATGTTAAAGTACATTTAAAAAAAAAAATCTGTATTCATAAGAACATAGATTATAAATTCACTAGAAACCAGTGACATCATCGGAACATAAATGGGTTCTTCAGTACTGCTGATTTCAATGGCACGTCTGTAATAAATAAAGGTACATCCATGGCAGCACAGGAAATCTAGCAGTGATGAATATTACCACCGCATTCCCTATGAAGGTACCTACTTAGAAGGCACTCTTTCAAGGTCCATCGTTTCCTGCAGATGTAAGGCAGGCAGCACAAAATGCACAAACAAAAAATAATATTAGTTAGACAAAATAGATTGCCTTGGGATGTCCACTGACAGAAAAATGATTCTCAACGTCAAGAGTATGCTCGACTGCTGCTCCATTCAAACTGGGGACACAGGACCCTCACTCGAATGGGGATCTAACCACTTGGAGCCCCACAAATCAGACATTTACCACATATCTGGTGCAACAACCCCTTGTATTGCAGAATGGGGTGACACAGTGAAGACAATTTTGTTCTAAAAAACTGGAAGATAAAATGTAACCTAATAGTAGCGACACACTAAGTGAAGGGGTGTTTCACAAGAGCGTGTGCCGTCCGGAAATCAAGCTCGGCGTGTGGTCCTCCATTCTGGACGCTGCTCTATTCTATGGAGTGCACGGCATTACACTGATTTATGATTTGTGCCAAAAGTCTGCATGACCTTACTTACTACATGATCAGACTCCCAGCTTCCCGTCACTATGATTCTGCAGCAAAAAGATCATGCAGAGCTATACAGCATGATAAGTCGGTAGAATGCCGTTTGCTTCAGAGAAAAGAGCAGCGTCCAGAACGGAGGCTCACACACGGAGTGTGATTTCCAGACTGCACACACTCGTGTGAAACAGCCCTCAGGGATAACGTTTGAAAAGTCTATTGGAAAGTTATATGTATAGGTCTGGAGATATTCCTAGATGAACACTCACCCCTTGTGTGGTGTGAGCTTTAAAAAAACTGTTTGAGATGAATGAAATCCAAACAGCTGTTGTCCAAATACCAAACCCGGAGACATTTGACCCTGGGATGCTGCTAAATATTAGTCTGGTATCTTGCAGGCTACAGAAATATTAATTCACCGTAAGGACTCATTCACAAGACTGTATGAATGGGTCTGCATCCATGCGGACCCAATCCCTTCAAAAATATAGAGCATGTCCTATTCTTGTCCGTAATTGCGGACAAGAATCCGTTCTGTTCTGCAAATTGCGGAAGGCACACGGGCAAAACACAGCATGGTCATCTGAATGCGCCCTTACTCATGTTTGCATCCATGTCACCCACTTGACAAAGACCCGTGAAAATGTTTTTTTTTTTTTTATTGGTATCAATTCTCCTCAACTTATAAATGTCAATAGGCAGTATCTATCTGACAAGAATACCGTAGTTTCCAAAAATATTACATTAGTTTATGAAATTATGCATTTTTATTTAAATTTCCAATAATATCTGTTCTACATGACGGGTAAGTGGACATGCTCGACATGTCGTGTGTGTGGGGGAGTGGGGATGAATGCAACAGTCATTTCTTGCTCATTATTTGTGTTGTTTTTTTCTGTATAAAACTTTCAATAAAAGAGGTTGAACAGAAATTAAATATAAATATTTAAACACTTCAGTTTAAAATTCAATGCATTGTAATTATTTTCTGCATATTCTAGGAAGAGAAACTTCTCAATGCAAATATTTTTCATACAGAACATTCTGTAGCTTTTCTAGCTTCTTTTCAGAACAGAATACAGTGCTAGTTTCCTACGCAATTCATCTTATGTCAGTTAAACTAATACTGGTTGATTTTATCACTCCCTCAGTTCATTTTTCTTTGCCAGTCTTTGAAAATAAATTTGATATGTATAATGTGCAAGAAAGATGCTGGGGCACTACCTTCTAAAGGCGCAGCGCTGAATCACAAAACCATCAAGTCTTAAGAGGGAATTTATCATGAGAGAAAGTTTTGAAGTCAGTTTTCTTGAGTCTGTGTTGCTGTAATTTGCACCAAATTTATCAAACGTCGCACATTATTTGATAAATTTGGCGCCTTTATAAACATAACACTTTTGCCTACAGATATTACCCCAACACTGGAGTAAGATTACACTTTAAAAAAAAAAAAGCTATAGTTGATAACGCTGGTGTGCACTTTATTAACTCATATAACCACGGCACGTCACCATTTTTTAAAGGTTTCGAGACAAGCACGGAATCAGAAAAACACATCCACTTTATTGCTCAAAAATTATATTCACCAAAATTAGCAACTTTATTTTCAGCCATAACTCTGGTGTAAGGGAAATGATCAACTCCCCCATCGGTGTTTCAGTATGCACACGTGGGGCAGCAAAATAATTTAATAGGCAATATACCGAAAATATACCAGGAAATTGCGATTGGAACCATAAAACTGGAAACATTTATGATTTGATACCGCACTTTTGTGGCGTGAAAAGAAATCGCAAACTGCGCACTTGCAAATTTTTCAAGGGCTCTTGTGCAAATATTTTAGCACAAGTGCTGTTTCTCTGCCGCCCACTCCACTTTCCCAAAAAGGGAGCATGGCGAGGGTGGGGAGGGTGCAAAGCCAAAGGCCCCACCACACTTATCTTCTACGCCAGTTTTCTGGCATATACGAACACTGAAAAGTATGCCAGCCAATTTCAGTTCAGGCACACAGACTGTCGATGACATATCCTGAGGTTAGGTGATCAATATTAAGCCACGACACAACTCCTTTAATAGCCATAAAAAGAAATGATGTCATGGGACAGACTAAAATGAATCCAAGAATCAAGGGTTTTGAACAGGAAGTAATCCAAAATCAGATGACAGAAGCAGAGGGTGAACTATTACCCTAAGTTCACACCTTAGCGTTTTACAGCGCGTTCAAACGAGCTGTAAAACGCTCAACACATGAAAACCAATGCTTTCCTATGGCCCTGGTTCTCACTTGAGTGTTTTACAGCGCGCTTGAACGCGCTGTAAAACGCCCGACGCATAAACAAGTACTTGAGCTTTTTTTGTGGCGTCTGTCGCGCGTTTTGTGATTGACACCACAGTAGTCAATCACAAGAACGCGCGTACGAACGCGCGTTTCCTATTTGCAATAACGCGCTGAAATACGCGCGACAAAAACACGCGTAAAACGCGCGTTTCTAGAATGCTCAGGTCTGAACCCAGGGTTATGGAGCTATGTGCGCATGGCCATATAATGGAGGGGTTTAGTATTAGAAAGAAAGTTTTGGGAAAAGATGTTCTCATCCACCAGGAGACCTAATATATTGCTATAGCACAAAAAGATAATATGGCTGTATACAAAGATAAGGAACAGAGCAAATGTCACAGTTTATTAAAAAGAGAGAAAAAATAAGGTTAAAATATATTACAGGATGAGGATAAGTAACAATATCGGTATTCAGTACACATTTAAGTGATCCATTTCATGGTTATTGATTTTCCAGTGTTATCAGAATCACTGGGTCTTGCAGACTTAAGATCAGCTATGACTGTCACACTAAAAATCTGATACTGTTGTAGGTGACTCAATAAGCATGCAGCACTTCCACAAATCTTCCAATAAAAGAAAAAACATCACAAATGCGCTGTCTCCATCACTAAATCTCCTTATAGCAGAGAAAGATAGGACAATGGCCTCCCATAGTAAAGTATGGTAACACATCAGCTTCTCAAACCACAAACTTATTATACTCACAAGATATCTGACATAACAGGCACATCATATAAAATTTTAATAAAACAGATGAGTCTCCAAATGTGGGTCACACAGAAAATGGAGGTCAGCTACACTGAATTAGCCCAGGAAAGTCAGGCAATTTGCCAGGGTCTGCTCTCCGGAATGTAGATGCCCCACCACAGGTTTAGAGTAGGACATGCCTGACCGAGACCACCTTGGCGCAGGTAGGTGGGCACAGATGTGGTTTGATGAAAATATATTGACTGAGAGTCTCAGATTTTATCATACCAGAATGAGGGCTTGGTCCATATATATTTGCATTTATTGTGTTAGTGCATTATTTTTTCCTTATAAATGTTGCCATGTACATCCTCATATCAGTTATTATATTGTGCAGGATGTTTTTTATCTTTTTCTGTGATTTTTGATACATTTATGTGCTAGAAGGAGTGGCACCTTCAAGTGTGAATGAGCGCCTATTATCTGGGGAGTAGCGGTCTTGTGCGCTTTTTGCTCCACCTAAACCACAGGCGGCCTTGATTAGGTGGTACATATAGGTGTGCTTGCTCCTCCTCTCATCGGTAGCTGGATGCACATAGAGGTAACTAAGAGCAGCACACTATATGTGCAGGGTCTGCTCTCCTGAATGTACATGCCCCACGGCATAGGTAGGTTTAGAGTAAGACCTGCCTGACTGAGACCACCTTGCCGCGGGTAGGCGGGCACAGATGTGTTTTGATCAAAATATATTGACTAAGTGTAAAACCGAAAGTAGGATACTCTGCAGATAGGCTAAAACTTAACTCTGTAGGACGAAAACTGCATAAAGCATTTAATAAAGACCAATTGAAAAAATTACTTTTAGCCCAAATTGAGTAAAATACAAGCATAAAAAATGCCCGGAAGGTGTTCATAGCCTTTAAAATAAAAGGCAGACACAGAGGAGTATTCAACGTGTATGTGCCATTCACCTGGTATTTATAATACTAAAACTAGAGTTTACTCCTGAAACAGAGGCATGTTCTGTGTTTGCGTCACCAGTTTGATCAAATTGGTTTTCTTTAAATCTGTACCCAAATCTGACACTTTACACAGTAATAAAATATGAATTGCTTGAAAATATCGCACACTACAGAATATATTTGAAAGAATTTCAGCATACTAAGCACACTTATAATATCCAATGTCTGTTATTAGCCTAAAAAAATCAGTTAGTACCAAAAAGTGATGCAAGCCAACAATAAATTTGGAGAAACCAGTGCAAGTTTCCATGTCCGTTTTCTGAAATGTTTTTTTTTTTTATTTGTTGAATGTTCGGCAAAACAAAGTTAAATTTGGAGCAGACCTTTCTGCACGTCAATGTCACCGTTTCTCTAATACAGATTGCCGTACATTGCCGTTAGTGTCAATCAGTGTACAGTATTTCAAATATAAATTATTGGGTGACATGACTGCTCAAATATACTGTCATTGTGTCAGGTGGCTCCTAAAAGTGCTGCTCCATTGTTATGGACAGCTCAGATTTCAACTGTGCCTAGTAGAGGACTGAAGAGGTCTTCAGAATGACAAAGCTCAAGTAACTGAGTACAAATCCTGGCCAAAAGTTGAAATTTTGGGTTGCATTGTAAAATATTTTGACTAAACATTAAACATTACATATCAGAGTTGCGAACCTTCCTTCAAATATGAGAAAATAATTTTTCCACTCAAAGTTACTTTGGTGGTAGCAAGAGCATGAACCAGTTAAATACAATGCTACTAAAATAAATTTAAAGCGGTATTTTTATAACTGGACTAAAAAATGTTTAATGTGTTGTACATGTTCTATATAACTTACAGGCTATGTACACCTTCAGAGGCAATTTTTATTTATGATTGTAATTTACTCATTTCTGGGTAAAAATCTTATTTTCAATTGGCCTTCATTAAAAATATTGAGCCATTCTGTCACAAAGGGTTAACTGTTTTTCTAACTGTGTGACTGGTACTTTTACTTTGTCATCTAATAAGCCTGATTGCTAAACTACTAAGAGGTTCTAAACACTTATTTAAGCCCCATTCTTATCAGTAAGATAAGAACTGAGCTATAATGAGTGTTTATGATGTCAGAGAGCAAAGATGAAGAGCCTGTCAGCTCCCCAACTGACTGAAAAGACAGAAAGCCAACGGGTAATACTACAGCATCTCAGCTCTTTACACAAAAAAGGATTCCAAATTTTGAATAAAGACAAATTAAAAAAATTATTTTTAGCTCAAAATAAGTATAATGCAATAATAAAAAAAATTGCCCTCAAAGGTGTACATAGCCTTTAACCACTACAGGACCGCCTAACGCAGGGATGCGTCCTGCGGGCGGTCCTGTAGTTCTGAGACGACGCATCGGCGCGTCATCTCGCGAGAGCCGAGACTTCCTGTGAACGCGAGCGCGCGTTCACAGTGAAGCGCGTCTCAGGAGTTCTCCTACAGCCTGCCAGCGATGATCCATCGCTGGCAGGCTGTAGATGCGAATTAAATCGCATCAAAGAGCTATATCAGACACTGTTTTGTGAACAGCGTCTGATATAGCTGCTACCTGGTCCTCTGGTGGTCCCATTTGCTGGGATCGACCACCAGAGGACCAGGTAACTATGTAAAGTTGCACCAAACACTACACTAACCCCCCCCCACCTATTAACCCCTTGTTAACTCCATCTAGACCCCCTGATCACCCCCCTGCCATTGATCACACCCCTTGTAAGGCTCCATTCAGACGTCCATATGTGTTTTCATGGATCCGCGGATCGGATCCGCGGATCCGCAGATCCTCAAAGCACGGACACCGGCAATGTGCTTTCCGCATTTTGCAGATCCGCACATTGCCAGAACTATATAGAAAATGCTTTTTCTTGTCCGCAATTGCGGACAAGAATAGGACATGTTCTATATTCTTGCGGAACGGAAGTGCAGACCCGGAAGCGCGGATCCGTAATTCCGGATCCGAGCGGGACAAAGTCTGTCCCCATAGAAATGAATGGGTCTGCAATTCCGTTCCGCAAACAGAATTTCGGACGTGTGAATGGGGCATAAGGGTCCCTTATCACCGTCAGTTAGCTAGCTACTTGTTAGGTAGCTAGCGCCCAGCCCACCGCACCGCAGTCACTGATTTTGGCAGAGATTTTTTCATGGGGTGTTTATACTGCACTGGCATTTTAGGGGTCCTAAAGCGTGAGAATCCAAATGCGTAAAAATGCCCTGTGAAATCCAAAAGGTACTCATTGGTTTTAGGGCCCCTTTGCGCATCTTGGCTGCAAAAAGGTGGCACACACGTGGTATTGCCGTACTCAGGAGAAGTAGGGCAACGTGTTTTGGGGTGTATTTTTATATATACCCATACTTTGTGTGAGAAATATCGCTGTAAACGACAACTTTTAAAAAAAATTTATTCAAAGTTGTCAATTTACAGAGATATTTCTCTCACCCAGCATGGGTATATGTAAAAATACACCCCAAAACACATTGCCCTACTTCTCCAGAGTACGGCGATACCACATGAGTGACACTTTTTTGCAGCCAAGATGCGCAAAGGGGCCCAAATTCTAATGAGTACCTTTTAGGAGGGCATTTTTACGCATTTTTCTTCTCACGCTTTAGGGCCCCTAAAATGCCAGGGCAGTATAAATACCCCACGTGACCCCATTTTTGAAAGAAGACACCCCAAGGTATTCGCTGAGGGGCATAATGAGTCCATGAAAAATTAAACTTTTTGTCAAAAGTTAGCGGAAAGGGAGACTTTGTGAGAAAAAAAACAATAAAAAATCAATTTCCACTAACTTGTGCCAAAAAAAAAATCTTCCATGAACTCGCCATGCCCCTCATGGAATACCGTGGGGTGTCTTCTTTCCAAAATGGGGTCACATGTGGGGTATTTATACTGCCCTGGCATTTTAGGGGCCCTAAAGCGTGAGAAGAAAAATGCGTAAAAATGCCCTCCTAAAAGGTACTCATTGGAATTTGGGCCCCTTTGCGCATCTTGGCTGCAAAAAAGTGTCACACATGTGGTATAGCCGTACTCAGGAGAAGTAGGGCAATGTGTTTTGGGGTGTATTTTTACATATACCCATGCTGGGTGAGAGAAATATCTCTGTAAATTGACAACTTTGAATAAATTTTTTTTAAAAGTTGTCGTTTACAGCGATATTTCTCACACACAGTATGGGTATATGTAAAAATACACCCCAAAACACATTGCCCTACTTCTCCTGAGTACGGCGATACCACATGAGTGACACTTTTTTGCAGCCAAGATGCGCAAAGGGGCCCTAAAACCAATGAGTACATTTAGGATTTCACAGGGCATTTTTACGCATTTGGATTCTCACGCTTTAGGGCCCCTAAAATGCCAGGTCAGTATAAATACCCCACAAGTGACCCCATTTTGGAAAGAAGACACCCCAAGGTATTCTGTGAGGGGCATGGCGAGTCCACAGAATTTTTATTTTTTGGCACAAGTTAGCGGAAATTGATATTTGTTTTTTTTTTATTTTGTTTTTTACAAAGTCTCATATTCCACTAACTTGTGACAAAAAATAAAATTTTACATGAACTCACCATACCCCTCACGGAATACCTTGGGGTGTCTTCTTTCCAAAATGGGGTCACATGTGGGTTGTTTGTACTGCCCTGGCATTTTAGGGGCCCCTAAAGCGTGAGAAGAAGTCTGGAATCCAAATGCGTAAAAATGCCCTGTGAAATCCTAAAGGTACTCATTGGTTTTAGGGCCCCTTTGCGCACCCAGGCTGCAAAAAAGTGTCACACATGTGGTATCGCCGTACTCAGGAGAACTAGGGCAATGTATTTTGGGGTGTATTTTTATATATACCCATACTTTGTGTGAAAAATATCTCTGTAAACGACAACTTTTAAAAAATTTTATACAAAGTTGACAATTTACAGAGATATTTCTCTCACCCAACATGGGTATATGTAAAAATACACCCCAAAACACATTGCCCTACTTCTCCTGAGTACGGCGATACCACATAAGTGACACTTTTTTGCAGCCTGGGTGCGCAAAGGGGCCCAAATTCCAACGAGTACCTTTAGGTTTTACATGGCGGCTCACAATTTAGCCCCGCCAAAAATGCCAGAACAGTAAACACACCCCACAAATGACCCCATTTCGGAAAGTAGACACCCCAAGGTATTCATTGAGGGTCATAGTGAGTCCGTCTGAGATTTTTTTTTTTTTCTGCCAGAAGTTAGCAGAAATTGAAACTTTTTTTTTTTTTCTTCTCAGAAAGTGTCATTTTCCGCTAACTTGTGAAAAAAAATGAAATGATACATGAACTCACCATGCCCCTCCGCGAATACTTTGGGGTGTCTTCTTTCTAAAATGGTGTCATTTGGGGGGTATTTATACTTTCCTGACATTCTAGCACCTGAAGAAACATGACAGGTGCTCAAAGTCAGAGCTGCTTCAAAATGCGGAAATTCACTTTTTTGCACCATAGTTTGTAAACGCTATAACTTTTACCCAAACCAATAACACTTATTGGACAAGAACACTTATTGGACTTTTTTTTTATCAAATACATGTAAAACAATAAATTTAGAGAAAAATGTATATAGAAATGTAGTTTTTTTTGAAAAATTTTACAACAGAAAGTGAAAAATGACATTTTTTTGCAAAAATGTCGTTAAATTTGTATTAATGGCAAAAAAAGTAAAAATGTCAGCAACAATGAAATACCACCAAATGAAAGCTCTATTAGTGAGAAGAAAAGGAGGTAAAATTCATTTGGGTGGTAAGTTGTATGACGGAGCAATAAACGGTGAAAGTAGTGTAGTGCAGAATTTTAAAAAGTGGCCTGGTCATTAAGGGTGTTTAAGCTAGGGGGGCTGAAGTGGTTAAAGGAAAAATAATAAAATAAACAGAGCACCAGTAAAACTTAAAGGACCTTTTACATGGGGCAAGGATTGAGCAAGTTATCAGGAACAAATGTTTATTCCTAATACATGCCCTGTGTAAAAGAACCACCAAACACGCGACAAATGAACAAAACACTCAGGTGACCCGTCATTTATACGGCTCCTTCAATTATCCTTTGCCAGCAGCACATTGCCCTGTCTGAACATGGATGTACTGCCAAAAAACAATGAATCTGAGGACAAATGATCGCAGTAACGATCGCCCATCCTGATAAAAGGAGATGATTGCAGGATGTAAATGCAGCTTTATTGAGCTGGCAGTAATCAAAGAATAAAAAAAGTGTTCCTGATCACTGCCCTAAATATCAAGCCATGTAAATGGGCCCTTAGGAATCCAGGAATAAATTAAATTAAATCTGATGCATCCGAACCATGACAATATTGTTCAACAGCATACAACAATTCCTAAAGTCTGTTCACTTAATTTTGTGAAAAGGCACTAGGGACATTATAGCTATAATAGACCAAAGATATATGATAGAATAATACCGTAGTAATACGCGCCTTGTGTAAGGCCACTTATGTGAGAAGCCTTCATTAGTAGTTACACTGGTGATAATGCTTAATGTCAAATTTATATATCAATGTTTCTTTTTTAATTTTCAGTGTAACCAGAAAAATAGATACCACTCATGGTATATATCCTGCAAGGAGAAAAGCATGCCATTATTCTGAGGGGTCACTTTACGTGGTAGCAACTTTGGAATGCTTATCCAACTCGCTGGGCCCTTAGTTGAAGAGGACCTTTCATCAGTTTGTACCGTCTAAACTTTCCCTGTACCGCTGCTATTGACTAACATACAGGGCAACAAAACAGAGCAGGGGGCACAATGGGGCAACGGAGCAGCGTATCAGTAAAAAAAATAGCGCAATAATATCTCCTTATCTTGGCCTACAATGTAAGTTAATGATTTTAGACACAATTTTAAGGATATGAAAGTGTCATCAGGTTAATATATTCAAGGGTGGACTGGTCACAGACCCTACAGAGAATTTCCTGTGGGCTGAGTCCTCGTAACAGACGTAAGCCAGGTAAGTAATGATCTGATGCTCCCATACTCAATCCGTATTTTTCGTCCCATAAGATGCATTTTTTCTCCTCCAAAGGTGGGGAAAAAATGCCCCTGTGTCTTATGGGGCGAATACTAATAAGCCATTATGGAAGCGCTCATTAGTACTGGAGGACCAGGAAGCAGTGAAGGCCCTGTACTAACCACTTCCTGGTCCTCAGTTGTCAAGTCTGTGCACAGCGTGAGTGCGCTCTTTGATCTCACGCTGTGCGCAGCCTTCACAGTAGAGCCAGTGGCAAGATGAAGAGGATTGTGCTGTGGGTGAGGACGGCGACGTCCAGGAGCAGGAGAGGTAAGTGTTTTTTTATTTTGTGATCTGAGGCTGATGGGGGCTGAAATATCAGTGCTGGGGGCTTATATATGACTGGGGCCTGCTTATAAATGGCTGCGGACTGATTATTCATGGCTGGGGGCTGCTAATAAATGGCTGTGGGCTGCTTATACATGGCTGGGGGCTGCTTATACATGGCTGGGGGCTGCTTATAAATGGCTGGGGGCTGCTTATAAATGGCTGGGGGCTGGTATGAGGCTCATCTGAGGTCTGATTGGGGGTCTTCTTTATATTGGGCTCTGATCGGAGGTCT
This sequence comes from Bufotes viridis, assembly GCA_033119425.1. Lineage (NCBI taxonomy): Eukaryota > Metazoa > Chordata > Amphibia > Anura > Bufonidae > Bufotes > Bufotes viridis. The sequence goes on along the minus strand of CM065593.1, from coordinate 149,285,669 downwards.
TATTAACATTAGGGATCTGATTGGGGCTGTCAGATGAGGCCTGATTAATATTGGGGGTCTGATTGCTGATCTGATGTCGAATGAAAAATATTTTTTCTTATTGTCCTCCTCTAAAACCTAGGTGCGTCTTATGGGCCGGTGCATCTTATAGGGCGAAAAATATGGTAGTTCAATTACTTATTTACCTGGTCGGCAACCAAAGGTACCTTCCTGACACCTGAATTCAACTGTATTGCCATCCTGATGCAACTGGAGTAGGAGGACTGAATGTAGCAGCTGTCACTGCCTACCACAGAAGCGCAGCTTCTGTGAAAGGTATTTTGTGCTGCTGGTCCATTATTTTGTGATGCACTGTGGTATTTGGTTCTTCTAGGGCAGTATGTTGTGCTGCACTGTGGTATTTAGCTCCTCTAGGGCGGTATTTTGTGCTGCAAGATAATATTGATAACCTCGTCTACTTGTGATAGCCCCGCCCTCTATCAATTTGGATCCACCTACAACATCAGGCCATTTTTAGTTCCAAGTCAGCCCTAGAATATATCAGTGTGCTAAAAGTAAAAATGTAGGTTGTAGATTTGATTTTCTATAAGCTGCATTAGGTAAAAGTGTAAAACAATATAAAACACATAAGACAAGCCACAGATCTGGTGAAAGAAAGCTGGACACATGGCCAATCACAAAATACGCAAAGGTCATTGTTAGAGATTAGCGGGGAGAGGGTCAATGAGAAAATCTCTATCGGTCATCGATTTTTGAGTTTTAATTAGTAATAGATTGTCATATTTCCTTGTAGATATTCATGAAAATGATATATTATGCTTTTTTAATTTATTTTTTTGTTGCAACATGAACCCATTCATTAGTTGTGATGCCGGCCCTCTACACTCTGTGCCATGTGTATCGCATCCGGAGTCATCATGTAACCCTACCCTAAAAGATCCGGCCTGTGTCTTAGGGTCCTAACAGACAGGAAGATATTTCTAATTAATGATCAGCGATCAAAATTTTTCGCTGTTTACTTGTTATTGCGATCATTGCTCATTCGCCCCGCAAAGCATTTACACTGATAACTATTTCTGATTAGACAACGGGATGTGGTGGCAACTAACGAAAATCTTTCAGTAAGTGTCGCTCATTGTTTGACTGCTGCATGTTATTACAGGTGGCGATGATCTCTGAAATTTAAACGATTATACAAGAATTCAAGCAATAATGGCTTCTTGTAATAAGCCCTTTAATCTAAAGGCTAAAGCTACATTGAGGTCTCTGACTAATCACACTCAAGAGAATATGTGAACTTACAAGACTGACCAATCACCTGCTAGGTCCTGTAATCTAGGAGGGCTGGACAATGGTGGAGCACCTCAAGACAAGCAGACATCTTGTATATATGGATACATGGATAGAATAGAGGGCAGCTCCAGGTTAAGTTAAAAGGAACCTGTCACCTACAAAACACTATTAAACCGCCAGCATTACCTTTTAATGGGCATGACGAGAACACGGCACACAAGCGAGATTTCAGGCTAGAATCCGACATAATAAAACAAGGGCCATTAATCAAACTTAAGGGGCGGTAAAGGGGTGCAGCGAGCTTGACTTTAACCGAGAAAGCCGCTGCCCCCATGACTTCAAGACCTTTATTTACATACCGTACAGTCACATGGAGAAGAATGTACAGTGAAAGCTTTGATACTACCACCCAAAACTACTTTGAAAAGAAGCAGACGATGGCTAGGGGTCATCTCAAAGAGGTGGGCCTTATGAAAAGGTTTCACTGTATTTATCATATTTGGGCTTGTGCGCGCGGCCGTTATTGCGGCATGCAAACTGGAAAGAGAAGGGCAGAACAGAGGCATGGAACCCCACGGAAGCACTACGGAGTGCTTCCGTGGTTTTCTGTCCATGCCTCCGCACCACCAACAAAATAGATCACGTTCTATTTTTTTCGGATCACGGACCCATTCACGTTGAATGGGTCTGAATCCATCTGCGGCAGCCACACAGATGATGCCCATGCAAGCCCCACCAACGGCCGTGTGCATGAGCCCTAATTCTATGACAGGTACAAAGAAAGAAAAAAACAGTACTACAGTGAAAGACACTGCTGAAATATGTAGATGGTAGCACAAAGAAAAAAAAGAAGAAGTATAGGGAAAAGATGTGTTGAAAAAGTAGGAAAAGACTACTAAAAGTAATTATAGATTTTTTTTAAGGCATCACATATTTCACACGGCTGTCTATAAGACAAATAGTAAGCGGCAGGAAGCAGCACTGGCTCTCAGAAGTGAGCATGGGTAACTTTTCGACTGCAAAATGACTGCATCATTCTGAAACATATAATCATATGATCATCTGAAGAATACGGAAATAGTTAAGCGCCGTTTGCTATTTTTGCATGCAAGACTGTGCCAGCTGGTCTGTGAAATGGATTACCTGCCACAGTTCAAGACATAGCAGCGGCTTCATGGCAGAGTCCCACGGCACCATGTGGCTGACAAGACACAATGCATCAAATCTGTTGTCTGCTACTTCTGTATGTGCCCATTCAACACTGTAATGAGAACTACCAGAAGAAAAATAAAAGCTGCTTTACTGTAAAAGAAAAACAGCAAAAACTGTTAACTAAGGCTTCGTTCACATCACCGTTCAGCCTTTCCGTTCTCCTGCTCCATTTAGGAGCAGGAGAACGGAAAGGACGGATTCGGCACATTACTGAGCCAAACAGAGCCTACGGACCCCATGATATACTATCATGGGGTCCGTTAAGTTTCCGCTCAGATGATTTTAAAGCAGAGACAAAAATCCTGCATGCACAACTTTTGTGTCCGCTCCAAAATCATCTTCTGAGCGGAAACCTAACAGACCCAATTACAGTCTATGGGGTCCTAAGGGCTCCATTTCGCTCAGTTATGCACCTTCTTCGTCCTTTCCGTTCTCCCGCTCCTAAACGGAGGAGGAGACCGGAAAGGCTGAACGGTGATGTGAACGAAGCCTAAGACCGAGTGTTAGAAGCATCCAGGTTTTCATAGCTCTGCTGTGCTTTTCCCATCATCTAAAACAGTGGTCCTCAACTCCAGTCCTCAGGACCCACCTACTGATCAGGTTTTGAGGATTTCCTCAGTATTGACCAAGTGATATCATTAGTGTCAATGAATCAGGACTTATTACAGCTATTCATTCTGTGGAATATACTCAAATCACGACTAGAAGGTGGGGCCTGAGGACTGGAGGTGAGGAACACTGATCTAAAACACTACAAGAGACAATTAGGGTCCCGTCAGTGACTGTTTGGAAAACAGATACATCACAGCATGGCTTCCATAATGGAGAGATGATGTAAGTGTGAACAGAGACAAATGTCAGTGCTTGATGTAACAACCTGAAACCTGTTCTCAAGAAAACACTGCCTGTGGATGTATGTAATATCTATATAATATCCTCATGGTAAGGTTAAAAAAATAAATAAATCACTTTGCACATCAATGTTCACCTTAAACAGATATGGACCATTACACTGGACAATGTGCGCCTTTAACAAACACTGGAGATATTAAAGGGGTTATCCCATCTAGCGTTTTCATACTTACCTGCTGCGAGCTGCGCTGTTCACTTCCTGGTTTCCGGCTTGTGAGGCTGGGGGGGCTAGTCCGCTTGATTGAAGGCTTGTCCCGGCCGGACCGCGCGCTGTCTTGATCGTGCACGCCGCCGCGCATGCGCCATGGTGACTTCTTCCTGGCCAGTATAGTACAGAGCCAGCATGCGCGGCTCTGTACTATACTGACCAGGAAGAAGTCACCATGGCGCATGCGCGGCAGCGTGCACTTTCAGGACAGTGCGCGGCCCAGCCGGGACAAGCCTTCAATCAAGCGTGGCCCGCCCGGGAGAAAATAAGGTGTCTTTTGCGCAAGCGCAGCCACAGGATTCGGGAGAAGAGCTGTGGCCGTAACTAGGGTAGACCAAATGATTAAACATTGTGATGGAAATACCCCTTTAAAGGGGTATTCCAATCTCAGATATTGATGGCATATTGCTAGGATTGTCAAATAGGAGCGGGTCCCAGAGGTGAGACTTGCTCTTACTCGAAAGTGGAGAAGTGTCAGAACGGCGGTGGATCGGCAAGGTGAATAATGCTTATTTTTAACCAGTTCCTCAGACAACCCCCTTAAAGACCAATGAAAGTCTTCCTGGGAGATCTTGACATATGAAGACACTGGGCCAATCACATATAGGAATTCATATTTTTCTTGCTTTACTGACAATGGTCTTCGGTCTTGTTCACATTTCTATGTCTGACGTCCGTGGAAAATCCGTCTTTGTTTCATCCGTGAAGAATCCGTGTTTGGCCCGTGTGTCTGGTTTTTGCCCTCTTCGTGTCATCTGCATTCCACAGGCACTGCTCAGCTAAAAATATATTTCCAGAGCATCTATCGTTGTGTCATTGGTTTTTCATGGACCCATAGACTTCAACGGACCAAAGAAGTGCATGCTCCTGTGATTTTTCTACTGACCCCCATAAAACCAATGGCTAAGTGTGCTGTCCATGGAAAATGCGGACAGCACACGTCCACAAAATAAAATATGATGATTCAGCCAAACGGTAAATGGCGCATAAGAAAGGGTTGGGAAGGAAATGGTGCACTGCGTCAAAGTAAACCTTTCCTGCTCATGGCATTTATGTACAGTTACAGTTTACTGTGCTTTTCATATGAAATCAAAATGGTCACAAAAGCAGTTCAATATCCCAGGCACTGGCTAAATTGGATGTAGAAAATCACCTTAATGCTCACACATAGCTTTGATTATTACAATCCATATTTTTCATCCAGTTTCAAAGGTTGCCGTGTTTAATGAAGTGTGAACCATTTTTTAATAAAGCACAAGAACATGAGCTTTTTTTTCCCAAGCACAGGAGTTTGTGTAAGCAGTACTGTTAGGACACTCAATACTAAGCGGTTTAAAGATACCGGCACTACAAACATACCGTACATTAGAAAATACTCCGTTATATATATCATTTCCATTCCAGTTTCCTAGCAACTAAAAAGTCATAAATTGCAGCCATTTACATATGCAAATATCACTTCTAAAAACTAACAATAACCTATACCGTAATAGTTTTAATAAAGAAAATCAGTACTACAGTACTACAAGAAAAGCAGGGAAGCAAGAGGTTTCCATGCTCAAGGCAGATTTAGCAGTCTAGAAATGACAGGAGACAGCTATCACAGCTGTGGTGTCATCACACAGTATATCTTGTGTCCCACCTTCACTACAAACAGATATAATTAAGCTGGGTTATGGTTACCCATACACCTAAGATGAACGTCAGAAGATGCTGGCCGACTAGGTGGACCAGCTCTTCGGTGACAGCAGACATCATGCTTGTTGGATTTCAACATTCCCGTTCCTTTGTTCTCCCAGGAGATGACAGGCTGCCAGGGTTGTCTGACATGGACTTATATAACTCTCCCAGTAAAAAAAAAAAAAAAAAAAAAAAAAAAAGAAAAAAAAAAGCCGAACCAAGAGTGCATGTGTATGGGAGATCTGGGTAGAATGGGTGTCGCCCGAGTGAGCATTTGCCTGACAGCTATTCCAACCAATCCAACGGATTCTAATAGCTGGTATATGTTTTGTCTTTCTCAACCACTTTGAGTCTGGTAAAAGCCTAGAGGGAGGCGAGGGATACCACTGGGTATGGAGACTATGCAAAGAGGTATTTCTGAGAGAAAGGACCATCTTAGCAGTGACACCTACTGGTCTATATTTTGACTTTTCAACAAGCCTTGGAAGTCTTTGCATTTTATTTTTTGCTGTGCAGCGTTGCCACCAAGTCTCCATACACAGCTGGTCTCCTTAAAGGGGTCTTCCCATCTCAGACACTGGTGGCATATCAGTAGGATATGCCACCAATATCAGATAGGTACAGGTCCCACCTCTGGGACTCAGTCCCACAAAGTGAAGGAGGGCACACCACGTAAGCTTGGCCACCCTTTATTCACCTCTATGGGAATTCCAAAAATAACAGAGTGCAGGCTTAGTGTCCGGCAGTCCAAAAGCTCATTCGGCATTTTTCAAGACTCCCGTGGATGTGAACGAAGAGCACACGAGCATCCTTTAAGAAAAGCCATAGCATCGAATAAACTGCACCCATGGCACCTCACTCCGCACAGTACTCCGTACCAATGAGGGGCAAATACACCAAAACTGTTATCTGCGGGCAGATGCATGACTTGGCTATTTTCCCTTGTTGTGTTCCAAGCCTTGTTGAAAAGTCAAACACTAAATCAGAGGAAGCCACTTCCAATAGGTGGCACTAGCATGATGGTCTTCTTGTCTTTTAGATATCTCCAAGATGCTGTTTACAGGCTAAAACGGGAACTGGATGAGATCTCTAAGCACGTCAGATCAGTTGTCTGGCAAACTTGAATTCTTATAGATTTATTATTGTAGTGCTTAAAGAGCACTATACTGTTATTCCTCATTTTCTATAAATACAGCCCAAACTGCCTAATGTGCAGATACTGTTCAAACTGTGTTTCGGAGCTCTCATTGCTGAGAGGTGTGCTATGTCAGTCAGATCTGTAGTTTAATACATTTACATTTAAAAACTAAAAAAAAAAAAAAAGAAATAAATGGCAGAATTCCGCGATGAATACAGCCCAAACCACTTAACGTACAGAATCCGTTCTAACTGCGTTTTGAAGGTCTTGGTGCTAAGAGGCGTGCTAGAGTTTTTTGAGCCAAATGGATTTCTCATTTTTAATAAATTTACATGTAAATAAACAAAAAAAAACAACAACGCAGAAATGAATGGCTAAATTCTGAGATTAATACAGCCCGAACTCTCTTCAAAATGCGTTTTGAAGCTCTTGGTGCGGTCACCACCCCTCTGTACCCTTACTGAAGGCTAATAGCAATTCATTCATATCTTCTAGTAGGAATAATAATGGAATAGCACAACATGGAGCCATAAAAATAGATGCTCCAGAATTGTTATTACACGGGGAATGCATGAAGCTATTAAAACAGACATGTCAGGAGCGGTGAAAGGTCCTCTTTAAGTTAAAAGTTCCGATGAAATGAGAAATCATTCTCTGTTGCAATCTATGGTGTAGTCTGGGCTTTCATTGACGGGATACAGATCTGTTAATCATGAATGTATTTTTAACTACAGCACTACACAACGACTGAAGAAATCCAACAAGGAAGATCAACATACATCTGTTATAGGATGGCATCTTGGGCTCTTAGGTACCTTATAGCTACCTTAAGGAGCTGTCTAGCCTTGTGGCTGTTGTAACTAGGTCCAGTAGTGTGTTGCACCTAGTGCTCACCATAGTCAACTGCTCCCCACTGTTCCTTTCCACAACCATCCAGTCCCTAGCTTGTAAACCTCTGAACAGGGTCAGGTAAGCTACTGCAGCCAGTGACTGGCCTCAGTGGTATCCCCTAGTGGCATGTGACCCAGCCGGGAATCTACAGTGGTCTTGTAAGAGTATTTGCAAGTTGAGACCATAGTAATTAGTCAAATTGTACAAATTACTGAAGTGCGTAAAGGCACCTAAAGAGACCTCTGCAATTACGATGCATTGCCAACCAGGTACCCACTTTTGTGCAGCCTAAAATTCCAAACAGGGTGGCCAAAGCAACATATATTCACATCATTTTCTGTATGGTAGCAACCTCAATGGTGGAACATAATCCTCTAAGTACTAGAGGCAGGTAAAGCGCTATAAACTGCATTTCTCTGCAAGTCTGAATAGAATATTAAAAGACTTCACGCAGGAGGACAACCAAGAGACCTACATTTACAGGTGTTATTTCTTACTTCACGAAAAATGCTATTTTATATTGAAAGCAGGCCTAAATTTGGATTAGAGCTAACTGCCACATTGCAAACGAATGGGATAAAATCATAAATCATCTGTCTGAAAAGTGTAAGGCTCTATTTTACCACCATCATCATCATCCTTCCATGGAGGAAACATTAGTTGGCGCAAGCAAAAGTATATTTTATAAAAGAAAAATAGTAAGTGCTACAAAACTGAAAAATGTACCGTAAAATGTCACATTCACACAATCTAATGCAGGGGTAAGCTCAAGCAACCTCGAGCCTCTGAAGCATGAGTTAAGGGATCTGACTGGGACACGCATATGATGGTTTTTTTTAGCTGCTCCAGTGGCCCGATAATAGTGCTAGCACGTTACACTTGTCCTCCAGCCATGTCTTCTTCATACTGTATAGGATGGTGCTGTTCCTCCTTCGCTCTAGAATGTACACAGGTCAAGAACCACAAGACTCCATATGATGCCATAATTGAAATATATCAAAAATATATATTTTTTCATTTAGAAAGAAAGCCTTATTTAGGCCACAACCAAAAGAACTTAAAGGGGTTGTCCGGGATTTTAATAAATGATGACCTATCCTCAGGATAGAATAACAAAAGGGGGTTAGTCAGGACGTCCCAATATGTAGGTGCACGTTGCTATGGCTAAAAACAAAACTAAACTAAACATATAATGCAACAGCACTCTGCGATCCAAATAAAGTACAAAAAAGTATTTACTGTATTTTTTGCCCTATAAGACGCACCTGCCCATAAGACGCACCTGGGTTTTTGAGGAGGAAAATAAGAAAAAAAAAAATTTTTAACCAAAAGGTGTGCTTTTGAAGTAATGGTGGTCTGTGAATGACAGTATTATGGGGGGAATCTGTGGATGGCACTGTTATGGGGCATTTGTGGATGGCACTGTAATGGGGGCACTTGTGGATGGCACTGTAATGGGGGCACTTGTGGATGGCACTGTAATGGGGGCACTTGTGGATGGCACTGTAATGGGGGCACTTGTGGATGGCACTGTAATGGGGGCACTTGTGGATGGCACTGTAATGGGGGCACTTGTGGATGGCACTGTAATGGGGGCACTTGTGGATGGCACTGTATTGGGGGCACCTGTGGATGCCACTGTAATGGGGGCACCTGTGGATGGCACTGTAATGGGGGCACCTGTGGATGGCAATGTAATGGGGGTACCTGTGAGTGGCACTGTAATGGGGGCATCTATGAATGACACTGTTGTGGATTGGATCTGTTGACACATATATAGCATCTTATGCTATATGTGTCATCCACAGATCACCCCCCATTACAGTGTCATTCATAGATGCCCCCATTACTAAAACATCTGGCCCACATTCATATTTATCTCAACAGTGACTCCTTAATCCCTAAAAGCTAACTACAGTAGCACTCTCCCAACCTGCTATCCAGATCCTCTAGTAGACAGAGCGGTGCGGCGGCAGCCTGCAGCGTAACGTACTCACTGACGTCATCTGCCTGCTCCTTCCACTTTATGAATGAAGCGGGAGGAGCAGGCAGGTGACGTCAGTGAGGACGTTACGCTGCAGACTGCCGCCGCACCGCTCTGCCTACTAGAGGATCTGGAAAGCAGGTTGGGAGAGTGCTACTGTAGTTAGCTTTAAGGGATTAAGGAGTCACTGTTAAGATAAATATGAATGTGAGCAAGGAGTCACTGTGAGTGGCGGGACGCCCGCCGTGTGTTGCCCGACTCCGCCCCCTCCTCCCTCCATGCTGATACATCGCAGGCTGTGCGATGTATCAGCTTTAGCGTTAGGAAAATGGCAGTATTCGCCCCTTTAGACGCACTGCCATTCCCCCCCCTTTTGGGGGGGAAACAATGCGTCTTATGGGGCGAAAAATACGCTATATTGCTAATGCTATGCTTAAATTAGAGATGCTTGGCAAATACATTTTGTACAAAATTATTTGAGCCCGACTGCCACACGTCAAGGCGATCTCGGATTAGACGGGTTCCTAACACTAAACCACACATGTTTATGTGCCATAAACAGCTACCATAACATTGAGGGAGGTCATCAACATCAGATCATCCTGAACAAGGAGTCTGTGCTACAGGTGCCATGTTATAGAACAGGAGAAGCTGAGCAGATTGATGTATAGTTTTATGGAAAAAGATTCAGTAAAACTTGTACAGTATTTTATTCATACAGATAACTGCTAACTCTAGGTTTGAAGTGAAGGAGGTGGTCCTATCAGTGACTGACATTCCCTCTATGACTGCGTATACAGAGAGAGCTGTCAATCGTTAACAGGGCCGCCTAAAATACAAGTCAGGGCTCATGCACTCTGCTACCAAAGGTGGGTGGTTTTCAATCCATTTTTTTAACTATTATAAGTCTTGCCTGAAACAGGAGTTTACAAAGTACCTTCTTGTCCATTTCTGAAACCCGCAATTGTACTGTACCTCCTAATATACAGGCCACTGGATCTTTTTCTATTTGTACTCCCATAATTTTTTTAATAATATCTGCTATCCCTGACCAATAATGAAATAGTTTTGGACATCTCCACACTAAATGAAAAAGACCTGCTTGTTCCATACCGCATCTAGGACATTCATCAGTGGATTTCAGACCCATCCTTTTAAGCGCTCTTTCACACGAGCGGATGCCGTGCGGGTAATCCGCTGCGTGAAAGAGTGCCAAGCCACGCTCCAGACAGCAGAGACACGGAGCATTACCATGATTGACACTGCTCTGTGCCTCTCTGTGATCTTTTTACTACAAAATCACGGTGACAGCTTTATCTCACTGTGAATTTTTATTAAAAAGGTAAAAAGTAAAAAATCAATCATGTTAATGCCTCGTGTCTTTGCTGTTCGGAGCGGGGCTTGGCACTCTTTCACACAGGATTACCCGCACGGCATCCACTCGTGTGAAAAAGCCCTAGGTAACAGCGGGGAACAGTACAGCCTATGAATGAAAAAAATTTGGGAGACCCCATGGGAGGCCCTCATGAGACCAGAGACCTATTCCTCAGTACATCTTCCCACTGCTCCTCTGATAAACCATCAATATCTTTCTTCCATCTCTTTTTGGCCAATATCTTGATCTTACTCTGTTTAATTTTCAACAGTAATCTGTATCTTCTTGAAATACTCCCTTTTTCTTTTCTATTGTCAAGAAACTGGTTAATATTTTCCATAGAAGCTTTTCCATATCTCAGAAAATCTACCTCTGATGAACTAATTGCATCCCTCAATTGCAAATATTTAAAAAAATCTTTATTCAAAATCCCAAATTCTTTCCTCAATGTTTCAAAATCTTTAAGCACATCCCCATCAAACAACTGTGACAACAAACAATTATATTACTTTCACCCTTACATTACCATATTGAAAACCCTGAATAATTTAATTCTCTCTAATAATAATCGCCAATGGTTCTATTGCAATTGCAAAGAGCAACGGGGATAGGGGACATCCCTGCCTAGTGCCCCTAAAAAGGGCAAAGGACAGGGACATAACCCCGTCCACTGCTACCCTCCCCCTGGGATGTGAATAAATAAGCTTAATCCAACTTATAAAAGAGTCCCCAAAGTCAAAACGTTTGAGGACCTACCACAAATATTCCCACTGTATGCAACCAAACGCTTTAGTTGCATCTAGTGACAATATCCCTTTTTACCGTCTTTGTCTTTATTTCCTTCTATATTCATAAATAATCTTCTGATGTTGCCCAGGAATAAACCCTGTCTGATCTTCGTTTATTACTGTCTTTATTACCTTTGTTAGCTTATCTGCCAATACCCTAGCTAACAACTTAATATCGGTATTCAATAATAAAATTGGTCTATATGACTCTGGCTTTAATAAATCATTTTCAACCTTAGGAATCAAAACAATAATGGCCTCCTCCATAGACTCAGGCAATTTTTTGATCTCTTGGCTTCAATGAGGGGCTCCATTAATTCCGGAAGGAGTTCCTGACTAAACTCTTTATATACCTCAAATGGTAACCCATCCCCTCCCAGGGCCTTATTATCTCATTATATAGTTGAATTCAGAGCTCTCACTAATTCCTCCAATCGTATATCCTCCTCCAACAGATTTTTCTGATCTCCAGTAAGCCTCCTAAAGGGAATACCATCCAAATATTGACACAAATCCTCCATTTTGATACAGTTTTTTTTTATTTATCCAAATCTTGATAATATTCCCCAAATACATTACTTATCGGTTCTGGAGTTCTGACTATTTGTCCCCTTTTATTCTGTAATACACCCACCCAGTTTTTTTTTTGTTTTTTTTATTAAATTATATTTGCCAAAAGCTTACCTACTCTTTCACCCTCAGCAAAAAAACCTAGCCCCCTGAAAAAACAGTAGCGTTTGAGAACTTTTAATATATATATTTCTTCAACTTTTCTATGTTCTTGTTCCCAATTTCTCAGGTTTTCTGGTGAGGGGTCTTCTACACAGAGCGTTTTGGCTTCTTTTAATTTCTGTTCTGAGATCTGAATTTTACTATATGCTTGTTTTTTCCAATTACTTACTTGTTTATATAATATTCCCCTCAGAATTGCCGTCGCTGTATCCCAAACAACCTTTTTGTTAGCTGAACCTCTGTTAACAGAAAAAAAACCTCTTCCCTTAAGTTCTTCCCTTAATACCCCCTGTCCTTTAAGGAAGTTAAGCCAGTGGGGATTAAATCTAAATATCATAGGATCCTGTTTAGCCTACATGCATACCATAGTGTTTTTTTGCGGCCTCCGTTCCGTTTTTTTTTTTTGCGGATCCGATGGTTTCCCCTTCATTTCTATGGATCTGTTAAAAATGCCGATGCCGCTTCCGTTGCCTGTCCGTGTCCACTGTCCGCATTTCACGTCCGCAAAAAAAATATGGCTTCTCCTATTCTTGTCCGCAAAAAACGGTTTGCGGACCCATAGAAGTCAATGGGTCCGCAAAAAATGCGGATGACCAACAGAAGCCATATGTTTGTCATCCGCATCCGTTTTTTTTGCAGTTGGTTGCTTGGAAACCAGGGCACTTGTACAGGTACTTTAAGAAACTGGTTCAAGCCTTTCGTTTTTTTTTTGCGGATCCACAAAAAAAACTGGAAGACACAAGGAAACACAACCTACAAGGATCCGATGGTTTCCCATTCATATCTAATGATCCGTTAAAAATGCGGATGCCTCTTCCGTTGCCTGTCCGCGTCCACTGTCCGCATTTCACGCCCGCAAAAATATGGCATGTCCTATTTTTCTCCGCAAAAAATGGTTTGCGGACCCATAGAAGTCAATGGGTCCGCAAAAAATGTGGATGACCAACAGAAGCCATCCGTTTGTCATCTGCATCCGTTTTTTTTGCAGATGGTTGCTTGGAAACCAGGGCACTTGTACAGGTACTTTAAGAAACTGGTTCAAGCCTTTCGTTTTTTTTTTGCGGATCCGCAAAAAAAACAAAAAGGAAGACACATGGAAACACAACCTACAAAATGTGCAAACACACGGAACGGATGTGGATGTGAAAAAAAAAAAAGGAAGACGGATCCGCGATTTGCGGACAGCAAAAAACAACTGTCGTGTGCATGTAGCCTTAATCAAAGGCCCCATCTCCATTACCACTGCCAGAACCATAGGTACATATTTTATACATGTTATATTTTTTTTCTAACAATTTTCTGTTACCAAAGATTATGTTAATCCTTGACCATGTTAGATGTGTCTTTGAATAACAGAAAAAACCCTTATCTTCAGGATTATATAGTCGCCAAACATCAACCAAACCAAATTCGGATATCAATCTAGCCAAATTAGTATTACATTTCAGTCTTACTATTAGATAATTTATCTCTACTAGGGTTGTTTCGTTACCAACATTTTTTCGGTTTCGATGCCATAAATTATGGTATTGCGATACTCGATACTATTCGATACCACGCAAAAAAAAAGAAAACACCAAAAAAAGCGTGCATTCCGCATTTTATGGAACGTCCGGCCCATAATCGAACAGTCCGATCCTATTTTTTTAACGGGAGATCTCATAGGAGATTTTTTAAATATTTTAATAGTTTGGACTTTTTGGACGTGGCAATATGTGATATGTTTATTTATGGTTTATATATTTGATATGTAAAATTGGGAAAGGGGGTGATTTATATTTAGCTTTTTTTTTTTTTTACCTTTTATTTAATAACTATTTCCCCCCTTAGGGGCAGAACCTGGGATCTTTTGATCCCTTCTCCTATTCACCCTAATAGAGCTCTATTAGGGTGAATAGGACTTTACACTCTCCCTGCTGCCCTGTGCATAGTGACACAGCAGCAGGAGCTGACCATGGCAGCCAGGGCTTCAGTTGCGTCCTGGCTGCCATGGTAACCGATCAGAGCCCAAGTGTGTAATGGAGGCGCACTGCACCACCAATGATAATCAACTTTAAAATACAGGAGGCAGGTGCGGCACCTGAGGGGTTAATGCTGATTACAGCTCCCCGCCAGCACCCGCCTCATGTGTGTATTAGACGTTATTGGTGGTGCAGTGCGCCCGGCCCTTCTTCTTCCACAGACTCTCCCCATTGGCAGTGGCAGCAGCAGCACAGGGGGGAGGGACAGCTTCTCCTCTGTGCTTAGAGCACGCTGAGAGCAGCGTGCTCGTTCTGTGATACTAGACTGCGCAGCAGCGCAGCCAGTTTAGAAAAAAAGCGAATCCCAGTATCGAACCGATACCGAGAGAAAAGTATCAAATGGGTATCGAAATTTCGATACCCGAAACAACCCTAATCTCTACTTGGTTCGATCACTGCATTATAATTCCCAACTGCGATTAATATATATTCTTAAGATCAAGAAGAAGAACCGGCACTCACTTGTAGATGAATTTTGTGGATTTATTGCCACATATCAGTGAAATATCAACGCGTTTCGACTCACGCAGGAGTCGTTGTCAAGTGAGTAAGTGTGCAGGAAACCAAGGAAATTGAAATAGCCCGCCATATCTGACGTCACCGGGATTATGTAGTCATAACAACAAAAGTAAACAAAATGCGCTCTCAAGGAGGCTGATAACAGAGAACAATGGCAACATCAACAAGACGCGAATTGCGATATATACCAACAGGCAAAGAGGGGCTAATAGCGGTAAGTAACAAAGAACAAAAGCGACATATATAATTTTATTCTATTCATGTCAGACAAAAAGTCAGTTATAGTATATAGCTGTATACACATTATACCCTTCATGTAATGGAGGGGCGGTGCCCAGGTAAAGTTTAAGAGGTTTTCTATAAAGGAAAAAGAAAAAAGGAATTTGTAAAATATAGCATTATAAATTGCTAATTATATTAAAGTAAAGCTGCCAGTTTCATAATCACGATTTAAACCTCTAGGTTCCAGGGTCTGTAACCTATATATCCAATAGGCTTCCCTTTTCTTTAACCACTTCAGCCCCCCTAGCTTAAACACCCTTAATGACCAGGCCACTTTTTACAATTCCGCACTACACTACTTTCACCGTTTATTGCTCCGTCATGCAACTTACCACCCAAATGAATTTTACCTCCTTTTCTTCTCACTAATAGAGCTTTCATTTGGTGGTATTTCATTGCTGCTGACATTTTTACTTTTTTTGCTATTAATAAAAATTTAACGACATTTTTGCAAAAAAAATGACATTTTTCACTTTCTGTTGTAAAATTTTTCAAAAAAAACTACATTTCTATATAAATTTTTCTCTAAATTTATTGTTCTACATGTCTTTGATAAAAAAATCCAATAAGTGTATATTTATTGGTTTGGGTAAACGTTATAGCGTTTACAAACTATGGTGCAAAAAAGTGAATTTCTGCATTTTGAAGCAGCTCTGACTTTCTGAGCACCTGTCATGTTTCTTCAGGTGCTAGAATGCCAGGATAGTATAAATACCCCCCAAATGACACCATTTTAGAAAGAAGACACCCCAAAGTATTCACGGAGGGGCATGGTGAGTTCATGTATCATTTCATTTTTTTTCACAAGTTAGCGGAAAATGACACTTTCTGAGGAAAAAAAAATAATAAAGTTTCCATTTCTGCTAACTTCTGGCAAAAAAATAAATAAATCTCCCACGGACTCACTATGCCCCTCAGTGAATACCTTGGGGTGTCTACTTTACGAAATGGGGTTATTTGTGGGGTGTGTTTACTGTTCTGGCATTTTGGGCGGGGCTAAATTGTGAGCAGCCATGTAAAAGCTAAAGGTACTCGTTGGAATTTGGGCCTCTTTGCGCACCCAGGCTGCAAAAAAGTGTCACTTATGTGGTATCGCCGTACTCAGGAGAAGTAGGGCAATGTGTTTTGGGGTGTATTTTACATATACCCATGTTAGGTGAGAGAAATATCTCTGTAAACTGACAACTTTGTATAAAAAAATTTTAAAATTGTCGTTTACAGAGATATTTCTCACACAAAGTATGGGTATATATAAAAATACACCCCAAAACACATTGCCCTACTTCTCCTGAGTACGGCGATACCACATGAGTGACACTTTTTTGCAGCTAAGATGCGCAAAGGGGCCCTAAAACCAATGAGTACCTTAAGGATTTCACAGGGCATTTTTACACATTTGGATTCCAGACTTCTTCTCACGCTTTAGGGGCCCCTAAAATGCCAGGACAGTAAAAATACCCCACAAGTGACCCCATTTTAGAAAGAAGACACCCCAAGGTATTCTGTGAGGGGTATGGTGAGTTCATGTAAAATTTTATTTTTTGTCACAAGTTAGTGGAATATGAGACTTTGTAAAAAACAAAATAAAAAAAATAAAAAAATATCAATTTCCGCTAACTTGTGCCAAAAAAAAATAAAAATTCTGTGAACTCGCCATGCCCCTCACGGAATACCTTGGGGTGTCTTCTTTCCAAAATGGGGTCACTTGTGGGGTATTTATACTGCCCTGGCATTTTAGGGAACCTAAGCGTGAGAATCAAATGCGTAAAAATGCCCTGTGAAATCCTAAAGGTACTCATTGGTTTAGGGCCCCTTTGCGCATCTTGGCTGCAAAAGTGTCACACATGTGGTATCGCCGTACTCAGGAGAAGTAGGGCAATGTGTTTGGGGTGTATTTTTATATATACCCATACTGTGTGTGAGAAATATCGCTGTAAACGACAAATTTTAAATTTTTTATACAAAGTTGTCAGTTTACAGAGATATTTCTCTCACCCAACATGGGTATATGTAAAAATACACCCCAAAACACATTGCCTTACTTCTCCTGAGTACGGCGATACCACATGTGTGCCACTTTTTGCAGCCAATATGCAAAGGGCCCAAATTCCCATGAGTACCTTTTAGGAGGGCATTTTTACGCATTTTTCTTCTCACGCTTTAGGGCCCCTAAAATGCCAGGGCAGTATAAATACCCCACATGTGACTCCATTTTGGAAAGAAGACACCCCAAGGTATTCCATGAGGGGCATGGCGAGTTCATAGAAAAAAATGTTTGGCACAAGTTAGTGAAAATTGATTTTTTATTGTTTTTCTCACAAAGTCTCCCTTTCCGCTAACTTTTGACAAAAAGTTTAATTTTTCATGGACTCATTATGCCCTCAGCGAATACCTTGGGGTGTCTTCTTTCCAAAATGGGGTCACATGTGGGTATTTATACTGCCCTGGCATTTTAGGGGCCCTAAAGCGTGAGAAGAAAAATGCGTAAAATGCCCTCCTAAAAGTTACTCATGGGAATTTGGGCCCCTTTGCGCATCTTGGCTTCAAAAAAGTGTCACACATGTGGTATCGACGTACTCAGGAGAAGTAGGGCAATGTGTTTTGGGGTGTATTTTTACATATACCCATGCTGGGTGAGAGAAATATCTCTGTAAATTGACAACTTTGAATAAAAAAATTTAAAAAGTTGTCATTTACAGAGATATTTCTCACACACAGTATGGGTATATATAAAAATACACCCCAAAACACATTGCCCTACTTCTCCTGAGTTCGGCGATACCACATGAGTGACACTTTTTTGCAGCCAAGATGCGCAAAGGGGCCCAAATTCCCATGAGTACCTTTAGGATTTCACAGGCCATTTTTACGCATTTGGATTCTGACGCTTTAGGGCCCCTAAAATTCCAGGGCAGTATAAATACCCCACAAGTGACCCCATTGTGGAAAGAAGACACCCCAAGGTATTTCCTGAGGGGCATGGCGAGTTCACAGAATTTTTTTTTTTGTGGCACAAGTTAGCGGAAATTGATTTTATTTTTTATTTTTTACAAAGTCTCATATTCCACTAACTTGTGACAAAAAATAAAATTTTACATGAACTCACCATACCCCTCACGGAATACCTTGGGGTGTCTTCTTTCTAAAATGGGGTCACATGTGGGGTCTCCGTATATTGAGCATACGGGTAATGAGATTTTTTTTTCCGTTCAGCCTCTGGGCTGAAAAAAAAAAAAAAATGAACGGCACAGATTTTTTCATTCGCATCAATCAATGTGGATGAAAAAATCTCTGCCAAAATCAGTGACTGCGGTGCGGTGGGCTGGGCGCTAGCTACCTAACAAGTAGCTAACTAACTGGCGGTGATAAGGGACCCTTATGCCCCATTCACACGTCCGAAATTCTGTTTGCGGAACGGAATTGCGGACCCATTTATTTCTATGGGGACAGACTTTGTCCCGCTCGGTTCCGGAATTACGGATCCGCGCTTCCGGGTCTGCACTTCCGTCCCGCAAAAATATAGAACATGTCCTATTCTTGTCCGCAATTGCGGACAAGAAAAAGCATTTTCTATATAGTTCTGGCAATGTGCGAATCTGCAAAATGCGGAAAGCACATTGCCGGTGTCCGTGTTTTGAGGATCTGCGGATCCGTGGATCAGTTCCGTGGATCCGTGAATCCACAAATCCGCAAAACACATATGGACGTCTGAATGGAGCCTTACAAGGGGTGTGATCAATGACAGGGGGGTGATCAGGGGGTCTAGATGGGGTGATCAAGGGGTTAACAGGTGATGGGGGGGGGTGGGGGGGGTTAGTGTAGTGTTTGGTGCAACTTTACATAGTTACCTGGTCCTCTGGTGGTCGATCCCAGCAAATGGGACCACCAGAGGACCAGGTAGCAGGTATACCAGACGCTGTTCACAAAACAGCGTCTGGTATACATGTTTGATGCGATTTATATCGCATCTACAGCCTGCCAGCGATTGAGCATCGCTGGCAGGCTGTAGTTCAACTCTTGAGACGCGCGAGTTCCTGTGAACGCTGCAGGACGCATCCCTGCATTAGGCGGTCCTGTAGTAGTTAAAGTTTTCATTCTATTTCCACCTCTTCTAGGAGGTAGTATCTGTTCAATTATTTGGAAACCAAGTTGTGATATATTGTGTCGACATTGAGTCGAAACGCGTTGATATTTCACCAATATGTGGCAATAAATCCACAAAATTCATCTACAAGTGAGTGCCGGTCCTTCTTCTTGATTGTACTTTCATGCAGATGCCGCCGCGGACACGCGTACCACAACTTAACCAATGTGCCGACAGTTTTACTTCACCATTACCTTTGGCTTGACTACACGTGCACCCGCTACATCATCTATGAATTCCTTTGCCTTCAGTGAAGACCGGGCACGAGAAATCGTGTCCCATGAACCACCAGTGCGTATTTCCTCAAAGTTCCTCCAGCAGAACTTCGCAACCGTGAACTTGAAAAGGAATCCAAAAAGCTGGTAGCTTGGGAACTGCATTAAGTTATGCTAGCTGAATATTGCAGAACCCAGAAGATTCTGCGCGGTTTACGCGTGAACCTACGTCCAACATTCTTTTGCGACGACATCAACTACTGCACGCAATTTGCGAATATATTAAACAAGTGCTCCCATGATCTGATGGTCCTCACTATTGAACATCTCTCTGTTGCCATCAACTAAACCAAGCAGAAGATCAGCACAATTAAACAACAACTACACGACTCGATCCCTACGGAAGCGCAATAAATTCTCCAGGGATTCAGAAGATTACCTGAATAAAAAGATCTACAAATGGCAGGACTCACTCGGCACAGCGCTTCCTATGTCCAGATGGCGAATATGACGAACAGATTCCCAATCCTCTGGCTCTGGCAGCGACTATACCTCTGGCCCATCACAAGCATCCCATTTTTTAGGGAGAAGAACCAGAGATCCAAAAAGAACACCAGATGCCATCATCGGAGGAATCAACGCACCGAGGACAATGCGATCCCAGGTACCGATGAGACATTAATTATTAATATATCATCAAAGAACTTGAATCCCTGTCAAATGCAAATACTACAGAAAGGTTAGTCCTTTAGCCCTACTGGGCATTTGAACACCTTTGAACTAGAAATGGACGATCATCGCTGTTTGCGCAATGTCAGATTGAAAGCCCAGTGAAGGAAAGTCCTCAAACATGGAACCGTCTGAAAATTCATTGACACTTGACAGATTTCATTTAAAAATCAAAAGCCCTTTTTAGCCACCTAAGACACACCACTCCATAGAGACCTTCATTTCCCTGGTCCAGAGGGATATAACCCAATTGTTGCATGCTTATAAAGATGGCGATTTTTATGTGTCACACAAGCTCACACAATCTGAGAGGAATGCACTGAAGACTATGCTTTATGACAATTCCATCATATTTAAACCAGCGGACAAGGGTGGTGCCCTTGTACTAATAGACAAAGATTACTATATATCTGAAATTTTACACCAACTGTCTGACAAAAGTACTTATGAAACGTTACAACATGACCCTGTCTTTGACATTAAGAGAAAATTGATCAATATCGTTAACACATTCCAAGATAAACAGGTGATTGATTCTAAACTAGGTAACTTTCTTATCAATCAGCACCCAGTAACCCCAGTACTATACACCTTACCAAAAGAAAATCCACAAATCGATCACTAAACCCCCTGGACGCCCCATTGTGGTGTCCACAGACTCCATCTGGTCTCCTCCAGCAATACTTTTGGAAAAAGTCCTTACTTCATTAACCCCTTAAGGACCGGGCTCATTTTCACCTTAGGACCAGGCCATTTTTTGCAAATCTGACCAGTGTCACTTTATGTGATGGTAACTTTAAAACGCTTTTTCTTATCCAGGCCATTCTGAGATTGTTTTTTCGTCACATATTGTACTTCATGACACTGGTAAAATGAAAGCGAAAAATTTCATTTTTATTTATAAAAAAATATCAAATTTACCAAACATTTTGAAAAATTAGCAATTTTCCAAGTTTCAATTTCTCTACTTCTATAATACATAGTAATACCGCCCAAAAAAGTTATTGATTTACATTCCCCATATGTCTACTTCATGTATCGATCATTTTGGGAATGCCATTTTATTTTTTGGGGACGTTACAAGGCTTAGAAGTTTAGAAGCAAATCTTGAAATTTTTCAGAAATTTTCAAAAACCCACTTTTTAGGGACCAGTTCAGGTCTGAAGTCACTTTGTGAGGCTTACATAATAGAAACCATCCAAAAATGACCCCATTCTAGAGACTACACCCCTCAAGGTATTCAAAACTGATTTTTAGGTTTTCCACAAGAGTTAATGGCAAATGGAGATAAAATTTCAGAATTTCGATTTTTTGGAAACCATGGTAACCATCACCCACTGCCATTAGAGAGCAGTGGGTGATGGATAGGGAGGGAGGGGAGCTCCCTCCCTCTGCGATCCCATCCTGGGAGGGGGAGGGGGCTGCATAGGCACAGCAGCCCCCCGATGGGAGAGGGAGGGAGCTCCCTCTCTGTTAACACCTTCCATACCGCGGTCCGTCCGGACCGCGGTAAGGAAGGGGTTAAACGGCTGGCATCTGCAGCACAGATGCCAGCCATTTTTCTATCAGAGTGCCAGCAATGTGCTGGCACTCTGATAGAACCACTAGGCACCGCCTCCCGCCTCCGCAACCATCCCCCCTGCACCCCCGCCACCATAACAAGATTGGGGGCTGCAGGGGGGGTTAAAATAATTACCTTTGGGGCAATTAACTCTCTGATCCCCGCGGTCACAGACCGCGGGATCAGAGATCGCTGAAACCGCTGCAAACCGCAGGTCTGAATTGACCTGCGGTTTGCAGCGATCGCCGATACGGGGGGGTCACATGACCCCCCTCGGCATTAGAACATGGTTCCTGCTGATCTACATCAGCAGGAACCATGTTGCTACTGCGCCCACATCGGGTGCAGTAGCAGTTTAAACACAGGGCGTACATGTACGCCCTTGGTCCTTAAGTACCAGGACGCAAGGGCGTACATGTACGCCCTTCGTCCTTAAGGGGTTAACCAAATGTACACCATCCTTCCTCTTGGACACTAACCATTTTCTGAGAGAAATCAAAAATCTTCAGTTGCAAGACAGTGACATACTAGTGACGTTTGTAATCTCTATACGTCCATTGAGCACGAGAAGGGTGTACATGCGGTGAAATGGATTCTCTCATTTTCCAATTACAGTGACATTGAAAAAGAATTTTTCATACAACTGCTTGAGATCATATGACATGAAAACTATTTTTTTTTATTTCAGGACACCTTTTTCCAACAGCGCCGCGGGACCGTGATGGTTTCGAATGTGGCACCGCCTTATGCAAATTCGTACATGGCCTGGTTTGAAAACTAATTTATTTATCAAAATCCATTATTTATACAACATTGCATTATATGGCGTCGCTTTACTGACTATATCTTTTGCATTTGGCGGTCCGAGATTCGAACCCTTCAGAATTTCAATGATAACTTAAATTCCATTTGGAAGGAGCTTCAGTTCACCATAAATCAAGATGAACACAAGATTAATTTCTTGGACACATGGGTTATTAAGGGGACTGATGGTCAAATTCAGAGACATACATATAAAAAAAAAAACAGACAGGAATAGTCTGTTACATTTCACGAGTAACCACCCCCCTGCCCTAAAAAAAGCTTTACCGTACTTACAATTTCAGCGAGTAGACAGGATAGTTTCTGATAACACCATTAAACAAATCAGAATTGAAGACATGACTAATACATTTTAAATACGCGGTTACCCAGATCACATACTGAACCAACAGAAAACTTGACATACCAATAAACCCACAATTTCATTACAGAAACAATCTAAAAGGACACGTATCCACTTTATACCACCCATGGATGAATAAGTGTAAATCCGTCATAAATAAACACTGGAGCATTATAAAAGAGGCTTACCCCAATGTGGAAGAGTACCAAAATCCCTATTAGGGGTTTCTTCACTTGCAATAGCAATTTTGTGATATTCGTCCTCAAATGCCCTTGTGGGCTTCTATATGTGGGTGAAACATCCATGAGGATGAAAGACAGATTTTGCAAGCACAATTCCACAATTAGGAAAAAGAACCTGCTGCTTCCTTATCCCTTTCCATTTTGACTCAATGTCGACACAATATATCACAACTTGGTTTCCAAATAATTGAACAGATACTACCTCCTAGAAGAGGTGGAGATAGAATGAATACTTTAAAGAAAAGGGAAGCCTATTGGATATATAGGTTACAGACCCTGGAACCTAGAGGTTTAAATCGTGATTATGAAACTGGCAGCTTTCCTTTAATATATTTAGCAATTTATAATGCTATATTATACTAATTCCTTTTTCTTTTTTATATAGAAAACCTCTTAAACTTTACCTGGGCACCGCCCCTCCATTACATCAAGGGTATTAAAGGGATTCGGTCACCTGGAAAATCAATATTTAGCCGAACATAGGTTCTTATAGCTCTTCATACCTTCTTTCCATAGGTGTTCTTTACACTTGGATCCGGCTTTCTACCTTCATGAAAATCATCTTTTATCTTTATGCTAATGACACCTGAAGGTGCCCAGAGGGGCGTTATTTTCATTCAAAAAGTGCCCAGGAACGCCTTCCATCCAGTGCCCAGGCCCGCCCCTCTCTCTGCTCATACCATATGTCCCTGGCATTGCGACTGCCGTCAAGCTCCGCCCCCACTGGTTACGTCACTGGTAGCCGATAACCCCGCCCACTCCTTCCCTCCAGCTTCACTAACATCCACCGAGCCAGCTGCTGCGCTCTTCCTTAACTGAGCGCATCAGCCTCAAGTGTTTCACTGGGCATGCACTCATTAACACGGCAGTTCACGGGTACTTGCGGCATGGCGGATCCGGCAGGCTGTTCACCCAGAACAGCCTGCAGGATAGCTATGCCGCTAGTGTGAAAGTACCCTTAACTGAAACATACTCATAATAACTTTATTGTTGACTAAAATAGACACCCCTCTTGAATATGAAGTATATACCGAGTGATATGCTCCTGTCCATCTTTTTTCTACACAATTCAAGAGTTCCTTTACAGATGTGTTTCCTGTAGGCAAATGATGGCTGACAAGTACCTCCCGATCCAGTCAAAAATAGCAAACCTTTTTAACCTTTCCCTTAACCCGTGTAAATTAACTGAAATAATTCAAAGGACAGTACATACAAACTTGGTCAACATTGTTCTTGGATATTCTCCGGGCTTTCTCATTTGGCTTGGAACTCTGTGCGCTCTTCTCTATAGCAAAGAAGTTAGACAATATTCCGGACTTACAGTTCTCAAAAATCCATTTTTCCATGAAATCAACACAGTCCGACCCCTCCTTTCCCTCCCGTATTCCCACACATTTAAAATTCACTCTTCTAGACTTATCTTCCAAATCCGTAATTTTGTTCTCCATAACACCATTAATCTGTTTAAGAAATGTCTTTCTCAAGTTTACCTAGTGTGTCCTCCACTGGTGATAATCTGCCCTCCATCTCTAGTGTACAATCCCACAATTTTACTAAATCATCTCTGATTAAGCTCACATCTGATTGAATCCCCCCTATCTGTGCTATCACCTTCCCCATCATACTTTCCAGTCTTGTAACCGCACACAAAATTTCTTTCACCATTCTCGGATCAAAATCACACATTATAACATCCATTTCTTTCCTTTCAGGGGTATTTAGTTGTATATTTCCATCCAAATTAGCTTCTATGCCCTCGCCCACCTCTTTTCTTGGATTAGGGGGCCATTCACACATCCTCGTGTGTTTTGTAGATCCTCAAAACACGGACACTGGCAATGTGCGTACCGCATTTTGCGGACCGCACATCGCCGGCACTCTCATAGAAAATGCCTTTTCTTGTCTACAATTGCGGACAAGAATAGGACAGGTTCTATTTTTTTGCGGAATGGAAGTGCGGACCCGGAAGTGCGGATCCGCAATTCCGGATCCAGGCGGGACATAGCATGTCCCCATAGAAATGAATGGGTCCGCAATTCCATTCTGCAAAATGCGGAACAGAATTGCGGAAGTGTGAATGGAGGGTTCTTTAAAGGTTTTAGTTTAGCCAGAAACTGTATATAAGCAGAGCAGTCAGTGCCTCTAGTGTTCTGCAGTAAAACAGCACACTGACTCTCTGGACTTATTTCCCATTGGGGTGCACCACGGCTTACCATCCCTTCCGGAGAGCAGCAAGGCCACCCTAAATCTGTCCACTGCAAGTGCACAGTCAGGCCACATGAACATGACTGTTTCTCTTTTGCGCTCTGCAAGTCCCAGATATGCAAAATACGGACGCAGTCTGTGTGCTGCTCACATTGTATTTGAAGACCCATCGGTCCACATTTTGCGGACATAGGTGAACATTTATTAAGACCGGCGTTTTAGATGCTGGTCTTTATAAAGTCCCATAGCTGGCCAAAGTTATGAAGGGGTGCAGAACATTTCCTATACTTGTCCGCAAAAATGCGGAACGTGGACTCCTTGAAGTCACTGGGTCTGCAAAAAATGCGGATACAACCCAGACTGCATCTGTATTTTGTGGATCTGCAATTTGCAGACGACAAAACGGATATGGTCTAGGGCTGCACGATATGGGAATTTTGTGTGATTGCGGTTAGGGCCCTAAAAATTGCGATAACGATATGCGATGCGATATTTTAAGGGAATTGTGCTAGAGGTCTATCTGCTTGGATTTTCAAGGCAAAAGCACACACAGAGGACTGATAATGTGAAATGTAGTTATGCTGAACGCAAGAACTGAAATGCGCAGTGTTTTTCAAAATAAAACATCTTCTACTAAATTAAATAACATATTTGCATTACTGCAATTGGGGATCTGTGGGTGACACTTATGTGGGGGATCTGTGGGTGACACTTATGGGGGGGATCTGTGGGTGACACTGTTATG
The DNA here is from genome assembly GCA_033119425.1 of Bufotes viridis. NCBI lineage: Eukaryota > Metazoa > Chordata > Amphibia > Anura > Bufonidae > Bufotes > Bufotes viridis. The sequence goes on along the minus strand of CM065593.1, from coordinate 149,259,628 downwards.
GGGGGATCTGTGGGTGACACTGTTATGGGGGGGGGGATCTGCGCCGCCCACTTTATCAATGAAGCAGCAGGCGGAGCGGGCGCAAGAAGTACTGACTCACACTGCCCGCCCTCCCAGTCTGCCTCCTCCCTCCTTTCTGCTACCGAGCACTTGTAAGTAATACAGGCACTGATTACCCAGGATTTTTAGATATTAACAATCCCTACAATTATAGATAAGATTAGATACAGTCACTGCACGGGCCCCACTGTCATTATAAAAGCAGCCCCCAGCCCCTCCTCCCTCTCAGCTGATACACCCGCGGCGCGGTGTATCATTGTAAATTTGCCAAAATGCACCATTTGCCCCATAATACAGTAATCGCAGCATTGGGTCGGCCAAATCACAATATCGCAATCGTCGATTATCGCGATACGATTGCTTTGCCAATATATCGTGCAGGCCTAATATAGTCTTATGTATTGTATGTTTAACTTTGTGCACAGTTTCCTGATGATTTAACACAAGAAACGCGTTGAGTCAGACGCTAGCTAGTGAGGTGTTAACCTAGTTCCTCTATGCTAGGTAGTTAGGGTGAATCTATGCAGTCTCTATTGCCTTCGGCATGCTAATGTCGTCCTCCCTACACACCCAATGTGAACCAGGGCGCTTATGTCCATATATTAGCAATGTGCAACCCCACCTCTAATGGCGTGTTTTCCACTATTAGGCAGTGATTTCTGACAGTAGGGGAAGTCTTGTACCCCTCAGATTGTTCACTTTTTTGCCGGACTAATAGTGGTCACACACCAATGCGATTGTGATTCCCTTAGGTGAATTGTAGTCCAAAAATCATCATTTTGGGCTTCCGGATACCTATCTATGATTTATGTGTTCCCAATCCGCTGGATGGACTACCGATTGACTCACCAGGGATACATCCATTTTTTATTAGTTTGTTGACCTTTGATCTTTCCCCCAAGGATTATCATTTTAATGTATTTTTGAATAAAAGTATATTTTAACGTTCCCTTGACACAGTGAACCCCTTAATTATTAGGGATGTCTACCTTTTCCACGCCAGCTTTTCCGTGAATCATTGTGCACAGTTTAGGAGCTTTCTCTACACTGTGACGGGAAACTGGCTAGTATGTGCAACTTAACCTTCAGCAATCATTGCAATTGGTAGAAGTCCTAAATCAACAAGTCGACCCATAGATATATCCAGGGCTAGACAAATCCTTAGACTCATTCACGCCTACATAAAAGTTCCTGAAAAAAGGCGATCATCATTTAGAGAGACATAATAAACTGAATACTCTCGAGTCAATATATCATATACCTAAACTAATTCTCTAAATGGTCACATCTGACCTTTGAGCATCCCTGCTACACGGACGCAGCGACACTGGCGGTTCATCACATGTAAACATGCAGAATTTTAGCTTTAGAAAAGTTAGTCACCTCTCGCGCTTAACAAAATAGCGGAAGTAAATTGTGAAATTGCAAATAAGAGAGAAATTAAGGACAGGTTCATGGCAGTCTTCCTATTCATACTCTTGACTCTCTAAATCATTTTCCTTATGAAATTTTATGATATTTTTATACAGAGCACTTGACAAGTCTTGTCATACCAGTTATGAGATAAAATGAAAATCTTGTCGCAGCCGTTTTACAGATGACCTTCAAAGCCGCTAGAGACTTCTTCTTAGCACAGAATGCATAGCTGTTAAAACTTCACTCTAATTGAGTGATGGTAATGCCATACAAAAACGCTTTTGCCAGCACTGCAGATATGCCCGGTCAAGATCAAGAGTTTATCCAGTGATACAATCCACTCTAAAGCCGGCTTTTTCGCAGCAGGTTGAACGCCCTTATAACAATGCATAAAATTGGATTTTGTAATCCAGGTAAATAGAATACAAATGTGCATTAAAGCCAAGTCAGATATACTGCATAATACCGACATCTAATAGCGCACCTTCCAGCAACTCATAATGAACGCGTATGTCATTTTCTTGGTGGGACTGGAGATTACGGTCCAATCCTAGACTAGTGGTCCAACATTATTTTAATTAAAAAAAGGGCTTTTCAAATGACCTTCCTATCACACAGCTTAAGCAAACAGCAATCTCAGGCTGTTAATATGTTCATAGTTTTCCCATTTAGTGCACACCGCTAAATAATTAATTTTAATGTCCCTCCAGTAAATTAAATCAGCCTGGAATGTAAGAACTAACAAATTAACCGCAGCTGTGATTTTCTCAGAGATATCAAGCGTATTAACGTCCCCAGTCTTACTCCAAAATGCAGGTACATAAATGCATGAAAAACACAAAATGGAGACAGCTGAAGACATGTTCCATAATTAGGATTTCTTGAAATTAAATCTAAGCCAAGAATTACAATGTTGAGAGATGTCAGAGTGCCCTCCACAGATGTGTTGTGGTACGACATGTCGGGTCTGCTGCAGACGTGTTTTTTTATGCCATGCATGATCTGTAGTCTCATGAAGACATCTCATTATAAAAGATAAACAAGTGTTAGGCTCCGCAAGAGGAGGAATAAATAACGTATGAGAGATGCACAAACTAAAGTTTTTTTTTTAACATTTAGCATGCTGGAAAGGTTAAGTGGTCTACATCAATTTCATGTTGCCATGATGCTCAGGTTAAGACTGGGGCAACATAGTGCAAGTCGCGCGACAGCAAGTCATGGAAAAGTTGGGTGACAAAAATACATTTGTGCAACTTGCTCTCAACTGACTATTTAGAGCTTAGGTGGTACGCAACCTGCATTGTTGTCTATGGTAGCAAAGTCTTGTACCCTGCCAATGTTGGATTTTCTGTGACTATCACATCACAGTCGCGACATGTTGCACTACATCACTATCAGTAATCATTAGATGCAGTAGCACCAGCCAATATGGTGGTCTGAAGTTGCAGGGTTCCTATCAGTTATGTTCCTCAGTAGGTCCTCCTAGCCCAAAGTCAAGTAAAGCAGAAGGACACAAATAAAGACAAATTCATTGATTGCTGATGCAATGGTCAAATATCCTCAAATGTCACATAAAAGCAGGATTAAAAAAAAAAAAAACTGTGGCAAAATTAAGATGAACTTCGCCAGTTCTGATTATCCACTTGGACACTAGTTTAAAAGCAAATAGATAAAAGGTGAAATACAAAAAGCTGAGCCTTGACTTGTTTGGGCAAGAAGGCCATCTTTTTTATTTGAAAAAGTTTGGTAAGTAATACCGAATATCTTCCTGCTGGAACACCACCGCTTTGACATATATAGCCATATTCTCCTCCTCATAGGTATCTCCACCAGTATTTTTGTAATGTGTGAAAACAGTGGATCAACACAAGAGGATGCAGGTTCAACCTAGGTCACACCAGACTCATTTGGGCCATGGCTAGCAAGCTCTGAACTTTTAGAAGCAATGTAGTTAGGAAAGCAGGATTTATGTTTATTGCACAACTCCAACGATTTAATACTGGCATTATCACACATTTTATGGACAAAAGTATTACGACACCTATACATTACACCTACAGTACCTATTATGACATCTGTTCTAAATTCATAGGCATTGATATGGAGCTGATCTCCGCATTTGAAGCTAAAACAGCGTCCACCCTTCTAAAAAGGTACAGGAAGATACTGGAGTGCGTCTGGGGGAATTTTTACCCATTCATCCGGAAGAGCATTTGTGAGGTTAGACGGTGATGAGGGGGTCTGGATGGCAATCTCTATTCTAGGTCTTCCCAAAAGTGTTCAATGGGGTTGAGGTCAGCAAGTTCTTCCACACTAAATTCACCCAACCTTGTCTTTATGCATCTTGCTTTATGCACTGGGGTACAGTCTTGCTTGAACAAAATAGTACCTTCCCTAAAATCTTCTCACAATGGTGGAAGCTTACAAATTGTCCAAAATGTCTGGGTATGCAAAGGCATTAAGAATTCCTAAGGAACTAAGGAGCCTGGGACAAACCCTGAAAAACAACTCCTAGCATTATTCCTCCCCTTCCAAATTTTACAGTTGGTACAAAGCAGTCAAGCAGTTAGTTTTCAGCTAGCATTCACCAAATCAAGACTCATCCATCAGACTGATAAAGAGAAGTGTAATCGGTCACTTCACAGAACATGTTTCCACCGAGTCCAGTGGTGGTATACTTTACACCACTCTATTCAATGCCTGGCATTGTGCTTGCATTCATCTGCTCGGCTAGGGAAATGAATGCCATGAAGCTCCTGGTGCACAGTTTTTGTGCTGATGTTGATACCAGAGGTGGTTTGGAAATCTGCAGTAGTTGAGTCAATTTATGGACTATGCAACTCAGCACTTGGTGACCCAACTCTGCAACATTATGCAGTCTGCCACTTCTTGGCCAAGTTGCTGTGTTGCCTAAATGCTTCCACTCCCTACTGATTGTGGAATATCTAGGAGGGAAGACATTTCACAAATCGACCTGTTTCAATAATGGCATCCTATTACAGTACCACGTTTGAATTGAGTGGGCTCTTTAGAATGAGCCATTTATTTACAAATGTTTGGCTTGATGCTGGATTTTTTTCTCCTGTGGCAATGGAACAGAATGATACACCTGAATGTAATGATTAAAGGGGCATTCTGGTTGTCCGCAGGATATGGGATAACTACTAGATTGCTCGGCCCTACTGCTGGGACCTCCACCGGTCACGAGAACAGTACCCTGTTCCCTTTGGAGCCCCCTGAAATGAACAAAGCAGCAGGTTGGGCATACGAACTGTCGCTTCATTTATAGCCGAGCACTGTACTCAGCTGTCTCTGGAACTCCCGTAGAGACGAGTGGAACGGCAGTTCATATGCTCAAGCTGGAAGTTCCAAAGGGTACCTGTTCTCGTGATCAGTGAGGGACCCAGCGGTAGGACCCCCATTAATCTAATAGGGGATAACTTTTGACAACTGGACTACCCTTTAAAATGACGTGTCCCAGTTCACAGAGAAGCCCTCTTGGAAATCCACTTCTGCTCCTTATACAACATTGCGGTTTCTCCACATCCTGCCTCTTGTAGCCTCTGACATCACTAGTCTGACATTTTTGTGTGGAAATGCAGTATTACATGGGACCCCCATTCTTGTGATCATGATCCTCATGAACGGTGGGGAGTGGGACTCCCACTATTGTGACCAGTGTGAGTCCAAGTGGTTGGACCCCAAACAACATAATGGTCATCCCTTAGGGGGATAACTTGCCGTTACTCGAATATCCCTTTATTACATGTAAAAGAAAAGATACAGAGACGGCTCTACCTAGCATGATACCGTTTATACAGTAGGAGGTTCAACAGATATTTAGCGTTATTGCACTCAGCTTAGGGAGTTGGAGCACAACACCCCCGGTTGCTTTCTACAGACATAGTGGGATGCAGCTGGAGACCCCTCAGGATCACTATATGTTCGATATATTGGTAGATACAAAGAGTGCTTGATTGCAGTGGATCTGTACAACCCAAACGCAGGAACGCAGGTAAGTATATCCCAGTCCTAGGTAGGAGGATAAAACTAAATCAGACCATGCGTTTATCCTACCACCTCAGTCTGTGATATACTTCACCCCGTCCTACTCTGGTGTGAACACAACCGCTGCAATCAAGCACTCTTCGCATTGACCCTTTATATTACAACTATATAATCCCTTTATGTTGCATTTTAATAAAAGATTGCCGAATTCATACATGAAGATAACATGGAGGAATACGTTAACATCAGGATCTTGGAGTCCTTCAGTTTATGAGTGCTAGGGATCATTATAATGATGAGTGGTGCAGAATACTGCTATTATATAGAATGTGACAGGAAAACTCTAAAGCAACATTTCTTTATGGATCTATAATAAAAAGGGTTTTTAAGAAGGTTGCTATAGGAGAAAAGAAGTGGACCTTTCCAGAGAAGCCTGACCTTCATGATGACAATATTTCCTGATCCAGAGGAAGAAGCAACCGGCTAGTAGTTCCTATGGCAACAGATACTTTCTGCCAGAGCTGTCCATTGCTAATTTACAACAACCCCAGCAATAAAGATTTCAAAAATATTCCTTTTAGGTCAACCAGTTCATAAAAAGCCTCCTGAGAAATACAACTAAGCTACATTTAATTATGATTACGCAAGGAATCTGCATTAATGTGATGTTCTGAGAATGTATTAACCCCTTCATCAGGTCTGCCTGCTGCACGTGCCAGGAACGCACCTGCTGCGTACATCAAGCATACCCACAGGCCCCCCATTTAATCTGACAGAGCCCCCAAAAAGTGTCCTGATATACCAGTCTGCGGGGCTATTCCAAACAATGACATGCAGTATAGAATTGTCTGGTTTGTTTGTTTTTAATATGGATCCTACGGGTGATGGATGTGTAAAGGTGGCCTAATAAAGTCTTTATTCACGCTGCATTCTTCATGTAAACACGGAAAATACAGGTGCCGCCCAGGATCCCTAAAAATTGCTGGAAAAACTAATCCAGAGTGCACGCCCAAATGCTGCGCTTCTTCACCCCTCTATGTTATGCCTCTGGGCTCTCCAGTGGAGCCATCAGATGGTGCCTCCATTCTAATATACCGGTTAAAGTGCATCTATCAGAAGAATGTACCAGAATTCATATGAAATCCTTAAAGGGGTAGAAATGGAGAGATGGGACTAAGAGCCAACCTTAAGTGGCTGTGCTTAAAGGAGTTCTGCAGTAATTTTAAACTGATGATCTAGCCTCTGAATAGATCATCAGCATCTGATCGGCAGGGGTCCGACACCCGGGACCCCCGCGATCAGCTGTTTGAGAAGACAGCGGCACTGGCAGTAGGGCCGCAGCCTTCTCGCTGTTTACCGCAGGCCCAGTGACGTCACAACTAGTATCACTGGCCTGGGCGGGGCTAAGCTCCGTTCACTCGAATGAAGTTATACTAGCCGTGACGTCACTGGGCCTGCGGTAAACAGCGAGAAGGCTGCGGCGCTACTGCCAGTGCCGCTGTCTTCTCAAACAGCTGATCGCGGGGGTCCCGGGTGTCGGACCCCTGCCGATCAGATGCTGATGATCTATCCAGAGGATAGATCATCAGTTTAAAAAAACTTTAGAACCCCTTTATGTAAACTGCTGAGTGGGCCGGGGTTCCTCTGTTTCCGTAGGTCCCACTGCAGTGCATGGAATCTATGCAAGTAGAGCAGCGCAAAAGTCTATGCTGTTGACATAGCTCCCATTCACTGCTCGGCAGTTTCCGTAAGCCCGACCACTTGGGGCTGGCGTTAAGTCCAATATTGTCATGGAAGCAATGACAATGACCAGGTCACAGAGCATGCCCCGAAAACGCTCCAATAGAAGTCAATGAGGTCCCCTCCTGACCATTGTCTCAATGGACAATGGGGCTGCCGTATAAGAATTTTCTATATGCTGTTAGGAACAGCTCAGGCAAGATGGCGGCCATAATCATGTCCAGGAAATAGAATAAAAAAATCTGCAATCAGGAAATAAAAACAAATTAAGGATATGTGCCGCTATTTGGTTTTGACTAACTGATCAAACATTTTTGGTGACACATTTCCTTCAAAGGGGTTTTCCAAGATTTTAATACTTATGACCTGTCCTCAGAATCTGATTGATTGGGGTCCGACACAAAGAAGCCCGCGGATTAGCTGTTTGAGAAGGCGTCAACGCTCAAAGTAACGCCACGGCCTTCTCTCAGCTTTTCCTAGACCAAGTGACCACACATTCATCGGTCACATGGCCTAGGCGCAGCTTAGCCCCATTGAAGTGAATGGGGCTGATCGTGATACCAAGCGCAGCCGCTATACTATGCATGGTGCTGAGCTTGGTAAGCTGCAAGAAGGAGCGCCGGTGCCTTCTCAAACAGCTGATCGTCAGGGGTCTCTTACCGTTGAGATACTAATGACCTGTCTTGAGGATACGTCATCATCATCGTTTTAAGTAGGAATAAAGCGGATTGATAGAGCACTTTCCCTGCCTATCCTACAGCCTTAGCAGTGACTGATGGCCTCAGTGTGACTGCCTGAAACTCAGGAGCTGACAATCTATGGTGAGGGGTGGGAGGAGGCATGAAGAATGACGGTCTCATAAATACAGTGGACTCATAACTACAAGTCCGCTATGTTCTTTTCTCAGTTGTTATTTCCTAAATGGTGCTGTATTTTTGTAGAATACCCGGTTTACCCGTCACTATGACACATATTTAAGGATGACTACAGTATTCTAATCACAAATCCACTTTAATACTGTAGATGCTACAGATGAAGAATCCAACGCTGAGTGATTTTCTTGGTGTGCACTAACAGCAACTGCATCTACAGAAACACCTCGGGATAGATCATCAATAACTGATCAATGGACTTTAACTATGCCGATCAGCTGCTTAAAGGGGCCGCTGCTCTCTGATTAGCGCTGCGCCCTCCTCCTAAGTCCGTCGTGTCATGTTCATTGGACACATGGCTTATTAGCAGATCAGATGAATGGGCCTTGGCTGCAATACCAGTACAGCCAGTTTGAAATGTATGGCGCTGTGCTTGATGTGCTGTGGAGGAGGCAGCTATGCTCACTGGAGCGCTGCAGCCTCTACAAATAGCGGACAGGAGGGGTGCCGATGATAGACCCCCACTGATCAGATAGTGACTAGCTAAGCTGAAGACAGGCCATTAAAACTGAACTCCCGAAAAGCCCTTTAAATGAGCAAATAAATAACGTATTTGCAGCAGACATGATCCCAGTCCTATGAACATATTCTATGCACAGAGTGCCTACAATTGTACATACATGCGAGCTGGTTTTATATTTATATGCCTAAAGTATATTGTACTTCTTTCCTTAATAAAGGGGGGACATGTAAAGCTCTCTAAAAGATTCAAACCATCATTTATTCACCGAAGAAGCACATTCAGAAAGCAGTAAACTAGTATAAATTATCAAACTGTAAGACCAGTCAACTAGAGGATATACTGGGGGAGATTTACTAAGGCTAGTTTCACACTAGTAGTAAATTCTTCCAGAAGCTGTTCCGGCAGTGGAACCGCTTGTCAGAAGACATTATATCCGGCAAAGTCGGTGTAGGCCAGAGCACGGCCAGGCCCTATTGACTATAATAATAAGCTAAATGCACTAGAATTCTGTCTTAACTTGTGCCAAAAAATAAGTTCTGGTGAACATGTTTGCACCACATTTATTATGTGTTTTAGACCCATTACCAAGCACAGCCGCTATACAATGTACAGTGCTGTGCTTGGTGTGCTGTGACAAGACCAAGGTGCTCACAGGAGTGCCGAATGCCGTTGCCTTCTCAGAGCAGCTGATCAGCGGGGGTCCCAGGTGTCAGATCCCCACCGATCAGATACTGATGACCTATCCATAGGATAGGCCATCAGTTCTAAAATCCTGGAAAACCCTTTTGAACACTAACAAAGCATAATACAAAGAGCACACCCAAAAATAAAGTACTAATCAAAATTTTATTTCATGTATAAACTGGCAACTGATTAAAATTAATTAAAATCAGAGGAGTCCAATAATAACGATAAATAATCACCTTCATTTATATGGTGCCAACCTATTCCGCAGCACTTTACAATCAGAGGGTATACATATAAACAAAATAAGACATTACCAAGTAACAAAAACTATTAAAACGAGGGGAGCAAGGGCCCCGCGAGCAAAAACATATAATCTATGAGGAAGTAAGGGGGGCACAAAGGGAAGAAATGCTTGTTTTGTACAATGGTCCTGCCATCGGAACTAATATGAATAAGGCGATCATGCACACAGCCATTTTGCGGCGGCCAGGACGGATCGAGACCCATTTAACTTGAATGGGTGCGTGATCCGTCCGCAATGCAAAAAAAATAGAACACATTTCTTTGAAGTAGTATCATTCTCAATTCATATGAGATCTTTTTGACATTTTTATTCTTAGTTAGGCCTCATGCACACTGCCATTGCCCAGCCATATTGCGTTCAATTGAGTGCTCTATTTTTTGCGATGTGGACAGATCACGGACCCATTCAAGTTCAATGGGTCTCGATCCGTCCCGGCTGCCACCCGTGCATTGGGGACTGCAAATTGCGGTCCCCATTGCACGGAACGGCCGCACAACGGCCGTGTGCATGAAGCCTAACTTAGGCCAGCACTAATTGGTGACATCCCTGCTCTTGTTCACCACCAACTATCTATCCATTGGAGAGAATTGTTTAACAGATTTCCTATCCGTTTTTTATTAAAAGCAGTCAAAAAGTTGTCTCTACACCAAAAACATAGTCCTGCAAAAATGTAGCCCTCTGTCAATGGAAAAATAAAAAAGTTATGGCCCTAGCAATGAGACAATGAAAATAATAATGCATGTATTGGATTCCCTTTTTGGAATGTGTTCTTGAAATTTTTATAATTGGTCTTGAAATTGTTATTTTTGGAAGACAGAAGTTTCTTTGTAAAAGGTCATAATTAAATGAACATTAATCTTTGAAAATGAAATTTACCTCTATGACAGGAACATTTTCTTTCAGCTCTGATGTGTGTGCAGCCAGTAAGCCAATAACCCTCACCACCTTCGCACGGCTGTAAGAACGAAGACAAACCAGCTTAATGACAACAATTAGTAAGGTCAGTCAGAAAAGTCTCCTCAGTGATAGAATAACATGGTGCACTTAACACCATGGTTAAACATGAGGCTACATTACATGAAACAAAAGGGATGAAGCATCATTATGTGAAAAATGTATTAAAGAGGAATGTGTTAAAGGGAAAGCCAGGTAAAATATTTTCTCATTGTAAATTTTCATTATAAAGTCATTTTGGTGACTTAAAACGGGTTTTCCAGCTGAAAAAAAAAATCGCTTTCAATGTGTTTAAAATTAGAAGCCTAAAGGGGTTGTCTCACCTCCTTATTTACAGGCTCCCTCGCGGCTCTTGGGTGCCTTGGTTCCCTGCTTGCTGGGGATGGAGCTTAATGAACAATAGGCAGGTCGAGGTGGCCGGGCCTGGTGTGACTGCACATGCACAATAATATGTGCGCACTCGCTCCCGAGAAACCCGGCCACCAGATCAGCTGGCCAATAGGGTCTCTGTGCGCCTGCACAGCTACCGCTGAGAACATTAAAGCTTCTTGCTGCATCCTCACGTGCATGTACGTGATGTGATCGGGTGATCTGATCAGCAGTGGGGGACCCACTGTATGCGGCGATGCTGGCGTATTAACCCTTCAAATGCCTCAGTCAGTGCTGCCTACGGGACATGCGGGGTTTCCAGAGGGAGGGGGCTCCCTCTGACTCCATCGTCCGTCCGTCCCCGTGCTGCGGTGACAGGGGGCCGATGGTTGCCATGGCAGCAACGATGCCTTACACAGACATCGGAGCCTGTCAGCTATGGAGGCCCAGGAGATCCAGCCTGCAGGCTGGGTCTCCTAGGCAACTGTCAGCGTTTTACTGTGTAAGATGCTGACAGTTCAATTCAGTACAGTACATAATGTATTGTACTGAATTTAAACAGAGAGCAACCCTGAAAACTCACAGTGGGACAAATATGAAATGTAAAAAAAAAAAAAAAAAAGGGAAGTGTTTTTTATAGTAAAAAAACAAAAGCCCCCTCACCATTAAATCGCGTACATAAAATAAATAAATAAAAAACAGACATATTAGGTATTTCCGTTTCCGTAACAATTTATGGGTGGTTTCTAACTGAACTGGTCCTTAAAAAGTGGGTTTTGGAAATTTTCTTAAAAATTTTAAGAATTGCTTCTAAAATTCTATACCTTCTTACTTCCTGAAAAATAAAATGACATTTTCAAAATGATGCAAACATGAAGTAGACATCTGGCAAATGTACAGTAACAACTATTTTATGAGGCATCACAATCTGCTTTAAAAGCAGAGATATTCAAATTTCAAAAACTGTGAATTTTCAAACATTTTCTGTAAATTTTTGAATTTTTTAAAAAAAAATAAAGGTGAAACATATTGACTCAAATTTACCACTAACATGAAGTACAATGTGTCACGAGAAAACAATCTCAGAATCGCTTATATAAGTAAAAGTGTTCCAGAGTTATTACCACATAAAGTCTCTTTTGATATGTCTCTACGATATATCAATTTTTTTTTGAAAACTCAGTGATTCTTTAAGTAACAAACCAGAGTGTGCCCTTAATGGGTTAAATCTGGGAATGGTATATTATATTAAGCAAATGTACATGTACAGTGCAACTCTGGGGTTTAGAAATGTTACTGGGTTTCTGCTGTTTTAAACAGCAGACACCCGAGGCTAATGTATACGATTGGCCATAATGCCGATCTTAGACATTTACTCCCTCAGATGCCGTGGTCAACACCGACCACGGCATCTGAGGCACCTTTTCATGAAAGCGCTGCACCCATGGGGCCGGAAAGCCTTTGCCATGCAGAGAAGGGAGAAGTCATTTGTGGTTTCTATTAGTCTGGACCTAGTGAATTGGAAAAAATCAACTAAAATTCCACAGGATAGGTCATCAATATCAGATCGGTGGCGTCTGACTCTCAGCACCCCTGCCGAGGAGAAGTGCTGCACTCTCTTCACTGTCTACCTGCCTGCCGGTGACATTGCAGTGTAATTACATCTCCAAGTCCAATTCGCCTAAATGGGGAAGAGCAGTTGTACAATCCGTCCCGTCCACGTTAAATGGACGTAGGAGCTGCAATTACACTGCTAACCGCTGCAATGTCCATGGCGAACAGTGAAGAGCGTGGGCATGCATTCTCCTCAAACATCTGATCGGCGAGGGTGCCCAGAGTCAGCCCCCACTGATCTGATTTTCTGATGGCACATTCACTATAAAAAAAAGGTTGGCCAGACACATAAAAGTTCAAAGGATAAATGAACGACTATAATCAACAATCAAGTTCTTTCATATTCCAGCTATAATCTGATTGGTTGTCACGTGTAATAACACTTTTGTAGTCTAACAGCAATTTTCCAATTTCCAATGCCCAATATGAAAGACGACCGACCTGTCAGCTCTCCTGACTTTTAGCAACACATAATTTCAGTAATTTTAGAGAAACGCCCCTTTGACAAGGGTAATGCTAACACCCAGTTGTCGAAGTATTCATAAACATTTGTGAGGAGTAACAAAGGTATGAAAAGGTATTCTCCGGAATTATCATTTCATGAGGAACGCAAGCACTGAAACAGAAATATCAGGAAATAGATCCTTTTTAGGGTACTTTCACACTAGCGTTTTTCTTTTCCGGCATAGAGAGAAATCTGTTCAGGATGCATCAGTTCAGTCTCTGTCAGTCGTTTTGGACAGAGGAAATCGCGCAGCATGCTGTGGTTTTATCTCTGTCCAAAATGCCGGAACACATGCCGGATCCGTTTTGCCGGATGACACCGGAAAAACGGATCCGGCATTGCGAAGCATTTTACTGACTGATCAGGCATAAAAGATGACATGCGTTTACATATAGTTTGCCGGATCCGGCAGGCAGTTCTGGCGACGGAACTGCCTGCCGGAATCCTCTGCCGCAAGTGTGAAAGTACCCTTAAACGACTAGATTTTAAGGTGGTACATCAATATTTTATTTAAAAATAACATATATATATATATATATATATATATATATATATATATATATGTCATTATGAGCGTTCAATACTTCAAAAGACCATTACTAAATTTCCACATTATTGTGTAGCTCAGGGTTTCTCATCGTTTCCGTACAAACACAGTACATAACATACCGACACCCTATGATATACGCTTATGCGACCACAGGCTGAAAATCTAGGGTCTCCCTTCTATCGGCATATGTACCTGCTCTGCAGGATGAAACAGGGTATGTACCTGGCGGAAGCCTAACAGACTGCCATGTGAAAGCCCTCACAAGAAAAAAGCAAAAGGCACAAACTTCATAAATTTGTTGCCACGGATCAGATTCCAGCTCTTGATCGTAAAGCTGAAAGGCTTAATTAATAGTAAATGCCATAAATGTCTGACTGACTGTGGGGACCCCAAACAATCACCGAAACGTAAGGGCTGTGTGACCACAACCTGGCACACCTTCTAAAAGCCAAAGGTGGTCAATGAGAGCCATGGAGAGAACGCAAGTGATAGGTTTTCTATAAGCGACATTGAATGAAAGCAAAAACCTCATGTAAAGTTGTACTTACATATCCCAATTTGGAGCTCCACGCAACTGCTGTATCAGAGATGGAAACTGTAATGGAGAGAAGACACAAGGCTATACAATTCAATTTAAGAAATTGACAGAATTTTACAGGATTTTTGTTACAGGACACAATGAAGAATTAATATTAGGAACGGGTTTTATTTACTGAAAAACAACAACATCTAACCTAAAACTATTTTATAAAACTAATATACAACCAAATGTCATAATATCCAGTGAAATTATCAATACTAAAAGGGGTTGTGCCAAGTTTTCAAGTTTACAGGGTTCCCATTCCTGCAGTCTGATGGAGTAGTCGGTCGGGCATGCACCCTTCTGCTGCATTCTCTACAAGACTGCTGGATATAGACCTATTTTCAGCAGTCCCATGGAGAATGCATGGCGCGGCAGGGTGCATGCTCGACCTGCTGCTCCATCAGATTGGGTGAACAAGAAGCCCTGCTCGTGGGATCGGTGAGGATTCCAGCGGTCAGACCCCCAGCCATTAGCTTAGTTATCTCTTACCCTGTAGATAGGGTATGACTTCCAAACTTGGCACAGCCCCCATAACAATAAGAAAGCCACTAGAAATGGTACATTATTAAGGCCTCAGGAACGTGACCATATGTAGTTTGCGGCTCGCAAATTGCGGATCTGCAAAATATGGATACCGTCCGTGTTGTATTCACAATTTTTGCGGACCCACTAACTCCATTGGGTCTGTATTTGGTCTGCGGCCAAGTGTGGGGCACTGCCGGATGGACATCTGGATGCGGAAAGCACACGGATCATTTGTCTGAATGTGTGTTTTGCAAAAACAGAGAATATATCCGCAGAGCTGTAGATTGTACGCCTTTGCAGGCAGGGTCCTCTACCCCTCTGCACCAGTCAAATACTGTTAATACTTTGTTTATTGTATTTTTTTATATTTGTGTAGTCCCGTTTGGATGTACAGCGCCATGGAATTAATGGTGCTTTTAAATACATAAAAATAAAATACAGACCACGAACCCATTGAAGTCAATGAATCTGCAAAAAAATAAAAAATAACTTGCAGACAGCACATGGACTGCAACCCTATTTTATGGACTGCAAATGACACGTCATGTGCATGAGGTCTAATAAATATACTTTTGAATTATCGGCTTCCTTAGCATCCAGGAATCCTCTGGGTGTAATATATACTCCATAATAGAAGGACTTCTGCTCACAATCTGGGAGTGGATTAGTCTGGTGGCCGCTTCTTTATGTCCGGACACCGTGCACAAGTAACAGAGTAGGTTGAGCTTGGCTCGTGGTGCCACCTTCTCGGCAGAATCCAGCAAGAAGCACAGTTGTGTCAGAAAGCTGCTCCATTCGGGCTCTTTCAGAGAGGCAAGTTTTTCTCCTGTGAAAGTGCAGCAAACAGAATAACCGATTAGCTTTCCACGTTACCTGTAGGGCTTATATAGTACACCGACTTATCGGTCCGCGAGTGTTGGCTGTGGGCTTAAAGGGGTTGTTCAGCTAAATACAAAGTCATATATCCTGTTAGGGAATTCTGAGTTAACAGAGGGGGTTCCCTTTTGAGGATCCTCATCTCTTGGCCAGATGAAGGAGAGGCTACAGACAGTATCTCTGGGTCTGGAGGACCTGTCCTGCTTTACAACTGATTGATTTTAATGTACACTGTGTAATTCTTCATTTCCCCAGTGGTGGCGCTGCAGAAAACTAAACATCTACCAACAGGTTTCCTCACAGATTACAGCTGATCGGTGGGGGTCCCAGCAGAAGGACCCTTTGTGATCAGTTTATTGGCAAAGGACCTTTCTAAAGAGTATGGCAACCATTTTAAATCTCTCACTGACAAAGAGGAATACTAGAGGAACGACAACACAGTTCTAAGAAAAGATAATCTACAACTAATATTTTGTGAAGAACTCAACTATTTACTAAAACAGGAAACAGACATGTCAGGAGAGAAGGATGGTCTTCTTTATGGGTATGTTCACACCACCAAAATCTGCTGTGTACTGCGTGCAAGAAACCACCGCAGTTTCTGCTTCAGTGGTTCACTGTGAATGTCATGGACCCGCTTACTGAAGGAGTTAGCCAATGAGTGGACACATGATGCAGCTTTTAAGTGGCATCTGCCCGGACGCCAGGCCAAGAGGGGACATGTCTCTTTTTGGTGTGGTCATGGCTTTAAAATGCTGGCCTGCGAACTGCAGGGTTACCTCCCTCTGAAAACAATAGGAAACAGACAGCACGCAGCCGCCGCGATTTTGGCTCTGTGTCTGCGTTAAAATTTCACTGCCAAATTGCGCTGTATGAACGGTCCCTAAGGGAGTGACTCTTAAGTTAAAAAAAAAGAAAAAAATTAAAATCAGGAAGAGGCAGTGATAGGTATCATTTGAATGAAGTCAGCAGGAATAGTCCTAAGTGGTGCCCTGCCCTCTTAGCAGAAAATAGAGTATGGACTTGCTGATAATGGAGTTCCCTGTACTAAAATGGGTGAGGGTCAGTCAGTTCATCGCTAGGAACGCTCGTGATGATCTGCCTGTGTAAACATGCCGCCGATTCATTCATCGGGTAATTGCATCTTTTACGCAGGCAAAAAAAATAATCGTTTTCCGGCCGCAGATCACGATCTGTTGGGGGTGGCAAATAATGATTCTGTATGGGGATGAACAATCGCATTAGCGATCGCTCCTCCCCATGCTGTGGAGGAGATCACTGCATGTAATAGCAGCGGCCTCCTTCACTCACGAGGATGGAACACTTACCTCCCAACAATCAAAATGCTCATCTGCAGGTCTAATACAGCCCTTACATGGTAATGTTAAAAAAAACGGATGGGATAGATGTCAAAAGCTAAATGAGCCTGAATTCTGGTTATATTTAAGTAAAAACCATCTATTATGTTATTTTGGCACTTTTTGTGCATCAATAGACAAGGGGAGAGGGCTTAAAATGGGACAACATATGACACAATTGCACCAAAACATTGGCGCACAGTAAGCCATCCAATAGTTAGACCAAAGTGTACAACTTCTAGCAATTTAACAAAGTGGGAGAAATTTGGCGCATCTTTAGGCTACACGAACACGACAGTGAAAAAAAAACGTGTGTTGAAAACGGACATTTTTCACTGACGTTTTTTTCACTGATGCCTTTCTGAGAGATGGACGTTAAAAATGGACCCATTCAATTGTATGGGGTCAGTCTGTCAGTGAAAAACGGACAAGATAGAGCATGTTCTATTTTTTGACGTCCGTTTTTCACTGACAGTCAAAAAAACTGCCATCGGTCTTAAAATATACATTTCATGGCCGTTAAAAAAAATGTACATCACATGTCCGTTTTTCACTGTCGTATGCATGTAGCCTAAGACTGCCTGGTCTAAAGTCACACTGCTACCTAGTAAATCTGCCCTATTGTGTATTACCTAATTGTGCAGATGTATAGAGGAGATAAAAGTGGAAGACGGGATAATAAAAAAACATAAAGCCATAGTCATTCTATGCTCATACCGTAAGAATTGTAACAAAAAGAATCCCTGCTAAAATGACAGTAATCAAAGACAATATTCTGTGTAGAAAATGGTCTCATCTTAAAGTGCATTTCACTGCAAGCAAAGGATTTCATCCCAGCATTAAAAACTTTCCCCTAGTGCGGTACAGTGCATTATGCCGTCATTTCAGGCGCATTATGGTATTTCTTTGTTCGCTCGATATTTGAATATTAGACTGAGGCAGGCAGCTCCCGGCACTTTCTATACGGAAATAGAGACAGTGGTTACGGGATGTTACTTTCATTTAGGACCTTGAAAAGACAATACAGTATATACCGGATTTTTTCGCATTGCCTGATACATATGGTATGTCTCCTTATGCGTATTATGGGCACCTGCATTCCTGACATCAGTGAACGGTACGCATAGACATACTGACCACAGATGCATAAACACTGAAAAAAAGAAAAAGGTTATTCCCATCTGGACATTTATGGAATATACACGGTGTGGGACTGACACCTAGAAAATGTGGCCCTGTGTCATGGAGGTGGCATTTACTCGGCTCCCACTGAAGTGAATGGAGACACATTTGTCACATGGCCTTTGTGCACCTTAGTCCCAAGTGAATGGGCTTGAGCCCCTTTAAACAGCTAAGTAGTGGGGGTGCCGAGAATAGGACGGATATTCATGTCCTAATATATCCTGAGAATAGGTAAAAAATATTTAAAGGGAATCTGTCACCGGTGACCTCCCTACGTAGACACAAAGCTGTGGACCACCGGAATAAATAAAATAGCACTGTTCGTTTCTTTGTTGATCTGAGGCTACGATACTTTTGCTTAATATGCAAATTAGGCATTTGGTGCAATGAGGGCATCACCGTTGCTCTTGTGGCACACAAGCTCTGCTCCTTTCTGTGGCCAGCCCCTACTTGGCTGCTTTGCAAAAGCAATATGCAAAATAACCGAGCCCCAGTTATGGGTCTTTAACACAGTGAAAGCCAGATTTCCTTCCAGGGAAGGGAAAACAAGCGAAGGGGTGTCCCCATTTTAGAGATCAAGATTAGAGTTGAGCGAACTTGTATTTTAAGTTCGGAGTCCAAAGTTCGGGTTCGGGTTATCGAAGCATCCCGTTATGGATTCCACCACCACGGACCATAACGGTATTTGGAATCCATAAGGGGATTCTCCAAGGAACTCGAACCTTGGACAACACGGAGGACCTGGGGTGACGTCACCGTCATGTGATCAGTGCAGGGGCTCAGTACTGAATCACCTCTTATCCAATCCAGTGCTGAGCCACGCTCCCTGCACTGATCACATGACGGTGACGTCACCCCAGGTCCTTAGTGTTGTCCAAGGTTCAGGTTCAATGAAGCATCCCCTTATGGATTCCAAATGCCGTTATGGTCCGTGGTAGCGGAATCCATAACGGGATTCTTCGATAACCCGAACCCGAACTTTGGACGCCAAACTTAAAATACAAGTTCGCTCAACTCTAATCAAGATCCAAGCATCAAAGGGGTTGTCCCACAATGGGAGCATATCGCTAGCATATGCCCCCATTGTCTTAAAGGTGCGGTCCCACCGCTGGGACCCACACGTATATAGAAAACGGAGCCCCGAAAGTGAAGGAGGGCTCACAGCGCACTGCGTCGGCCTCATAAAAATGAATGGGAGCATGGGCCGCACATGCGTGGTACGCTCCCATTTACTTCTATGGTGGACGGACCTTGGGGTCCTCCAGCCACAGCTCTCTCCGCTCCGTTCTTGATATAGGTGTGGGTCCTAGCAGTGGGACCCGCACCTATAAGACAATGGGGGCATATGCTAGCAATATACCCCCATTATCCAAGATGGGAATACCCCTTTAAGGATGAGACAAAGGAAAACACCAAAGCCAGTTATCTATCCACAGACGTTGCCCCTCATCAGTGTGGAGCAGGATCCTGGCTGACTGGCTGCTTTGATTGACAGGGTCAGTCAGTGGCAAAGCAGTGAGGGGGGGAACTGGCCACAGAAAGGAGTGGAGCTTGAGTGCAACAAAAGCAATGGTGACTCCCCATTGCACCAATCAGGGCCGTCTTTAACACGGGCAAAGGGGCAGCTGCCCCGGGCCCAGTTGTTCCTGGGGGGCCCAAGGCAGCTGCCTCATGATCTCCGTTGACCACTGCAGTCAATTTCAATTAAATTGAGTGGCCGTCCACCCCAGATATCAGGCTGTCAGCACAGGGAGGATGCGAACTGTTAGAGAAAGAGCTGTGGGAGAAAGGACCTTTGGTGACATCACCATGTGACCAGTAACATATCGGTATTACTGGTCACATGGCTATGAGGTAATCAAAGGTCCTTTTCCTCTTCCAGGACTCTGTTGCTGCAGCCTGCAGGAGAAGGGAAGGTCACGTGGGTACAGGCACTGGCCGACTATCTGCAGAGGAAGAAGATCAGGGATGGCTGCTCAGCAGTGTCTGTAGAGGGGGAGAGTATGTCAGCACTGGAGAAGTACTGTGGATGTAACCACTGGAGAGGGGCTGAGGATTGTATGCTGTGAGATTATATACTGGGGGTGGCTGCAGTATAGGATTATATACTGGGAGGGGGCTGCTGTGTGAGATTATATACTGGGGGGGCTGCTGTGTGAGATTATATACTAGGGGGGCTGCTGTATGGGATTATATACTGGGGGGGATGCTGTATGGGATTATATATTGGGGGGGATGCTGTATGGGATTATATACTGGGGGGGATGCTGTATGGGATTATATACTGGGGGGCTGCTGTATGAGATTATATACTGGGGGAGCTGCTGTATGAGATTATATACTGAGGTGCTGCTGTGTGGGAATATATACTGGGGTCTGCTGTGTGAGATTATATAATGGGGGGCTGCTATGTGTGAGATTATATAATGGGGGGCTGCTATGTGTGATTACATACTGGGGGGCTGCTGTATGAGATTATATTCTGAGGTGCTGCTGTGTGGGAATATATATTGGGGGCTGCTGTGTGAGATTATATAATTGGGGGGTGCTGCTGTGTGTGATTACATACTGGGGGGCTGCTGTATGAGATTATATTCTGAGGGGCTGCTGTGTGGGATTATATACTGGAGGGCTGCTGTATGAGATTATATACTGGAGGGCTGCTTTGTGGGATTATATACGGGGGGGCTGCTGTGTCAGATTATATACTGGACGGTGCTATATACTATAGGGTGCTATACTGTGGGGTGCTCGGGTGCACTGTAACGCTAGGTTGAGCCGAGCCCCGGTCTCCTTCCTGAACTGCAGAGTGGTGCCCACCTCTAGCCCTGAGCCCAGCTGCCCAGAGCACTGATCCTGCTGGAGTCTCAGAACTGTAAGTATTTACAGTAATTCATTGTAAGCTATATTATATATGGTGGTGGAGCGCGTGACTGCATGCTAGGGCGTGGGAAGGCGGGATCCGGGGGCCCAAGTAAATTCTCGCCCAGGGTCCAATCAATATTAAAGACGGCCCTGGCACCAATGGTCTAATTAGCATATTAAGAAAAAGTATCAGAACTGGGGAACGGAGCCTCAGATCAACAAAAGAAACAACAGCTTTTTAATCAGGTGATCTACAGTTATGTGTCTACGCAAGTCCTGCACAACCCCTTCAGGATAGGTCATCAATTTCAGATTGGCGGGGGCCAACTTCTAGGACCCCCACCGTTCAGGTGTTTGAAGTGAAAGCAGTGCTCATATGAGCGTTGCCTTCTCTTCATTTTTTACCTGCTCGCTGTTGCAAACCGCAATGGCGAGCGGTGTAATTACAACTATGGCGTCCCCATTCACTTCTATGGGACAGATCCATCCTATTCACTTGAACAGTCGGGAGCCGAACCATAGGAGTGAATGAGGAGGTCATAGTTGTAATTACACTGCTCGCCGCTGCAGTTGCGACGACGAGCAGGTAAACCGAGAAGAGAACTTTGCGCTCATACGAGCGGTGCTTTCTCTTCAAATAGCTGATCAGCGGGGATTTCGGGAGTCGGCCCTTCGCCGATCTGATATTGCTGACCTATTAGTAGAAAAAAGCGGACAACTCCTTTAAAGGGATTCTGTCATCAAATTTTTGCCTCATAAGCTGTCTGACATCAGCTATAAGCTAATGTCAGACTAACCTAATAATGTTAATCAAATGCCTCTATGACATGTAATAGCGCTAAAAAACTATTTTATATCATATGCAAATTCGCCTCTAGGAGCAGGGAGGGCGTTGCCCCTGCTCCTAGAGGCTCAGTGTTCCCACCTGTATTCAGCACAGGCACAGTGAGCTAAGGACAGCAGGCGCCTGCTGTCCAAATACACAAGTGGACGGCGCAGGCGCGGGATTTCGGCATGAAGAGAGGCCGGAGGCAGGAGAGCTGCGCTGCCCGGCACTGTCAATCAGAAGAAGAGGGGCGTGGCAGCAGGTGGGAACACGGAGCCTCTAGGAGCAGGGACAACGCCCTCCCTGCTCCTAGAGACTAATTTGCATATGATATTAAATCATTTTTTTGCGCTATTACATGTCATAGAGGCATTTGATTAATATTATTAGGTTAGCCCATAGCTAATGTCAGACAGCTTGTGAGGCAAAAATCTGATGACAGAATCCCTTTAATAGAAATTGAGTAGGTTGCTGCTCAGTGTTACTGGGTCATTCTGGAACTGAGCCGCCCAGTTAAGCTGGCCATATACATTTGATCAAAGTCAATTGAAATTTCAGAAGGACCGATAGACATTTCACTATATTGCGAGCTTAGGAGGAGATTTGGTATTAAATATTGGTATAAAGGAAAGTTGGCATAGTTGCCCATGACAACCAATCACATTGATTCTTTCATGGAGCAAAGAAAAATGAAAGGTTGCCAAAATGCTATTGGCAACCAAGCCAGTTTTCCGAAATACTACCAGTGCCACGAGTGTCTCCAGAAAGACAGCGGGAGGTTAGGCAGTTAAATAAGTGGTCTGGAATATGGTGCAGGAAGGAAGGGTTGGGGTTCATGGAGAAATGGGATGACTTCTCTGTTGGGACAGGCTGCACCTTAATGGGGAGGGTGCCGCTGCCCTGGGGGAAAGTATGGTGTGATGAATGGATGAGCTTTTGAACTAGGAGGGTGGGTGGTCATAAAAAGGGGGTATGGGAGTAGAAAGAGAGTGGGATACAGGAGGGAACAGCAGGGCTTGGCTAGGAAAGTATGGCGAGGAATAAGTGTAGACCCAAGAAATGCAGAACTGTTGGTAACATCAAATGTCTGCTGGAGAATGCAAGGAGTCTGACAAATACTAGATGAACAAACGGGTGAGCCCTAACTCTGTGTACCAAAAAACCCATCTCCAGTAATCTAGTAACTATAACTTGTACTTATACTCAAGAAATGGATCCAGGCAGACATCACAAATTCCTCTGGCAGAAAGATCTATAGTCTCACTGCTCTTACAGTAAAGAATCCTGTTCTACCTTGGTGTACAAACCTTCTTTCCTCTCAATGTGAAGGATGTCCCCTTGTTATAGTTAGAAGTCAAAGCATTGTCCAGTCCTATCTTAGCATATTGTTACAGTTGGATATCAAGCAATGAGAATCAGACATGATAACACATACATACATAAGATAATAAAATGCATGATAAAACGTAAGAATTCTTACCAGAATGTGCTGGAAATCCCAATGTTTTCCCATCAAATCTTACCGGAGTTGGCTTTATAATCTTGAAGGAAGAGGGGAAAAAAAAGTTTACTTTTTAGAAATTTTACAAACGCTTTGATTGAAGTGTACCTCCACTGACGGTCTCTCACCCGTCCTGCTTTACGTCATACAGAATAATTGCAGAGACGGCCATACAAAGCGCACGGTGTATCATGTGCAGGTCCTGTTAGCTAGAATTAGGGCTTATTCAGACGGTTGGATGGGGTCTGCAAAACATGCGGATACTTTTTTTTGTGGTCAGTTCAGAATGTCCACAAAAAACAGATTGCATTCCGCATTTTTGTGGAACCACAGACGTCATTGGGGCCACATCCTGATTTTTACTGACAAGTTTAGGACATGTTTTATTTGTTTTGCGGAAGTAGAACGGAAGAAAAGGGCTCCATAGAAGTGAATGGGTCTGCCTCTAATCCGTAAAACAAAAAAAAAAGGATCCGCATTTTTGTGCACGATTCTCAACAGTTGTCATATAGTAGCCTTGACAACTGTACAGCCCACAGCACTATACCGCCTGTGCCATGGGCGGACTGGGAACTTGACATGGCCCTGGAAAAAATACTAAAAGTGGCCCCGTTTTGTAGTAAGGTCCAAATTGATGGAAGGCAGGGCCAACATAAGTAAGTGGGGCTGGCAATAACATATTGTGGCACATTATACCACCCCAACAGAGCCAAATACCACAGTCCATCAAAAAATACTTCCAGCAGCACAAGATACATCCCCAAAAACTTCCACTGGCCGGTCTAGAGGAGGGTTTAGGTGCCCCCCTGAGCATTGGCCCACCAGGAAATTTCCCTGTAAGGTCTATGGCCAATCCGCCCCTGGCCTGTGCACGTGCCAATGTAAGACTGGATAGTAGAGCTTCAGTGGAGATAAAGTATCGTACTTACTGCTCTTAAAAACAGAAAATCTAAATATCAGAGGAACAGACTGTAGGGGCCTATTAAAGAAGCACGCCGAGAAAATGTTTTGATCCTTTTGTAATGTACATCAAGTAAATAGTAGTGTCGTCAATTTTCTTACCAATAGCTTTATTCCTGGTTTATTTGCCTCCGTTCCTCTATAGCAGGCATGCTCAACCTGCGTCCCTCCAGCTGTTGTAAAACTACAACTCCCACAATGCCCCGCTGATAGCTGTTCGGGCATGCTGGGAGTTGCAGTTTTGCAACAGCTAGAGGGCCGCAGGTTGTGCACCCCTACTCTATAGGAAGTCATACAGAGAATGACTTCCGGACCACATTAAAGACCCGGGGGAGATTTATCAAACCTGGTGCTTAGAAAAATTGCCTTAGTTGCCCATAGAAACCAATCAGATCCCACTTTTTATTTTTCAGAGCTCCTTTGGAAAATGAAAGGATCAATCGGATTGGTTACAATGAACATTCCAAGAATGCAGGTTACATAGTACAATGGAGGCCTATAAATCAGGAATCATAGGCCGTCATTTTACACTGCCTCATCCTAAATTAGGTGTGTCCTCATTTGCTCCAGCAAACTGCTGAAAGTGAAGATAAATGTGTCTGGCCTGCTGGCCCTATCCCCTCCCTTTGCCATTCCCCCTTTTTGGGAAAGGGAGGTGTAAAAATGCCTCTTGTAACAAAATTTGTCCTAAGGGCCGTTTAACACGGGGTTTGCAACATTGTGTCCGTCGGAAAACTGGCACAAGGAGATGAAACATCTGCTTGGTGAGAAAATGAATGGCACTATTTATCTGATGTACATTACGGTTGGATCAAGAGAAATACATTTTTTTTCCGGGGTGCTTCTTTAATTATCTGAACTTTTAGCCCCAATACATAGACATTCAATGGCAATCGTGCTGGCTTCTTGGATACCTTCCTAATAGAACAGACTCCTCAAACATATGAAGGAAGACACGTAGGTGCAACCAGTATATGATCTGCAAAGATAAGGGATGGAAATAAATTACCTTTGGGTTATCTATAATAGGCGACACAATGAGATCAGAGTCTGTCAATATAAGCCGTTTTATCTTCTTCTCAAGATCCTCCTGATCTGTGCACATACTCTCCACCTAGAAAAGTAGACAAATACATGTCACAGTACAGAAAAACTAAAAAAAATTAAAAGTCTCAAGTAATTAGCAGAAAAGAATCTTAAAGGGCATCTGCCAGCAGATTTGTACCTAGGAAACTGGCTGACTTGTTACATGTGCGCTTGAAAGCTGAAGACATCAGTGTTGGTCCCATGTTTATATGTGCCCGCACTGCTGAAAAATGAAGTTTTAATATATGCAAATGAGCCTCTAGGAGCAACAGGGGCGTTACCGTTACACCAAGAGCCTTTACTCTCCCTGTAACTGCTGTGCCCTCCGCACTTTGATTGACAGGGCCAGGCAGTGTAAATGTGATCACCCCTGGTCCTGTCAAACGGCGCAGCAGATCCAGAGAGAGCAGAGGGTTTATGTGTACCGGTAACGCCCCTGTTGCTCCTAGAGGCTTATTTGCATATAATAAAACTTCTTTGTTCTCAGCAATAGAGACACATGAACACGGGACCAACACAGATGCCTTTAGCTGCCAAGCGCACATACAACAGGTCAGCCATATGTAGAAATCTGCCGACAGATGCCCTTTAAAGGGTTTCTGTCACCAGATTTAACCCTATTAAACTGGCTGACATTAGCGATGTGCTAATGTCAGCAGACCCTAACTCTAGACCTAGTGGACCGTGTGAAAATAGCAGGATTTTATTTTATTATTTTTATTTTTTTTACATATAGACAGGGAAATGGGAGAAAAGTAAAATTGCCAAAAATAAAAAACAAAATAAATATTAATATAGAAAATTAATTTAAACTATAGGTCATTCCATTTAAAGGGTTTCTGTCACCAGATTTAACCCTATTAAACGATGTGCTATTGTCAGCAGACCCTAACTCTCCTAATCTTATGCTTCTGGATGCCCCCATTACTGCACAATTTTAACTTTTATAATATGCTAATTAGCCTCTAGGAGCGGTGGGGGGGCATTGCTCCTGCTCCTAGAAGCTCTGTTCGCCCACCTCAAGTCATGCCCTGCCGTCCTTGATTGACAGGGCCAGCAGTCGTCTTCTCCAGCCGGCCCTGTATACTGGATAAATCTCACGCATGCGCAGTCCCAGCACACAGGGCCGGCAGGAGGAGACGAGCGCTGGCCCTGTCAATCAAGGACGGCAGGGTGTGACTTGAGGCCCCCCACCGCTCCTAGAGGCTAATTAGCATATTATAAACATTAAAATTGTGCAGTAATGGGGGCATCCAGAAGCATAAGATTAGGAGAGTTAGGGTCTGCTGACAATAGCACATGATTTAATAGGGTTAAATCTGGTGACAGAAACTCTTTAAAGGGAATGACCTATAGATTAAATCAATTTTCTATATTAATATTTATTTTGTTTTTTATTTTTGGCAATTTTACTTTTCTCCCATTTCCCTGTCTATATGTTAAAAAAATAAAAATAATAAAATAAAATCCTGCTATTTTCACACAGTCCACTAGGTCTAAAATATGTCAAGACGTCCTGTTCTCCAAGAGCAACCACGTGGGCCATAGACATAATGGACAGAAGATTGCCTCATTGACCTCTAGGCAAGATCTGTGACCTGTGCAGAGGTCAGGAGGAGTAGATAAGTTGTGATATCACCTATTGTGAAGGGTGGATTCTACGTTATCTATACAGAGGTGATATCTGTCATTGTAATTCTGCCTGTGATGATAAAGGGGTGATTACTGAAAAGTTACCTGTACAAAACAGAAAGACTTGACATTCATAAGCCCTCGTGGGCAATGCAAAAACTGCATGGTATTTTATTAAATTTAGACAGTGACATGGGAAATAAAAATTATCACCAAAAATAAAAAATTATGTTTAACATTAAAACGTGATTTAATCAATAGGCAATTTTCTGAAGACACATTCCATTTAAAGTGGCTAAGGAAAAGGTAGTACTGACACTTGAAAGAGGCAGACAATTATGGTTGTAAGGCGCCATTCACATGAACATATCTGTTTTGTGGTCCGCAAATCGCGGATCCACCAAATACAGACACGGTCCGTACACATTTTATTTGTGCATATTTTGCGGGCATATTCTATCTTTTAACTTGCCCGCAAAATGCAAACCCATTTAAGTCAATGGGTCCACAAAAAATGCAGATGCAACACGAACAGCATGCGTATTTTGCGGATCTGCGATTTGCAAATGTAAAAACCGATACAGTGGTGTGCAAGAGGCCTAAAAGTGTAGAAAGTCATATTTTACTAGTTTTATTATTACAACTGCCTGAAGCACCATTTCCTTTTTTGTTTTCAGCTGCTTTCTGCCGTCCTAGAAGGGGTTTCTTTTCGGTATAGGTCTGGTACATATGGCGTAAGATACTGGTAAGAAAATGACCTTCACTACAGAATACATCATGTACCTTTCTAGCAGGTCAGAGAACAACGTTTTTTTTTTTGGGGGGGTGGGAACACAATAATTAGTGATTATGGATAATCACCACAGCAGCAGCAATAACATATATGAAAATTGAATTTTGAGTGACCCTGGGTTCAGACCTGAGCGTTCTAGAAACGAGCGTTTTACGCGCGTTTTTGTCGCGCGTATTACAGCGCGTTTTTGCAAATAGGAAACACGCGTCGTACGCGCGTTCGTGTGATTGACTACTGTGGTGTCAGTCACAATACGCACGTAAAACGCTGTAAAACGCTCAGGTGAGAACCATGCCCAGGCTTGAAGTCAAGTGGGCAGCGGCCTCCTTGCTTCAAGCCGCGGTAACCCGCCCCTTCCCTTCGCTGTGACTGACAGCCGGCTGTCAGTCTCCGCAAAGGGGCAGGGAAGGGGCGGGTTACCGCGGCTTGAAGCAAGGAGGCCGCTGCCCACTTGACTTCAAGCCTGACGTGAGGAGCGCGCCGGCCGGGGATAAAAGATCATTTTCTGAGCTTTTACTGCATCTGACTTATGAAACACACGGATAATTAGAAACACGCTGCTGGATACTGTCAGGTGCTGCCGGCAGCATGGGGTGGTTTCTGGAGGCGACAGGTTCCCTTTAAGATCTTCACCTCACTAAATACTCTATTAGGGGACCAGGCGCATGGCAGGTTATATCGTACATTATAAATTATAGCTTATACTTTCTGAAACTTGGGTCATTTTTTGAAACATATTAACCAGTTTATTTTGGGGAAATTAATGGTCCTATGTTCCTTGCATATTAGTATTAATAGTATCACTCCCATTTTGTTACAAAACTGTAAATCACTGATAGGAGGAAAGAAGAGGAAATCATTATGTCTGCAAGCAATGGTAAATACATACATATATAAAATAGCTAAATGAAATATAATTATGGTTTATGATTCATTTTGGTAGAAAATACTTTTTTATGATGTCCCTACTCAGCATTGCATAATCCGTTACATCCAGTAAAAGGTGCAACAGTGACACCTGCAGCACGGCTGAAGGTACTGCCTCCCATCCCACCCAGGTCGCTCCGAACCTACAGTATAGCACTCAGGGAAAACAGGCGGAAATATCAGATTATTCACTAATATATATATATATAATGTATTGCTGATGGCCAGCAGTTTCATTTCACAATCTATTCTTAAGGGAAAGCAAGCAGCAAAATGTATAGACAGCTTAGACCAAACAGATCCATATCAATTCATCAATTTATGGTTTCCTATATTCTATGAATGTTGGCCGCAGTGCATGGGAGATCCTTCCCCCCTCCAGTCCTAGATATTCTTGCTGTGGGTGAGATCTGGCAATCAAGCTGGCCAGGGGAGCTGCTGGATACCCTGAGGAGCACATTGTGTAGCACGGACAGTGTCTGGCATTGTCATGTTGGAAAACCATGTCTCCTAAGGCCTAGTTCACACGTGTGAGCCAAAACCAGAACTCGATCCTACTCAAAGACCAGGTATAATGGAATGATTAGCCATTGAGAAGAAGCAGAAGATCAGCTCACCTGATCGAGATGAAATAACACTCCGTGCACAAAAGCAGGGCTGACTCTCTGAGGTAAACATCCAATATAAGGTGAAGTGGCCCAGCACTCAATAAAGGGCGCCATTTAAAATACCGAGAGTGGCTGTAGCTGCTGGCCAATGAAAATAATTAACCCCTAAACGTATGATCGAGGCACCTGAGGGGTTAAATGACAGGGTTCCGCAGGATCGCCGTTATTGCGGCCGGATGCCAGCTGTATGACACAGCCAGCAACCGCCGCATATGGAGCGGGCTCACAGCAGCAGTCCACTGCATTCATTTGCATTTAGGGGTTAATTATTTTCATTGGTGGCGCAGTGGCAGCTTCAGAGCACCCTCACGTTATAATTGGTGGCAGTGGCGGCCGCGTCACAGTGGGGACCCCCTCCCTTCTTCACTGTGCTGTCGATGAGAACACGGCACGCGCTGAAAGATACTAAGCTGCGCTAATGTATTGAGAGAAAGCAAATTCTGGCATCGTATTGATGTGGGTGAAAAACTATCGATTGGGTATCGAAAGTTCAATAGCGGTACAACCCTACTGCCTGGCCCTGGTAATCAAAGTGCAGAGGGCAACGCCCCCGTTGCTCCTAGAGGCTCATTTGCATATATTAAAACATCATTTTTCTCAGCAGTGCAGGCACATATAAACATGGGACCAACACAGATGCCTTCAGATGCCAGGTGCACATGTAACAGGTCAGCCAGTGTCATAGGTACAAACCTGCTGACAGATGCCCTTTAAGATTTTCAGGTTTTCCATTTTCCAGTAGTGCATATTTAAAGAGGTTGTGTAACAACAAAGTGTTATTTTTTATCCTCCTCTCTATAATGTAGGCTATGTAATCATCATTTATCTTTGTTTGAGTCTTCTCTGGTGTCACTTTCTCCTTTTATCTAGTTTTTATCGTTCTTGTACCTCTCTCCACTTAAACCCCTGCTTGTTTAGTTCCTGTTTGAGCTTGCAACCAGACCTCCCAGGCATAGCTTGGCTGTTTTACCAAACCACAGCCCCACTCCAAGAACAGCCTCCTGCTTCTTATACCTCCTACACCTACTCATGTCCAAGATCCGGAAACGCGTCAACACTTCAGTTAATTGGTCAGTTATTTCCATCAGTAATTGTGAAGCCTACTCAGAGATCAGGTATAATGGAAAGATCTGCACCTGTTCCGTGTTTTTGACCCAAACCTGGTTTTTCGCTTACAATAAAGGTCCATTCACACGTCCGTGTGTGTTTTGCGGATCCACTGATCTGCGGATCCACAAAACACGGACATCGGCGATGTGCTTTTCGCAATTTGCGGACCGCACATCGCCAGCACTACACAGAAAACGCCTTTTCTTGTCCGCAATTGCGGACAAGAATAAGACATGTTCTATTTTTTTTTAGGGAACGCGATTGCAGACCCGGAAGTGTGGATCCGCATTTGCGGACCCGGGCGGGACATCGTCTGTCCCCATTGAAATTAATGGGCCCGCAATTCATGCTGAACGGAATTGCGGACATGTGAATGGACCCTAACTAATGGAAATAACTGATCAAACAACTGAAGTGTGAACTCAGCCTTAGCTGTTCGGCCTCATTTACACCTCATTCGTCACAGGACAGTGAGCACCCTGCTTGCTGCTCCGTAGAGTGCGGATTTACGTCCCAGCCTCTATAGTGCATATTCATACTGCTTGTGGGGGAGATATATCGCTGGTAACTTTTTCTGACCTACAGTAACCGATGCTGGACTGTCAGGAACAAGCAGGCGCACTGCGGTCAAGAACTGATGAGATTGCTTGACTTACTGACCACAAGTAGTACTTTTGTATGGGCAGCGCAAGCGCAGTGATTGCCCGCTAAGATAGCAGCGGTGCAGGTGCCTATCGGCAGTTCAGACGAAGCGGTGTAGAGCTGAAAGAGGTACTCTTCGCATCTGCATGTCTGTTCCGTGCCATCCGCAAAATTATACAATATGTCCTGTTCTTGTCCGCATTACGGATAAGGATAGGACTATTCTGTTAGGGGTTGGATGTTCCGTTCCACAAAATGCGGAATGCACACACCCTGTACTCGTGTTTTGCGAACCGCAAAAAAGCCAACAGTCATATGCATGAGCCCTTAGAAAAAAAAAAGAGTTGTAGCATGTCACATGACCCCACTTGGAATAAGGGAAACGCCGCTAGACAGGTAATAACTTGACATTAGTAAAACAATAGTTATAGATATTGTAGTTGATGTAAAGGTACTTGTAGAAAGGTGAACAACCCCCTGTGTTTCCCCTATAATATATACTGAGTATATATTAAAGAGGACCTGTCACCACTCCTGACATGCCTGTTGTAATAGCTACATACATTCCCCGTGTAATAACAATTCTGGAGCATCTATTCTGACGATTCTATGTTGTGCCGTTCCTTTATTATTCCTGCTAGAAGTTTACAAATAAACTGCCAGCAGTCTGCAGCAAAGGTACTGCTGGGTGTTACCAGTGGTGGGTGTGTCCAACTCTGTCCAATCAGTGTTGCTCTTGTCAGACTGTGCAGAGACCCACCCCCAACTGGTAACACCCATCTGTACCTTTACTGCAATCTGCTAGCAATTCACTCATAACTTCAAGTAGAAATAATAAAAGAATGGCACAACATGGGGGTGCAAGTAGTTACTAACACTGACGTATCTGGAGAGGTGACAGGTCGTCTTTACATTACTGTTAGATCAGGCAAAACAAAACTATTTTTTAACTAGAGTAATTTTTTTTACAACTTGCTCCGGTGTGTAGATAATTTGATGACCTTTTAGGGTCCTTTTACAGAGACCGATAATAATCAGGCCGTTTGTATAAACGTCCTTCCCGATTCTTGGCCTGTGTAAAAGGTTCAGGCGATCGCCCCAGGAAACGCTTGCTCATTGGGTGATAGCGTCTTTCAGCTAGTACCAAATCGGTTTCCTGTGCAGCACTTCTCCCTGTGCCCAGAAAGAATGATTTCCTATGGGGACAAGCGATCGCTGTGGTGACCGCCTGTCCCTATAGAGCGAAGGTCATTCTACAAGTATATGCCGTCCTCATCCCTGCTGACAATCAGGAAATTATTGTGAACTTCTGGGTCATTCCAAATAACTCCACGACTTCATATTTTTGTATGTAATAAAGATTATGTTGTTCATGCACTTAGATGTGGGGTGTTAGTTTTAGGGTTTACACTATGACATCCTGTGATAGGGGTTTCGTTGTTTATGTAATCAGGGTGTTCATTCCCGACTCCGTTCCCGAGGTTTACTATGATATTTCATCAAGAGTCCCTGTCAGATCTGCTGCCAGGTCCGATTGCTGCAGCAATGCTCCCCGTGTACAACCGAGCTCAGAAAGAGCAGAGATTTAAATGTATAAATGACACGTTTTACTGAATCTTTTCCCACAAAACTATGGGGCACATTTATTAGGACT
Organism: Bufotes viridis; assembly: GCA_033119425.1. Classification (NCBI taxonomy): domain Eukaryota; kingdom Metazoa; phylum Chordata; class Amphibia; order Anura; family Bufonidae; genus Bufotes; species Bufotes viridis. Next base: position 149,226,838 of record CM065593.1, on the reverse strand, counting down.
GGCGTTTTAGATGTTGGTCTTAATAAAGGCCCATAGCTGGCGGTGGTTATGCCGAAGTTATGAAGAGGTGCACGCCTCTCCATCACTCCGGCGCATCCAGCGCCAGTTCAAAATGTAAGACAAAATTCCGAGCAGTCTAACATTTAGACCATTTTCTATGCCTAAAACAGGCGTAAAAAATGGTGAATGAGACGGGCCTTCCAGCCTGTCCCTTTCCCCATACACACATTTTTGGACCTGGCGTGAGTGGTGCGAAGCAGCGCCTAACTTGGGCGTATTTCAGAATAGTAAATGACTCCCTATATTACAATCTGCTCGGCTCCTCCTGCTCTATAACATGCTGCCTGCAGGTTACACTGCATTTTGAAGTGTCACGTTCTCTTTAACTTTGTGTACATGAATTGTAAAATATGCCACAGAGCATAAAATAAATGAACCTCATAAGCAAGCACAAATCATAAAATCACATATTAAACAAAAAGTGGAAACCATACCATGACCTTCGGAGCATCTGCTGTGGCTAGCACAGACTGCTGGGCTGTATCTTTCTGCTGGGGTAGTCGGACGCCTTTGGTTGTAGCAGTGCTCGCCCTTGGGGTGGTATATGAGCTGCAAAATGTTCATAAATTATCATCTAGCACATCTAAAAAGCTCATCCTGTGTGTCCGGATAAATGGTGTGCATTACATAATCAGTAAATCATAGCCAAATGCTTTCTATTGAAATTATGGCGTACAGCTGTCAAAGCGGATTTGTCATCAGACTATGATACTCTAAGTATGGGGACATTTGTCATTTCGGAGACCAAAGTACTTAACCGTACAGTGGGGCAGACTTACTAATCCTGTCTAAAACAAAGACAATGTAAACTTAGGCTATTTTCACACTAGCGGCAGGACGGATCCGACAGGCTGTCCTGCCGCCAGTTCAAGTGTGTTGCCGGACTGCCGCTCTATCCCCATTGACTATAATGGGGGCGGGGGCGGAGTTCCGGCACAGCACGGCAGCGCATGGCGAGAGGCCGCCGGAATAAAACTACGACATGTCCGACATTTAGTTCGGCGGTATCTCGCCGTGCACTGCAGCGCTGCGCCGGAACTCCGCCACCGCCCCCATTATAGTCAATGGGGAAGGAGCGGCAGTCCGGCGACACACTTGAACTAGCGGCATGACGGATCCGACAGGCTGAACAGTCTGTCGGATCCGTCCTGCCGCTAGTGTGAAAATAGCCTTAGACAGGCAGTCTAAATGTTTGCCAGATTATTCAAGGTGCTGATGCTGGATGATAAATCTGGCGCACCTTTCGACTATCTATGAATTTACATGGGCCCATTCACAGGCAATTATCGGGAATGAACCAAATGTTCCAAAAAATTGCCTGACCGTGAGTAGCGGTGAGAGCTGCACTTACATGCTGCAATCATCACCTCTGTATAGTGACTCAGGGGCATGTGAATTTTCAGTTCCAATTATTGGCCCAAGGGTCTTAACTTTGCGACAGAATTTTGGTGCAAAAGGCACATATTAAAGAAACACTCCAGGATTTTTTATCTTTGCCTGTATAGTGCAGGATAGGCCATTATTAAATAATAAGATAGAGTCTGTGGTGTATGCTTTGTGTATACATGTTTCATTTGATGTTTAATTTGTGGGATGTCAGCTATCTTGATTTCTTCTTCCTAATTTTTCCATCATTTCTGGATTTGCAGAAACAGAGGGGCCAGAGTCCACCACAATGCACTGTTCTCAAAGGGAAGCCATGACAGACCAGTGACACACAGTTGGTGTCCCCTCACATTGCAAGGTCTCCATAATTTCCTGTGTGATATAGCTAGAGCCAGTCTGCCCTGTCAGCTATTACATGCAGGAGGCAGGGAGACCAGTGTGAAGCTATATCTCATACGACTATACTGGAGAGTCAGCACAAACAGATGGCATAGGCAGGCAGAGTGAGCCAGGTTCATATAACTGTATACACTCACCTACTATACCCTTCTAGGTCTTGTGCAGTGAGGAGCTCAAACATTGCATATTTTGTTTAATAGTTTGAGGTGCCATTGGAGCTCATATGAGAATATACCTGTCCGCATGCTATGCTATCTTGACACTCCGTGGGTTGTGTCAAGCATTACATACCAGCTCCTCTAACGTGAATGGGATTGAGCTGCAATACCACACATAACTCACGGACAGGTCTGGTGCTGTTTTTGACATAAAGCAGCCATTTCTTTCTAATCCAGTACAACTCCTTTAAGGAAGTAGGAGGTATGGCACTGCCAGAACAGTCTGCCAGGAAAGTACAGCTGTCCTGCAGAGCTGCAGAAAACGTGGCTTCTGCTTTATGCTCTCTCTTGAAATAATCAGTAAAATGACTATTATAAAGACCAGAAGTATTATTATTATTATTTACCTTAATGAGAAAATTGCTTCATTTGATTCTCCATCCAGAGCACTTTTGGGTCTTAAATGTGCAGGATTTTCTACATAGGAAAGAAGAAAAAACAGGCAAAATGAAACCTAATTTTAATAAAAATCTTAATCAATACTACAAAATTATGTCAATATGACAATCTAGAATTGGCAATATAAGGCAAAATGAGACATGGCAACTTCCAGTTCAACAATTGTCACATTTCCCCTCTGGTGTCACATCCAGGGCCATCAAAAAAGATCAGATAGAAAAAAAATCCAACCCATTGAATCCTTCTTTCTCCTGGCAGGAGCTCTTTGCCTGCAGGCACCATCATTACATTGTTGGCCGATCCCCTCAAAATCAGTGGAATCGACCAACAAAAATCGAATGTACATGGTCGCATACGTCCTCAAAGTCAGATCTACATTTACAAACAGAGTTGGCAATACAGACCAATCTTAAATGACTTGAGTAAGTTTCCCGGAGTGTCAGGTCTGTCCGTGGCGTCACTCTCAGCATCTTCCATATTTATCCTGCCATGATAAAAGAAGAAACGCCTGTTATAGAGATACTAGAGAATGAAATAAAAGCAATATAACTCAGCACCCTATAATCTAGAAAAATTAGCAGATCTGCAGAATAATCTAGACAAGGACAGAGATTTGATCTGTCCGTAGAATAGTTTGATCACTAGGGGCCCCATAGCTGGGACTCCCCAAGAGCACAGGAACGGGTCTCAAGTCCCACGTACGTAATCACTGCACCACCACAGCGAGGAGGAGTTTAAATGGAGCTGTGGACACGCATAAATCCTGCTGCTCTGTTTAATGTCTGTGGGGCTGACAAAAACTGGTGTCATACCGGGCTGTATCAGTTAGTCCCATAGACCTGGAATGGAGTAGCACTGCGCATGCTTGACTGCCACTCCACTAATGAGGTCAGGCAGTATGAAGGAACGCAGGACTCAGGACCCCCGTTCTAGTTATCAGCTGGGGTCTCAGAATCAGAGTTTTATCATGTCTTTTGTGAGATATGGATAACCCTTTTAAAATGCCTATAGCACCTGTCCGACCTCCCACCTGCTTTTTGAGACTTTTCTGACCCTCATACCTTTTATATACCATGTGAATGCCCCTAGAGTTCACCGACTATGAATCAGTGTATCAAAAAATTATCTCCATAAATCTCCATTTATCCTCTAAATAGTTCACCAGAATATGATGGGTGCGGGTCCGACATCTGGGACCTCCACCAACCAGCTGTTTGAGAAGGCAACGGAGCTTTTCCTAGGCCAATGATGATACGTTCATCTCTCACGTGGCCTAGGCGCAGCTCGGCCCCATAGAAGGGAATGGGACTGAGCTGCAATACCCAGCACAGTCGCTATACGATGTACGGCACTGTGCTTGGTGAGTTGTGAGAAGGTAGTGGTGCTCACAGGAGCGCCGATGCCTTCTCAAAACAGCTGATTGGCGGGGGTCCCAGGTGTGGGACCCCCACGATCAGAAACTGATGACCTATTCGGAGGATAGGTCATCAGTGTTAAAAAAAAAAATTGGAAAACCCTTTTAAGAATTATGGAGGCCACTTTGCGCTTGGGAAATTTCAGTGGAGCAGAATTCTTTGTACCCTTCTTCAGATCTGTGCCACCACACAATCCTGTTTCTGGGCTCTACAGGCAGTCCTCCTAATGGCTTGTGTTTTGCTCTGATATGCATTGTCTGCTGTGACCCTTACATAGATAGGGTTGTGTCTTTGCAAATCATGTCCAATTAAGTGAGTTTACCGTGGGTGAACTCCAAGTCAAGGCATAGAAACATCTCAAAGATGATCAAGAGAAATGTGGAGGCCTCCAGGGCTAAATTTCAAGAGTCATAACAAAGGGTCTGAATGCTTAAAGGATAACTGTCACATTTAGACCCAAATTTCAGTTTTCATATATGTAGTTACTAATATGATAATATTCCTGAATCAATAACTATTAGACTTACTTACCCCTTATTTAATAAGATTCAGCCCTTAGCAACCAGTCTGCATAAAACTGCAATTTCACTATTCTGTTAAGATGGCCGCCCTCAGCCCTGAGGCTAATCCATAGGACACCTGCAGTGAAGTTAGTGAAGACCAGCTCTGTATAAGGGGGTCTTGCAGTGAAGTTCCCAGGTCTGGCTGAAGCCTGTAGTTCTCCTACAAGCTCTCCTCTTATCAGATAAGGCTGTCATTTATACACTGAGCAGCCCCATATCTTCTCTGAGCTGTATATTCTCCAGAACTGCTAAGGGAGTGTCTGCCAAGCACAGACATGTGGAGAAGTTCACACACACAGCCCAGCACTGTTATCTCCTGTCAGGAAGAACCTGGCTTTTTATACATTCCCTTACAATGTTGACTCACTATCAGTTCCCAATGCACGCAGCGTGCTCCGTCCTCATCTGGTAGACGGAAGGAGCTTAACAACCAGATTTTATCTCAGGTAAATATAGCCAATACTGGGGACTTTTAGGTGGCTTTTAGGGGTTATTTATTTAAGAATCAGAAATTAAAACAGGGCCAATAAGGTAATATTAATCACCAGAATCCAATAGTAAAAAAAAAAAAAATTTGACAGTTATACTTTAAGTCCAGGCAAAATTGTAGTTTATTTTTTATAAATTTGAAAACATTTCTCAAATTCAGTTTTCTCATTTACCGAGTGCAGATTGATCAGGGAATTTTTTTAATTTTAGCCCAAGGCCGCAACATAGCAAAATTTGAAAAAAGTGAACGGGTCTGAAGACTTTTCAAATACACTGTATATGATGGATGAAAAATTATTTTCCTTTTTATCTGATACCCAAGACAAATTTGGGCAAATCTGGTCCCCATGGCTGGCCTTAGCATCGAGCAGCCCCAGCAGACTTCTTTTGCCTTGTTCCCTGAGGGCCTCGCCTTTTTTTTTTTTACTCTTTTTTTCACTTTTCTCATGATTATTCTTGTGAAGAGTTCTCCTCTGCTTTACCCCTGTTCCTCCTAAATATGGTTTGCACATCACTGCCTGGCCACTTGATCAAGTTTACTCGTCTCAGAAAAAAAGTTGAAAAATAAGTGGGAATTACCCCGCCATGTAATTAGTTATGTCACATATGCCATATTGTACTTTGTATTTTTTATATTAATGTTGATGAGGGTTTAACCCCTTAGCGCACCCTGACAAACATGTACGTCACAGATGCACATAGACAGCATGCAGTGGGCTTAGGGGCTGAGCCCAATCCTTACATGGCAGGTGCCACCTTTGCTATATATTTGGCCCCTACTTGATAACTCTTGCAATGGTCACTTTTTGTCGACTGCAGACCTCTACACAAAGCCCAACAGGGAGAACCAGAGCGGCCGAGCTGGATCTAATAGGTTAGCAGTCCCACAGAGTATTTTTCATAAACGTCCACTAGATGGCGACAGAACTAAGAATACTGTGATAGCTTGTTCAGTAAATTTACTTGTAATCTCTGGACAATGTCTCCTGAGCTCAGCAGAGCAGAATAAAGTAAATGGTAAAATGTTCTTCGACTACATTCCAGGAAACATGGAACAAACATGTAGAAATGTTAACATTTTGTTAGCTCCATCTACAATCCCTTATAATGATCCCAACCTGGAATCCTGGACTCCAGCCACGAGACGATGTGTTTGCAATCAGCTCAACACAGGCCATGCTTGAGGCACAGAGGAAAGATATCTCTCTGAATCATTGGGCGCTATTATACCGCTCACTCTGCGGGCGTGACAAGCACCGACTGCATCGGCTTATTACCGTAGTCGTTCCTCTCCCATTTACTGCTAGAGAGGGAGAAGTGCTTCCAATAATCGTGCATCTTTCATTGTGATGAAAGATTTAAGTCAGCTAACGGACAGGCTGGTTTATCAGCTGATCAGAGGCATGATTACACAAATCTCATGTACACTGCGGATTTTTACTGTGTGGAAATTGACCTGCATTGCGGATTTCAACATAAACAGCATGTCAATTCTGTTTGTGGTTTTGCAGATTACCGTACACCCTTTTCAATAGAAGCGTGATATCTGCAGCAAAACGACATCAAATCTGCGCCATAATCTGTAATTAGACATTGCAGATATGCTGCAGAAACGCACACATTTGTGCGGATCTGATGTGTGTTCACCTGCACTCGTGTGTAGGTGGCCTAAGAGAGACACAGGTTGGAGAACACTGCTTTACAGACTGTAATCCCTATACATAGCCTAAAAGGCCGGGTTCCTCTCTGACGGAATGCTCTGACACAAAGTAAGGGTCCATTCACACGTCCGTAAGTGTTTTGCGGATCCGCAAAACATGGACACCGGCAATGTGTGTTCCGCACCCGTTCTGCAAAATTGCGGAACGGATGCGGACCCATTTTGCAGAAATTTGCAGAAAATCTGCAAAAATAGGGGACTTTTTTTCTGTGTCCGTCAAAAGGCTGGTGGTATTTAAAGAGGACTTTCATCAGGCTAAAAAATGTGTACTAAGTATGCTGACATGTAGAGCAGCGCCCAGGGATCTCCCTGCACTTACTATTATCCCTGGGCGCCGCTCCGTTCTCCCGGTATGTCCTCCGTTATCTTCTGGGACTTGGTTATACTAGGAGGAGCCTAGTATCACTTGGTTATAGTAGGCGTATCCCAGGCTGTAGCGCTGGCCAATCGCCGTGCACAGCTCATATCCTGGGAGGTTTTTTTTCTCCCACGCTGTGAGCTGAGCGCTGTGATTGGCCAGCGCTACAGCCTGGGATACGCCTACTATAACCAAGTGATACTAGGCTCCTCCTAGTATAACCAAGTCCCAAAAGATACCGGAGCCTATACCGGGCGAACGGAGCGGCGCCTAGGGATAATAGTAAGTGCAGGGAGATCCCTGGGCGCCGCTCTACATGTCAGCACAGTTAGTACACATTTTTTAGCCTGATGAAAGGTCCTCTTTAACTAGATTATTTTGGTGGTAATTATCATTTTACAGCCCCCAGTAATTTCTGGCAATTAGTTCTTATCAGTATATTGAGCTATGGACATGTATTACTTACAATCTTTATCATTCAATATAGTTTTCCAATTCGTCCGTAAAAAATGTTGGCTGTCTGTATTTTTGAGATAAGTTGTCTGGAATTGTAACTAAACAATATATATTTACTAATAATATAAAAAAAAAAACTTATCCCATACAGTGAATGGCGTAACAAGGGAAAAAAATGGCCAATTTGGCGTTTTTTCAGCACTTTACTTCCCCAAAAAATTAAATTGTCCTGCAAAAAATGAGCCCTCACACATTTCCATAGACATAACTATAAAAAAAAGTCTATCGCTCTATACCTCAGGGTGCTGACATCCGGGACATCTTTGTCACCACCCGAAAATGCATCTTTCCAGAAAGAATGGCTCAATAACTCAATCCAGGTACATCTAGAAGACATGAAGACAGCTTCATTACTAGATAAGGAAAAGAATTAAGCACTTTTTCATGGATACATTTTTAAAACTGAAGTGATTTTGTGTATGCGGCCTTATCTGAGAGAGTGAGAAGCTGGTCTCTGCGGTATATATAATATGGTGGTGGAGTTCTGAGTAAAAAGCAGAGTAAAACCTCACAGGACTCCTAGGAAAGACAGAGTCCTGAGAACTGACCTGAGACAGAGACCTGAGAAGTGATTTTCTGTGACCTGAGAAGTCATTTTGTGTATGCGGCCTTATCTGAGAGGGTGAGAAGCTGGTCTCTGCGGTATATAGGTATATATGATATGGAGCTGGATTTCTGAGTAAAACGTCATAGGACTCCTAGAAAAGACGGATACCACTGCCCACACACAGTGACTCTATATACACACTGATACAGGAAGGGCTGTCACTCACTGAATGTAGGAGGAGTAAACAGGACTCCCAGTGTCTCTTAGGAGTCCGGTCAGGATTTACTCTACTTTTTACTGAAGCTGAAAAATAACTTGCATCTTTCCATATTGTGTTCTAAGAACAACCTCTATGGACACACATAAGTAAGTTTAGACCCCTCTTGCTGTTATAGTCTTTGAAATACAGTAAGGAAATAGTGGGGGGGAACAAAACAAAAGACAAAAGAGGGGGATACTGAGCCCTAAACTGAAGAAGAGATCATTTATTAGGTAAAAAGATAAAACAAGGGAACAGGGTAACGCGTTTCAAGGGGGGTCTTCCCTATTCATCAGATACAGTAGTATCATCAAATTCAATAGTAACAAAGTAAATCCTACAAAGCTTGATCTGCAAATCTGCACTGATTCCACAGCAAAATCCCATCCACGTGTGCTGTACTGTAAATTACTGTGGCATCGCAAATCCACCACATCTGAACTCACCAATAATACTATTTTAGTTTAACCCTTGTTATTCAAATATCAGAATACCAATACCTACCGCTTTAGAGGGTCCTTCTGTAGCAGGCCAGTAAGTAATGACTGGAACTCTGGAGATGGCTTAGCAGATGATGGCCCTGGTCCGAATTATTTAGAAGAGAAATAAAGAAACAGGTGAAGAACAATTCTCACATAAAACTGGACAGATTAGGTAGACTGGACGGACAGATTTAGAAAGCAAGATAGATTTGATTTTTAGAGCAAAGATATCGCAGCATCCTCGACAGATCCAATAAAGAAGTGTTTTATTAGTTCATGAGGATGGAATATTTTAGTCCGCTCACAGGACCATGCTCATTGAATAACACCGTACCGCACATGTGCTAGTTTCCATGCCATGCTCAATGGAGGTGGCTGATGGAGAGGTCTAGTTACGTGCCTGTCCAACAGCAGCCAAAGAGACTGGAGCGCTGTACGTATCAGGGCGCCAGCGATTGGCCGCGGAGGATGATGGAACATTTTAGTCCGCTCACAGGACCATGCTCATTGAATAACACTGTACCGCACATGTGCTAGTTTCCATGCCATGCTCAATGGAGGTGGCTGATGGAGAGGTCCAGTTACCTGCCTGTCCAACAGCAGCCAAAGAGACTGGAGCGCTGTACGTATCAGGGAGCCAGCGATTGGCCGAGGAGGATCTCAGCACTGATCCACTTCTAACAGTAAGTTGGTCATAGTGCTGTATCTAGCAAATTTGTGAAAGTTTTAGGCCATGCCCCTCTCAGTAAACGGTGCCCACTTTTTCAACTTTGGTGAGTACCATGTAAACAAAGCGGGTTTTTTGCGCATTTTTTAGTGAATTTTTGCAGAAACAGCAAATAAATAAACGGCCAAAAAACTTGCAAAGCTGTTCACACATTTCCACCAAGTCTTTGAGAAGTTACAAAGCATTACTAGTAGCATACTACAGTCAGTAATCACTACGTCGATAAAGATCTCAGCAGCCTGCAAGATACATCTAGTGGCATGTTGGGTGCAACAAATCTAGTTGAAATAATATACCTCGCGGTGGACTAAAATCCTCATTGACAATTTTCTCTACCAGTTCTGAGAAGCTTTCGGAGAAAAACGGCGGACGCCCTGCAATGTGAATGAAGGACATAAAAATGTTAGGATGAATGAGATGAGAAACATTGTAAAAACTCTGCTATGCAGGTTTGTATTACTGGTTAAGATGTAAAGGGGTTGTCGGAGTTAAAACTCGAGCAGCTGTTTAAATGCTCTTGAAAGTGAAGGATCCCATACTTACCCCTTTTCTCCCCCGCCACGTCCAGCACTGGCTCTGGACATCATCTTCCTGGCTGCAGTGGTGACGTTCTGTGCACGCCGATCACCACGCAGCCAATCACTGGCCTCAGCAGTTTACAGGATGGCAATACTGCAGCCAGGCAACCAAACAGAAAGAGCACCGCACTGGAAGCGGTAAGGAAGAAAATGGATGCTCATGGCTTCCAGCCATCAAAAGTAACCTGGGCTGGACTTCTACTAATGGAGTGCACAACTTGGCATGAGCGAGCTTTCTAGCATTAGCATCAACTGCAACAAGTCTGTTCAGCTAAGAAGTCCATTTTATAGAGGGGCGAAAACATTAAAGAGATAGTAGATCATAAAGTGTTTGGGGCAACTTACCAGCGAACATTTCATACAAGATACATCCTAAAGACCAAAGATCGCTTGATATGGAGAAATCTGCTCCCTTGATTATTTCTGGCGCAGCATAAACTGGAGACCCTAGAATAACAAATCACATACAACTTCAGTACAGCATACGGATGGGCGAGCTAAGAAAAAAACTTTAGGAGTCAACTATGTTCTAAATGGGCAACACAACATTACAATTGTGTTTCTTCAAATAGTGGAAGAAGTGTGGATGTCTAACTCTTATTATCCACAGTACAACAGGCACACCATGATACTTGGCTTGTGAAGGCCTATCAATCCATCTCAGAAGCATATGGTCACCAAGGTCAGAAGCATATGGTAAGCAGCTAGCTCCGTTTCTTTAGACCTGACAAATACTAGCCACATCTAGAAGCTAGTAGACATACACCAACTGTACTGGGGCCACAGGAGCCATGAAAGCTTACTTTTAAAAAAATGGAGATATGTAAAGCTGGCCTACATTCTCAATGGAATATATTCCGTCCGAGTTGTAGATGTTATCTAACCAATGGCTGGACACCAGTTTCATAGCCATGTATGACATTTCCACACCACCAACCTAGCAAGGTCACCCAGGGAAGACTCCTCCAGGTAACCCAAGACACACTAATGGCTTAAAAGACAATGAAGCTCCATAAACTGAATTAAAGGGGTATTCCCATCTCAGACAATGGGGGCATATCGCTAGGATATGCCCCCATTGTGTGACAGGTGTGGGTCCCACTGCTGGGACCACCACCTTCAACGAGAACGAAGCGGGGAGCGCTGTGGCTGGAGGACCCCGGATTTCCTGTGGTCCGTCCACCACCAAGCTCTGCTCCCATAGAAGTGAATGGGAGCGTACCGCCCATGCGCAGTCCATGCTCCTATTCATTTCTATGGGGCCGACGGAAATAGCCGAGCCAGCGCTCGGCTATATTCGCTGGCGCCATAGAAAATGAATGGAGGGCTCCGTCCTCGATATATAGCGATATGCCCCCATTGTCTAAGATGGGAAAACCCCTTTAATAAGGTCCAGAACCTCCTGTCAATATTGGAATAATTTCTTTTAAAGCCACATCATCTGCATAAGCTCTGCTCTACTGGTTTCACATCAAAGACAAAGGTGATGCATGTGCTATGATTCTGGACTGCAACTCTGGTGTCCTATATACTTCTTGTACTAGATAAAGAGGTGACAATCTATGAGCTTCACTTAAGGATATTAATAAATTCCAATATATAATTCCATCGTGTTTCCTCAATAAGACCTGAATCACTTTCCCATCCCTCCCCCAAAAATCAGCCTGAAAGCTATAACAGAGTTGCAAGAATTTGCAGAAAAGAGTGGAGAGAACAAACTCCAGCAGGAGCCGAGAGAACGGTTTAATATCCGTTAATATTCGAGATGTGGGTTTTATCCTTAATTGTTGCCAAGATTCAAGATCAATGAGTTTAAAAAAACTCCCATAGCCAGGGGTCTGATTGTGTCCGTTCCTCAATAGCCTAAAAAGTTCTCGACATCAACCAGAATTTTGGCTAGTCTATTCTACACTATTGGTACGGTTGACATGCATAGGCAGCTTTGATAAACCATACCAACCAATGTAAACGGCTATGGAAAAATTACACACTAAAACAATATTGTGATTCTTATGGGCAGCAAGGCCAATTTTTCCATTAGGGTACATCACACAGTCTGCATGTGTGGCATACAGATTTGGATGTGGTTTTCACCCTATGCATTGCAAAGTAGTAAAATTTGCATAAAGAATTGATATGCTGTGGATTTAGAAAATCCACACCGTATGTTGATTGCCGCACTTCTTAGTTGTGTATGATGAAATCTGTTAAAATCTCTTTGCTGTGGATTTTTCACCTGAAGGATTATCCACAGCATATTCAACATGTCAACATACCCTAAGGCCTGTTTCCCAGTGTTTTGCATCAGTATTTGTCAGTATTTGTAAGCCAAAACCAGAAGTGGAACCTACAGAGAAAAGCTATCATAGAAATATTTGTGCCCCCGTGTTGTCTCCCTTGTTTTGGACCCACTCCTGGTTTTGGCTTACAAATACTGACCGTGTGAAAGAGGCCTAAGGCCCCTTTCACACGAGCGAGTTTTCCGTGCGGGTGCAATGCGTTTTTCACTGATGGTTGCTAGGAGATTTGTAAACCTTCAGTTTTTTATCACAAGCGTGAAAAACGCATCAAAATGCATTGCACCCGCGCAATAAAAACTGAACAACTGAACGCCATTGCAGGCAAAACTAAATGGCTTTGCCTGTGAAATCGCACAGTTTTCACTGAACGCATCCGGACCGAATCCGGACACGCACATGTGAAAGAGACCTAAGGCCCTTTCACACGGGCGAAGCTTCCGAGGTGCAATGCGTGAGGAGGACGCGTTGCACCCGCACTGAATCCGACCCATTCATTTCAATGGGTCTGTGCACATGAGCGTTGATTTTCACGCATCACTTCTGCGTTGTGTGAAAATCGCAGCATGTTCTATATTCTGCGTTTTCACGCAGCGCAGGCCCCATAGAAGTGAATGGGCTGCTGGAAAATCGCAAGCATCCGCAAGAGCGCGGATGCGCTATGTTTTCGCATGGTTGCTTGCAACGGACTGATCTCTATTATTTTCTTATAACATGGTTATAAGGAAATAATATTCTTAATAAAGAATGCTGTGTAAAATGAAGAGGAAGGGTTAAACATAAAGTTAACACGTTAGCCATTGATGCGTGGTCGCGATCTCTTCTTCTTTCCTGCATCAGCTAAGATCTAGAGGTCTGAGATGACGTCACATCACATGGTTCAATCACATGGTCCATCTTACCATGGTGATGGACTATGTGATTGACCATGTGATGTACGCTATCACAGGTCCTTTAGTTCTAGCTGATGCAGGAAAGAGGAGATCGGAATTACGCGATCAAGGGCTAAGGTAAGTTAACTTTTATTATTTTTAACCCCTTCCACTTCATTTTACTATGCATTCTTTATTAACAATGCTATTATTTCCCCTTATAACCATGTTATAAGGGAAAATAATAAATTCTCCAGAAGACCCGAAACCGGACTTCAGTGATGAAGTCCGCTGCAGTTGGGTACCAAACATGGCGATTTTTCTCACGCGCGTGCAAAACGCGTTACAAACGTTTGCACCCGCGCGGGAAAAACGCGCATATTCCCGCAACGCACCCGCCTCTTATCCAGGAGTCAAACATGACGCCCGTGTGAAAGGGGCCTTAAGGGTAGATTCACGTGCTGCATAAATTTATGCCACAGACAAAAGAAGTACTGCAAAATTTGGTTGCAGGTTTGCTACAGATTTCCGCAGCAATTCCAAGGCAAATCTGCATGAAAATCTGTAAGAACATATTCATTGATAAATCTCCGCCATTCAGGTAACTGCCTGCTTCCTGTCTGTACGTGACAAAACTGTCTGCCTGCAGTCATCACTATGGGAGCTCAGTGCATAGAATGTATACAGTTACCACTGAAATCAATGGCACAAGCAAAAAAAAATCTCTTTGAACTGAGCTCCCCCTAGAGGTGGCTGCAGGAATAATTTGCCAATTTATGTACGGAAGTAGGAATTCAGCGCCAAGTGCCCATCCACACCAGGCCCCATAGCAGTTGCATGGTCTGCCTACATGGTAAACAGGCCACTGCTTCTGCATCTTCTATGTTTACAGTGCACAGCAGCTGCAGAAAGCTGTTCTGTGATAAATCTCAAAAAGCTCATCAGCCAGCTTTCTTCTGACCTCTGAGCAATCTTCTAAGATAAATTATGACCAAAAAGGTGAACATTGACTTGCTTAGAAGATCAATCAAAAGAAGAGAGAGAGAAGGACAGGAGACTGGGCCATTGGATTAGCTGTCTGATGGATTTCACTTTGAACAGCATTATGCAGCTTGCTATATACTGTGATACATAGAAGCTTCAGAACCAAAAGAAAGCAACATTTTTAAAAACCCATTACAAAAACTTTTTTAGCCTATAATACAAAAAAAAATCTGTAAAAATTGGCCTTAAAAGTTGTCCATAAGGCCAGGTTCACATCAGCGTCTAATCCGTCGGAAGAACAGAAAACAAAACAACAAAAAAAAATAATCCTGTATTTTATGCATCCATTATGCTCAGTTATGTACATTCTGCATCCGGTTTAGTCATGAGATTAGTTATTATTATTTTTCGTCTAAAACGATTGATCTCAGACGGAAATGGCTAAAACGGATGCAAAATGTGCATAACTTGCTTAAATTACAGTATACGCTTTTCTTGTTTAGATTTCTATTCTTCTCAAGGATCAGAAGATCGGAAAACTAAACGGTGCTGCGAAGCCAGCCTTACCTAAAAACGACATTCATCTTCAATAAAAGAGAAAATTAAGCCTTTTACTCACCTTTAATACGGTTCCTCAGGCTTCGTCGTGGTGTAGATTCCCCGGTATCGCCTGAATTGTCCTCCGATCCGACCATTGCAAAAAATTCGTCTAGGTTTTCCCCTTCAGCCTTAGAAAAGCTGAAATTTGTTAGCTTCAAGGTGCCAGGTCCGTCCAGAAGTATCTTTCAGTAGATATGAAAAAAAGAAAGAAAGAAAAATGCAATATTATAAAAAAAAAACGTATAATCATAAAATATAGGCCACGATCTTTGACATCTTAAAATCTGATACTTTTGCCAAATTTAATTATTGTATTGTATGCGTGGGCATAACTATAGCCATGGCAGCTGCTCAGAGGCTGAAGGGGCATGAGACGCAAGAACATTGCACCTCTTTGTGGGGAATACCTATACCTTTAATCATTGCTACTCATGCTGTCGTTTCAGTTTGCCGTCATCAAGTTGTAGAAGCTCATCTCATTTTGCTATGTGGCCCTATGAACGCCCCTGGTTATAGGGGCCCTAAATATGCTGCCCCTGTAAACCTCAATAAATATAAAACAACTGTGGCATGCATGCTAGTATATCATGGACCGCGGCACACAAAGACCACTATATAGATGCGCAGTGGAGACCCCCACTGTCATCCGTGCTTTGTGCACCACATGCAGAAATAACTGACTTTACTTCACTGCTACTGACAGAAAACATTCCATTTATTATAGTGTAATATTCCTTTAAAAAGGGGACGAGTCACCAATTTTTTTTCCTGAGGATAGGTCATCAATATCAGATCGGCAGGGGTCCACCATCGATCAGCTGTGCAGCGAGACGGCGCACGCAGTGCGCACGCGCTGTCATCCTTCTCTCTTCCTGCTCGCTGCTTAGGTCTATGGAACAGCAGCAGCGGACAGGAAGAGAGATGGGACGTGCGCACTCTCTCCCAGTACAGTTGACAACTCTCCCATAGAAGTCATTGAGGTCCATAGCGTCTATGGCCCATGGCTGCCGTAAAGCATATCTCTAAATACTGTTAAGAACAGCTCAGGCAAGATGGCACCCCCCATAATCATGTTCAGGAACCCACAAAATGAAAACGGATTAGAAAAGAAGGATGTGTGTTCCTATCTGGTTTTAAAGAGGTTGTCCGGGCTTTTTAATATTGATGACCGATCCGCAGAATAGGCCATTAATATCAGATCGGCAGGGTCTGACACCCGGCACCCACGCTGATCTGATATTAATGGCCTATTCTGCGGATCGGTCATCAATATTAAAAAGCCCGGACAACCTCTTTAAAATCAGATAGGAACACACATCCTTCTTTTCTAATCCGTTTTCATTTTGTGGGTTCCTGAACATGATTATGAGGGCTGCCATCTTGCCTGAGCTGTTCTTAACAGTATTTAGAGATATGCTTTACGGCAGCCATGGGCCATAGACACTATGGACCTCAATGACTTCTATGGGAGAGTTTTTTAGGCATGCTATGACCTCTGCAGAGTAGCTGTGATATTGCCTATTATGAACGGTAGTACCCGTGTTATCTATCTATATAGGTGACATTTAATCCTGCCTGTAATGATAAGCAGATAACTGCAGTAAAGTGATCCGTACAGACCAAGAACTGGCGCCTATTAGGCTTAGTGGCCAGTGTGAAAACTATAGGAATTCTAGTGTTTTTTATATAGATATTGACAAAGAAAGATAAAAATCACCACCTAAAATTCTTTAAAAATATATGTTATTTAAGTTATATGTTTAGTACTATAAAAACACGATCTAAACAATTTTCAGATGACAAATTCTATTTAAGGCTGAGTTCACATCTGCATTTTGAATTTAGTTTTTCTGTTCTGTTCAATTATGGAAGCAGAAAAACTAAATTCAAGATATGATGCGTCTGTCACATGACTGACGCCGACTGACTTATCATAAGGTCTGTTGGGTTTCATCATGGTGTCCAGCATTTTTCCTGGGAAAAAAAAAGATGCATGCTGAAATAGGTTTCCAGCAAATATGACAAAAGCCTAAAAACAGCCTAAATCATTTCCTAGTCTCAGATAAGCTAAAGAAGCTAAAGAAGATTTTGTCCATGGCCTTCTCATTGACCTTACGCTGTTGTAAACAAAGGTTGTGTTAAAGCCGACCCTTTGGGACAGTGTGGATGTCCGTTCCCAAGCACACTGCCAGTACGATAAATATATTCCAGCTGTTGTCCAGTGCTAGCAATTTAAAGGGTAGATTTCCAATTTTCAGATTGTGAAATGGATATGGTCGTGTGCATAGGACATAATAGAGTAGGGCAGTCCTGATAGAATACAGCCAGTGTCTGGTGGACAGATGTATACAGACAAAAGAAAACATGTACAAGGGATGTATTGTATTTTACGCCCTACAAAACAAACCTTTTTTCTCCAAAGTGTGGGGGATGTGCATCTTATAGGGCGAAAACGAATGAGCGCTTCCATTATGGAACTGCTCGTTAGTACAGTAGGACCAGGGAGCGGTGAATACAGTGCTCCTTGTGCTGGCTTTGTACTCACCACTCCCTGGTTTTCGTCTGCTAGAGCCGCACACTGTGCTGTGACCTGCACACAGCGCGAGGATGTCAGCGAGCTCTGTGGCCTCACACTGGGCGATACTGGATCACAGCACAGAGCGGCAGGAAGAACGATGGATCTCAGGACAGCGGTGGCGTCTGGAGCAGGAGAAGCGAGTAGATTTTTCTCTTTTTTTTTTGCTTGATTTGAAGTCTGATTTGGGGGTCGAAGCTGATATCTAATTAACATTATGCATCTGATCTGAGGAATGTTTAGGGGTCTGATCTGAGATCTATTTGGGGGTCTGAGCTAAAGTCTAATTAATATTGGGGGTCTGAGCTGAGGTCTAATTAACACAGGGGGTCTTATTTGAGGTCTGTAACATTGGAGGTCTGTTCGGGGCTCTGAGCTGTGGTCTCATTAACATTGGGGGCTGAGCAGACATCTGATTAACATTGGGTGGTCTGAGCTGAAGTCTGATAAAAATATATTTTTTTCTTATTTTCCTCCTCTAAAACCTAGGTGCGTCTTATGGGCAAAAAATGGTAACGTAAAATATCTGCTGTAAATTCACTCAGGAGTCGAAATCTGCAACAAATTCTGACTGTAAGGGCTCATGTACACAAACTTATTTTCTTTCCATGTCCATTCAGTTTTTTTGCGGACCATATGTGGAACCATTTATTTCAATGGGTCCGCAAAGAAAAAAAAAAAAAAGAGGAAGTTACTCAATGTGCAGTCCGTTTCCATATGTCCACTCCGCAAAAAAATAGAACGTGTCCTATTATTGTCCGTATAACGGACAAGGATAGGACTGTTCTATTAGGGGCCAGCAGTTCCGTAAAATACGGAATGCACACAGACAGCATCCGTATATTATTTGCGGATCCATGTTTTGCGGACCGCAATATACATACGGTCGTGTGCATGAGCCTTAAAACACGCAGATTTTACTTCTGCATTGCAAAGGGTGAAATTTGCAGTGGAAATTCAAAAGCCAGGTCAATTGCCGCATGGATTTTTTTTTTTTTGCAGCGCATGGACGAGATTTTTGCTGCTACAGAAAACGCAGTGGATTTTTCACCTGCAATACTATGGAAAAATCCACAGTGCATCCAGCCCATGTGGACATCCCATTCGAGAAAATCCCCATCACTTACAATAGCAGTAAGGTGGGTTTTATGAAATCTCATCCACAAGTTACAAAAAAAATCCATATGGCATCCACACAGAAATCAATCAGCGGTGCGGAACTTATATCCACAGCATGTCAATTTATGTTGTGGATTCTCACCGCATATTTCATCCTTTGCAATGCATAGGGTAAAATCTGAGACAAAAATACAGCAAAATCTGCACAGAACCCATTGACGTATCCTTAGAGAGTACGTATTGGACAGAGTCATATTAAATTACAACAACTGGCTGTACGTGCTTTGATGCAACATAGTTCAACCTTAACATGTTGGTGTCCCAATAAAATGGCATGAAGAGCTAGATTCCCTCCGATAATGAAGCCACATGGGAGGACACATGGTTCGTACAAGCAGTAGAATCCAGCATCCATACTACAGAACTTATGAGCAAACTAACAGAATACTGCTCTTACCTTTCGAGGGGTCAGATCACAGAAAAGTATGCCAAGTTCATGGATATAGCGGAGTCCGGAAATAACATCAACAGCAAATTCTCGAATGGTGTCTTCAGGCAAGTGCTCATCCTGACCAAGGACCGATTCAAGTGAACCTCCTGCAATGTATTTAATCTGATTTACGTACAGGGGAGATAGAGGCAGGTTTGCATTTTGTACTGCAAAAGCAGCATGATAAAAATGGAAAAACATAGACATGAAGGGGCACAGTCCATCCTTAGATCTTCACATGGCTGTATCCAAAACGGTGCTCCTTCGCGCTCTTATTTTCACGCTCATGAAGTGACCTTTGGCGACATTGCAGAGCCTGCTAAAAAGGGAAGCCCTGTATGTTCAGAACAATAGGATAGGAGAAGTCGCTTACGTTTTGCCATGGTTCACCTTTCATTGGGCCCAACAGCAACTGCCTTGGTTGCCTACATGGCATGTCCATCACGGTAAAACCATTAAAGGGGTTGTCTCACAAGCAAATACCATTTATCATGTAGACAAAGTTAATATAAGTTAATATAAAGTACTTACTAATCCCCCCCCCCCTCCTTTACTAGTCCCCTCTTACCCCGTTTGTTTCTTTTAAGACTTCTAAGCTTCTCATCTGCGCTTATTTTTACCCATTGCAGATACCATCAAAACTTTGCTGTTTCTTACATGGTCGTAATATCAGATTGTGTGTTCTAATACTTCTCTGAACCTTTATTCAAAATACTTAGGTTCATTTTTTCATGATTGTATGGCTTATTTTATGTTTTACTTTGAGCTTGAAGTAGGAACAGATAGCTGATAATAATGATAATGCCTGTAAAGCGATGTGGAATATGTTTGCGCTATATAAGTGAGCAAAATAAATGATATGGACCTGTAGTAGGGACTGCTGAATAAAGTGTACCTAAATAAATAATTCTCCTTACTCACAAATAGTGCCATAGCAAGACAGATATCTTTCAGGGTCCAGGGATAGCTGAGTTACAACCACGTACTGCTGTAACAGACTGCATAATACTTCAGTAAATCTACCAAGATAAATCCCCATCCTTACTCCTAAATAGTGCCATAGCAAGGCATTTATATCATTCAGGGTCCTGGGATAGCTGGGTTGCAGCAATGCAGAGCTTTAATAGACTGCAAAATACTAAATATGCAAATATAAATCTCCCTCCTCACTCCTAAATAGTGCCATTGTTGGGCAGATTTGCCTTTCAGGGTCCTAGAAAAGCTGGATTACTTGTACAATGTAAATAACATTTTATGGCCAGTGTGTACAGCTCCACAAGATTAATAATCCAGGTCTCAAACACTAATAAATATCACATTTGCCTACACAGTGAGAAATCCCTCCTTGCTACATAGGCAACCTTGGCATTCAGGCACCTGGGAAAGCTGGGTAGCACTTTGTGTAATGTGATAGTGCCCTGATTCTATCTAGTTAAAAATCATTTTTTCAGTTAGTCTTTATAAAAAAAAAAAATAGAGAATCCTTTTTTCTGTACATAGCTTAAATGTTCTAGTAGCAGCCTCTGGATTTTCTTTTTTTTCCCGTCAGTTGGGGAGCTGACGGGCTCCTTATCTCTGCTCTCTGACATTATAAACACTCATTATAGCTCATCCAACATGAAGAAAAACAGTCCGCGGCACTCACCATCCGATGTTCATGGTATATTTATTGCAGAGGTACTACGTGTACAGGGGCACAGACTCACATGGAGAGAAACAAACAGCGACGGCCGTTTCGCGGGGCGACCGCTTCTTCCGGCTGTTCAGCATGCTGGTGACACCGTTTGTCACCATTTTTCTCAGCAATGCGGCCCTTCAGCTACCACGCGCACATGCAACAGGTCAGCCAGTTTCATAGGTACAAATCTGCTGACGGATGCGCTTTAAAGGGTGTTAACTCCTCTCTGCCCATAGATCTAGTTACAGCACAGAGTAGTGCACTCACAATAGATGTGAAAACACACCTTTAGGGCCATGAAGAGGGGACTTTTATTCATATGCAAATTAGACTGCAAGTGTTCAGGCTCATTTCCATAACTCCTGCCCTCTGGTTTTGACTGCTAGCTCCACATTGTCAGTGCAGAAGAGAGCGAAATAGGAGACATGGGAGAGTTTACTGAGGGAAGTCGGAGCACTTGCCAAGCTTAAGACCGCCCACTGGGCACTTGCTGACTCATTTGCATATGTGATAAAGGTTTGTTTTCTCTGGCAATGAGACTTCTCTCCTGAAAATGACTCTATGTTCTAGGGTGCAACAAATGTATAGACAACCTACAACTTTCATTAACTAAAAAAACAAACAAAAAGATTTTTTGCTTTCACTTTAAAGTAAATACTTAAACTGAAGTCGATCAAAAAATTAAACTTTGCCCGCAGTTGTGCCCCTCCAACACTTTAAATCTAATGTCATTACTTCCCTTTGCGTTCACATAAGTTGATACTGGGCAAATGAGGCAAAAGCAATGAAATATTAACAGTGCAGACAATAACTACTCCAGAAATCAAGTGGAACTGAATGAGATTGCAACGATCTTGTCGATGGTCAGTAAATGGATCAGAACGCTTCCTTACCTGTGCAAAGCTCTACAACAAGCCACAGATGGTTACTGGTCTCGTACCACTCGTAAAACGTAACCACATTTTTGTGCTTAATGTGGTGTGTTAAGCGGACCTAAAATAATAAAAAAATAATAATAAATATATATATACACATACATATATATTATGTAGGCTGATAAGGGAAGACTTTATCGATGTAGCTGCGTTACAGAACCGTAATACCAGACCGAAACACTACTATAGGGTAAAACTCTACCTCATGTGCCATCCAGTATGTCCATTTTTTTAGTAGTGCATTGTACCCATTTTGAGCTAAAAATCATTTTTTAATTTCGTCATTATTAAAAATATGGAGTCATTTTCTCTGTACAGGGCTGAGATGCTCTAATAGAGAGACTGGAATATTCTCTCTGCTACATGAGGCAGAGGGCTTCTTATCTCTGCTCTCTGACCTTATAAACACTCAAAGCTCAATCCTTTTCTTACTAATAACAATGTGGCTTAATTAAGTGTTTATGACCTTTTAGTAATTTACAGATAAGGGTTATCGGATGATTGCATAAAGTGAAGGTGAAAGTAGGATGCACACAGCTAGAAAAACAGTTAACCCTTTGTGACAGAAAGGCTCAATATTTTAATAAAGACCAATTGAAAATATGATTTTCAGCCCCAAATGAGTAAAATGCAATCATAAAATAAATTGCCCCTGAAGGTGTACATAAAGTAAAAACTGGAAAGTTATACTAAATGAGATGTCAGTGGAAACATAGACTTGCAGATATGTGCTGCTCTACAGAGTCCATACATGAGCACTAATATGTTACCCTAGAGCAGGGATGCTTAAGCTGCGGCCCTTCAGCTGTTGTCAAACTACAACTCCCAGCATGCCCAGACAGCCTACAGCTATCAGTCTACAGCAGGGCATGGTGGAGTTGTAGTTTTACAACAGCTGGAGGGCCGCAGTTGCGCATCTCTGCCCTAGAGGGTGGTTGTCCATTCCACTTTATGACCACAGGATAGGTGATTAATGAATGAGACTCCCACCCATGATGAGAACAGGGGAGCCCGATTCATTTGTTTGAATGGAGCAGTGGTGAGCATGAGGGCAGACCGCGCCATTCACTAGTTCAGCACTTGGCCCTACTCCTTCCTTTTACCCAGGAGAACCCCGTTCTCATGAACAGCGGGGGTCCCGGCGACTGGACCCCCAAATGAACTTGCACTGTTAGCCGATCTGAGAGTGTAAAATTATGGAGGAGTCTTGAGAGATAGCCTTTGGTGGACTTTCATCTAAAGTGTATGGTCACCTTATTCTGGGTAAGCAGCAGTGTTGAATTTTTGGCGATTCTGGAATTGTGGTTGATTGTGAGTTACGTTGCGACCCCATTCACTTCCATTAAGTAGTGCGGCTACACAGCCACCTTTGGTTGAGGGACCACAGTCGCAGTGTAGCACCAGGCCATGCCACACTCAGTTTAGCCCTCACAATTTCCAGTTCATCTCATCTTAAAGGGATTTTCCGGGAGTATAATACTGATGACTGATTCTGCAGGATACAGTAGGTCATCAATACCCGACTCCTTGCACCCCCGCTGATCAGCTGTTGTAAGAGTCCGCTGGCTCTTCCTAGCCAACCGACGTCACGTTCATCCTCCTAGGAAGCCACAATCACCGAGTAATGCGGTCTCTTCAAACAGCTGATCAGCGGGAACCCCCACTGATTACATATTGATGAACCCCTTTAAATGAGTAACCCCGACACTATACATATAGACTTACCCAGTTTGTAATCTCTGCCCTTTTACTTTTGTCGATGCAGAGAATTGCCACAAAGTTGATTGTGCCCTTTCTTCTACCTTTGTACACAACGGACTTGCTCCCTTTTCCAACTTCTTCATAAAGGATGTAGTTTTCCATTCCGCTGGGATCAACACTGGACTCAGAATCTGAAAAATATTAACCAGAAAACCATTAACGACAAGAACATTTCCTGTAGCAGTGACCTAGGCCCTGGACTTATTCGTCAGGAAATAAAATGTCTATTATTATTTACCTCCATAAACGGAACCAGTCATATGGAATGGCGGGCGGGAGGAGCCCAGCAGGTTGACGTATAATGTATGGGGAATTATTCAGTATTACTTGTAGTTCATTCATCGAAAGGGAATCTGTCACCAGATACATCATTAGGAATCCAACTTACACGCTACATGCACGCTCGGCAGTACTTTGTAATGGCCTTGGTCCTGTTTGAATCTCTGGCCCAACTGTATAGAAATCAGCGGTTTTATGCTAATTAAACCCCTCGGTGCAACTAGGGCGGTGCCGCTGCACCTTGAAACAACCGGCAATGCCGATCGCAAACATTTAACCCCTCCGATGCCATGGTCTTTTGTGACCACGCCATCTGAGGTGGCTTTCCCCTACAGCACTGCATTCCCAGAGCCAAAACAGCTTACCTGTGCTGAGATCGGGGAAGCCATTCATTGGTGGTCATAGGCTGGAGCCTGTACAAGGCTACTAGGCCTATTTTTATTATTTATTATATAGCGATGACATATTCCACAGAGCTTTACAGACATTGGCGTTGCTTGCTGTCTCCAATGAAGCTCCCAATATAAGTTTCCTATCAGTATGTCTTTTGGCGTGTGGGAGAAAACCCACACAAACATGGGGAGAACATACAAACACCATGCAGATGTAGTTCTCACATCCCATGTAGGCCTGCAGCTGGCTGTGCTGCATTGGAATATACTGAATGTCCCATACAATGCTGTATTCAGTAATAGCAGTCGTAAAGATTGCACTTTCAGGTCCCCTAGGGGGGCTTAAAAATATAAAAAAAAGTTTTAAAAAAGAAAAGGAAAATTCAAATCACCCCTTTTGCTATAATAAAAACAAAAATAAACTAAAAAAAATAAAAATGAAAATCATTTGCACCACTGCATCCCAAAAGGCATTTGGTAATACACGGTAGTCCACACCTTGTTAAAGCTCA
Source organism: Bufotes viridis (assembly GCA_033119425.1). Lineage (NCBI taxonomy): Eukaryota > Metazoa > Chordata > Amphibia > Anura > Bufonidae > Bufotes > Bufotes viridis. The sequence goes on along the minus strand of CM065593.1, from coordinate 149,202,228 downwards.
TGGCTTGTCTACACTAAACAGCAACCTTCATTGTTCACTTTCAGAGGGTGAAAATCTGTACCGGTTATTTGTTGGACACACAGATGCCCTGCTCCAGGGGCATCTGCTGATAAAGGCTATTTACCGAAACGCGTCCAGTATAACGTTGTATTTGATGATACTCGTGGAATAAACAGCAACATAAAGTAAGACGTTTGCTGGGATTTGATTTTTTGATGAACTGTGGAATAGGCTCCTTCCCGCGCAGCGTCAAGAGGATCGAGTGCTGACTAATTCTTAACTGCTCCAGGGGCAGACTGACCATAGACCCTACAGGGAAATTTCCGGGTGGGCTAATGCCTAGGGGCCACTCAAATGCTCCTCACTAGGGTTGAGTGAACTTGTATTTTAAGTTCGGCGTCCAAAGTTCGGGTTATCGAGGAATCCCGTAATGGATTCCGCTACCACGGACTTCTTCCATGAACCCGAACCTTGGACAACACTAAGGACCTGGGGTGACGTCACCGTCATGTGATCGGTGCAGGGGGCGTGGCTCAGTACTGGATTGGATGAGAGGTGGTAAAGGCCCTGGTATAATGATCATGTGACATGAGGGGCGGAGCTCCTGTGCTCTGTGTGGAAGAGAAGGAGGAAGTAGAGCAGTGAAGGACGGTTGCACGAACTTGTTTTTCAGCGTTCAGGTTCATTGAAGAATCCCCTTATAGATCCGTTATGGTCCGTGGTAGCGGAATACATAACGGGATTCTTTGATAACGCGAACCCGAACTTTGGACGCCGAACTTAAAATACAAGTTCGCTCAACCCTACTCCTCACGGCTGCTGGCTGGTACATAATGATCTTTAGCCTTCTGCATTAATTAATACTAGGAGCATCAGCTACTTATGTACCGGGCCAAGGGCCACAGGCTCCCTCTTGAACTCAACTGTATTACTGTTCTCAGGACAGTGATACAGTTGCACTGTGGTGAAGGTGGCAGTATTATGTGCAGCACTTGGGTATCTGCTTCTGCTGAGGCAGAATGTGCTCCACTGTGGTATTTCGTGCTGCACTACAGTATTGCTGGCCCTGCCTACTTGTTTTGTCCCTGCCTACTTGTGTTACACCGCCATTTATCAATTTGGATCCGCCTACAACATAGGTTTTTTTTCCAAGGCCACTTTCAGTTCCTAGTTTGCCCATGCCCAGCTCCAGTAACAAGCCTTGCACACTAGTATCATGATAACATGTTGAAACTGGAGTAACCCTGTAAAGGGGCTGTTGGGGCTCAGAGCTGAACCGGGACATAACCCCTTCTTCACTCATTCAGCATGAATGGGATGAGCACCAGGACATTTGTTGCTCTGATGCTCCCCCTCGCCCTACACTGCATCATGCAGGACAAGGGCTGTTTTCTTTACATTCTCACAGTGCTAGGCAGAGGCTTCAGCCTAGCACTGATCCCGGTGACATCACCGGCTCTAATGAGTGGTCTAAAGACCGGCCATTGGTGCCAGTGATGTCACCGCGCTCACTGCTAGGCGGAAGCCTCCGCTAGCATACCCGTGAAAAGCCGAGTACGTCACTGGAGGTAAAGAAAAAGCCCTTGCCCCACGCTATGCATGATGCTCCATGCTGAATGAGGGAAGAAGGGGTTCTGCCCAGGTTTCGGTCTGAACCTGGACAACCCCTTTAAGGAGGAGTACAGCTTTCTTCATTTATTTTCATGGGAGTCATTGATAAAGGTGAGAACTCACATGGAAGTAAATGAAGAGAATCCTGCCCATGCGCCGCCCGCCAGCTCTCCACTCACCTCATAAACCCTTCTTATAGCTAAACCCTTATCAAACTGATAGAAATATGGCTTCAGAAATGTTTATGAGGTCAGGAGATCAGAGATAAGGCTTCACATCACTTACTCAACTGATTCACTGTTGCCGCCAGTGTTTTGGTCACTCTTTTCGCACACAGCTGTCTAGTGCCATCCCTCTGGACCCCACACCATCATGCAGGAGGGGACTCAGAGGAAGAATATTGAGAATATTGGTAGCAGGGGAGCCCAGTCTTACCACAGTGCTGCCGGATTTAGGATCTGATTGACCCTGACAGACAAGAGGAACAGTAAAGGCTGCATTCAGAGGGTTGTGTTCCGACCATAACAACTTATCCACAATATTAAACATAGGATCGCTGGGGGTACGCCCAGTGGGATCCCACTGATCCTGTTAGAGTAGTGCCATGGCACCATGTGCCCCAGTGCTCAGACACTTACCACCTATCAGGTGATAAGTTGTGAGGGTGGGATAACCCCTTTAGAAGTTATAAGTACATGTAACAAATTTACAATGGGATTTACTACTAAGTAACAGAAGGCCAGAGCTGTAAAGAAGAAGGGGGGCTACCACACCTGTGACACCTGCACGGATGGACCACTCTACGGCTCTCCGTCTTCCTCCTGACGTCACTTATTTCTCCAGAGCGCCCACCTAGTCCAACTCCATGCTTCTAACCAGCAGCAGCTCACCGACCAACCGTCCACAGACTGAACTATCACACAAAGCGGAGGGGGGTGTAATGCTGAGAGCAGAATATCAGTCCTGCTTTAAGTTATTTTCACGCACATATCATTATCCAGTATATATAGTGAAAAGCGATATTAGAAAGTACCTCTGAACACACACAGAGAATGTTTTCACCCCCTGTGTATGCATTGGATTAGTCCGTTACCTTAACAACGGAACGCATAGAACAGGATGCCTGATGTTATATCTTTGCGTGCAAAGGACCTTTCATGACGTCAGGGCCATGTGATCAGTCCCTGGATGGAGAGGAGGAGACTGCTGCTCTTGTAGTTAGATGTGCAGTGAAGCCACAAGCAGATATCATGTGTAAAGGGGAGGATGTATGCTGTACTTTACCATATTATAACTCTATAGACTCTGTGAAGTATTACTGCAGAAGAGCTGTGGATAAATAATGTGCAGGCAGCAGAGCTGTTGATGTATAATGTGCAGGCAGCAGAGCTGTGGATGTATATGTGCATGCAGCAGAGCTGTGGATGTATAATATGCAGGCAGCAGAGCTGTGGGTGTATAATGTGCAGGCAGCAGAGCTGTGGATGTATAATGTGCAGACAGCAGAGCTGTGGATGTATAATGTGCAGGCAGCAGAGCTGTGGATGTATAATGTGCAGGCAGCAGAGCTATAGATGTATAATGTGCAGGCAGCAGAGCTATAGATGTATAATGTGCAGGCAGCAGAGCTGTGGGTGTATAATGTGCAGGTAGCAGAGCTGTGGATGTATAATATGCAGGCAGCAGAGCTGTGGATGTATAATGTGCAGGCAGCAGAGCTATGGATGTATAATGTGCAGGCAGCAGAGCTGTGGGTGTATAATGTGCAGGCAGCAGAGCTGTGGATGTATAATGTGCAGGCAGTAGAGCTGTGGATGTATAATGTACATGCAGCAGAGCTGTGGATGTATAATGTGCAGGCAGCAGAGCTGTGGGTGTATAATGTGCAGGCAGCAGAGCTGTGGATATATAATGTGTAGGCAGTAGAGCTATGGATGTATAATGTGCAGGCAGCAGAGCTGTGGATATATAATGTGTAGGCAGTAGAGCTATGGATGTATAATGTGCAGGCAGCGGAGCTGTGGCTGTATAATGTGCAGGCAGCAGAGCTGTGGATATATAATGTGCAGGCAGCAGAGCTGTGGATATATAATGTGTAGGCAGTAGAGCTATGGATGTATAATGTGCAGGCAGCAGAGCTGTGGATGTATATGTGCAGGCAGCAGAGCTGTGGATGTATAATGTGTAGGCAGCAGAGCTATAGATGTATAATGTGCAGGCAGTAGAGCTGTGGATATATAATGTGCAGGCAGCAGAGCTGTGGATGTATAATGTGCAGGCAGCAGAGCTGTGGATGTATAATGTGCAGGCAGAAGAGCTGTGGATGTATAATGTGCAGGCAGTAGAGCTGTGGATGTATAATGTGCAGGCAGCAGAGCTGTGGATGTATAATGTGCAGGCAGCAGAGCTGTGGATGTATAATGTGCAGGCAGCAGAGCTGTGGATGTATAATGTGCAGGCAGCAGAGCTGTGGATGCATAATGTGCAGGCAGCAGAGCTGTGGATGTATAATGTGCAGGCAGCAGAGCTGTGGATGTATAATGTGCAGGCAGCAGAGCTGTGGATGTATAATGTGCAGGCAGCAGAGCTGTGGATGTATAATGTGCAGGCAGCAGAGCTGTGGATGTATAATGTGCAGGCAGCAGAGCTGTGGATGTATAATGTGCAGGCAGCAGAGCTGTGGATGTATAATGTGCAGGCAGCAGAGCTGTGGATGTATAATGTGCAGGCAGCAGAGCTGTGGATGTATAATGTGCAGGCAGCAGAGCTGTGGATGTATAATGTGCAGGCAGCAGAGCTGTGGATGTATAATGTGCAGGCAGCAGAGCTGTGGATGTATAATGTGCAGGCAGCAGAGCTGTGGATGTATAATGTGCAGGCAGCAGAGCTGTGGATGTATAATGTGCAGGCAGCAGAGCTGTGGATGTATATGTGCATGCAGCAGAGCTGTGGATGTATAATGTGCAGGCAGCAGAGTTGTGGATGTATAATGTGCAGGCAGCAGAGTTGTGGATGTATAATGTGCAGGCAGCGGAGCTGTGGCTGTATAATGTGCAGGCAGCAGAGCTGTGGATGTATAATGTGCAGGCAGCAGAGCTATGGATGTATAAAGTGCAGGCAGCAGAGCTATGGATGTATAATGTGCAGGCAGCAGATGCTGTGGATATATAATGTGCATGCAGCAGAGCTGTGGATGTATAATGTGCAGGCAGCAGAGCTGTGGATGTATAATGTGCAGGCAGCAGAGCTGTGGATGTATAATGTGCAGGCAGCAGAGCTATGGATGTATAATGTGCCTGCAGCAGAGCTGTGGGTGTATAATGTGCAGGCAGCAGAGCTGTGGATGTATAATGTGCAGGCAGTAGAGCTCTGGATGTATAATGTGCAGGCAGCAGAGCTGTGGATGTATAATGTGCAGGCAGCAGAGCTATAGATATATAATTTGCAGACAGCAGAGCTGTGGATGTATAATGTGCAGGCAGCAGAGCTGTGGATGTATAATGTGCAGGCAGCAGAGCTGTGGGTGTATAATGTGCAGGCAGCAGAGCTGTGGATGTATAATGTGCAGGCAGCAGAGCTGTGGATGTATAATGTGCAGGCAGTAGAGCTCTGGATGTATAATGTGCAGGCAGCAGAGCTGTGGATGTATAATGTGCAGGCAGCAGAGCTGTGGATGTATAATGTGCAGGCAGCAGAGCTATAGATGTATAATTTGCAGACAGCAGAGCTGTGGATGTACACATTGAAGTCACATTTTAATGACCTCTTCCTACTTTTGATGTTGGCAGTGTGTAGCTCATAAAGGAAGTCACGTGTGGTGAGCTGGCTTGGTGGGTATATAAGGTGTGTGATAGGCTGTCTGCACACATATCCCTCTTTGCTGTCCTGGGTAAAAGTGGCAATTTATCATAGTTGCAAAAATTGATGATTATTGGCTTTTAAGCCAAGGGTGGCAGTTTTTCAGAAACTGCGCAATTTGTGAACTGTTCGCTTGCTGCTGTGGTTAAAGTGTATCATGAGTGGACAAATGGCACCATTGTGAATAACTGATGTGGAAACTCCAGTGGGGGAAGGTTGTCAAAATAGCAATATACGTGTGTACGAGATGAGAGTTTTGAATCTCTGAATGATAACGTGAAATGGTAGGCCAAAATCAATGTTGGTGCATCTCCAGACAGTTCAATCTTTTTGGGAGGGTTTCTGAAAATAAGTCTGTGAGTGAAAACATGAACTACTAGTCCAAAATCCATGTCAGGGCATCTCCATACAGTTAAATTTTATTTTTTTTTTTTTTTTTTTGGGGGGGGGGGTTTGGAAAATAGCATATACGTGTGTTTTACAATACAGAGGGTAGGGCTTTAAATCTTGGATTGAAAACGTGAAATACCATGCCGAAATCCGTGTCGGTGTATCTCCAGACAGTTCAAGCGTTGGTGGGGTGGGTGGCTAAATAATCTCATAGTAGGTTGGTTTAGTTTTTTATACTAAAGCTTTTTTTTAATCTTCATAATTGAACACACAGAAGACATATAGGCCCAAATCTGTTAATGGTGCCAATACTCCATTATTTCCAAAGTGAATTGTCATTAGCAGTGTCCTCAGTATGTTTGTAGAAAGGGAAGGACATTTTATTAGTCCCCCTGTCTTTAACCAGTCCCCGACCGCCGTACGAGAGTTCGAGAGTTGGACTACAGCCTGCCAGCGATGATCAATCGCTGGCAGGCTGTAGATGCGATATAAATCGCATCAAACAGCTATATCAGACGCTGTTTTATGAACAGCGTCTGATATAGCTGCTACCTGGTCCTCTGGTGGTCCCATTTTCTGGGATCGACCACCAGAGGACCAGGTAGCTACAATAAAGTTGCACCAAACACTACACTAACCCCCCACCCCCTCACCTATTAACCCCTTGATCACCCCATCTAGACCCCTGATCACCCCCTGTCATTGATCACACCCCTTGTAAGGCTTTATTCAGGCGTCCATATGTGTTTTGCGGATCCGTGGATTCACGGATCCGTGGATTCACGGATCCGCGGATCCGATCCGCAGATCCTCAAAACACGGACACCGGCAATGTGCTTTCCGCATTTTGCAGATCCGCACATTGCCAGAACTATATAGAAAATGCTTTTTCTTGTCGCAATTGCGGACAAGAATAGAACATGTTCTATATTTTTGCGGAGCGGAAGTGCAGACCGGAGCGCGGATCCGTAATTCGGATCCGAGCGGGACAAAGTCTGTCCCCATAGAAATGAGATGGGTCCGCAATTCCGTTCCGCAAACAGAATTTCGGACGTGTGAATGGGGCATAAGGGTCCCTTATCACCGCCAGTTAGTTAGCTACTTGTTAGGTAGCTAGCGCCCAGCCCACCGCACCGCAGTCACTGATTTTGGCAGAGATTTTTTCATCCATATTGATCGATGCGAATGAAAAAATCTGTGCCGTTCATTTTTTTTTTTCAGCGCAGAGGCTGAACGGAAAAAAATCTCATTACCCATATGCTCAATATACGGAGAATCGCAGAAACTCCTAATGCTGGCCATACGTGTAATGATTGCGGAGACCCTCAAATGCCAGGGCAGTACAAAACCCCACATGTGACCCCATTTTAGAAAGAAGACACCCCAAGGTATTCTGTGAGGGGTATGGCGAGTTCATGGAAAATTTTATTTTGTCATAAGTTAGTGGAATATGAGACTGTAAAAAAAAAAAAAAACAATTTCCGCTAACTTGTGCCAAATTTTTTTTTTCTGTGAACTCGCCATGCCCCTCACGGATTACCTTGGGGTGTCTTCTTTCCACAATGGGGTCACATGTGAGGTATTTATACTGCCCTGGCATTTTAGGGGTCCTAAGCGTGAGAATCCAAATGCGTAAAAATGGCCTGTGAAATCCTAAAGGTACTCATTGGTTTTAGGGCCCCTTTGCGCATCTTGGCTGCAAAAAGTGTCACTCATGTGGTATCGCCGTACTCAGGAGAAGTAGGGCAATGTGTTTTAGGGTGTATTTTTACATATACCCATACTGGGTGTGAGAAATATCGCTGTAAACGACAACTTTTACATTTTTATTCAAAGTTGTCAATATACAGAGATATTTCTCTCACTCAGCATGGTATATGTAAATACACTCCAAGCTATCTACTTCTACCTGATGCAACGACTACATGTGTGACACTGCAGGCAAATCAGCAAAGCTCAAATTCAATGAGTACCTTTTAGGAGGCATTTTACGCATTTTCTTCTCACGCTTTAGGGCCCTAAATGCCAGGGCAGTATAAATACCCCACATGTGACCCCATTTTGGAAGAAGACACCCCAAGGTATTCGCTGAGGGGCATAATGAGTTCATGAAAAATTAAACTTTTTGTCAAAAGTTAGCGGAAAGGGAGACTTTGTGAGAAAAACAATAAAAATCAATTTCCACTAACTTGTGCCAAAAAAAAAAATATTCTATGAACTCGCCATGCCCCTCATGGAATACCTTGGGGTGTCTTCTTTCAAAAATGGGGTCACACGTGGGGTATTTCTACTGCCCTGGCATTTAGGGGCCCTAAGCGTGAGAAGAAAATGCGTAAAAATGCCCTCCTAAAAGGTACTCATTGGAATTTGGGCCCTTGCAGCATCTTGCCTGCAAAAAGTGTCACACATGTGGTATCGCCGTACTCAGGAGAAGTAGGGCGATGTGTTTTGGGGTGTATTTTTACATATACCCATGCTGGGTGAGAGAAATATCTCTGTATATTGACAACTTTGAATAAAAAAATGTAAAAAGTTGTCGTTTACAGCGATATTTCTCACACGCAGCATGGGTATATGTAAAATACACCCCAAAGCTATGCCCTACTTCTCCTGAGTGCGGCGATACCATGAGTGACACTTTCTGCAGCCAAGATGCGAAAGGGCCTAAGCTAATGAGTACCTTAGATTTCACAGGCCATTTTATGCATTTGGTTCTCACACTTTAGGGGCCCTAAAATGCCAGGTGAGTATAAATACCTCACATGTGAGCCCATTTTGGAAAGAAGACACCCCAAGGTATTCTGTGAGGGGCATGGTGAGTCCACAGAATTTTTATTTTTGGCACAAGTCAGCGGAAATTGTTTTTTTTTTTTTAATTTTGTTTTTACAAAGTCTCATATTCCACTAACTTGCGACAAAAATAAGGTCTTACATGAACTCACCATACCCTCACAGAATACCTTGGGGTGTCTTCTTTCAAAATGGGGTCACATGTGGTATTATGCTGTCCTGGCATTTTAGAGGCCCCTAAAGGGTGAGAAGAAGTCTGGAATCCAAATGCGTAAAATGCCCTGTGAAATCCTAAAGGTACTCATTGGTTTTAGGGCCACTTTGCGCACCAGGCTGCAAAAAGGTGGCTCACATGTGGTATCGCCGTACTCAGGAGAAGTAGGGCAATGTGTTTTGAGGTGTATTTTTATATATACCCATACTTTGTGTGAAAAATATCTCTGTAGCGACAACTTTAAAAAAATTTATACAAAGTTGACAATTTACAGAGATATTTCTCTCACTCAACATGGGTATATGTAAAATACACCACAAAACACATTGCCCTACTTCTCTGAGTGCGGCGATACCACATAAGTGCCGCTTTTGCAGCCTGGATGCGCAAAGACCAAATCCAACGAGTACCTTTAGGTTTTACATGGCGGCTCACAATTAGCCCACCCAAAATGCCAGAACAGTAAACACACCCACAAATGACTCCATTTCGGAAAGTAGACACCCCAAGGTATTCACTGAGGGGCATAGTGAGTCCGTCTGAGATTTTTTTTTTGCCAGAAGTTATCAGAAATTGAAACTTTTTTTTTTTTTTTCTCAGAAAGTGTCAATTTCCGCTAACTTGTGAAAAAATGAAATGATACATGAACTCACCAAGCCCTCCGTGAATACTTTGGGGTGTCTTCTTTCTAAAATGGTGTCATTTGGGGATATTCATACTATCCTGACATTCTAGCACCTGAAGAAACATGACAGGTGCTCAGAAAGTCAGAGCTGCTTCAAAATGCCGAAATTCACTTTTTGCACCATAGTTTGTAAACGCTATAACTTTTACCCAAACCAATAAATATACACTTATTGGATTTTTTTATCAAAGACATGTAGAACAATAAATTTAGAGAAAAATTTATATAGAAATGTAGTTTTTTTGAAAAAATTTTACAACAGAAAGTGAAAAATGTCATTTTTTTGCAAAAATTTCGGTAATTTTTGATTAATAGCAAAAAGTAAAAATGTCAGCAGCAATGAAATACCACCAAATGAAAGCTCTATTAGTGAGAAGAAAAGGAGGTAAAATTCATTTGGGTGGTAAGTTGTATGACGGAGCAATAAACGGTGAAAGTAGTGTAGTGCGGAATTGTAAAAAGTGGCCTGGTCATTAAGGGTGTTTAAGCTAGGGGGGCTGAAGTGGTTAAGTTCCAGAAAACAGAATTGCAAACCGTTCCATACTTTATGTGACTGTGTACATTTAGTCCCAAAAATGTCAGGAATATGAAAGGGTTCCAAACGAAAGACCCAGGGCCAGACCTTGTTCTCCCACAGCCAGAATGTGGGTAGTAGCAGCACCATCTATCCGGCCAGAAGTAGTTGTAGTAGTAGAACACAGTTGTGCCTAGCTTCGGAAAGATGCAAGGATCATGTCGAGGTAACTTCTGGGTCTGACACCGTGCTGTGGAGCCAGGGTTTGCAACATTCCTCCTGCTCCTCCTCCTTGCAGCCCCATAAAAGGCTTTCAGTGGAGTCCTCTCTGTCTTAACTGTACTTCCTACTGGGGCGCCTTCCTTTTTCCTAAGAAGTGGCAAGAAAACCCCACCACACCCTATCTCAGATAGTCAAGAGTCTCCTTGTTGACTTGTGTGAGGGCAGTCAACATTTGGACTGCCCTGAGGAGAAGGTTCTGCAGGAGGGACCCCATGCATAGCTTTGTTAGTGATGGGAATAGTGGCATGGTATTGGTGGTGGGGGCAGCGACAGTGGCATTCGGGCAAATGCAGAGCAGGGGAGGCCAAGGAGTCTACCTTGATATCTCAGTCTGATAAAAGTGGCAAGGAGGGTGAGTTCTCTGATGACAATTGTTAATTGGACAGGACCTGGTAGCCAGATCGCGATCCTGAGGAGGGAGAGTGGTGCCAGCAGCAGCAATGAAGATCAGAGGTAGCGTACCTCCCAAAAAACAGCCAGAGCCATATCTGCTTCGGGATCTGTTGATGCCGCTGACATTATAGGTGCACTGGCCCAAAATGTGGCAGAGGTAAGCCAAGCGTGGCTGCCTCTAGCTCTGCACAATTATCTCCTATAAAAGAAGATGTGGGCAGCCACACACAAACATAGGCACTACAGCTCTATTGAAGCACATGATGCAGCATCACCCCATCCTGTGGGAAGCCAGGTACTGCAACAAGACTTTCCTCCTTCTCTCAGTCACCCTTGTGGCAGCCAGGCTACATCCGCGGGCAGTTCGATGTCTTTCAAATCATTGTCCTCGATTTCTGCCCCTCCCGCTTAGACCTCTCATCCGTTCCATCAACAGCCATCAATAATGGAATGTGTGGCCAGGAAACAATTGTACATGCCCAGCAATCCGCTTGTGTGCAAGCTTAATTCACCAGCTGGCAAAGTTTCTAGCAGTGCAGTCGCTGCCATACCATTTAGTAAAGTCGCATTACTTTAGGGAGCTGATGGCCTCTGCTCCTCCTCGCTGGAAGAAACCTAGCCAGCATTATTTCTCCCTAAAAGGCATGCCTGCCTTGTACTTACGTGGCAAAGAACCCTGCGAGGTGCTCGCCACGGTGTACATCTGGAGCAGTTGTTACAGGCAGGGACAGTACATGTCTTTCATGGCCCACTGAGTCAATTTTTTTGTGGCAGCGGTGAGGCAGCACCCCGGCAAAAAGGCCAGTTCCTTTTACCCCCCCCCCCCCCCCACGCGATTGTGTCAGCCTAGCTCCCACACTAGGCACTTATCTGCCTTCTCCACCTCCTACTCCATGGGCACACTCCTGCCCCCAAAAGCAGCAGGAAACAGCATCACTCCCCTCTTCTTCCTATCACATCAAGTGTCAAGCATTGCCATGTAATTTTGGAGCTGATTGGCCTGGATGAGAGTAGCTACACGGACAAGCAGTTGCTAAAGTACATCAAGGAGCAAACATTCCGCTGGCTGTCACCCGCCGACTCCAATCAGGCAAGGTGGTTAGCGACAATGAGCACAACCTCTTGGCCGCCCTGAATCTGGGGGAGATAACTCATGCTCTCTGCATGGCACACATCATCAACCTAGTCGTGCAATCCTTCTTAAAAAAAAGTATACTGGTATGCACAAGCTGTTATCAATGTCCAAGAGACTGTCCTCGCATTTCAGCCATTTTTACGGTGGCGAAAAACTCTGTTCTAGACTTGCAGAGACAGAACGGTCTGCCGCTATACCTCTTAATCTAGAGAAAGGTATCGCCGAAACACGCGTCGTGGTGTGCGGTTCTCCTAAGGTGACTCTCCCACTATGGGTATGTGATATTATGTATAGGATATCTGTTAAGAGGGATTGGTTTTTCTGGATCTTTTTTATATATGCACTTTATATATATCTGTACAGATAGGACTCATTTACTCATATACTGACACTCTTGTTGAGGTTACAGTGGTTATATACGTTATATATATATATATATATATATATATTGTGGTAAGGTGCAGGGTGCCGTCGTAGATGGCAGGTACGTGTCTCCGAGGTTCATAGCCTCGGTGAGGTAAGAGCCGTTTTGTTGATGTCAGTAGCAGGTAGTGATACTGACACAGTTGCTAAATAGCGTGGCTGCAAAGCCGATCCGGGCCGGCTCTTACCGGGAACAGCTAAAGTGTAGGGTGGGTGGCTGCTCCCCACGACCCAGTCCTGGTTTTGGGGCTGGGTTTAAAACTCAGCCAGCACCAGCAGCTGTCCCTGTGATTATCCTGGAGCTGCTGATCGTGCTGTGGAGTTCTCTGGGCTGGAAGCAAGAGCCCAGCAAGGAGGAGTGCAGACGGCCTGGAAGCCTGAGGTGGATTGTCTTGCGGCTGGGCTTACAGCCAGGTGCGAACCTGCACCTAAACCTCCCAGTTGACTGGAACCTGTATGTGACTTTTTGTTTTGCCTCACGTTTTGCTGATGGGTGTGAAGTAACACCAAGTGACTGTTTGCTGTATACTTTATGCAAGTGTGAATTAAACACTGTTTTGCTGCACTTTCTGGACTCACTTTTGCCTCTGTACTGCACCCGCACCGCTATCTACCAGAGCGACTCCCCACATTTGGTGGAGGATGCGGGCATGCGCATTGAGGCTGGCGTGAGAGCCGAAAATCTTTGTTTTTGCTGGGCACGACTGGATGTCCTATATTAGGCCGGCAAAGTTGCAAACAGGAATTTCTGGCAACATGGAGGCTGCTGGAAGGCTCTCATAGAGGCTAACGTGCAGCAGCGGGAGACCAACCAGCTACTATTACAGCACGTGATGGCTTTACTAGCTGCAGGAGCGTCCCACCATGTCCATGATGCCCGGAAAGCGGTCCGCGCGGCGATCCCAAAGATGACCCCTCGGACGACGTTGAGACGATCTGGCGGTCTTTGAGAAGGTAGCCGTGAGGGAGAAGTTACCCGTGACCAGTGGGCCGAGGTGGTCGCTCCGCTCCTGGCGTCCGACCCCAGCAGGATTTTTTTGACCTAGCAGATGACCAAGCTGCTGATTACCCCACGGTGAAGGGGGAGATCCTGGCCAGACTGGGGTAAACGTGTTGGTCCGGGCTCAGCAGGTCCACCAGTGGGACTTTAAACGGCTGAACCCGCCAGGCCGCAGTACTATGAGTTGCTGCACAGGTTGCAGCAGCGGCTGCAGCCTGATGTTCTAAGTCCGCTGCTATGCTGGACCGCCTGCTGGCCGACATGTTCTGGAGGGCCCTGCCTTACCCCCTTCAGCACTGGATCGGCCAGGTATCCCCACTAATGCCCTTGAAATGGTTGATCTGGTGGAGCGCTATGAGGCCACAAAAACTTGCAAGGGGGTGTTGTTGGGAGGGGCCGGTCAAACCTCGGAGGTCTCCCATCCAGTCCCGACGTCTGATACCTGAGAGACCTGTTCGGGTGTGCCCCTGTGGACCCGGCCCCGATTGTCTGCTGGCGGTGTCAGGAGCCTGGCCACGTAAGGGCCGACTGTCCACACCGGGGAGAACCCATGGAGACTAATTATGGGTACCGGGCTTCCATGTATGCCCGGAGACTGTGTGCAACCGGCACCCCCGAGACAATAGACAACCGTCACCTGTGCCAGGTGCAAGTGGGTGATAATCTGGCAGCGGCACTACTGGACTCAGAGAGCCTAGTAACCCTGGTAAGTGCTGCCCTGGTACAGCCCACCCAGTATACGGGCCGGAAAGTTGGTGTGGTGTGCATACACGGAGACTTAAAGGACTATCCCACTGCTGTAATGTCTCTGTCCACGGCGGCCGGCACATGGACTTGTGAGGTGGCGATCTCCACAAAGCTACCTTATGAACTAATAATTTAGAGAGACTTCCCTGGTTTGCCGTCACTATGGCCTGAGATGAAAGTGACTAATAGCCCTGAGACAGGGGTAACCCTAGCAGAGTGGCCTGGTTCCAGTGGAAGGCCAGAGCCCTGGGAGCCCGAGTCCGAAGGGCCTGCAGTAGGGGTGACCACCACTTCTGTGATAGAGGGGGAGACACCCCCACTGAGTGTAATGGTGGGAGACATGGAGGACTTGCCACCAGGACCTGAGTTGGCAGACCTCCACGTCTCCAGAGACAGTTTTGGGACCGCCCAACACCGGGACCAAACCCTAACCAGGGCCTGGGAGAATGTGCTGGAAATTGATGGTAAACCCCAGAAACCAGGGGCTGAGTTAATATTTCCCGCTTTGTTGTTCACCAAGAAATGTTATATCGGGTGAACCAAATCTGGGTGAACCTGTTGAACAGTTGGTGGTGCCCACAGCGTATCGCCAAGCTTGTCATGGAGCTTGCCCACCAACATGTTCTTTGGGGACACCTGGGGTGGCAGAAAACCCAGGACCGCATACTGCAGCGGCTTTATTGGCCCAGTGTGTTCAAGGAGGTAGAAAATTATTGTAAGTCCTGTCCAACCTGTCAGATAACCAGCCCCCAGCCACATTTCCGTAGTCCTCTGGTACCTCTGCCAATTATTGAAGTACCGTTTGAGCGAATCGCTATGGATTTAATTGGGCCTGTACCAAAGTCTGCCAGGGGCCACCAACACATTCTGGTAGTTCTCGACTATGCCACTCGGTATCCGGAGGCGGTGCCTCTGCGACATACCTCAGCTAAGCTCATTGCCAAAGAGTTAATGGAAATGTTTTCCCGTGTGGGCCTGCCAAAAGAGGTTCTGACAGACCAAGGGACCCCTTTTATGTCCAAAGTTATGAGGGAACTGTGTAAATTGTTGCGTATAAAGCAGTTACGGACGTCCGCTTACCATCCGCAAACAGACGGTCTTGTTGAGAGGTTTAACCAAACTCTAAAAATATGTTAAAGAGGGTGGTGTCTAGAGATGGGAAGGACTGGGATCTGCTTCTGCCCTATCTCATGTTCGCAGTGCGAGAGGTGCCCCAAGCCTCTACTGGGTTCTTGCCCTTCGAACTGCTTTATGGCAGACACCCTCGGGGCCTGTTGGATATCGCCAAGGAAGTGTGGGAACAACAGCCTGTCCCCCACAAAAGTGTCATTGAGTATGTCGCCCAGATGCAGGAACGGATGGAAAGGGTGTTGCCCTTGGTCCGGGAGCATATGGAGGCAGCGCAACAAGCCCAGAGAAGGGTGTACAATCGTCAGGCTCGGGTACGGGACTTCAACCTGGGAGATCGGGTTTTGGTTCTGGTACCCACCCTGGACAGCAAGTTCCTAGCTAGGTGGCAGGGCCCCTATGAGGTAATCGAGAAGGTAGGGGAAGTAAATTACAAAGTACACCAGCCAGGGCGGCGCAAGCCGGAGCAGGTGTACCACGTGAATTTACTAAAGCCGTGGAAAGATAGGGACACGGCCGACGACCACAGCCCCCGGCCAGGGCTTCTAGGTGAAAAGGGTCCAGCCCCACAGTTCGAGACCTGTGAAGCCGTAACCACGGTAAAAATTGCAGACGGCCTGTCTTCCAAACAAGTTAAGGAAGTCAGGGAGTTCATCAGTCGGAACACGGATGTGTTCTCGGACCTCCCTGGCCGCACGTCTCTCATCCAACATGACATCGTCACTGAGCCTCAGGCCAAGATCCGGTTAAAACCATACCGGGTACCCGAGGCTCGGCGACGGGCCATCGCGGAGGAAGTGCAGTTAATGTTGAAGCTCGATGTCATTGAGGAGTCGAAAAGTGAGTGGGCCAGTCCCATAGTCCTAATACCCAAGCCGGATGGGACGCTGCGGTTCTGCAACGATTTTGCAAGTTAAATGAAGTGTCCAAGTTTGATGCGTATCCCATGCCCCGGGTAGACGAGCTTGTTGAGAATTTAGGGCAAGCCCGTTATTTTTCTGTGTTAGACCTCACTAAAGGGTACTGGCAGGTACCCTTAACGGAGTCGGCCAAGGAAAAACGCTTTTGTCACTCCGCAGGGCCTGTATCATTACAAGGTGTTACCCTTTGGCCTGCATGGCGCCCCGCCACCTTCCAAAGGTTAATGGATATTGTGCTGCGACTTCATCGTCGGTACGCCTCGGCTTACTTAGATGATGTAATCATCCACAGCACCGACTGGGAAAGCCATTTGCCCAAAGTGCAGGCGGTAGTGGATGCCCTGAGGAAAGCTGGACTAACCGC
Organism: Bufotes viridis; assembly: GCA_033119425.1. Classification (NCBI taxonomy): domain Eukaryota; kingdom Metazoa; phylum Chordata; class Amphibia; order Anura; family Bufonidae; genus Bufotes; species Bufotes viridis. The sequence continues at coordinate 149,185,774 of CM065593.1, read as the reverse complement.
CAATCCAAAGAAGTGTGCGATTGGGTTGGAAGAAACCAAATATCTGGGATATGTCATTGGGCGGGGAGTCATCAAGCCTCAAGTAAATAAGGTAGAGGCAATACGGAGTTGGCCCCGACCGGTCACCACCAGACAGGTAAAGTCGTTCCTCTGAATTGTGGGGTATTATATGAGGTTTGTGCCCCACTTTGCCACTATAGCTTCGCCGTTGACAGACTTGTTAAAGGGGCGTAAGACAGGGACGGTCCGTTGGAACGAGCAGGCAGAAAAGGCTTTCTCCGCCTTGAAATCGGCCCTGTGTGGGTCCCCGGTTTTGGTGACGCCCGATTTCAAGAAGGAGTTCGTTGTCCAGACCGACGCCTCTGAGGTTGGCCTTGGTGCGGTACTGTCGCAGGAAGTCAACGGGGAGGAGCATCCCGTTGTCTTCCTCAGCCGCAAACTCACCCCAGCCGAGGCCAGGTACAGCATAGTCGTGAGAGAGTGCCTGGCCATCAAGTGGGCACTCGAGGCCCTCCGTTATTAACTGTTGGGCAGAAGCTTCCGCCTGGTGACCGACCACTCCCCACTCAAGTGGATGAGCCAAGCCAAAGAGAGGAATGCCCGGGTCACCAGGTGGTTTCTGTCCCTACAGAATTTTAAATTCACGGTGGAGCACAGAGCGGGCCGGTTGTTGAAAAATGCAGATGCCCTCTCCCGGGTACACTGTTTTTCGTGTGTCCACCCCTCAGGGTTGAACAAAGGGGGTATGTGGTAAGGTGCAGGGTGGCGTCGTAGATGGCAGGTACGTGTCACCGAGGTTTATAGCCTCGGTGAGGTAAGAGCCATTTTGTTGATGTCAGTAGCAGGTAGTGCTACTGACACAGTTGCTAAATAGCGTGGCTGCAAAGCCGATCCGGGCCGGCTCTTACCGGGAGCAGCTAAAGTGTAGGGTGGGTGGCTGCTCCCCACGACCCAGTCCTGGTTTTGGGGCTGGGTTTAAAACTCAGCCAGCACCAGCAGCTGTTTCTGTGATTATCCTGGAGCTGCTGATCGTGCTGTGGAGCTCCCTGGGCTGGAAGCAAGAGCCCAGCAAGGAGGAGTGCAGACGGCCTGAAAGCCTGAGGTGGATTGTCTTGCGGCTGGGCTGACAGCCAGGTGCGAACCTGCACCTAAACCTCCCAGGTGACTGGAACCTGTATGTGACTTTTTGTTTTGCCTCACGTTTTTCTGATGGGTGTGAAGTAACACCAAGTGACTGTTTGCTGTATACTTTATGCAAGTGTGAATTAAACACTGTTTTGCTGCACTTTCTGGACTCCCTTTTGCCTCTGTACTGAACCCGCACCGCTATCTACCAGAGCGACTCCCCACAATATATATATATCTGTACAGGTATGATCCATTTATTTATATACCTGTATATAGATCTGTGACAATAGTGGTTTACCATACAAGCCTGGTTTATAAATTATTATATTATCATTATAGTCTTCCCTCATATGTATATTACTATCCCATAACATCCTCCTCAGGAGTAGACAGCACTTTCTATTTTATTATGTATCCTGTCTCTTTTTAACATGTCATATGTGTATATTTAATAAAGAGTATTTATTCTTTGGAGCCTGTTTAGACTCAGTTTCCCTTTGTGTATAGTTGTAGTCATTTCATGCTGAGTGGGTTTTGGTTTAGGGGTTTTTACATTGCCCAGCACTACACTTGGGCTTTTATTTGATTGCATGCTTTGTAACCTGTATTTGTTATTAGTGATGAGCGGCAGGTGCCATATTCGATTTCGACGAAATTCGCGAATATTCGAATGAATATTCGTTTCATATTCGTCGAAATCGAATATTCGTCATTTTTTCTAGTTATCGCGATTAACATGCGATTTAAATAATCGCATATTGCGATTTGTACTTAAGGCTACTTTCCTATTGGTTTCATATCTAGAATTAGCGAGGATGACGAATATGACGAATGTATTCGTCTATTCCTCAAAACGAAGATAACGAAGTATTCTACATCTTCGTTTTAGCTACCTATTCGTCAACTTCGCTAATTCTAGCAATCAAATAGGAAGGTTGACTATAGAGACAGCTGTGTTAAATTCGCTATGCGATTTTTTTTTTAATAAATCGAATACTTATAATAATTTTATCAAGTAATATAATTATTGTATTAAAAAAAAATCGCATAGCGAATTTAACACAGCTGTCTCTATAGTCAGTCAACCTTCCTATTTGATTGCTAGAATTAGCGAAGTTGACGAATAGGTAGCTAAAACGAAGATGTAGAATACTTTGTTATCTTTGTTTTGAGGAATATGACGAATACATTCGTCATATTCGCTATTCGCTAATTCTACCAAGCCAACCATAACTTCTGTGCTCATGGAGCGTCCCCATCACCATGGGAACGTCTCCATATACTAAAATGTACTGTCGGATTTGGAGGAATTACGTTGAAATCGCAATGCGATTAATTCAAGTTATATTAATCGCATTGCGATTTCAACTTAGAGCTGGGTTTATAATGGGTCAGCTTGCTAGAATTAACGAAGTTAACGAATATGGAATATAGCAGCAGTGCTAAGTTGAAATCGCAATGCGATTAATTTAACTTAAAGTATTCGCATTGCGATTTCAACTTAGCACTGCTAGTGCATAGCTATATTCCATATTCGTTAATTCTAGCCTATGTAAGATAGCAGTGCTAAGTTGTAATCGCAATGCGATTAATATAACTTGAATTAATCGCATTGCGATTTCAACGTAATTCCTCAAATCCGACAGTACATTTTAGTATATGGAGATTCTCCCATGGATGGGGACGCTCCACATGAGCACGGAAGTCGGCAGAAGCGGCAACGGGCACTGACTAGAGCAGCCAGGAAGCCAGGAATCCTCAGGACAGGTAAGAACTACTTTTGGGAAGTAGGAAAGAAAAAAATATAACAAAAAAAAAAAAAAAACGAATATTCGAAATAGCGAATTTATAGCGCTATATTCGAAATATTCGTGAATTAGCGAAGTGCCGATATTCGCTAAAAAAATTCGCTTTTCGAATATTCGCGCTCAACACTATTTGTTATGCAGTGAAAGGCATAACATTGACATCAAGCAGTCTGATGTGATGACTACTTGTCAAAGCAAAATGGGGGAAATTACATTATTAACAGGAAACACTGTTGCCACAGCTTTCTGCGAGCAGACGTCTGCCACCAGCGTGTCTAAAAGAGAGACCCCTCTCCGCCTCTGCAGAGTCACCCACCTACCGTCACCACAAGCAGCAGCAGCCAGTTCAGTCCACTCAATATGATGGAGCAGTTTTTTTACGTGCCGCAGCAGGCTGAGGCCAATCAGCAATCTGAGAACTCCCGCCTCAATGCCCAGCTTCAGGCCTACCTACACTGTGGCCTGTCTCCGTTGCATACCCTGTTCCCTGACCCCATGGATTTCTGGGGAGCGGCTGGAAATGGCACAGTTTGATCTCTTTCTTCTTTGTTGAACCACCTCCAGTGTCGTCTCGGAGAGGGTTTTCAGCGCCGCAGGGGGCATGGTGTCACCAAAACAGACCAAGTTGTCCTCCGCCAGTGTCCAAAACATCACTTTTATCAAAATGAAACATGCCTGGATTTGGGAGGATTTTTACACTCCTCTGGCAGAGGCCGAAGAACAGATCTAGCCTTGCTGACGGTGCCCAGTGCAGTATACGGGCACTTTAATACCCGTTTACTACCAATCTGTTATGTTCCTTTAAGTGTTTCATATAATTGCCTGCAGCAATGTGAGGGTTGTGATGTAGGTGTTAGACCACTAGGGGAACTGGTGAGCAGGTATATATATATAGCTAGGCCAAGGCAGGCTAGTGTTAGTGCAGACCCTGGAGTCTGTGAAGGCCACATGTCACAGGCCTAAGCAAGTCAGCAGAAGTCAGGCAGAGGCAATCCCTAGAGCAAGAGGTACTGAAATGTCAAGAGAAGGTACACTGTCAACTGGAGATTCAAGGATATAAGCCAGAAGTAGGGCATTGGGGCCTTGAAGAATACTCGCCAGTCAGGACAAGTCAGGAAGAAAGTAAGGTTCACCTGCATTTCAAAGTCCTGTTATTTTACCCTCTACTTTACCTTGCTGGATGTAAGCCTGCTGTAACTAGACTGTACCAAAGTCTATTGTCTGCAAACAAGAACTGTTTTAAGAGAGTTGCCTGCTGTATTACCACTGTTTCAGTAAAGTTTGGAATTCTGTTTTCAAGCTACAAGTCTGCACCTCTATTATTCCTACTATAAATACGGTGTGCCACCGTTTACTGGCACTGGCGTCACGAAACATCAGGGACTTAGCCATAGGCACGTTAAACTACAACACCAAGGGCACCTCACATTGCACCTGGCTGTGTCCCTTCAGAACCCAGAGAGTGCCCCAGAGGAACAGCGTGCCGGCCTCTCCATCACTGGCATTCCCCAGGTTAGTTCCACACATTGCTCTGACTTGGGGATGCTACATTTTAGCGTCACGAACAGGATACGCACGTTTTTACGGACTGTGAGCAAAACGTGAACTTTGTGCCTTAACCAGTTTGCCAAGTGACAAAACGCCTGTTTATTTGAAGTGAACTTTGTGGACTGAAAAGCATACAAAAAGTGTCCTTAAAACCTCCAGAAAGCGCTGTGCAGTGTTGCGCTATCAAGAGGAAGAAAATCGCCACTTCAAAGTGTGTTTTTGTGGACTTTTTATCATTCTGCTTGCTGTCATTGAATAGCTGCATCATGGCGCCCAAGATGGCCGCCTGAACTGTGGACTTATCTACTGCGCCATCACTACTCATTGCTGGCGGGAAAACTTAGCGCCAAACTCTGCAGCGTCACCGCCTTATTCAAATTTTCCAAGCTGGACTCCACCTACCTTGGACCTGGAAGAACGCAGACGCTGTTCCCCGTCGGAGTAAGTCCGAAGCTCCGCCCCTCCGGCCCGACGTCCTCGCGGGAAGGGACGCTGCGCAAGGGATTCCCGAAGACGTCCTTCCGGATCTCGCGAGATTTGGACTGCCTGCACCGGAGTAAGTACAAACTCCTGGGTGAAATAATTCTACACCGGAGGGGGTCACCTGGTTAGTAAGGCCCGAAAGGGGACACCAGACTCTTTCCACCGATTGCACTCACTGGCCAGTAACCCCGCCAGCGCGACATCGGACCTGTCGCTACCTCTTAAAGGGACCGCACACCCAATTAATCTGCACCATGTCGGACTCAGAAGTAGCAGAGCAGCCTGCCCCCAGGGAGCCAGTGGCCACCAACAGTATTGCGCCTGCCAATATGATGCCGCTGACGATGCCATACTACTTTGGGGCCCCATGGTTTCCCGCTACGCCGGGAGGCTCATAATTTAAAAGACTTCCAAGACAAACTCCTGGCTCTGTTCCGGCTCTATCCTATCAACCCGGAGCAGCAAATGGAGATTCTGTTAGCCCAGTTGGAAGGAGCGGCCCGCCGAGAAGTCATGTCCTGGCCCAGTTCTGAGAGGAGTACCATAGAGCAGATCTTTGACCGCCTCAGCACTACCTTTGAAGTCAGGACTGTGTCTGAAATAAAGATGCGCTTCTTCAGTAAGAAACAAAAGCCTGGTGAGTCACTCCGTGATTTTGCTTTATCCCTCCAAGAGGCCTGGAGGGCAGTCATTCATATAGACCCTAGAGAGGTTGACACCCAGGATCAAACTCTGAGAGAACAATTTATTGCGGGTGTGAATAGCGAATCTTTAAAAACTCAATTGAAAATGTTGTCGGCTCAGCACCCTAGCAGTATTTTCCTGGACTTTAAAGAACTGGCCATTAGTATTCTGGGACAACATCTGCCAACGGAACCAGTGGCCCATCCCGAGCCTTCTGTCCGTAATCCTAAGCTGACGGATGCCAGCCTGCCAGGGGCCAGCCAAGCCGCCCAGACTCCAGTGCCTGATACAGTAGCTGCTTTGATGGAACAAGTCAATTACCTCACTAAGAGCCTGGAAAAAGTCTGCAGGAAACTGGAAGAGTGGGAGAAACCCTTAATGCTGGAAGATGAACTCCTTCTGCCTCAAAAGCCTGGCCCCCTGCGTATCAAGAAGTTTATCCCAGAGATCCTGGACGACGTTCAAGTGACCGGTTTAGGAACCGCAAGCGGCCTGCCTGTAACTACTGCAAGAAGTTGGGTCATACTGAATCTACTTGCTGGCAGTTAACGGGTCACCCTCGAGGCTGAGGACCGCCCTCGGGAGGTAGAACAACAGGTCCAAGGGATCCAAACTGGATGCCCCGTTATGTGGGGTCCCGTCCCAAAATAAACGTCCGGATCAATGGAGTGCCTTTTGAAGCGTTGTTGGACACTGGATCTCAAGTCACCACTATTCAGCAGTCCACCTTTAATCAGTTCTGGAGTTCCAGCCTGCTTACCCAGCCACCTGAGTCCTGGCTGGAGATAATTGCAAGCAATGGTAAGCCCATAAAAGTCCATGGATACTGGGAACCCACTCTCCAGGTGGGAGAAGCCACTTTACCACAGCAAGGAGTGATCGTGGTACAAACCGGGATAAAGGGGTCACCCTGTGATTGTTGGGACTAATGTTTTCAAAAATTGCTACCCTGAGGTACTTGAAGCTCTCCATCAGTCCCTGCCTGCAGCTTCCTCTGCCTCCAAGAAGGTCCTCCAAAAGACTATCAGCGTATTGTGTGCTCAGCAGAGGTTTGCAAATGAAAAGGAGAGATCTGCACCGCCAGGATCCGTGATAATAGGCCAGTGACTCTACCTCCAAACTCCCAAACCCTCCTGTGGTGCCGTGCTGTCCTGGGAGTCCAGGGCCAAGACTATCCGGCCCTGGTGGAACCTGTCCAGATGGAGAACTACCCATATGTGCGAGCTGCCAAGTGCCTGGCGACCGTCTCCCAAGGTAAAGTACCTGTCCGTCTGATTAACCTCAGCGATCATCCTGCTGTGCTTACTAAGCACTGTCCTGTTGCCCAGCTTTCCCAGGTATCCTTCCAGGATGTCATCCGCCTGCCTGTCACCGAGAAGCCACCAGCTGCCACTCGAGGACCTCTTCCTGCGGACGACTCTCCAGTGCCCTGGTGGAAGGAACTCCATGTCGGGGACGAAGCTACCCCGCAACATCAACTAGAGGGACTCCTGAACCTAGTAAAGCAACACCATCAAGCCTTCAGTAAGCATGCAACGGACTATGGAGAGGTCAGTGTCATCCAACACACCATACCCACTGGCTCTCATCCTCCCATTAAAGAGAGGTATAGACCCATACCACCAACTTCATACCAAACTGTTAAAGAGATGATCCAAGAAATGAAAGACTCAAACGTAATCCGGGACAGTCGTAGTCCCTGGGCTGCACCCCTGGTTTTAGTAAAAAGAAAGATGGTGGCATCCGGTTTTGTGTAGACTATAGAAAGATAAATCAGATCACTCACAAAGATGCTTATCCATTGCCACGTATTGAGGAGTCTCTAACTGCTCTAGGCTCCTCCGCCTATTTCTCCACCTTAGATTTAACCAGCGGATATTGGCAAGTGCCCATGGCCCCTGAGGATAGGGAAAAGACTGCTTTCACCACCCCTATGGGCCTGTTTGAATTTAATTGCATGCCATTTGGACTGTGTAATGCCCCCGGGACCTTTCAAAGATTAATGGAGCGGTGCTTAGGCCATAAGAACTTTGAGACGGTGCTGTTGTACCTGGATGACGTTATCATCTATTGTAAAACGTATGAGGACCATTTAAAGCATCTAGCTGAAGTGTTTGAAATCCTTATTAAATATGGCCTCAAGATTAAACCGTCCAAATGTCACCTGCTGAAACCTGCTGTAAAATACCTGGGACATGTTGTAAGCGCAGAGGGGGTTCAGCCTGATCCTGATAAGCTGGCTGCTGTCCGAAATTGGCCGGTCCCCACTACAGTGAAAGAAGTGAGGAGTTTCCTTAGCTTCGCTGGCTACTACCGGCGCTTTATCCCCCACTTCGCTCAAATAGCGGATCCAATCCAGGAACTCCTGAGGGGACAACCAAAAAAGAGCCCAAAGACTCCTGTCCCCATTGAGTGGAATGAAGAGAGGGAGATTGCATTTCAGTTGTTAAAGAAAAAGTTGAATGAACCTCCCGTGCTGGGGTACCCAGATTACAGTAAGCCATTTCACCTTTACACAGATGCCAGTAAGAAAGGCCTGGGAGCAGTGCTAGCTCAAATACAAGAGGGGAAAGAGAAAGTGATAGCTTACGCCAGCCGGTCCTTAAAGGGAGCCGAAAAGAATGATCAGAATTATAGCTCTTTCAAATTAGAGTTTCTGGCCTTAGTGTGGGCGGTAACAGAAAAATTCAAAGACTATTTGGCTGCCACTCCATTTATTGCATTCACTGATAACAATCCTCTGGCTCACCTGAATACCGCTAAACTGGGGGCCTTAGAACAGAGATGGGCCTCCCGCCTTGCTAATTACGACTTCACTGTAAAATACCGGGCTGGCCGTTCAAACGATAATGCTGATGCCCTGTCAAGGCTCCCCACTGAAATAGCACCAGATGACATACGGGATGCCTGGGAAGATGTAGAGATGCCAGCATTTTATAACCGGTTTGCTCAACAGGACCAAGCTCAAGCTGCCAACAGTGGAACCTCTGACCCTCCATCCTTTGATAAGCCTGCATCCAGAGAGGAAAAGTGGATTAAGTTGCAATCAGAGAGTAGAGTTCTCGGTGAACTGCTGGACTTCTTCATCAGTGGCAGAACCCCTGAAAGAATTCGGCAAAAGACCGCAGACCCAGAACTCATCAAATTGTGGAGGCAACGTCAACAACTTTTCCTTCAAAAAGGCCTGTTGCTGCGACGAAGCCTGGATCCAGTGTCAAATGACAGAGTGCACCAGATCCTCATCCCACGTCGTGATGCAGGTATGGTTTTAGAAATGTATCATGATAGGTCTGGACATTTTGGGGTTCAAAAGACTGAGGTGACTGGTACAGGGACAGGGGGTTTGGACAACCGTGTCACTCCGGTGGCAAACGATCCCTTAAGTGAGCTCATGGGAGTATATTCAGCGTAGTCTCCCATGTATAGGCTATGGCGGGCCTGGGGCATGTAGGGCTGTTTTACCGACCTGCCTCCCACGAAGAGTTCTTCGCCGTCTTCATCACCTGCCAGGAAACGACTGCCTCTTTGGACAGAGAACCACAGTATGGTTTCTCGATATCGTTCTGGCTGCGGATCCCCCGGCCGTGGGTTGTCTAGGACCTGAATCACCCAGTCCTTGATAGCTTTTTAATAGTCTCACATTGTCTGGGCATGAGCCGGTACTTCTGGGGGAACCATAGGGTTCCGTCTAGATGGAAGAGAGCTCTTCCTGTGCGGTGGAGTGGAGGTTCCAGTCGCCTCCATCGCACCAGCCGGTGCTGCGGGCACCTCCGATCCTCTCTTAGGAATCCGCTGTACTTGTGACAGTCGCACCTCTTCCAGGGCAGCTTGCACTTCGAGCGTATCACCCCACATCATCTCTCCCCAGTTAGGCTGCAGAGGTTGCGCAATCTTATCTTCCTCAAACTGGTAAGGGAGGAGGAGCCTTAGAGGTGGAGTCTTCGCTTCCTGCAATTGCACTGGGCAGGGCTGTCGCTCCCGACTTGGGATGGGCAGTTCCCTGTTTTCCCGCTCTTGAGGAACAAGAAGAACATCCGCTATCACTGGCAAAGATGGCAGATTAAACCTTCGGATGCCAGCGCACACAATCTTGCGCCTGTCACTCCACAGTGAACGCAGTAAAGTCATTTTTAGGGGTTTCTCTGACAATTCTGTAGACCTGTAGCTTAGAGGCATGCAAGTAAATCCTGTTCGTGACGCAAATTGCAACAGACGGCCTTCCCCAGGGCCCTCTATATCTCAATCGCGTCCCAGGTGTAGAAATGCCAAGTGGTATAGTGCGGCCTTAATGTCTCTTATTGTGTGTCGCAGTGCTCCTACCTGGATACCGCTGGACCCCAGGCTTTGACTCTGAAGCAATAAATAGGGGGTATAATTGAGGGATTTGAAGAAATAACTTGGGTCCAGACCTTGAGATGAAGTTCAATGGCAGCTTTACTTGAATAAACGTTTCTCCAAACAGTTTCAGCAGGCTTTAGCATTAAACTGGCAGACAAACTCAACTCTGCTATGTCTGTTTCTCTCTGACTCTGCTGTACTGACAGGCTGGCTGTATAACTCAGCTTCTTCTGTATGCTGCACTTCTTCTCTGTAGTCTGACTCTAGGTTATGCCAGGAACTTTCCTCATGGCTCCTGAGGCTTCAAACTTTGGCCTCCATGGCCAGCACAGCTTAGGGTGCTCTGGATGGCTTGGGCACTCTGGGGTGTTACACATGAGCCCCTACAGGGTGGTCCCTGAGGTTTACTAAATACTGCCATAGCACATGAGTACCCTGTAACAATGTGCTATGCCAGGATTAGCTGATAGGAGCGGGCTCCTGCTTGTGTCTGCTTCGCTAAGCTAAAAGCTTACATGAAGGACTCTTAGCTTAGCAAAGCAGGCACAAGCAGAGATATCCATAAATTCAAAATCCATAAATAAGATACACTAGAAAAAGTATTATTAGGGCATTTGGGACACTTAAAAAAAAAATAATTTTTAATTATTAAAAGTTTAGTTACTTTTTAAAGGGGTTGTGTCACTTCAGCAAATAGCATTTATTATGTAGAGGAAGTTAATACAAGGCACTTACTAATGTATTGTTATTATCCATATTACTTCCTTTGCTGGTCAGATTAATTTTTCCATCACATTATACACTGCACGTTTCCATGGTTAGGACCCCCCTACAATCCAGCAGCTGTGGTCTTGCTTACACACTATATTAAAAAACCACCAGAGAGCCCAGCTCTTTTACCTATAATGGCGGCACTCAGAGCCCTCTCTGTGGGCACCCGCACCCTGGAAAAATCTATGGTGTACCAGTATGCCTTAGACTTTTTCTGCCATTCATCAGCACAGGGCGCACTATGAACAGCACAGGCAGCGCGCTGAATGTAGGCAGGCTGTTATAGCTAAATGATAAAGTTCATGGAAGATATACTATATTGGACTGTAAGTTAAATTACTGTGTTGGCACTTTGCAGTAAATAAGTCGGTTTTGGGTGCAGTTTGGACACTCGGCCTCTAAAAGGTTCACCATCACTGCCCTAGGACATATAATGCATTACATGTATCCACATCGAACCTCATTTGCCAAGTTGATGCCCAAATACTCAGAATGGGTCATTGATTAAGGAACTTGCGACTATTTTAGTCGTAAAAATAGTAATAATTTTTTACCGGCTGTGCGGCAATATTTGATCGCTCGGCCAGTTTTATGTAGTGTTTGGCAGTTGGGTGGGATAGAGAAGGAGCGCAGGCATGTCGGTGGCCAGTACTCTGGCCCCAGCAAATTTACTAAGGCCCCTTTCACATCTGCGTTTTCGCTTTCTGTCCTAGAGTTCCGTCCTCGGGGCTCTAGGACGGAAAGATACTGATCAGGATAATCCTAATGCATTCTGAATGGAGAGAAATCCGTTCAGGATGCATCAGGATGTCTTCTGTTCAGTATGTGAACGTTTTTTGGACGTTGAAAAAACCGCAGCATGCCGTAACGCCGGATCCGGAATTAATGCCCATTGAAGTGCATTAATCCGGATCCGGAATTAAGCTAAACGTAGTTTTGGCGCATCGCCAGATACAACGTTTAGCTCTGTTTATGAGCAGCAGCAGTTCCGATCGGGGCCCCAGTGTATGCTGGGGCTCCGATCGGTTACCATGGCAGCCAGGACGCTACTGAAGTCCTGGCTGCCATGGTAAGTACTCCGCAGCAGTGTACTTACCTGCGCCCCGGCCCCCAGGCGCTCCTTCATGATGTCACAGGTCCAGGGGGCGCATTGGTCTATGCGCTGCAGGGACCTGTGACGTCATGAAGGAGCACCCGGCGGCCGCAGCGCAGGTAAGTACACTGCTGCGGAGTACTTACCATGGCAGCCAGTACTTCAGTAGCATCCTGGCTGCCATGGTAACCTGAAAGCATTTCGAAGACTGATCAGGATCCTGATCAGTCTTCAAATGCTTTCAGGTGACTTGCGTTCTGCCGGATCCGGCGGGACGGAAGTGCCTGCCGGATCCTCAGAACGCAAGTGTGAAAGAGGCCTTACATTTACGCCTGGTGTAAACGTTGTCAACAAACTACTCCAATCCGAGGAGTTTTCCCCTCCAGGCACACAGACTGCCTTGGATTCGCCTTATTTATGATGAGGCGCACACCTTGTCATAAACTAGCCCAATCTTTTTGCCGCTCAGGGGGAAATCTAATACAGACAAGAAAATCCCTTCAGGTATTCAGAGTGTATGGTGTGTGGAGAGGGAGTCTAGCATATACTCCAACCACACCCAGTCACTCTGACCAGTTTAATACATGTATAACGCAGGCTGTGACCAATGTCAAACTAGGTGAAAATCAGCTGGTCATGTATTGTTCGGTACTGGTATATTTAGGGTCGGCCAAAATATTGCTCATAAGAGCTGAGCGGCCCCTCACACAACCTAGTGTCCCATGAAGCCAGCTGTCTAATCAGTAAATCACCCAGTATTCACTGGTTACATATACAGCCTGTGTGAGACGTGCATAGCGAACAGCAACTGCCGTCTCTTGTTTGCATGTGCCGAGATACCAGAATAATTCCTCGGTTACATATAAAGCCTGTATGAGACGTGCATAGCAAACAGCAACTGCCGTCTCCTGTTTGTATGTGCCGAGATATGGTGATTGCTACTCAACGCGTTTCTACAGGGCTACCACTCTGCCCTGTATCATCAGGAGTTATCCACTCATTCATTCATGCACTCATTTAGAGAGACAATGTCCCGAGCACCTTTTGCGTGCAGGGGCTCCGGCACTATGACGGCCGTGCGCGGCCGCCCAACATGCGGGCATATAAGCTTAAGACCCCGCCCATAGGATATGACATCAGATGGGAGGTGTGGACACAGAGCAGGTGGGAAACTCCCACCGCTGTTCCGAGACCTCCCATACTCATTCACATAGTCAAACCTATGGAGACCACAAATCGCAGTCCTACAGTTCATCGGGGAAGAATACTCGCGGCCATAGTCATATCATATAAAGCTAGAACATACTTGCTTGAGTATCCAATAAAGAGGGAACTGAATACTTGCTTGACTATCCAATAAAGAGGGAACTGAATACATCATGGTGAGGAGGGTGTAGTAGAAGATATAACCTCCACCTATAAGGGCGCTTCTACAAGAAGCAGGCATATGAAATGCTGTCATTGAGCCCTTCGGTAGAATGGTTTGGAGATGAAATATCCATCTTGCTTCTTTCTGAAGCAGAGAGGAATCCACATCTCCACCACGAACTGACTTTTCTACAGTGTCTATGCCCTGGACCATCAATCCAGTTGGGTCACCTGCGTGCATGTCACAGACATGTTGTGCCAATGATGTATCTCTGGAATTGCGTATATCAAATAGATGTTCACCAATACGCCGTCTAAGTTCGCGTCTCGTCTTTCCGACGTATTGGATACCACATTTACATGTGATAAGATATACGACACCAGCCGTCGTGCAGCGAATGAACGAGCGAATCGTGTATCGTCTACCCGTGACATGGCTCTCAAAGAAACGACCCCGCAAACACTTTATTCATCGCGCACCAGCACAGAAGGGGTTAATTAGCCATCTTGGAACCGCTCCACATGTGCTGAAGCACCTCCCGTCCAGATCGGTAAATCAGAAAGAGTGCCCAGCAGAGGAGCAGGCAAGATGTGCCTGTGGGTGCTCCTCGTTCATTAACTGGACACCATTTTATTAATTTGCCAAGAATTTAAAGCCTGGGGCAGGGGCTTCTCGCCCTGCTACCAGAAGCCCGATTCCTAAGGACTGGGAGCAGGAGAAGACGTCTGGGCGCAAAGTGCTACCACCCGTCATTCTAGCATCTTTGGCCGTCAGCTACTGTATGAACCTGGGACAGAAGACTGAGAACTCTCAACACAAGTCTGCTACCCCGAAGACACTCAAGAAGATAGAAGGGGGATGAATGGAGAGATCAACACTGGGACAGGGAGGGTGCCACCACCTTGAAAGTCATCTAGGTGCCCGTCAGCTGCACTTGCTGTGCCACTGTTACACCGCTTAAAGGGGCTCCGCACTATTTATGCTCTCATTACCTATGGCAACCTAAAACCCAAATTTGCCACCACTGATCCTGGATTGTACCCCTGGGAAAGTATGAGTGAAAATCTGTGTGGCGTGTTGTTTTTTCAGCCTGATGTGGCTGCTGATGAAGATGTGGATACCGTGAGGGGTTGGAGAGTGTATGTCTGCAGGGACACTTCCATCAAGAGACTGTCACCCAAGCGGAGAAGCTGTAGATGCTTGCACCGAGGGATCCATGACTACGGATGAGCGAATCGACTTCGGATGCTTCATCTGAAGACGATATGCATAAAACTTCATGTTAATACTGTACGCAGGGATGCTCAACCTGCGTCCCTCCAGCTGTTGTAAAACTACAACTCCCACAATGCCCTGCTGTAGACTGATAGCTGTAGGCTGTCCAGGCATGCTGGGAGATGTAGTTTTACAACATCTGGAGGGCCACAGGTTGGGAATCCCTGCTGTACGATGTGTTCAATATGTCATAAATACAGCATTTCAGTTGGTAATAACTATTTAAATTTCGGCCCTCGTCATTGGTTCAGTCTGGCAATGTGGCCCTCATCCAGAAAACGTTGTGCCCCCCTTGCTCTAGAGAGATCAGCAAATTCTGCTTCCAGAAATCATGAGAGAGGTAAAACAGCAGAGTGATCAGCGAAATACAGCTTTACAGATACTGCTGCAAGGTGAGGGGCTACGGCTCAGACATCCATCACCTAAACCACCGTTGGCCAGACAAAGCTCAACCCTGAAACTTACAGTGGACATCTATCTCTACAAGTAGCTGCTAATATTAATATATAGACATCCAACCTGCTCCTATAACTCATCTGCATGCAGCAGAGCTGTGGATGTATAATGTGCAGGCAGCAGAGCTGTGGATGTATAATGTGCAGGCAGCAGAGCTGTGGATGTATAATGTGCAGGCAGCAGAGCTGTGGATGTATAATGTGCAGGCAGCAGAGCTATGGATGTATAATGTGCAGGCAGCAGAGCTGTGGATGTATAATGTGCAGGCAGTAGAGCTGTGGATGTATAATGTGCAGGCAGCAGAGCTGTGGATATATAATGTGCAGGCAGTAGAGCTGTGGATGTATAATGTGCAGGCAGCAGAGCTGTGGATGTATAATGTGCAGGCAGCAGAGCTGTGGATGTATAATGTGCAGGCAGCAGAGCTGTGGATGTATAATGTGCAGGCAGCAGAGCTGTGGATGTATAATGTGCAGGCAGCAGAGCTGTGGATGTATAATGTGCAGGCAGTAGAGCTGTGGATGTATAATGTGCAGGCAGCAGAGCTATGGATATATAATGTGCAGGCAGTAGAGCTGTGGATGTATAATGTACATGCAGCAGAGCTATGGATGTATAATGTGCAGGCAGCAGAGCTGTGGATGTATAATGTGCAGGCAGCAGAGCTGTGGATGTATAATGTGCAGGCAGCAGAGCTGTGGATGTATAATGTGCAGGCAGCAGAGCTGTGGATGTATAATGTGCAGGCAGCAGAGCTGTGGATGTATAATGTGCAGGCAGCAGAGCTGTGGATGTATAATGTGCAGGCAGCAGAGCTCTGGATGTATAATGTGCAGACAGTAGAGCTGTGGATGTATAATGTGCAGGCAGCAGAGCTGTGGATATATAATGTGCAGGCAGTAGAGCTCTGGATGTATAATGTGCAGGCAGCAGAGCTGTGGATGTATAATGTGCAGGCAGCAGAGCTGTGGATGTATAATGTGCAGGCAGCAGAGCTGTGGATGTATAATGTGCCGGCAGCAGAGCTGTGGATGTATAATGTGCAGGCAGCAGAGCTGTCGATGTATAATGTGCAGGCAGCAGAGCTCTGGATGTATAATGTGCAGGCAGCAGAGCTATGGATGTATAATGTGCAGGCAGCAGAGCTGTGTATGTATAATGTGCAGGCAGCAGAGTTGTGTATGTATAATGTGCAGGCAGCAGAGTTGTGGATGTATAATGTGCAGGCAGCAGAGCTGTGGCTGTATAATGTGCATGCAGCAGAGCTGTGGATGTATAATGTGCATGCAGCAGAGCTGTGGATGTATAATGTGCAGGCAGCAGAGCTGTGGATGTATAATGTGCAGGCAGCAGAGCTGTGGATGTATAATGTGCAGGCAGCAGAGCTGTGGATGTATAATGTGCAGGCAGCAGAGCTGTGGATGTGTAATGTACATGCAGCAGAGCTATGGATGTATAATGTGCAGGCAGTAGAGCTATGGATGTATAATGTGCAGGCAGCAGAGCTGTGGATGTATAATGTGCAGGCAGCAGAGCTGTGGATGTATAATGTGCAGGCAGCAGAGCTGTGGATGTATAATGTGCAGGCATGCTATGGATGTATAATGTGCAGGCAGCAGAGCTGTGGATATATAATGTGCAGGCAGCAGAGCTGTGGATGTTTAATGTGCAGGCATGCTGTGGATGTATAATGTGCAGGCAGTAGAGCTATGGATGTATAATGTGCAGGCAGCAGAGCTGTGGATATATAATGTGCAGGCATCAGAGCTGTGGATGTATAATGTGCAGGCAGCAGAGCTGTGGATGTATAATGTGCACGCAGCAGAGCTGTGGATGTATAATGTGCAGGCATGCTGTGGATGTATAATGTGCAGGCAGTAGAGCTGTGGATGTATAATGTGCAGGCAGCAGAGCTGTGTATGTATAATGTGCAGGCAGCAGAGCTGTGGATGTATAATGTGCAGACAGCAGAGCTGTGGCTGTATAATGTGCAGGCAGCAGAGTTGTGTATGTATAATGTGCAGGCAGCAGAGTTGTGGATGTATAATGTGCAGGCAGCAGAGCTGTGGCTGTATAATGTGCATGCAGCAGAGCTGTGGCTGTATAATGTGCATGCAGCAGAGCTGTGGATGTATAATGTGCATGCAGCAGAGCTGTGGATGTATAATGTGCAGGCAGCAGAGCTGTGGATGTATAATGTGCAGGCAGCAGAGCTGTGGATGTATAATGTGCAGGCATGCTATGGATGTATAATGTGCAGGCAGCAGAGCTGTGGATATATAATGTGCAGGCATGCTGTGGATGTTTAATGTGCAGGCATGCTGTGGATGTATAATGTGCACGCAGCAGAGCTGTGGATGTATAATGTGCAGGCATGCTGTGGATGTATAATGTGCAGGCAGTAGAGCTGTGGATGTATAATGTGCAGGCAGCAGAGCTGTGGATTTATAATGTGCAGGCAGCAGAGCTAGGGATGTATAATGTGCAGGCAGTAGAGCTGTGGAGCTATTATGTGCAGACAGCAGAGCTGTCGATGTATAATGTGCAGGCAGAAGAGCTGTGGATGTATAATGTGCAGGCAGCAGAGCTATCGATGTATAATGTGCAGGCAGAAGAGCTGTGGATGTATAATGTGCAGGCAGAAGAGCTGTGGATGTATAATGTGCAGGCAGCAGAGCTGTGGATGTATAATGTGCAGGCAGCAGAGCTGTGGATGTATAATGTGCAGGCAGCAGAGCTGTGGATGTATAATGTGCAGGCAGCAGAGCTGTGGATGTATAATGTGCAGGCAGCAGAGCTGTGGATGTATAATGTGCAGGCAGCAGAGCTGTGGATGTATAATGTGCAGGCAGCAGAGCTGTGGATGTATAATGTGCAGGCAGCAGAGCTGTGGATGTATAATGTGCAGGCAGCAGAGCTGTGGATGTATAATGTGCAGGCAGCAGAGCTGTGGATGTATAATGTGCAGGCAGCAGAGCTGTGGATGTATAATGTGCAGGCAGCAGAGCTGTGGATGTATAATGTGCAGGCAGCAGAGCTGTGGATGTATAATGTGCAGGCAGCAGAGCTGTGGATGTATAATGTGCAGGCAGCAGAGCTGTGGATGTATAATGTGCAGGCAGCAGAGCTGTGGATGTATAATGTGCAGGCAGCAGAGCTGTGGATGTATAATGTGCAGGCAGCAGAGCTGTGGATGTATAATGTGCAGGCAGCAGAGCTGTGGATGTATAATGTGCAGGCAGCAGAGCTGTGGATGTATAATGTGCAGGCAGCAGAGCTGTGGATGTATAATGTGCAGGCAGCAGAGCTGTGGATGTATAATGTGCAGGCAGCAGAGCTGTGGATGTATAATGTGCAGGCAGCAGAGCTGTGGATGTATAATGTGCAGGCAGCAGAGCTGTGGATGTATAATGTGCAGGCAGCAGAGCTGTGGATGTATAATGTACATGCAGCAGAGCTGGGGCTGTATAATGTGCAGGCAGCAGAGCTGTGGATGTATAATGTGCAGGCAGCAGAGCTGTGGATGTATAATGTGCAGGCAGCAGAGCTGTGGATATATAATGTGCAGGCAGCAGAGCTGTGGATGTATAATGTGCAGGCAGTAGAGCTGTGGATGTATAATGTGCAGGCAGCAGAGCTGTGGATGTGTAATGTACATGCAGCAGAGCTATGGATGTATAATGTGCAGGCAGTAGAGCTGTGGATGTATTATGTGCAAACAGCAGAGCTGTGGATGTATAATGTGCAGGCAGCAGAGCTGTGGATGTATAATATGCAGGCAGCAGAGCTGTGGATGTATAATGTGCAGGCAGCAGAGCTGTGGATGTATAATGTGCAGGCAGCAGAGCTGTGGATGTGTAATGTACATGCAGCAGAGCTGTGTATGTATAATGTGCAGGCAGCAGAGCTATGGATGTATAATGTGCAGGCAGCAGAGCTGTGGATGTATAATGTGCAGGCAGCAGAGCTGTGGATGTATAATGTGCAGGCAGCAGAGCTGTGGATGTATAATGTGCAGGCAGCAGAGCTGTGGATGTATAATGTGCAGGCAGCAGAGCTGTGGATGTATAATGTGCAGGCAGCAGAGCTGTGGATGTATAATGTGCAGGCAGCAGAGCTGTGGATGTATAATGTGCAGGCAGCAGAGCTGTGGATGTATAATGTGCAGGCAGCAGAGCTGTGGATGTATAATGTGCAGGCAGCAGAGCTGTGGATGTATAATGTGCAGGCAGCAGAGCTGTGGATGTATAATGTGCAGGCAGCAGAGCTGTGGATGTATAATGTGCAGGCAGCAGAGCTGTGGATGTATAATGTGCAGGCAGCAGAGCTGTGGATGTATAATGTGCAGGCAGCAGAGCTGTGGATGTATAATGTGCAGGCAGCAGAGCTGTGGATGTATAATGTGCAGGCAGCAGAGCTGTGGATGTATAATGTGCAGGCAGCAGAGCTGTGGATGTATAATGTGCAGGCAGCAGAGCTGTGGATGTATAATGTGCAGGCAGCAGAGCTGTGGATGTATAATGTGCAGGCAGCAGAGCTGTGGATGTATAATGTGCAGGCAGTAGAGCTATGGATGTATAATGTGCAGGCAGCAGAGCTGTGGATGTATAATGTGCAGGCAGCAGAGCTGTGGATGTATAATGTGCAGGCAGCAGAGCTGTGGATGTATAATGTGCAGGCAGCAGAGCTGTGGATGTATAATGTGCAGGCAGCAGAGCTGTGGATGTATAATGTGCAGGCAGCAGAGCTGTGGATGTATAATGTGCAGGCAGCAGAGCTGTGGATGTATAATGTGCAGGCAGCAGAGCTGTGGATGTATAATGTGCAGGCAGCAGAGCTGTGGATGTATAATGTGCAGGCAGCAGAGCTGTGGATGTATAATGTGCAGGCAGCAGAGCTGTGGATGTATAATGTGCAGGCAGCAGAGCTGTGGATGTATAATGTGCAGGCAGCAGAGCTGTGGATGTATAATGTGCAGGCAGCAGAGCTGTGGATGTATAATGTGCAGGCAGCAGAGCTGTGGATGTATAATGTGCAGGCAGCAGAGCTGTGGATGTATAATGTGCAGGCAGCAGAGCTGTGGATGTATAATGTGCAGGCAGTAGAGCTGTGGATGTATAATGTGCAGGCAGCAGAGCTGTGGATGTATAATGTGCAGGCAGCAGAGCTGTGGATGTATAATGTGCAGGCAGCAGAGCTGTGGATGTATAATGTGCAGGCAGCAGAGCTGTGGATGTATAATGTGCAGGCAGCAGAGCTGTGGATGTATAATGTGCAGGCAGCAGAGCTGTGGATGTATAATGTGCAGGCAGCAGAGCTATGGATGTATAATGTGCAGGCAGCAGAGCTGTGGATGTATAATGTGCAGGCAGCAGAGCTGTGGATGTATAATGTGCAGGCAGCAGAGCTGTGGATGTATAATGTGCAGGCAGCAGAGCTGTGGATGTATAATGTGCAGGCAGCAGAGCTGTGGATGTATAATGTGCAGGCAGCAGAGCTGTGGATGTATAATGTGCAGGCAGCAGAGCTGTGGATGTATAATGTGCAGGCAGCAGAGCTGTGGATGTATAATGTGCAGGCAGCAGAGCTGTGGATGTATAATGTGCAGGCAGCAGAGCTGTGGATGTATAATGTGCAGGCAGTAGAGCTGTGGATGTATAATGTGCAGGCAGCAGAGCTGTGGATGTATAATGTGCAGGCAGCAGAGCTGTGGATGTATAATGTGCAGGCAGCAGAGCTGTGGATGTATAATGTGCAGGCAGCAGAGCTGTGGATGTATAATGTGCAGGCAGCAGAGCTGTGGATGTATAATGTGCAGGCAGCAGAGCTGTGGATGTATAATGTGCAGGCAGCAGAGCTGTGGATGTATAATGTGCAGGCAGTAGAGCTATGGATGTATAATGTGCAGGCAGCAGAGCTGTGGATGTATAATGTGCAGGCAGCAGAGCTGTGGATATATAATGTGCAGGCAGTAGAGCTGTGGATGTATAATGTGCAGGCAGTAGAGCTGTGGATGTATAATGTGCAGGCAGCAGAGCTGTGGATGTATAATGTGCAGGCAGCAGAGCTGTGGATGTATAATGTGCAGGCAGTAGAGCTGTGGATGTATAAAGTGCAGGCAGCAGAGCTGTGGATGTATATTGTGCAGGCAGCAAGCTGTGGATGTATAATGTGCAGGCAGCAGAGCTGTGGATGTATAATGTGCAGGCAGTAGAGCTGTGGATGTATAATGTGCAGGCAGCAGAGCTGTGGATGTATAATGTGCAGGCAGCAGAGCTGTGGATGTATAATGTGCAGGCAGTAGAGCTGTGGATGTATAATGTGCAGGCAGCAGAGCTGTGGATGTATAATGTGCAGGCAGCAGAGCTGTGGATGTATAATGTGCAGGCAGCAGAGCTGTGGATGTATAATGTGCAGGCAGCAGAGCTGTGGATGTATAATGTGCAGGCAGTAGAGCTGTGGATGTATAATGTGCAGGCAGCAGAGCTGTGGATGTATAATGTGCAGGCAGCAGAGCTGTGGATATATAATGTGCAGGCAGTAAAGCTATAGATATATAATGTGCAGGCAGCAGAGCTGTGGGTGTATAATGTGCAGGCAGCAGAGCTGTGGATGTATAATGTGCAGGCAGCAGAGCTGTGTATGTATAATGTGCAGGCAGCAGAGCTGTGTATGTATAATGTGCAGGCAGCAGAGCTGTGGATGTATAATGTGCAGGCAGCAGAGCTGTGTATGTATAATGTGCAGGCAGCAGAGCTGTGGATGTATAATGTGCAGGCAGCAGAGCTGTGGATGTATAATGTGCAGGCAGCAGAGCTGTGGATGTATAATGTGCAGGCAGCAGAGCTGTGGATGTATAATGTGCAGGCAGCAGAGCTGTGGATGTATAATGTGCAGGCAGCAGAGCTGTGGATGTATAATGTGCATGCAGCAGAGTTGTGGATGTATAATGTACATGCAGCAGAGCTGTGGATGTATAATGTGCAGGCAGTAGAGCTATGGATGTATAATGTGCAGGCAGTAGAGCTGTGGATGTATAATGTGCAGGCAGCAGAGCTGTGGATATATAATGTGCAGGCAGCAGAGCTGTGGATATATAATGTGCAGGCAGTAGAGCTGTGGATGTATAATGTGCAGGCAGCAGAGCTGTGGATGTATAATGTGCAGGCAGCAGAGCTGTGGATGTATAATGTGCAGGCAGTAGAGCTGTGGATGTATAATGTGCAGGCAGTAGAGCTATGGATGTATAATGTGCAGGCAGCAGAGCTGTGGATGTATAATGTGCAGGCAGCAGAGCTGTGGATATATAATGTGCAGGCAGCAGAGCTGTGGATGTATAATGTGCAGGCAGTAGAGCTGTGGATGTATAATGTGCAGGCAGCAGAGCTGTGGATGTATAATGTGCAGGCAGTAGAGCTGTGGATGTATAATGTGCAGGCAGCAGAGCTGTGGATGTATATTGTGCAGGCAGCAAGCTGTGGATGTATAATGTGCAGGCAGCAGAGCTGTGGATGTATAATGTGCAGGCAGTAGAGCTGTGGATGTATAATGTGCAGGCAGCAGAGCTGTGGATGTATATTGTGCAGGCAGCAAGCTGTGGATGTATAATGTGCAGGCAGCAGAGCTGTGGATGTATAATGTACATGCAGCAGAGCTATGGATGTATAATGTGCAGGCAGCAGAGCTGTGGATGTATAATGTGCAGGCAGTAGAGCTGTGGATGTATAATGTGCAGGCAGCAGAGCTGTGGATGTATATTGTGCAGGCAGTAGAGCTGTGGATGTATAATGTGCAGGCAGCAGAGCTGTGGATGTATATTGTGCAGGCAGCAAGCTGTGGATGTATAATGTGCAGGCAGCAGAGCTGTGGATGTATAATGTGCAGGCAGTAGAGCTGTGGATGTATAATGTGCAGGCAGCAGAGCTGTGGATGTATAATGTGCAGGCAGCAGAGCTGTGGGTGTATAATGTGCAGGTAGCAGAGCTGTGGGTGTATAATGTGCATGCAGCAGAGCTGTGGATGTATATGTGCAGGCAGCAGAGCTGTGGGTGTATAATGTGCAGGCAGTAGAGCTGTGGATGTATAATGTGCATGCAGTAGAGTTGTGGATGTATAATGTACATGCAGCAGAGCTGTGGATGTATAATGTGCAGGCAGCAGAGCTGTGGATGTATAATGTGCATGCAGCAGAGCTGTGTATGCAGTGTGCACACAGAAGTGATTACTGATCCATTTTCTTGCAGGACTGTGTATTCAGCAGAGATGAGTGTGTGTAACGTATCATTGTGACGCTTCATAGGCGTGTGCTAGGAACATTCAATATGCAGCATCTAAAACCCGACGCCACTACACTAGAGGAGGTTGCCTGGATACAGTGGGCGTGGTCTAGCCTCGCCTCCACCCATCTCCCCCACTGACAGAACGGTTGAGTGTGATGACGTCACCTTTCCTGCTGCATGTCACAGGTCTGAGGCATGGAGACAGCGAGCTGCGCTCTCACATAGGACGGGAGTCCTCCTAGTGCTTAATTCATGCAGAGGGGAACCTCTGTCCCCTCCCCTCCATCCCAGGGTGTGAGCACAGTATCCGGCGAGACGCCCCCTGTCTTCGGACTCTGGCATTGCCAAAAGATTGAGCAAGGGGCGGGAGGGCTGCTAGCCAAAGAGGAAAACAGCCGGCCGGCAGGAGCGTGCGCCGGGATCTGTGCGGTCGGGGGGATCTTCTGCGACAAGTCGCTCTACATTGGTATTAGCAGAGCTTCCATGTGCGCCTTTTCCTGCCAGATGTGACATTGTGTGAGGAGCAGCGGACTCCTGATCCGGGGACCCCTCTCTGCTGACCTGGTGAGTGCATGACCGGCCGGATGTCGCTGTGCTGGCCGGGGGCTTCCTAGGGGCTTGTAGGATCGTTCAGCTGCTGACAAGGGAGGATCGCTGTGCGCCTCCTTTATGTACCAGGCTCAACAAAGTCACAGCCCTAGACCCTATACATCACATACTGAGGTCACATGTCATCTGATAAATATATATATATATATATATATACATTCATTCCATACTGAGGTCACATATATCATCTGATTATATATACATCATATACTGAGGTCACATATGTCATCTGATTATATATACATCATATACTGAGGTCACATATGTCATCTGATTATATATACATCATATACTGAGGTCACATATATCCTCTGATTATATATACATCATATACTGAGGTCACATATATCCTCTGATTATATATATACATCATATACTGAGGTCACATATATCCTCTGATTATATATACATCATATACTGAGGTCACATATGTCATCTGATTATATATACATCATATACTGAGGTCACATATGTCATCTGATTATATATACATCATATACTGAGGTCACATATATCCTCTGATTATATATACATCATATACTGAGGTCACATATATCATCTGATTATATATATACATCATATACTGAGGTCACATATATCATCTGATTATATATACATCATATACTGAGGTCACATATGTCATCTGATTATATATATACATCATATACTGAGGTCACATATGTCATCTGATTATATATACATCATATACTGAGGTCACATATGTCATCTCATTATATATACATCATATACTGAGGTCACATATGTCATCTCATTATATATACATCATATACTGAGGTCACATATGTCATCTGATTATATATACATCATATACTGAGGTCACATATATCCTCTGATTATATATACATCATATACTGAGGTCACATATATCCTCTGATTATATATACATCATATACTGAGGTCACATATGTCATCTGATTATATATACATCATATACTGAGGTCACATATGTCATCTGATTATATATACATCATATACTGAGGTCACATATATCATCTGATTATATATACATCATATACTGAGGTCACATATATCATCTGATTATATATATACATCATATACTGAGGTCACATATGTCATCTGATTATATATACATCATATACTGAGGTCACATGTCATCTGATTATATATATACATCATATACTGAGGTCACATATGTCATCTGATTATATATACATCATATACTGAGGTCACATATGTCATCTCATTATATATACATCATATACTGAGGTCACATATGTCATCTCATTATATATACATCATATACTGAGGTCACATATATCATCTGATTATATATACATCATATACTGAGGTCACATATATCATCTGATTATATATACATCATATACTGAAGTCGCATATATCATCTGATTATATACATCATATACTGAGGTCACATATATCCTCTGATTATATATACATCATATACTGAGGTCACATATATCCTCTGATTATATATATATCATATACTGAGGTCACATATGTCATCTGATTATATATACATCATATACTGAGGTCACATATGTCATCTCATTATATATACATCATATACTGAGGTCACATATATCCTCTGATTATATATATATCATATACTGAGGTCACATATATCCTCTGATTATATATACATCATATACTGAGGTCACATATGTCATCTGATTATATATACATCATATACTGAGGTCACATATGTCATCTGATTATATATATACATCATATACTGAGGTCACATATGTCATCTGATTATATATACATCACATACTGAGGTTACATATGTCATCTCATTATATATACATCATATACTGAGGTCACATATATCATCTGATTATATATATATCATATACTGAGGTCACATATATCCTCTGATTATATATACATCATATACTGAGGTCACATATATCATCTGATTATATATACATCATATACTGAGGTCACATATATCCTCTGATTATATATACATCATATACTGAGGTCACATATGTCATCTCATTATATATACATCATATACTGAGGTCACATATATCATCTGATTATATATACATCCCATACTGAGGTCACATATGTCATCTCATTATATATACATCATATACTGAGGTCACATATATCCTCTGATTATATATATATCATATACTGAGGTCACATATGTCATCTCATTATATATACATCATATACTGAGGTCACATGTCATCTCATTATATATATATATATATATATATATATATATATATATATACATCATATACTGAGGTCACACGTCATCTCATTATATCTCTCTCATGCTCTATTATCTCTCTGCATGTCCTCCATCTAGCACCGTGCTGCCAGCAGGGTCAGATGTCCCTCAATCATTCAGCTGTGTCCTACCTGCATTTTATGCTTTTATAAGCTGATTTGTATATAATATATATATAGTTCTGAGCTCATCCTGAGGCCTTGCACATGTGGGGATGGAATGTGCAGGGAATGTATAATAATCCCAGGTATGTGTGAGGCAGAGAGGTAGGTAGCAAGTAGGTAGATACTAGATAGACACTGTAGACGGATGGAGTGTGCACTGTTTGTATACAGCGAGAGCCATGTCTGTTCCCTTTCCTGACATTCATCAAGGTTATGGATGTAGATGTGTATATGTATGTGTGTGTATATACACATGGGCGTAGCTATAGGGGGTGCAGAGGTAGCAGTCACTACCGGGCCCAGGAGCCTGAGGGGGCCCAAAGACCCTTGTGCCACATAAGAATACACACAAAGCACTGAGGGAAGGGGGGCCCAAGCTGAATACTTGCACCAGGGCCCATGAGCCGCTAGCTATGCCCCTGTGTATATATATATCCAATCCTAGCTGGTCCCATACCTGCTCCATTGGTGATAAATCTGGTGACCTGCAGACCAAGCAAGCTCCCTAGGAGACCCTTGGTGTGTATGGGGGGATTACCCTGCTGACAAATGCCAGCTGGAAGCCCTGCCATAAGGGCAGGTTCTCCTGCACATATCACTGAGCTGGTGGTGTCCCTCGTGTCACTACTAGGGGTGATGGCTTGTATATGAAATCTTGATTCTCAGTGTGTTTAGTGCTTCTCTTTCAGTGATCTTACTGAAAATGCACATAATGTTAATATTTGAGTGTCTTCTCAAACTGGTTATACCCTAGACCTTAATAAGCCCCAAAGGCCGTGTGAATTACTAACATTTTATTCCAGGTTTTGGTGTCAAAAAATGCAAGACCCCTTTTTGTAACGTTGGTTGCTACTTTCACAATAGCTTTTCTATTTTTCGGTATCGAGGTTTGTCATAGAGGCTCAATACTGGAAAAACCGCTTCCGTTTTGTCCCCATTCATTGTCAATGGGGACAAAACGTAACTGAAAAGAGCGGAATGCTCCAAAATGCGTTCCGTTCCGTTTGGTTGTGTTCCCTTACCGGAGAGCAAACCGCAGCATGCTGCCGATTTTTTCCGTCATGGGATGCGGAGCAAGACGGATCCGTCATGACCCACAATGCAAGTCAATGGGACGGATCTGTTTAATTCTGACACAATAGAAAACAGATCCGTCCCCCATTGACTTTCAGTGGAGTTCATGACAGATACGGCTTGTCTATGTTAAAGATAATGCAACCGGATCCACTCATAATGGATGCAGATGGTTGTAACGGAATGGAAGCGTTTTTGCTTAACCCTGCCGTATCAGGCAAAAACGCTGGTGTGAAAGTAGCTTAAAAGCGTGAGCAACAATATTTTGTCGAGGCTGCACAGAGATGAGGTGTAATGTACAAATTTGCCCCTGTTCTGTGTTTTTGACCCGCACCTGGTTTTGGCTTAAAGGGTAACTGTCATATTATTATTTTTTTGCTAGTTTATTAGAGCTAGGCATGTATACCTGAGTTGGGCCCCTTGCACACGACCGTATACCCTCCGTGAGCGGGCCATATGTCCCAGAGCGGCATTGATCGTGCGCACGGGAGCGCACAGCATCATAGATTACAATGATGCTGTGCACGTCGGGCCGCCCGCGGGGCTCTTATCCAGCACTCATAAGATCTTGCTCGACAATAGCCACTCCTGTGATTTCAGTGGGGCCTTTCGGGCCGTGAAAACTGCCAAAAATAAGACATGTCCTATATTTTTAATGGCTGCTATTCACATTTGTGTTGTTTCTAAAAGCGGCCGTGTGACTGCTGTTAAAAAACCGTCCATCACACAGCCATTTTTTTTACTGTCGTGTCAATGTAGCCTAAGGTCTTAGACAGCTCATCTCCCCTGACTGCCTCCCCATGTACATGAACGAGGAGAGGTAAGGGCACATGCACACACAGTATAGTTTATATGGATTTTCCACACAGGTCGTTTTTTTTTTTTTTTCTGCATTTCCGCGTCAAAATCCAGAAAATCGACAACATGTGATGTCGCGTGTTTTCAACGTCACTGCTGCAGCCGGGTAAGGGCTCTTTCTCACTTGCGTATTTCTTTTCCGGCATAGAGTTCCGTCGTCGGGGCTCTATGTCGGAAAAATCCTGATCAATGCATTCTGAATGGAGAGAAATCCGTTCAGGATGCATCAGGATGTCTTCAGTTCAGGACTGGAACCTTTTTTGGACACAGCAAAAACCGCAGCATGCTGTGCTTTTTGCTCCGACCAAAAATCCGGAACACTTGCCGCAAGGCCGGATCCGTAATTAATGCCCATTGAAAGGCATTAATCCGCATCCGGCCTTAAGCTAATCGTCGTTTCGGCCCATCGCCGGATCCGACGTTTAGCTTTTCCTGAATGGTTACCATGGCAGCCAGGACGCTAAAGTCCTGGTTGCCATGGTAAAGTGTAGTGGGGAGCGGGGGAGCAGTATACTTACCGCCCGTGCGGCTCCCGGGGCGCTCCAGAGTGACATCAGGGCACCCCACATGCATGGATCACGTGATCCATGCGCATGGGGCGCTCTGACGTCATTCTGGAGCTCCTCGGGAGCCGCACGGACTGTATGTATACTGCTCCCCTGCTCCCCACTACTACTATGGCAACCAGGACTTTAATAGCGTCCTGGCTGCCATAGTAACCTCAAAGCATTTTGAAGACTGATTAGTCTTCAAATGCTTTCAGTTCACTTGCGTTGTTACGGATCCGGCGGGCACTTCCGGCGACGCAAGTGTGAGGCCGGGAGAACAGAAGTGACAGCGTGGGATGTATAAAGTAAGTACTTACCAGCTCTTTATTGCAGGCAGATCCCAAGGGTTGTCCGGTTTCCTCGTGACACCGAACAACCTGAGGACTAAAGGTGGTATGTTGTAATCCAACTACTCAACCCATCTGTCTCCCGATTCTGCTGTCGGAAGAGCGTCAGGAGACCCCATACACATTACTTCAGCCAGCATTAAACAGGTTGTCCTGGGAAACACAATTTTTGTAAAAAGAATGGGGTAAAAATAAAAAATAAAATGACTCGCCTCACTGATTCAATCCACGCTATTCCATCATTGCTCCAGTCCATGCTGCTACCTGGGATGACACACAGGAAATGCTTGCTCAGCCAGTCACTGTCTTAGGTAGGTCACAGCTGCTAACTTTTGGAATTCTAAGGCCCCTTTCACACGGGCCAGTTTTCCGCGCGGGTGCAATGCGTAACGTGAACGCATACCACCCGCACTGAATCCTTACCCATTCGTTTCAATGGGTCTGTGTACATGAGCGTTGTTTTTCACGCATCAGTTCTGCGTTGCGTGAAAATCGCAGCATGTTCTATATTCTGCGGTTTATCACGCAACGCAGGCCATAGAAGTGAATGGGGCTTCAGTGAAAAACGCACTGCATCCGCAAGCATGTGCGGGTGCGATGTGTTTTTCACTGATGGTTGCTAGGAGATGTTGTTTGTAAACAGGGCTGTGGAGTCGGTAGATAAATTTTCCGACTCCGACTCCGACTCCTCAGATTTTGAAACTTCCGACTCCGACTCCTCGACTCCGACTCCTGTTCCACCAAGTTCTTCTAATCTTCTCTAGCACAGAGAGGTAGTTGAGCAGAAGCTGCTGCCTTCTCCTTTGTGTGCTGATCTTCTGCTGAAGATAGAGCAGTGGGAGGATCCAGGAAGGGGCAGGGGAAGGGGCATTTATTTTAAAACATGATTTTCCTAGTAGAATCCCATAGTCATGTTTAAAATTTAAGCTAACAATCTGAGTTTACATGTTTTATAGCCTTAGCTGAATGACAGCAGTTTTTCAAATGGTTTACAGCTTCAGTCTTGAACTATTGACTATCCATTCCCTTCACTTATAAAAGTGTCTGCAAATTCACTATCTTTGTGCCCAATGGGGCAGCGTCTCCTGCGGCTTTGTGCCCAGCCGTGCCCGAAGTACAGCTTCCCAGCGCTGTTCCCCTCGTTATTATTCACTGCACTGGCCTGTTTTTTCAGGCTAGCCGAACGCTGAATTCCTGCGCAGGCGCACGTGTAGAGTGCTGGCAGCAGCCTCGTCTGGCTATGCTGAGGCTGTGCCAGCTTCTCTCTTCCTCCTCGCTACCTAGTCCTGTCTAGTGCTGCCAGTACTCTACATGTGCGCCTGCCCCTTGGGCACAAAGGTAGAGAATTTGCATATTGATTAAAACGTTTTTAAACACAAGTAAACCTCAACTGGGGGTAACAGTCGTCTAGTTGTATTCCTGATCCTCTGATGAATACCAGCAGATATATCTTTAGCCGGTAAATCAGCCTGTCAGTGTCCCTTTAACTGCATAGTAAAGCATATGAAAAGCGTGCTTCTTCACGGTCACTTAACGTCTTTGTTTAGCGGTAACGTGACGCACCGCATGCATTGGCCTTTATTCTTACAGTAGAGAAGTAATTAATTATAACTTTATCTGAATTGGGACATTTAAACTTGCTTTTTTTTTATTCCAATTTTTTTTTATTCCAATTTAAATCTAGTAGGAGTCGGAGTCGGTCCATTTTTTGCCGACTCCGACTCCAGGTACCCAAAATTGCCTCCGACTCCGACTCCTCGACTCCGACTCCACAGCCCTGTTTGTAAACCTTCAGTTTTTTATCACGCGCGTGAAAAACGCATCAAAACGTATTGTACCCGCGCAAAAAAAACTGAACAAGTGAATGCAATCGCAGGTAAAACTGAATGGCTTTGCCTCTGAAATTGCACAGTTTTCACTGAACGCATCCAGACCTAATCAGGACACGCTCGTGTGAAAGAGGCCTAAGAGCAAAAGTATAGGCCTATGGCCACATGGTCAGGTTTTTTTATGCAGTTTTTTAAACCAAAACTAGGAGTAGATTCCAAAAGAGAAGCTTCAGTCATCCAAATGGTGCAAATTAATGAGAAGATTTATCAAAATAAGGCCTCATGCACATGGTCGTGTGCATGAGGCCATAGTGGAGAGAAAAACAGGAGACCCATAGCAACGGACTAGGTTGTAGACTTGAAATCTGACTGGTGGAGCAACTGCTCGACCTTAACCCTTCAATAAATGTCTTAAACTATGCTGAGAAGTACTGTATATTGCCCCAGCCAGAGCCCTGTGTTTCTGTAGGGGTCCAGGGGTTCACCAACCATGGGGCTCGGTGAGTACTACATGTTAGGTGGTACCTTTACTGACAGCAGGGTGCAATATTTGTGACTGGTGTATGTACACTTTCAGGCCGGGAATAATAGCACATCGTGAACCACACAATCCTCCTATTCACAGAAGAGGTGATAGATGTGTAATCGCTGGGGTTGTGCTATTCGAGAGTGTAAATCGTTATTTTAATTTCTTAAAGAGTCCCCATAGATCCTGATACTGATTGATCTTCTATCCACATCATTTGGCAAGTTTCCAGACCTACGTTATTACTTGCTGGAAAATATCCAGGTTCACCTACATTCTTATATTTTATTCTTATTGATTCTTTTAATTACCCTTTTCTATGCTGCCGCTTGACGGTTATTTATAATTATTGGCCATTATTGCTGCATGGATGTTATTAAAGGGGTTTTCCCCAGTCGTCTCCATGACCGGACACCTGAGATTGCTTTCCTCTGATAGGACAGGAAGAACACGGGTTAAATTCCCAACCCTTCCTCCGCCATCCAGTGTTTTTCCTGTCTTGTCAGATGGCAGGCCGACCACAGAGGCGCTGGGAATCTTCTGGGCTCCTGGTGGGATTGCTGTAGGTTTACCAGGAGGCCGAGGTTGGAGTTTGCGGTGGCCAAGTAATTCCCTATTCCTGAAAGGGCCTCTGCTCGGGTACTGCATTGCAGTCTCCCTGTAGAGTTCCCCATGACTGTATCCTGAGCAAGGTTGCACCCTCTTTTCAGTCTTGAAGTGAAGACGTCGAACGTCTGGGTCATGTAGAACATCAGACGCAGAGCCACACGTCACTTCCAGTGGGCGCATTAGGAACATTTAAGCGGGGAGATACCCTAAAGATTCTGTGTATCACAGCTCCTCACTGCAGAAGATATTCATCTCTTGTGTGGCGGAGGCTGATATAATGTCTACCCCAACAAAGCCAAACTCGGATTCAGCTGAACCTTCCACGTTCCAGGACCCATTGAGCAGCCTGATGGAAGGTTTACGTTCATGGGCTTTTTTTTATTGCTGGAGCACTCTTCCTTGTGTGGTTCAGGGAGACAGTCATCCTCCTCTACAAAACCCAGATCCAAGAAATGTGGGATTTGTGCTTTGTTTGCCTTAAATTTGTGCTAAACCCCTGTGCAAGGACTGTACTTCTAAAGTGGTGTCACAGAAACCCCGACACTCATTGATAATAAATTATTGATTAAGGAGGAAATTTAGTCTGCTGTGGCTTCTCTAGTAGATCTTGGGTGTATTCTCAAAAAAGCACTCATCACCAGTAATTACTCTGACTCTGAATTTGATCCAAATATATTGGAGATTGGATAATTGACGTTTCCTCAGAGTAAAATGTTTGTTTGATCCTGAAGATACTGATGAGTTTATTAAAGCTAATCAAAGCTACTATTAAAATGGAGGTTCCAAAAAAACCTTGGTCTGTTCAGGGTGAAATTTTTGGAGGGCTAAGTGGACGGCGGGATAGTGTGTTCCAGTGCTTGACAATGTTCAGAAGTTCTTTTATTCCCAGAGGACTGTCAAGGCGTTTTGACAAAACAGATTGTAATGACTGGGACATGGTCCCTAAAGTAGATGCCCCAGTTGAAAAAGTCTCCAAGTGTACCTCTTTACCTTTTGAGGATGCAGCACAGTTAAGGAATTCCATGGACTGGAAAGCAGAGTCCCTCCTTACGCTGGGTTCACACCTGAGCGTTTTACAGCGCGTACGAACGCGCTGTAAAACGCCCTACGCCCGAAGAAGTACAGGAGCTTCTTTGGGGCGTATTGTCGTGCGTATTGTGATTGACGCCACAGTGGTCAATCACACGAACACGCGTACGACTCGCGTTTCCTATTTCCACAAACGCATTGTAATACGCGCGACAAAAACGCGCGTATCAAATACGCTCAAGTGTGAACCCAGGGTTAAGAAAACCTAGGAGGCTCCCTCAGCTCTGTTAAAACCAGGGGTAGCAGCAAGCTGTGTGGCTAGAACAATAAATGTTTGGTTAGGCCAATTGGAAAAAACATCTGCAAAATAGAACACCTAGGAAACGGGTTACTGGCTTTCTGGTAGACGCAGAGTCTGTAAAGCATTCAGGCTGTATGACTGTCCAGTCCAACACCTTTAGAAGGGTTGTGTAGGCATGGTTGGGTGATTTGATGTAAAAAAACTAAAAAAAACAAGCATGAATGAATGAACAGGAAGATAAAAAAAAATCTGAAGGAGAAACTGGAAGGTGGGGAAAGGAAAAATTTCCTTCTCGACCCCAACCAAAACGATTTATCAGTTCCTCAAGTTCCTCAGATCTGGATTTTCTTAAGGAAGGCCTTGACATTGGCCTTGCCCCTAGCACCCTTAGGATCCAGGTTTCTGCTCTTAGTGTCCTCTCTGACACCACATTCTCTGAAGCTAGGTTTCTTAGAGCTGCAGATATATATCGAAGCCCAAGATAAAAAACTTGATGCTACCTTGGAACCTCAATTGACTTATATCTGGTCTATCAGGTCCTCCCTTCGAACCTCTAGGGTTAATATCCTTTAAACTCCTAACACTAAAATTGATTTTTCTATGCATTTTTTTTTTCCTGTCCTATCAATGAAAGGCAATCTCAGTTGTGCTGTCATAGAGATTTTCAGGAAACCTGATTATCGGTGAGTGTAATGCTCATTTCAAGGATGGGGAAAATTTGACCAAGGAGAAGGGGGACGGACTGGAATAAGAAAAGACACAATACTCCCCTGTAAATCCCCTTGGCGTTCCAACACCGCAGCTCTATAGCTTTGCTTATTCTGTTGCATGTCATGTCAACAATGGCAGGAAAAATTTATCAAATGAGTACTGGCCCTTTTATAATCTTTATCGAAGTTTCCCAGCTTCAGCAAATTTTTCCTAATTTCATAAACTCTTTTGGGAAACAATTTTTGCATATATATATTATATATTATTTATTTATTTATTTATTTTTTTTCATTTTCTGCTATGGTTTAGTGTGAGCAGGTATAGTATCGGAGAACCTGAAGGGGAAGCCACACACATCTTAAGTACTGTTTCTTTAAATAAAAAATTGCCCCCCCCCCCAACAAATTTTTTTTAATATATTTTCTATGAGCTTTTTCTGTGTTTTGTTGAGAAGCTACTGCAGATGTGAGAAGGGTATGGAAATTCTTAGAATGTCCAGGAGAAGTTGATGATAACGTGCAGATTACTCAGACGCTGCTATTACTTCCCCTTCTGTAGTATGGTAGTAATTCACTCTAAACAGCAGAGACTTATAGGGAAATCTGTTTCAGACTCTTGTGCAATCGCATAACCAAAATTCCTTTCACGCTGGATTTTAAAGATATGGAGCAAGGATTTTCACTCTGTATGGCCGTGGTGTAACTAATTCGATTTCAACTTCCATTATCCAGGGCATTTTAGAAAACAGAAGAAGGCCATGATAGGTTTTGTCTTGCTGGTGCGTTGAAGACCTCTTTTTAGTTTCCTATTACATTATATTGGCATTTGCCTTGGGTTGAGGAGGAAGGTATCCTATAAATGAGGTTAAAGGCATTGTGCAAGATTTCACGGTATTACCTGGACAGCAAGAAATAAGACGCGTTGTACCTCCACTTAACCTTGGAGGCCAATCACTGGCTGCAGCAGTCCTGTTCTGTACATATATTACACGTATCATGCCAGCGGTTACATGGATGTACCTTATATCACTTCATTGATGCAGCAAAGCAAAGATTGTTAGGGACCACTGGAGCAGCAGGACATTTAGTCGGTCAGCAGTTTTGACCATGCTAAAGTGCTGACAGCACTAGGCAGGGCCTGAGCAGAGCAAGAAAAATATACATTTTGGAGAACTTTTATTATCAGGAGTAGTATGAATATGAACTTTTATTCTTCCAGGTTCTACTTCTGCAAGTGTCCAACCCCTCTGCTCTTCAGTGGCAGCTGTAGTAGTCTCCTGTTTGGATGCTGTCAGTCAGAGGGGGAGGGGTTGTGAAACAGCTCAATGCATAGTGCACTTCACCTCCTGAGCACTTGCAGGAGCAAAACCTGACAGAATAAAAGTTCATATTTGCACTACTCCTGATAATAGCTCCCCACAAGGTATGCCTGACCCAGGCTCCTACTTAGGCCTCATGCACACGACCGTTTTTTTATGCTGTCCGCAAAAAGGGGTTCCGTTGTTCAGTGATCCGTGTCCGTTTTTGCCTTCCGTTGTGTTTCCGTGTGTCTTCCGTTTTTTTTTAGCGGACATGACCCAAAAGATTTTACCAAAAGACAGGCTGACAATGTTTCCCAAGTGCCTGCCAAGGGATCCGCAAAAAAAACGGACACGGAACGCGGATGACACATTGATGGCCATCCGCATTTTTCACGGACCCATTGACTTGAATGGGTCCGTGAACCGTTTTTCACGGACAAGAATAGGACAGGTTATATTTTTTTGACGGACTGGAATCACGGACCACGGACGCGGAGGACAAACGGTGCATTTGCCGAGGTTTCCACGGACCCATTGAAAACCAATGGGTCCGCAGAAAATCACGAAAAACGGAGCAACGGACACGGAATCAAACAACGGTCGTGTGCATGAGGCCTTAGTCTTGTCAACAGTTTAGCATTGTCAGAACTGCTGATGAACTTGCTTTAACAGGTGAATTATTGTTTTATTTTATCACATTTCTTCTTATCAAGCTTTTCTTCTGTGCAGTTTCCAGGGTGGGTTATGAATTTGTTGTTTAATTATTAAATTTGTCCATTCCTTTTTATGACAGACACTAAGGCCCCTTGCAGACAAGCGTGTCGGATTCAGTCCGGATGCATTTCGGGCGGGTTCACACGCCATTTGTCTGCAATTGCTCCCCAAAGTCACCCCAATAGAAATAATTATCTGCCAGAGTGCCCATACTAGTAATCATGTACCCCATAGCCCCCAGTAGTAGTAATTATTCTTATAATGTGTGCAAGTAGAAAAATGGTCCCTTATAATGTGCTCCAGTACAAAAAAGACCCCCTTACCTTTTAAATCAGGCCCTCATATCAGATCCTCAAAAATCAAACCCCCATATCAGATCCTAAGACCCCTATCAGACCTTAAATCAGACCCAAAATGTAATTCACTTGCCTCTCCTGCTCCACCGTTACTCTCCAGATCTGGCGGTCTCTCCTTCAGTGCCCGCTAGCTGTTTTTTTCCAGGCCCCCACAACACTGTGAGCTGACAGCGTACAACATCAGGCCATAGTGCGCGCACTACATCCCGACGCTGTATGCTGTCAGGTCAGGGCAGCGCGCACTCCGAGAAGACTAGGGAAGATGGGTGAGTACAGAGCTTACTCACTTGCCTCTCCCCCCACCTCCTGCTTACTACTGATTGGCAGTGTGTCACTGGCAAGGGGGCCCAGTGGACCCCCTGGTTAGGGGCCTGTTGCAGTTGCGACTGCTGCAACCCCTATAGCTACGCCAGTGGCTGGTGTTCATTCTTTTTTACTGCAATGTTATGTTTTCTTTCTAGGCTCAGTTTTGTCCCATTTAGATTTTTTGTTGCTCCTTAGCAATAGACTATAAACTGCAGCTACAAATTGCTTTCGAACCGTAACCTTTAGTGCCTGGTAGGACTATCTCCCCATATTACACACATTCCTTTTGCTGCCAAATCTAATACTGCCGTCCACAGATCTTCATCTTTTAATTGCATCAGGAGCCGCCTAAGCTTCTTGGTGCCCATAGCTCCTCCCTTTTTTTCCTGCCAGTTTTGCTTGATTAACAGGGCCAGTAATCCCCATCTTTATCATACCTGGCCCTGAAATCCCCCACCCGTGTAGTCACTTCTAACATTGGCCCATGCACTAAACTAAACCCTGTGTTGTAACCTGCTCTACTCCGCGTGAGAGAGGGATCTTGTGTGCTGTCAGTAGGATTCTGACAGGAATGTCAGGCAGAGGCACACAGCATTATCAATCATGATAAAGCCGCGCGATTCCCAAGTCCGCAGGATCCCTCTCTCTCACGGAGTGTGATTCCAATAAGACCACTTTCACACGGCCGTTGTCCCGCATACGGTGGGTCCGCAATACGCGGGGCATCGGCCCTGTGCTTTCCGCATCACGGATGCAGACCCATTCACTTGAATAGGTCCGCAAATCCGGAGATACAGTACGGAACGGAAGCACTACGGAGTGCTTCCGTGGGGTTCCGTTCCGTGCTTCCGTTCCGCAAAAAAATAGAACTTTGCGGAATAGACGGATCGCGTACCCCTTTCACGTGAATGGGTCCACGATCCCCATGCGGATGCCCCACGACGGCACACCGGCCTTGTGAAAGAGGCCTAAGGGACACGCTCGTGTGAAAGAGCCCTTAGTAAAAAATGTCTTTAGGCCAGGGCACCACAGCAGTGTATCACATGCACAAGCAGTTTCAACTTTAGGGTACATGCATGGATGATGCACATTTTTTCCGGGCGGCTTTTCATTCGGAAAACTGCAGCGCGATACAGTGTGAGCAAAATGAATGACCTTTGGCAAATCTCTTGTACACTTTGGGGGAGATTTATCAAACTGTGGAAGGTAGAACTGGCTTAGTTGCCCATAGCAACCAATCAGGTTCCACCTTTCACTTTCCAAAGGAGCTGTGAAAAATGAAAGGTGGAATCTGATTGGTTGCTATGGGGAACTAGGCCAGTTCTACTTTATACCAGTTTGATAAATCTCCACCTTTGCTTATATTTTCTGGGCAGAAATTGACCTGCCGTGCAGATTTTGAAATCCGCAGCATGACATTTGTTTCTGGGCATTTTTAGTGCGGATTTCACCCTTTACAATGCAAGAGGTAAGATTGCTGCAGATTTACATCAAAATCCACAAGTAACACATGAGTATTTTGGTGCAGAAATACAGAGCAATCTTCACAAAAGTCTGTGTGGAAAATTAGTTTGTGGCCATATTTTATGTGCAGAAATTGATCTGCTCTGTGGATTTTAAAATGCCTTTCCGTACCTTTTCTATAGAGTGGTTTTCCCCATAGAAGATGTTCTAATATCTGAGGCTCAGCTCTCTCTGCAACTACTGCGTCCTCTGCACTTTGATAGGGCCAGGCAGTGTAAATGTAATCATACCAGGTCCTGTTTTCACCTAACGGTACTTTCACACTAGCGTTTTGGATTCCGTTTTTGTGAGATCCGTTTCAGGGCTCTCACAAACGGTCCAAAACGGATCAGTTAAGCCCCAATGCATTCTGAATGGATAAGGATCCGTTCAGAATGCATCAGTTCGGCTCCGTTCCGCCTCTATTCCGTTTTGTAGACGGACACCAAAATGCAGCATGCACATTTTGGTGTCCCTCTGAAGAGGCGGAGCCTAACGGATCCGGTTTTAATTACAATGTAAGTCAATGGGGACGGATCCGTTTTTAATTACACAATATGGTGCATTTGAAAACGGATCCGTCCCCTATTGACTTTCAATGTAATTCAAAACGGATCAGTTTTTGACTTTGTCATATTTCTTTAAAACTAATGCAAACGGATCCGTTCTGAACGGCTACAAACGTTTGCATGATAGGTGCGGATCCGTCTGTGCAAATAAACAGATGGATCCGCACCAACGCAAGTGTGAAAGTACCCTAAGTCAATAAAAATGCAGAGGACGGCACAGTTGCAGAAACAGCAGAGCCTCTAGGAGTAATGGCGACGCCCCCGTTGCTCCTAGAGGCTCATTTGTATATGTTAAAACTACATTTTTCTCAGCAATGTAGGCACATATGAACATGGGACCAACACAGATGCCGTCAGCTGTAACAGGTCAGCCTGGTTCACAAGTACAAATCTGCTGACAGATCAGTAAATGAAGGCGCTGGACTTTTTGCACTCACAAGTAGAGATGAGCGAACTTCAAAAATTAGTTCGGCGTTCGGGTTGGGGTATCGCCGCATCCCGTTATGGATTCCACTACCGCGGACTTTCCCGGCATATGGAATCCATAAAGGGCCGCTTCCACGAAGTTCGGGTTCGTGGAAGCCGCCCCTTATGGATTCCATATGCCGGGATAGTCCGCGGTAGTGGAATCCATAACGGGATGCGGCGATTACCCCAACCCGAACTAATTTTTGAAGTTCGCTCATCTCTACTCACAAGTGATTCCGCTTCCACTAGTTACTTTCTATAATTGCAGAATCCATGTGGAATAAGTAACTAGATTATTAAAGCAGTGACTGTTCTACATTTCTTGACCATTATCCAATGTGATGCATTTTAGTAAAGCTTTTTTATCGCTGTGAAGACTTTCCTTTTCTTCTATGAACCTCATGATGCAGCGTATGCAGATACTGGTATATGGCCGGAATCTGTCTTCCTGTTTGGGTAATATCTGCCCTAAAGTGTTAATGACTCATTTCTTTCAAAAAGAATTCCTAGGAGTGGTTCGTAGCTTAAATTTCAAGCCTTGTGACTCCCTTCCTAACTGGCAGTGTATATGTGTCACACACCAAACCAGGTTTACAGGCAGATGATAATTGTGGATAATGACTGGAAAAAAAAAAAAGTATTTTCATATATGTTGAAATTTGATGGGATGTGTGTACGCTACAGCCATCTGTTAATAAGCGGTTATATAATTGTAGCATAAGATACCGTATAGTCGTCGTCTGAAGGGATTTTCCAGGGCCCTAGCAGCACCTTTATTACACATAACATGTCTGTAAGAGAAAATGTGTAGTATACGTTCCGAGGTCGCGCGGATCGGCCTTCTAGGAATCAGGATCATGTAACGCCCCTCCGATGTCACAACCTTTATCAGGTTTCCAGACGGTTTTGTCACTTCAGATGCGGACAGGGCGAGAACTGTTCCTCGGCCTAGAGCATGCTCAAACCTCTGCATCCATCTTATCTGCTCATGCACCAAGAAGAGGAATAGTTTGGCCCCGTCCACGGCAGAAGTGATGTCCTGTCCGTAGCCCAGGCCAGTAACCTGGTAAAGGGCGTAATGTAGGTGGAAGTAGAATTTTCAGAAGAGGAGTGTAAGGGTCCATCCACACATCCATGTATGTTTTGCGGATTCACGGATCTGCGAATCCAAAAAACACGAACATGGGCAATGTGCGTTCCGCATTTTGCGGAACGCACATCGTCGGCACTTTCATAGAAAATGCCTTCTCTTGTCTGCAATTGCGGACACGAATAGGACATGTTCTATTTTTTTGCGGAAAGAAAGTGCGCACCCGGAAGTGTGGATATTTAAGTATTTTCATTTTCTTTATTCCCTGAGAACCCCTTTAAGTTTGAAGTTTTATCTTCTGTCGGAAGAAAACGCACACACCAAAAAAGTGACATGGTCATTAAAACTTTGCCGTGTCTCCAGCACTGTTGTTCAATGCAAGCCATTCTTAGGGTTAAAAAAAACCAAAAAACCTAGCTGGTAGAAGATCCGACCAATTTTTAAGAGCCGCACTCAATAAATGTGCTGCCTCTTCTGCTGCCTGTGAGTGTAATGTGTGCCAGTGTAATGTACGCCAGCTTTCCAGATGCACATGTTGGCAAATAAGTCTGCAGTCCTTCTTCTATCCACACCCAGCCCACCTTTTGGAAAAGGCTGGAAGGTGTCGTCAAAACCTAAAAAAAGTCGCAAATTTTGTTGCAAAATGGCAACAAAATTTGCAACTTTTCTACTCCAAAAAACTGGCGTAGAACGTTGGAACATGAACCCCAGTATGTGCATGGCGACTCTGTGGATGTCCTGGACAGTGAGTATATATGGGGTGTAGGAGTGATGTCTCCCCGTCCCAGCCCCATACAGAAATTTTACTGTAAGGATTCTAGAGGCTTGACGACAACTGTTAACTTAGTCTACTTTCACACTAGCGTTTTTTGCGGATCCGTCATGGATCTGCAAAAACGCTTCCGTTACAATAATACAACCGCATGCATCCGTCGTGAACGGATCCGGTTGTATTGTGTCTTCTATAGCCATGACGGATCCGTCTTGAACACCATTGAAAGTCAATGGGGGATGGATCCATTTTCTATTGTGCCAGATTGTGTCAGAGAAAACGGATCCGTCCCCATTGACTTACATTGTGTGCCTGGACAGATCCGTTTGGCTCCGCTTTGTCAGACGGACAGTAATACACCGCAGGCAGCGTTTTGGTGTCCGCCTCTAGAGCAGAATGGTGACTGATCGGAGGCAAACTGATGCATTCTGAGCGGATCCCTTTCCATTCAGAATGAATTAGGGCAAAACTGATCCGTTTTGGACCGCTTCTGAGAGCCCTGAACGGATCTCACAAACGGAAAGCTAAAACGCTAGTGTGAAAGTAGCCTAATAAAGCAGCGCAGCTCCCTGCAGCGAGCACTGTCGCAGTGGTTAAATATTCCACTGTTAATCCAGACACTCTGTGCTTATGCATTCCAGGAACAGTCATCTGCTCTGACTCACTGTACTACAAATTACTGCAAAAAATACTGTAAAATAATGGGCTGCACTTCAGATGGCCGATCCAATTACCATCCATAAAATATGGACGTGTGGACCACGGTATGGTGTCCATGTTTATCAGGGTCATTTTTCCTGGAAATTCACTTGAATGATTGAGGTTTTTCATGGAAAATGGTCAAGATTGGTGCGTGCTGCCAGTTTCTTTCTTAGTCCGTGCAGAAAAAATGACAGTGCAGTCTAGATAGCACATGGACAGTAAAGACTGATGTTCGGTGTAAAGGTGCTGTCGGTTACCCAATGAACTAGCGAAACACTTGTTCATCAGGTAATATGATTGTTGATGCATACAACTAAATTGTCATTTGTCGGCAGGCGATTGTGCCGTCTAAGGCCCCTTTCACATCTGCGTTTTTCCTTTCCGTCCTAGAGTTCCGTCCCCAGGGCTCTAGGACAGAAAGATACTGATCAGGATTATCCCAATGCATTCTGAATGGAGAGAAATCCGTTCAGGATGCATCAGGATGTCTTCAGTTCAGTATGTGAACGTTTTTTCGGACGTTGACAAAACCGCAGCATGGAGATATTCAAAAGGATATTCATTGAACATTAGTGTACAGCCTTTGGTAAACTCGCCAGAAAGTGTAATGCACAATTACAAAGGGTATCTCAGATCAGACTGGACCATAGCTTAGCAAGCAACACAAATCTCAAATCCTTTAGGCCCCTTTCAGACGGGCGTTGCGGGTGCACTCCGTCAAACAGTGCGGGTGTGTTGCGGGAATCGCCGCGATTTTTCCCTGCGAGTGCCAAGCGCTGTCATGCGTTTTGCACGCGCGGGAGAAAAATCTGCACTTTTGGTACCCAGACCCGAACATGCACTTCTTCACAGAAGTGCATGTTTGGGTCAGAAATTGTCCCGCTGGTATTATTTCACATTATAACATAGTTATAATGTGAAATAATACTGGTCATCTTCCTAATCATTTAAATCAGTGCTGAATGGGTTAAAATAATAAACTAATATAACTTACTGTTCCATTTGATCGCGAAGCTCGGCATCCTCTCGCTAGCTTGCTAGTAGGAAAGGACCTGTGATGATGTCACATGGTCACATGGACCAATCACATGCTCCATCACCATAGTGATGGAGCATGTGATTGGGCCGTGTGATGCTGTGACATCATCACAGGTCCTTTTCCTACTAGCAAGCTAACGGAGAGGAGGCCGGGCTTCGCGATCAAATGGAACAGGTAAGTTATTATTAGTTTATTATTTTTAACCCATTCTGCACCTGTTTAAACATTAGGAAGATGGCCAAGGGTATTATTTTACATTATAACTATGTTATAATGTGAAATAATACAGAACCGGTTACACATCCCGATGGTTGCATAGCAACCATGCGGGAACATCGCAAAGCATCCGCACTTGCTTGCGGATGCTTGCGATTTTCCCGCAGCCCCATTCATTTCTATGGGGCCTGCGTTCCGTTAAAAACGCAGAAAATAGAGCATTCTGCGATTTTCACGCATCGCAAAAGTCATGCGTGAAAATCAACTGTCATGTGCACAGCCCCATAGAAGTGAATGGGTCCGGATTCAGTGCGGGTGCAATGCGTTCACATCAGGCATTGCACCCGCGTGGAAAACTCGCCCGTGTGAAAGGGGCCTTAAAGTGTCACCACTCCTGTGAGCAGCCTTTAAAATCTGAAGACAAAATATAAAAGGTACGTGGTGACACCAACCAGCAATATGCAGCCTAGAAACCAGTCTTATCTTACCATATCTGTTATCGGGGACATCAGTAGAACGGAGGGGCTTCCATGAATAATTCTAAAGTGGTCAGTAGCCCAAAAAATAGCAGGATCTGGGGCAAAACTGAGGGACTGGTTTTGGACACTTGTCTGGTAGTGGAAACCAACGGACACATTAAGCGTGCACGTTAAGACCTTTGCCAACATACATGGTAAACGTAGTTTAAAAACGTGTGGCGAGTGCTACAAGTTCAAGCAAAACTAAATTTAGTTTGGACTATTTTGTTAATATCTGGGACATGATGTCTAGAATCTTATTGTATTTATACATTTCTTTACCATGAACCGTATATACACTCCTAGATCCATCTCAAAAAGAAATTGTGACCAAGGATTGTTGTATTGTGGAATCTTTCTTTCTCTGGAATTTTCCAGTATACAGTATATAGTTCAGTCCGTGAACTCGAATCCCTGGGCCAATAATATTTTTACAAACCGTACTCAGATCCATGACTCGTATTAAAGGGGGTCAGTCACCACCACAAGGCATTTTTTTATTTTTATTTTTAACCCTATGTAGGTTTTTCGATTTGAATGTCTATTTTCTTATTTTTGTTAATTAAACTGAAAAAAATACCAAGACGGTACTAAACCATCCATTTACCAGTAGGAGCATGTGTACAGGAGTGCAGGCCACCGACACGCGCTGGTACGTCTAACCAGCATCCCTTGACAGATCAGTGCTTACACCAACCAAAGTTAGTTTTTTTTCAGTGCTCGGGATGGATCAATATGAATGCACTGTAGTTCTCATACTCCCAATCCCAAACATACCTTTATGTGCCTGTGGTTTTTGCCCCTAACAAACAGTTTTTAATGAGGTTTTATGCAAAATAGTATAAAGGGGCTATACCTATTGGACAACAGACCCCTGCCGCATCTTTTCG
Source organism: Bufotes viridis (assembly GCA_033119425.1). Lineage (NCBI taxonomy): Eukaryota > Metazoa > Chordata > Amphibia > Anura > Bufonidae > Bufotes > Bufotes viridis. The sequence continues at coordinate 149,141,246 of CM065593.1, read as the reverse complement.
AATCGAGCCCTGCTCCACCCCTCTGAGCCTTTAATTCCCTTCTTCTCCCAACATCATCAGGCCACCACTTGAAATCCCGCACAGGCACACATCTCGGCTCAGCCTGCGCCATCTGGGCCCTTCAGTTTACTGAACTGTGCATCCTTCTCACACATGTGCAGTTCAGTTGTTGACAGTACTGCCCAGAGATGGGCGCTGGCGTAGACAAAGCTGCAAGATTTCCAGTGGTGGCCTGATAAAAGATTTTCTTTAAGACAAGGTATAACGGGGTTTCAGGTTGATTACATAAAAATAGCCTCAGAACCGTAAAAAATCGTTCATATTTACTTTTTAATGCCCCGCTGGTCTTGTTCCGATGCTTTGTGGTCCTCCACTGAGTATTGCTTGATTTATTATTTTACACTGTTCGGAGCCTTTTTTTTTTTTTCGTAATTTTTATTTAAAATTCAGCTGATGACTCTTAATATACTTTTCTAATTTGTATTTCTTAATTTGTACACTTTAAGTCTCACCCACAGCGTCTAGACTTTTTTTTTTTCCAAATAAGTTAGTCCCATTTTATTGGAAGTTTAGGCCCAGCTGCCAAAAAGCGCGTATAGTACAGTTCCAGGGTTCCAGGACTCTGTGGTCATTCACCGCTTGATTCTGCGGTTGGGATTTATTAAGAAGTCAAGAGGCTTATTCTACTCTAATTAAGAGGCTTACTGGTTGTAAAGAAGATTTGTGTTACTTTGCTTGCACTACTTTGTCTTATTTTATTATTTTATTATCTTTTAAATCTTATTGGCAGCGTTTTGGGGCCATTGGGGCACTGAAGCAGAGAAGCTGAGTTTGGCACAGCTTGGGGTTTTACCTTGGAGTCCAAGAAGACTGCATTATCTGCTGCAATGCCATTTCTGTGTTATTCGTCTGTTTTTATGTATTGTATATATTATGCAGAAACTTCATATTTCTTGATGTTTTAAGCTGATTTTGAGCAGGTTTTCTCGCCATAGAGTATGATGGTCTATTGCTGGGATAAGCCATCAATATCTGATCCGTGGGCATCCAGCTGCTAAACTAGAGCTGTGCCCCTTCTTTCTCAGTATCATTTGGGAACCCAGAGGTGAGACCACCACTGATCAGAATGTCATAGAATATGCCATGTATCCAATTATAGGAAATTAAACTTCTACTTTAACTGGTTAGAAACTCGTTTTTGGATCTTTAGGGCATCTTTACACATGTTGCTCTTTCTGTTGGCCTGTATTTATTACTGGATCTGTGGCAGAAATTCAAGATTGATGGGAACCCAATTTGAAAATTGGTGTCCCGTATCTAGGATGAGCCTCATTCAGTGTAGGATTTCCATGTGAAACCCTTCTGCAATGTGGACTGGAATCTCCGCAGATTTGTATTTTCTTTGCAAGTGATAAAGGCTACAAAAACCCCATTCACGTACATTGTATCTCGATTGTTATCATATGTTATACGGATTATGGTGCGAAAATCCATGTCAAATACTGAACGTGTGACCAAACCCTTAGGTATATTGTTTTGGTCTGCAATATGGCATCTAGGGCTGCAACGATTACTCGATTAAATCGAGTAACTCGACTCAAAAAATCTTCGATGTAAAAATTGCTTTGAGGATTCGTTTGTGTCATGTGACCACGGAGCGTGAGTGAAGCTCTTGCTATTAGTTTATTTACACTTGACCCCTCAGCATATACAGTCGCGTGATCCTTACACATTTATTTACTATTAGGCCCCTTTCACATGAGCGTGTCCTGATTAGGTTCGGATGCGTTCAGTGAAAACTGTGCGATTTCACAGGCAAAGCCATTCAGTTTTGCCTGCAATTGCGTTCAGTTTTTACCGCACGGGTGCAATGCAATCTGATGCGTTTTTCACACGAGTGATAAAAAACGGAAGGTTTACAAACAACATCTCCTAGCAACCATCAGTGATGCAATGCGTTTTTCACGCAGCCCTATTCACTTCTGTGGGGCCAGAGCTGCGTGAAAAACGCAGAATATAGAACATGCTATGATTTTCATGCAACGCAGAAGTGATGAGTGAAAAAAACGCTCATGTGCCCAGACCCATTGAAATGAATGGGTCCGTATTCAGTGCGGGTGCTATGCGTTCACGTCACGCATTGCACCAGCGTGTGAAAGGGGCCTTAGTCTTTTGACTATTAGGCGCCTTTGTTTTGTATATGCTCTTCATTGGTTATAACTTAACTTTTATTAACTACTTGCTAAAAACATCCTTGGTTCTTATGAGACAATTTAAAAGTATCAGTAAGTAGTGCTGTATGATCTATCATGTATCGTTTGTATCTTGAGGATACTTTAGTTTTCACTGTTACACTTTCCAGCTGGATGAGCGCTCCCACTTGTCTTGCCTACTCCGCACTATTTCTTCTTCAAGTAAAAGAGGACTGATGGCATGGGGGTGATGGCACCGAGGACTGATGGGATGGGGGTGATGGCACAGAGAACTGATGGGATGGGGTGTGATGGTAAAGAGAACTGATGGCATGTAGGGTGATGACACAGAGTACTGATGGCATGGGGGTGATTGCACAGAGGACTGATGGCATGGGGGTGATTGCACAGAGGACTGATGACATGGGGGTGATTGCACAGAGGACTGATGGCATGGGGGTGATTGCACAGAGGACTGATGGCATGTCGGTGATTGCACAGAGGACTGATAGCATGGGGGTGATGGCACAGAGAACTGATGGCATGGAGGTGATGGCACAGAGAACTGTTGGCATGGGGTAATGGCACAGAGTACTGATGGCATGGGGGTGATGGCACAGAGAACTGATGGGATGGGGTGTGATGGTAAAGAGAACTGATGGCATTGGGGGTGATGGCACAGAGGACTGATGGCATTGGGGGTGATGGCACCGAGGACTGATGGCATGGTGGTGATCGCACAGAGAACTGGTGGGATGGGGTGTGATGGTAAAGAGAACTGATGGCATGTGGGGTGATGGCACAGAGTACTGATGGCATGGGGGTGATTGCACAGAGGACTGATGGCATGGGGGTGACGGCACAGAGAACTGATGGCATGGAGGTGATGGCACAGATAACTGATGGCATGGAGGTGATGGCACAGAGAACTGATGGCATGGGGGTGATGGCACAGAGAACTGATGGCTTGGGGGGAGCTGATGGCACAGAGGATTGATGGCACTGGGGGAAGCTCATGGCACTGAAGGGGGAGCTGATGGCATGGGGGGGATTAATGGCATGTAGGGGGCTGATTGTGCTGAGGACTGATGGCAGGGGGGTCTAATGAGTTTTTATAAGGGAAAACGTTCTTTTAATTCGTTTTTTTGTATTATAGTACTCTATTAATTGTGCAATTAATCGATAAAATACTTGATTACTAAAATAATCGATAGCTGCAGCCCTGAAGCCTACTTCTAACGTCTGCTGTATTATGGATATATTCAGCCTTGCCGTGTAAGAGTAATATGCATTATGGAGACCCTGTACGAATGTGCATGGAGAATGTACAAGTCCATAATATGTACAGGGTCTGTGCACACTGCTGTGCCATATGTATGAGCTTTTAAAGGGGTTTTAACAACCCCCCCCCCCCCCTCTCTCCTGGCAAAGCCTGCAAAAGGGTCGCATAGTGGATCATTGTTCCTTTGCTCCCCATTCTCAGCTGACTTGCTCGGGTCCCCCTTTATCTACATCCTTATTAACGCCACTGCAGCCAGGTCAGTTGGTCATGTGAAGCAAGGGGAGCAAATGGATGTTGAAAGTGCGGGACCCGAGCGATGCATCTGAGGACAGCAAGCGAAGGCGCTGGGAATCTGCGGCGGGAAGCAGATATATGCGCTTTTGGAAGTTTGGCCAAAAGGTTGCTGACCTCTTTCAATAAGGGAGAATTCAGATCTCCGTTTCATTTTCCGTTCTTCTGATCCGTCAGAAGAATAGAAACCAAAACACAAAAAAAACGGATACATGTTGCACATTTGGCATCTGTTTGAGCCGTTTCCGCCTGAGATCCGTTTTTTTAGACGGGGAAAAAAGTTCTGCATGCTGTTCTTTTAGACTGTTAGGAAGAACGGAAAATAAAAAAGGAGATTGCTAAGCTCTCCCAATGTGGGCACTATAAGAGAGTGAGTGGTGTTTATTAAGGGTACGTTCACACTAGCGTTATTCTTTTCCGGTATTGAGTTCCGTCCTAGGGGCTCAAAACTGGAAAAAAAATGATCAGTTTTATCCTGATGCATTCTGAATGGAGAGAAATCCGTTCAGGATGCATCAGTTCAGTCCCTCTTACGTTTTCTTCGTCCAGAATTCCAGAACACTTGCCGGAATGCCGGATCCGGCATTAATTTCCATTAAAATGTATTAGTGTCAAAATTACCGCATTGACGGATCCGGTCTTCCGCTCTGCGCGACGGAACTGCCTGCCGGAATACAGCAACGCAAGTGTGAAAGTACCCTTGGTCAACTCTTGTGACTAAAGAGATTTCGTGGCCACCTTCATGACTCCTTGGAACATGGAGCCAGTCTCATGCTCATGTGGTTCAGTCCGGGCCTTCAGCAGCCTCCACAAACTGCTTTTACATTAGGCGGCCATTTTATTGAAGTCTGAGACGCTACAGCTTGTCATTGCATATGTCAGCTGGGGTGGATTGACTTACTGAAGCTGCCCCAGTAACCGTTCCAGCAGCTGGCACTGTGTAGCCAACTGACTCTTGTCTGGGATCCGTTTCTGAATGGCTGTGGGAGCCACTCCTAGCGACGGCTGTCCTGACATCAGCAAGAAAGGAAAAATGGCCTCATGTCTGGGTGGTGAGATCATTAGTCGGAGATCTCCAGCTGTAAGCTAATATGTGCATTAACCCTTAGCTGCATTTCCTCTCTCAGGACTTGCGTGATGGGAATAATCTTTTGGGCTAGGTTGTCTGTGTAGTGAATGTTAGGAAATTGTCAGTATAATGTGAATATGGCATCGATTAGCGCAGAGCTTCTCCCCTGAAGTTCCATATTTTTTGTAAGGTTGCCAGTATTCTTATGGAAATGAATCATGAGTCAGTGTGTTCTTTACATGTTTGAAGATCTTAGCGTGGTGTGTGCATGATTGACACTGAATAAGCAAGTTAGTTCTCATGCACACGACTGTATGTCTATTGCAGTTCGCAAATTGCGGATCCGGTAAATACGGACACACACTTCATGGAGATCTGTTTGTTCCGTGGTCCACAATTTGTGACCAAGTATAGGACATGTTCTTACTTTTTGCAGAACGGACATAGCGGAAAGCACACTCATCCTCATGTATGTTCTGCAAAATGCGGACCACAGATTCGTTGAAGTCAGTGTGTCCACCCCAACAAAATGTGGACGGCACACGGACTCCATTCGGTGGTTTATGGTATTAGTGATTTACAGAGCGCAAAACGGATATGGTCAGTTGCCTAAAAGCTTTCGATATATTTATAGACTTTTGTATGTATTTAATACTTACCTTTCGGACGTGTGACCTTGGACCTCGTTGGAGTATAAACATCTCTTATGGACATATCAATGATCTATTTGCCAATAGGCTGTGATGTATTATTTTGTATTATGTCTGTTGTTCTTACAGTGAACACCTTATATTGTGTTTCTTGCTTCTGACTTCTACATTGACTGTTTTTACAGTGTCTAAAGAAGGCAGAAGTGCCGAAAACATTCACATGTATCTACTTCTGTGGATTGTGCACGCATTTTTTGCCTCTGATTGTCAAGTTTACTATACTTGTAGAAGATATCGGTACATTTGAGGAGTGACGCTCACAATTCCAACTTCATGCTCTCAAATTACTGTCACAAATAAAGATGTGTCATACGCTTCATTCATGATCTGAAGCATAATCGAACAGTCTGTTTAATCGATGAATTTTGCACATCACCCAACCATCTAAACGCCACGCACATTCTCTTGGAGCACCTATCCATTTCTCTGGGGTGTGTGGACCTGTTCCTAAACCTTTAGGGACACACTTAAGACCAGCGTTTTAGACCCTACACTGGCAGTGGATCCTCCAAAGATATGTAGAGGCGCCGGCTGGGCTTCCAGATGTAATACAGCTTCCTTGCTGATTTACATTTAGACCTTTTCCTATGCCTAAAACAGGCGTAGAATATAATGAATGAGACGGGCCTGCTGGCCCATCCTCTTCCCTGCTCACTTCACTCCCACTTTTTTAGAACTGGCGTGAGTGGGGAAAAGTAACAGATTGAAGGAATCTGCGCCAAAAATATGCCTAATATAGGCTTATTTCTGTTCACTAAATGACCCCCTTAGTTGCTGGTTCCTAGATCCGTCTAAACATCGAGTTATACGGGCCGACAAGCAGCAGATTGTTGGGAAGGAAGTGCTTCTTCCCAGCAGTCGGCTGCTCGCTCAGTGGAGGTGAAGCACGGCATTTACATGCGGAGATCAGCTCCACACTATGAGGACGAGCTGCCGCTATTGCGATCGCTTGTCCTCTTTCGGTGGTATTGGTTCTGGCCAGCTGTTGAGACAGCACGATCCTGCTGCGCAGAAATAATAATTTAGATACCTGCACGAACGACTGTTTCATCCTACAAACAAGCGTTTTGCTCGCTCATCAGGTCAACGGTGGCACTTTTAGACGGGCAGCGTTCACAGGAATATTCGTTCCCAGTAATCTGCCCGATTATCTTGATGCGTAGAACCGTGATCCACCTTAAGCCTGTGCTACGATATCATGAGTTTTTGACGTTTGGTTTCAGGCTGTTTACTGTGTGCATGCTCGTTATGGAAATTGAATTGGGAGTGCGGAGTAGGGACAATTTTCTCTTCATTGAGAAGTTGTGATCCTATAGAACGGATGGTCTATTTATGGTAGAATGATGTGTAGTGATGTCGCGAACATAAAATTTTCAGTTCGCGAACAGCGAACGCGAACTTCCGCAAATGTTCGCGAACAGGCGAACCGGGCGAACCGCCATAGACTTCAATAGACAGGCGAATTTTAAAAACCAAAGGGACTCTTTCTGGCCACAATAGTGATGGAAAAGTTGTTTCAAGGGGACTAACACCTGGACTGTGGCATGCCGGAGGGTGATCCATGGCAAAACTCCCATGGAAAATTACGTAGTGGACGCAGAGTCGGGTTTTAATCCATAAAGGGCATAAATCAACTAACATTCCTAAATTGTTTGGAATAACATGCTTTAAAACATCCAGTGTGTGTATACGATCAGGTATGATGTTGTATCGATCAGGTAGTGTAAGGGTTACACCCGATTCTCAGACATTGACAGACCAAACTCCCTTTTAATGCACCGCAAACAGTCCATTTGCACAACCGCAAACTCCCCATTTGCACAAGGTTGGATACCAAGCTAGCCACGTCCCGGTGATGTCATTGAAGGTTTCTTCCTCCACCCAGCCACGTACAACACCAAGGGTCCCCGAAAGGTCAATTGAATTGATTTTTCGAACGGGGAGATGGTTAAAAAAAACGCTGGCTCCCTCCCCTTTGTTTTTATCCACGGTCACTGCGTCTGCGCCGTGCAATTTACTGTCACACCCGATATGAGTGGTATTTTCTGTAGTACTATTCTCATCAGTTTAATCCCTGTTACATCCCATATCAGGGATTGCCTTTTGTGAAAAAAAATTTAGGCCTGGTACCTTCGACTGCCTTCACAGTGACAGACCAAACTCTCATTCACCAAACTGAATTGATTTTAGGAACCAGGAGATGGAAAAAGCAGCTTGGTCGGTCCTCTTACTCCCAAATTGGGGCACTGCGCGTGCAGAGAGCAATGTGCTGTGACACTCTATATGAGTGGTGTCTTAACTAGTACTATTCCTATCAGTGGCGGGCGGGTGCGTGGTAACTTGAGAGCAGGTGACCAAAGCTGAGCTGGAGGAGGACGGTGCGTCAAGGTTCTTAGCGGAAGCTGTTGAAGATTGGGTGTCCTGTCTAAGCCAGTCAACTACGTCCTCAGAATTTTTCGGGTTCAGGGTACATGGCCTCTGAACACTAGGCATTATTCCAGGGACAGTGGAAATCACAGCACCACGACCACGACAGCCCCTGCGGGGTGGCCTGCCTCTGCCTGTCATTTTTTTTTTTCGATAAGTGGTACTGTGCCACCCTGTATCAGTGGTGGGCACTGGCAGTGGGCACACTACAGTCTGTGGAAGTGGGCCTGACACACACTGGCAGCAGGCAAGCAGCTGAAATTAGACTAATGTGTAAAAATGAAATGCCTTATTTATCGGCAAGCTACTGTGCCACCCGGTATCAGTGGTTGGCACTGGCAGTGGGCACACTACAGTCAGTGGAAGTGGGCCTGACACACACTGGCAGCAGGCAAGCAACTGAAATTAGACTAATGTGTAAAAATTAAATGCCTTATTTATCGTCAAGCTACTGTGCCACCCGGTATCAGTGGTTGGCACTGGCAGTGGGCACACTACAGTCTGTGGAGGTGGGCCTGACACACACTGGCAGGAGGCAAGCAACTGAAATTAGACTAATGTGTAAAAATGAAATGCCTTATTTATCGGCAAGCTACTGTGCCACCCGGTATCAGTGGTTGGCACTGGCAGTGGGCACACTACAGTCAGTGGAAGTGGGCCTGACACGCACTGCCAGCAGGCAAGCAACTGAAATCAGACTAATGTGTAAAAATGAAATGCCTTTTTTTATGCAAAGTCCTGTGCCAGCCGGTATGAGTAGTGGGCACTGGCAGTGGGCACACTACAGTCACTGGAAGTCAGCCTGACACACACTGGCATGCAACTAAACTTAGATTAAAGTGTAAAAATGAAATGACTTTTTTTGATGCAAAGTCCTGTGCCACACGGGATGACAGGGGTGGGCACTGGCAGTGGGCACACTACAGTCAGTTGAAGTCGGCCTGACACACACTGGCAGCAGGCAAGCAGCTGAAATTACACTAAAGTGTAAAAATTAAATGCCTATTTTGATGCAAAGTCCTCTGCCAGCCGGTATGAGTGGTGGGCACTGGCAGTGGGCACACTACAGTCAGTTGATGTGGGCCTGACACACACTAGCAGCAGGCAAGCAGCTGAAATTACACTAAAGTGTAAAAATTAAATGCCTTTTTATGCAAAGTCCTGTGCCAGCCGGTATGAGTGGTGGGCACTGGCAGTGGGCACACTACAGTCACTGGAAGTCAGCCTGACAAACACTGACAGGCAACTAACCTTAGATTAAAGTGTAAAAATTAAATGCCTTTTTTGATGCAAAGTCCTGTGCCACACGGGATGACAGGGGTGGAGCACTGGCAGTGGGCACACTACAGTCAGTGGAAGTCGGCCTGACACACACTAGCAGCAGGCAAGCAGCTGAAATTACACTAAAGTGTAAAAATTAAATGCCTATTTTGATGCAAAGTCCTGTGCCAGCCGGTATGAGTGGTGGAGCACTGGCAGTGGGCACACTACAGTCACTGGAAGTCAGCCTGACACACACTGGCAGGCAACTAAACTTAGATTTAAGTGTAAAAATTAAATGCCTTTTTTTGATGCAAAGTCCTGTGCCACACGGGATGACAGGGGTGGGCACTGGCAGTGGGCACACTACAGTCAGTGGAAGTCGGCCTGACACACACTAGCAGCAGGCAAGCAGCTGAAATTACACTAAAGTGTAAAAATTAAATGCCTTTTTTTGATGCAAAGTCCTGTACCACACGGGATGACAGGGGTGGGCACTGGCAGTGGGCACACTACAGTCTGTGGGCCTGCAGCTCCTCACACGCAGGCAGGCCAGGCAACTGCAATATGCATATAAAGGAAAAAAAAAGCAGACTAATGTTGCAGCCCTAAAAGGGCTTTTGGGGTGCTGTCAGGACGCTGTCCTTACAGCAGAGATCAGATGAGTCTTTCAGGACTGGAGTGGACACTGAATTCACTAGCCTAGCTATCAATTTCCCTATTAAATCAGCAGCTACTACACTCTCCCTCCTCTCACTAAGACTGCAGCTTCAGAATGAATCTAAAATGGATGCTGTGCAGGAGGTGGGAGGGTCTGGGAGGGAGGGTATGCTGCTGATTGGCTGGAATGTGTCTGCTGACTGTGAGGTACAGGGTCAAAGTTTGCTCAATGATGATGTATAGGGGGCGGACCGAACATCGCATGTGTTCGCCCGGCAGAGGCGAACGCGAACAAGCTATGTTCGCCGGCGAATAGTTCGGGCCATCTCTAATGATGTGGCTTCAGACTGAGCATGTCCCAAGGGATGGGGATAATGCTCTGACTATTATGCAGCTTTCTGGCAATGCTCCTTTGGCTTTTCTTTGTTGTCTTCGTAGCATTGCTTGGTGCTCATACAGTGTCACTTGCTGTCTGATCCTGGGTCACAGCTTGAAGCCGCCATACACAATGAAGTCTTCCTGGCTGCTTACAATGGCATATTCATATTAACTGCTACAATTAATCTTACATAAAAACACCATATGATAACTGGATGCAAGTATTATACTGGGGTTTAAAGGGATTCTGTCACCTCGTTTTACCCTATAGAGCTGCGGACATGCATGGCTAGATCTCCGCTAGCATGTCCGCAATATACCTGTCCCATAGCTCCGTGTGCTTTTATTTTGTTAAAAAATGATTTTATTGATATGTAAATTAGCTTCTGAAGGTGCCCAAGGGCCTGTACTAACCGTTCGGGTGCCCAGCCACGCCCCCCTGTGAAGGAGACCAGCACCGCCTGCGTCCTCCGAATCTCCTCCTTCCTCTCAGTGAGATCACCGTAAATCTCGCGATGCCATTCAGTAGGAAAAAATATAAATAATGTGTTCCCTTTAAATTGGCTCCAATACTATGTATAGCCTGTTGCCTTTTGTCATTATTTTGCAAGACTATCCAGGGCACCTTTTTGACAAAGACGGTGAATGTCTTGAATTAGTCAGTGGCCCTGTTCTCCTATGCGGTAAGTTGCGCTGGCAAATGCTAACTTTTTCCCCTTCTCTTTTATAAATTTGACCTTGAACAAGCACTGGCATAGATTGCCGGGGCAGCATAGTTTTCTTGTACATCTACGTACTAGTTGATCTTGAAGTTAAAGGCATTGTCCAGGATTAGAAAAAAATGATTCTTTTCTATAAAAAATATCACCACCTCTGTCCATGGGTTGTCTCTGGTATTGTTGCTCAGCTCTATTGGAGTCAATGAGGCCGTGCTGCAATACCACACACAACCTGTGGACGAGGGTGGTGCTGTTTTTGGAATAGAGCAGCTATGTTCTTCGAATCCTGGACAATACCTTTAAGTGTCGGAGCAAAAACGGCTTATTCAGTGCCCGATTGGCAGTATTGAAAGTGGAAGAAGTCCCTATGGGCAATACAGGCAGCTTATTTTGACCAAACCTTTAATACTACCTTACATTATATGAATTTGTTTAAAATGCAGCCAGTACTTCAGTCAAAAATGAAAAAAAAAAAAATGTATGTCAAGTAGTGTTTGTATATATCTTTTAATTGCACTTTATAAGGACTTTGGAGAACATTTATCTTGGGGGCGGAATTTTTTTTTTTAATTCGGGTAGTTTTTATTATCTTGATGGGAATTTTTAAAGTTGTGTTGCTGTAATTTATGCCAAGATTATCAAAAGTTGCACAAAGTTTCATAAATTGGATGCATCTTTAAGTGTAATACTTCTGTCTTGAGATGTTAGAATCATGTTTTTACGCAAAATTTTGGTAATGTTATTTTTAATTTTCCATGTCGATACCTATATATATATATATAAAAAAACAACAAAAAACACTAAACCTAATAGAAACTTCTTGGTTTGTACAGATCACTTTACTGCAGTTATCTGCTTATCATTGCAGCACAGGATCCACTATTCCAAATAGATGATTGTCAAAGTTTATCTGCTCCCCCCTGACCTCTGCACAGGTCACAGCTTGCCTGGAAAACTCTCCCATAGAAGTCAGCGAGGTCGCCTCTTGTCCATTGTGTCTAGGGCCCATGGGGCTGCCGTAAAGTATATCTCTAAATGCTGTCAACAACAGCTCAGGCAAGATCATTATGTTCAGGGAATACAGTAAAAAATCTGCAATAAGAATATTTGTCACTACCTGGTTTTAACAGGCAGAAAAACAATTTCAGTGGCACATTCCCTTTAAATCAGACTTTTCAAAACTGGTATCAGTGGTATAAACATGCAAAATTACACAATTTTTTGGGGCAGTTAAGCACAAAAGGTTGCAAATCCTATTTTTTGAGTCTTTGGAGCCAGAATTCAGGAGTGCAGATCAATTCCCTTCTTTGTGTCTTTCTGTATTTGATTCTGAAATACGATTCAAATAGGACAGAGCTGAAATACGGAGCTAAGACATTAATACAATGTTGTGCCTTTTTTGCTAGCCTTTTTATGGCTACCCTGTTGTCTTGGCTCTGAAGGCCAAACTAGACTAAAATCTCTCAGAAGTTTGCATTAGGCCCCTTTCACATCAGCGTTTTTGCTTTCCGTCCTAGAGTTCCGTCCTCGGGGCTCTAGGACGGAAAGATACTGATCAGGATTATCCCAATGCATTCTGAATGGAGAGAAATCCGTTCAGGATGCATCAGGATGTCTTCCGTTCAGTATGTCAACGTTTTTTGGATGTTGACAAAACCATAGCATGCTGCGGATTTGTCTCCGTCCAAAAATCCGGAAGACATGCCGCAACGTCGGATCCGGAATTAATGCCCATTGAAAAGCATTAATCCGGATCCGGCTTTAAGCTAAATGTCTTTTCGGCGCATCGCCGGATCGGACGTTTAGCTTTTGTGAATGGTTACCATGGCAGCCAGGACGCTAAAGTCCCGGCTGCCATGATAAAGTGTAGTGGGGAGGCAGGGAGAAGTATATTTACCGTCCGTGTGGCTCCCGAGTCCTGGGGCGCTCCACAATGACGTCAGAGCGCCCCATGAGCATGGAACACGTGATCCATGCGCGCAGGGCGCTCTGACGTCATTGTGGAGCGCCCCGGGAGCCGCACGGACTGTAAGTATCTATAACTACTTACTATGGCAACCAGGACTTTAGTAGCGTCCTGGCTGCCATAGTAACACTGAAAGCATTTTGAAGACTGATCAGTCTTCCAATGCTTTCAGTTGTCTTGCGTTGTGACGGATCCGGCAGGCATTTCCGGCGACGGAAGTGCACGCCCGATCCTAACAACCCAAGTGTGAAAGAGGCCTAATTTTATGCCTTTTCTCACGATCGATGTTCTCTTCCATGTGCTGTCTGTTTTAGATGGACCAATACGAGTCAATACCAATGCTTCATTCACGGATCAATATTTCTGACCCAAGAAACTCAGTGTATGTCCTATACTAGTCCATGTTTGGGGATCAGACTCGCCTATTCAGTTTATGGGAGTGAGAGAAAAACACGGAAGCAAAAATCCTCTAACGTTCTTCATGCATCCCATGTAAACGGGGCATTTTTTGCCCTGGACTGTTCAGAAAGTATCGGTATATGCCTGGAATAATGAGCAGTCTGGGCCAGTACTTAAAGAGCCTGAATTGTGCCTAATGCATATGATATTGAACATTTGTATTTCGGGGGTCAGTCATCAGCCACCTATTGCAAATTTCTTTGAGGGCAGTGACCTAAAAATGAACTTGTGTTATTTCCAGCACATGGCTGGCATTCAGGAATACTAAGGATAGTACCACCGCGCCTGACTTACTAGTGAAGATGGTGGATCATCTTCTCTGAATAGCTGGGACCCTGCTTGCACTGGTCTGTGCTCTTTGTGGCACTAATTTCTTTCTTGATGCTTTATCAGTACTAGGCCTCATGCACGATTGTATGCTTTGTTGATGAGTATACCTGACTATAGAGGTCGCATAGCGTGGCAAGCAGTACGTGCCAAAACGTATATATTGTATTATATTGTGCTTTCACTTCTGTCAGGGTATAATTGGAGTTCTACATTGGCATTAGTTCAATAAACAAAAGTCTGGCACATTTACTTGGGTCAGTGATCCGAAACACAGCAGTCATCCATGGAGTGCTCATGCCAAGGTAATCCAGAAATAGAGGAAGTAAGATCCAGCAAGAACTGTATTTTTCGCCCTATAAGACACACCTCGGATTTAGAGGAGGAAAATAAGACTTTTCATCAGACCTCAGCTCAGACCCCCAATGTTAATCAGACCTCAGGTTATAGCCCCAATCAGACCTCACCTAAGAGCCACAATCAAACCCTCATTGTTAATCAGTCCCCCAATATGAATAAGAACCCCTCATTAACTTACCTCTCCTGTCCCGGACATTGCCGCAGCTACTTAAGGTGGACCTTTCATCTGGAAAAAAATTCTGAACTAAGTATCATGATATGTAGAGCGGCGCCCAGGAGAGCAAGGGCAGTCTCCACCCAGTATAACCAAGTCCCCAAAGATACCGGAGGACATAGCGGGAGAACGGAGCGGCCCCCAGGGATAATAGTAAGTGCAGGGAGATCCCTGGGCGCCGCTGTACATATCCTGATACTTAGTTCAGATTTTTTTTCCAGATGAAAGGTCCTCTTTAAATCCACACTCTTCTAGTTCAGCCTGCCACAGGCTATGCTGTGGCCTGACTCACACAGCATAAGTTCACAGAGTGCCAACGTCCTCATGCTGTGCTCAGTCACGGCACAACCAGCCGCTGAGGACCAGGAATAGTACCGAGCCTGGGGAGTAAATAAAATTTATTAAAAACAAATCCCCTCCTGTACATCACTGCCATGTTTCAACCAACTACAGCAGTCTTAATCGTAGCACTTGGTACCAGCTAGTACCAAAGCCCACTTTGGATTCCTATTTTGAATTGTTTTTAAATGCGCAGATATGAATACAGTAGTAATTCACCGAAGTGTCACACAACAAAGCATTGTATTTGCGAGGTATCCCCTCCCATCTGATCCTCAGCTGTGTTGTGTGGCCAGCACTCTGACTTTCCAAATAACACAGCATCTTATGTGTGGAGAGGAAGCCAGTTTCTCTATGTATTCCTATGGGAGCCTCAAGAGAAGTGACTGACTTCCTGTCCTGTGTCAGTTGGAGATCAGAGTGCTGGTCACATAAAACAGCTGAGGATCAGAAGGGAGGGCATAACTTACAAATACAATCACCGGTAAGAAGATTATCTTCACTACAGATTACATCATGTACCTTTCTAACAGGTCAGAGAATAAACATGTGTGTGAAAATTCTTCTTTAAAGCTGTGAATATGCCGAGAACAGACCAGTCCCTTCTCTGTAGAATGATAGAACTCTTAAGATAATACCCTTAAAGCTACGTACAATCTGTCAGAGCCTTTCATATATCAACACATGCAAATGCAGCACTTGTTCACAACGCTATTCAATGCTACCCAGGCATCTACACCAACGATGTTCGAGAGATTATGTAAACTCTCGGATTCGGTTTATCTCTGAGATTTACATTATTCTTTCTTCACCATCACCCTCCACAATATCTAGACACTCATCCATGTCCAAATGGGAGACGTGTATAGGGAGAGAAATCTCTTCGGAAGAATGGAAGCTAATGTGGAAAAGGACAGACACACACAAGGAGAACTCCTATAAAATCCTAATGTTTTGGTACCACACTCCTGAACTGCTAAGACCTTTAAATCCTACTCTAACAGATAGATGCTGGAGATGCGGGTCTGGATTGGGAACTCTTTTTCATATTTTTGGGGAGTGCCCACTTATAGTGCCTTTTTGGAAGGAGACGCAGGGACTTCTTGTGCAGCTGACTGATGTTAACCTTCCTTTAGATCCTTTTTTATACTTGTTGAATATGCCTCCTACAGCCTATTACTTATACTTCATATACTGACAGCGGCCAGATGACTCATAGCTAGTTTTTGGAAACGGCAGGACCGACCCACTCGCTCTGACCTCACCACCAGTATTACGGAAGTTAGGCAAATGGAATATCTAACAGCACTTATAACAGACCAAGTGGAACGATTTGAGGGTATTTGGCAGCATTGGGACGCGTATATGTAGTAGTTCATCGTTACTGCTTTGACATCTTTCCCTTTTTGTGTCTGGTCTTGTCTTAGTTTGTCTCCCTCTCTTTTTTTTTATATATTTTATGCATATCTGATGGTTGTTTTCATCTCATTTAGCAAAGAAATGCTAACTATACACTAGACACTGATATGTTAAAACTGTTATGAATCTGTAATAGACGTAATGCACGGTCTCTTGAGCTTGTGTATACTAGGGACCATCTATGTTTATTCTTTCATAATGCATATGTCTAATTTTCTTTGTTTGGAAAATGTATAGAAAAAGCATTACTCTTGTATGTTTCTTTACAATTACGGTACTTTAATAAAAAGACAATTAAACAAAAAAAAAAAAAGAATGGTACGTAGAAAGGATCGGGCAGCCGATGGGTTTTCGGCACGGCTGTCCTTGCCAAAATTCTGCAGTAAAACACACCATGTGAAGAGCCCCTTTGGTTGCTTTCAGAGTGTGATCAGTAATTATCCTCAGTGTTTGGGAGCCATGACCAGAAGTAGAGCCTACATGGATAAGGTATAATGGGCGGATTTGCACCTGTTCGGACACTGAAAGCGGCCGAACTTGTACAAGTGCTTGGTCATTAACACGCTAACCACTTTTTGGCTGCCTGTATACGGTGCAGCTCGGCAGCAAGACCCGTCAATTGTTGGTCTGCACCTGTACATGCCATTTGTTTCATATAATGTATACAAGTGCGGCCCGGAAATTAGTGGTGATCCGCATGCGGATCCTGCTGTCCGACCATATGGTATACTGGCAGCCTGTGGTGCAGCCATTAACCATCTAATTTAAAACTCCCCTAGTTTGTAGTAAAACCATATAGAGGTTTTTTTTCTCCCCATGGCTGCTTTTAAAGGAATACTATCTTCTATTGAAAGTGTCTAATAGAACAACAGGCCTGGTTTCTCACTGCAACAGTTTTCCACAGAGTTAAAATCTGCGCTATGATTGGTTGCTATGATCAACAAGACTAAGGAGCAGGAGGGAATCAGATCCGCTAGAATAAGACTAAGATGGAGCTGCAGGGGCTCCGGCTATTGTTATAGCGTGAGGAGGGTTACCCCGTGCGGCATAAGACTGTTTTACGAGCCGCTGCAGAAGTCTGAGCTCCCTTCTTTCTCCCTACGCCTTTAGTTCTCCTTCCCGGGTCCTGGGGAGGTTTTGGCCTTTCTGGGCTCCTGAGAACCTCTGCGGCCGTGTTCGCATGTTCGGCCGCCGGCCAGTGTGCTGGATTCCCTTACTCCCGCTGGATCCGTCAGAACGCAAGTCGCCTGAAAGCATTAGAAGACTGATCAGGATCCTTATCAGTCTTCGAAATGCTTTCAGGTTACCATGGCAGCCAGGATGCTTCTAAAGTCGTGGCTGCCATGGTACTCCACAGCAGTGTACTTATCTTCGCTGCGGCCGCCGGGCGCTCATTCATGACGTCACAGGTCCCTGCGGTGCATAGATCAATGCGCCGCCCGGACCTGTGACGTCATGAAGGAGCGCCCAGAGGCCGCAGCGCAGGTAAGTACACTGCTGTGGAGTACTTACCATGGCAGCCAGGACTTTAGTAGCGTCCTGGCTGCCATGGTAACCGATCGGAGTCCCAGCTTACACTGGGGCCCCGATCGGAACTGCTGCTGCGCATGCGCAGAGCTAAACGTCGGATCCGCGATGCGCCGAAACGACGTTTAGCTTAATTCCGGATCCGGATTAATGCACTTCAATGGGCATTAATTCCGGATCTGGCGTTACGGCATGTCTTCCGGATTTTTGGACGGAGACAAATCCGCAGCATGCTGCGGTTTTGTCAACGTCCAAAGAACGTTCACATACTGAGCAGAAGACATCCTGATGCATCCTGAACGGATTTCTCTCCATTCAGAATGCATTGGGATTATCCTGATCAGTATCTTTCCGTCCTAGAGCCCTGGGGATGGAACTCTAGGACAGAAAGCAAAGACGCATATGTGAAAGGGGCCTAAGCGCGCTGAAACTACCAAAACCACCAGTGATTCGTCGGTACCAGAGTGGGGCAAGAGGGGTTATACCCCAGCATGGTTTTTTATAGTACTGGTCATGGGGTCATGTTTTGTGCTTAGGTGTCTAAGGAGTCTTCCAGGAAGACCTCCAGAGCAAAAGAAAGGGGATGTGCTGTGTGTAAAAAGAAGCTACCTTATGCCTCGGCAAAATCCCTATGTCAAGTGTGTATCAGCAAGTTAATGGAGGAGGAAGCTCCATGTTTAATGGGCAGCATTAAGCAGATGATCCGTGAAGAGGTTAGAGAGTCGGTTAGCGGTTTGATTAAAAGCCGCCCCAGTACTTCTGCAGCTAAGGATTCCCCCTCTAGTGACAGTGATATGCTTTCTGGTTTGGAAGAAAAAAGGAGAATGGGTGTCATCATATGAGTCTTCTGAGGACGAGGTTGCAGGGAAACCGCTTATTCATGTTGAGAACACTAACTCCCTAGTTAAGGTGGTTAGAGCTACCATGGAGTTGGATGATCAGAAGCCACAGCAATCATTCCAGGACTCTATGTTTGAAGGTTTAGGTCCCAAGAAAAGAAAAATGTTTGATGTGCATAAAAACATTCAAGCGGTGATTGCTAGAGAGTGAAAAAAAAACTGATAGGAAGTTTTTTGTTCCTTCTTCTGTGAAACGGAAGTATCAGTTTCATGAAGAAATCTCTGCTCCTTGGGATAGGGCCCCAAAGCTTAATGCTTGGTGGTGAAAATGTCCAGAAAGCCGCACTCCCCTTTGAAGATATGGGTTTACTTAAGGACTCGATGGACAAGAGAGCAGAGGTTTATTTAGAAAAGAACTGGGAAGCCTCTGCGGCAGCTTTTAAACCTGCTATTGCTGCTACGTCTGTTGCCAGGTCCCTAAAAGTGTCGATAGGGGAGTTGGAGGCTCACATTAAGGGGTGTACCCCTAGGAACAGTTATTTTCTTCCTTCCCTAGCTATAAATAATGCCTTAGATTTCTTAGCCGACGCTTCTGCTGACTCCTTCAGATTTACCGCTAGGGCTTCCATCTTACCTAACTCTGCCCGTAGGGCAATTTTGTTAAAAGGCTGGAATGGGGATGCTAGTTCCAATGCTGAGCTTTGTGCTATTCCTTGTCAGGGTGAGTTTTTGTTTGGGCCGGTCCTTGATGATTTACTAGAAAAGGCCTTGGACAAGAAAAAAGGCTTTCTCTCAGTTAGTCAGCCCCCCAGGAGGTCTTTCCGTCCCCGATTTAATAAAGAGAGCTTTAAGGGGAAGGAAAGAGCAAAGCAGTTTACAGGTGCTGGTAGGAAAAATAAGGGATTTATTTTTTTCCAGGTCAGATGCCTCAAAAAAGCAGTCCTAATGACGCCAGGTCCCCTGTCGGAGGTTGTCTGTCTCTTTTTTTCCCCATCAATGGCAGAAGATCTCCAACAGCCCGTGAATAAATTCTGTGATAGGGGAGGGCCTAAAGCTAAAATTTCAGAGCATTCCAGAAGGGAGATTTGTAATTACAGATTATCATTCAGATCCCACAAAGCAGTCGGCCATCATCTCAGATGTTTTTTCCCTAATAGAGAAAAAGGTGTTGATAAGAGTTCCAGAACAGGAAGTGAAAAAGGGGTTTTATTTAACCCTTTTTCTTGCCAAAAAACCAAATGGCTCGTTTCGAATAATAATAAACTTAAAGTGTTTGACCTGGTATCTGCTGTACGAGAGATTTTGTATGGAGTCCATCTGGTCAGCTGTGAACAATCTTTTCCCGGACTGCTTTATGGCCACACTAGACCTGAGGGATGCGTACTATCATGTTCCTATCCATCCCAGCCACCAGATGTTTATGAGAGTAGCAGTCCAGTTAGAGAGAGATGTTCTACATCTTCAGTTCCAGGCCTTACCCTTTGGGCTCTCTCAAGCTCCGAGGGTTTTCACGAAGATTGTTTTAGAGATAATGGCCCACGTGAGGGAGAAGGAGATCGTCATTATACCATACCTGGACGATTTTCTTCTAGTGGCCCGGTCAAGTCCGATTCTTCAGGGACAGTTTGCCTGGTTGAGGGAGGTTCTAGAGAAACTGGGATGGGAGATAAACCTAGAAAAATACAGTTTATGCCCGAGCCAGAGATGCAGCTTCCTAGGAATGATTTTGGACTCCAGTTCCCAGAGGTGCCTGCTTCAAAAAGCTTTACTTATCAGATCAAGGATTCAGCTACTACACTCGCGTCCGTCAGTCACCCTAAGAAAGGCTATGTCAGTGATGGGTCTCATGACAGCCGCTATTCCAGGAGTAGAATGGGCCCAGTATCATTCAAGGCTTCTTCAGCTTCAGATTCTGCGGGATTGGGACAGATGTCTCCTATCTGTGGACGCAGAGATCTCTCTATCACCCCAGACTCTCAGTTCCTTGGGGTGGTGGATGGATCTGCAAAATATAAAAAAAAGTGGTGCCTTGGATCAGCCATGGGTCTCTGGTGTTGCTGGGGAACTGGGACAGCAATTCTCTATCCCACTCTCACAATTTCAAGGAATTGAATGCAATCAAGATAGCCTTAGTATAGAGTCTCCTGGCCATCAGGGGCAGAAACGTGAAAGTCTACTCAGACAACACGACAGCAGTGGCCTATATCAATCGGCAGGGAGGTACAAGGGCTCAGGGCCTCATGTCTCTCACTCATCAGTGATGAGTCCCTAGATCAGGGGGTATTCAATCAGGTTGCAACGTTGTGGGGGATTCCGCAGCTAGATCTCTTTTTTACAAGGTCAAACAGAAAGGTAGAGGTCTTCTTTTCCCTATCTCCGGGGAGCATCCGAGAGAAGTGGATGCATTGGCCCAATCATGGCAGCAAGGCCTCTTTTATGCCTTCTCCCCCACCAAAGTTGTTACCAAGGATTCTTGGTTCCTTTTTGGCCAAGACTGGTATGGTTTTCCTGGCTCCGCAAGATGTTAATAGCGACCCCATGGGTACCTCCACAGTCTCAGGAGCTTTTTGTCTCAGGGTCCAATCTTTCACCCAGAGGTGAAAAATCTGCACCAGACTGCCTGGTTTTGAGAGGGAGATTTTAAAGAAAAGGGGTCTCTCTGGGGATGTAGTTAATACTCTGTTGGCCAGTCTGAAGAAGGTCACTTCTGATATCTATCTGAGAGTTTAAAGGGCCTTTAACAGATTCCTGACATCCCGCTCGTATTAAATTTCCTACAAAAGGGTTGAAAAAGAAAACTTAGGCCTAGCACTTTGAGGTCCAAATTTTATCTTTAAGCGCTTTGTTTGAGTTTAAGTTAGCGGAACATCCTTGGGTTAAGAGGTTTGTGACAGCAGTGTCCATGTTATCTCCGGTCTGTAAAAATAGAGTTCCTCCTTGGGATTTAAATTTGGTCTTCTCTACTCTCACTTTAGACCCCTTCGAGCCTATTGATAAGATCTCCCCAAAGATGCTCTCCCTTAAACTTGCGTTCCTTCTGGCCATTACTTCGGCTAGAAGGGTTAGTGAGATCTCTGCTCTCTCGGTTGACCCTCCCTACTTGGTAATCTTAGAAGATCGGGTGGTGATTCTCCTGATCCTTCTTTTTTACCAAAAGTCTCTTCACGCTTTCACCGTTCTCAGGAGATGGTGTTACCTTCCTTCTGTGCTTCCCCTAAAAATAAGAAGGAATCAGAATTCCATTGTTTAGATGTTAGAAGGTGTATTTTGCAATATCTACAGGTCACTCAGCCTTGGAGGTCCTCCTCACGTCTGCTGCTTTTAATTCAGGGAGCTAAGAAGGGATCTGCAGCTTCTTCTCAGACTATGCCTAGGTGGATTAGACAAGCTATTTCATTGGCTTACTCTTCTAGGGGAGTTGTTCTGCCCTCTGGATTTGGGGCTCACTCTACGAGATCAGTCTCCACTTTATGGGCAGAGATAGCTTCAGCTTCTATAGAGCAGATTTGTAGGGTGGCTACCTGGAGCTCTCCACATACTTTTTTTAGGCACTATAGACTTCAGATACCTTCTAATGAAGGTCTTAACTTTGGCCTGGTGCTTTAGGCTGTGGTCCCACCCTAGATAGGTTTTCTTGCCTATTCTCCAAGGGTGCTGTCATAGGCGAAAGAGAAATATTGGATTACATGCAAGGTAATCGGTTTACTTTGAGCCTATGGCAGCACCCGATTAATTCCCATCCTAAAAAAATAAAATAAATAAATATATATATACAAATGTAAAATGTTTAGTTTGTTAAGATATTATGTTTCTTAGTTCTTGAAAAAAGGACTGGAGATAGAGGGGATGATCCCTCTTTTAAAAGGCAGTTCTGGTTCCTGTTTCCTGTCCTAAGGAGTAGGAGGCGGTCTCTCCAAGGGTGCTGTCATAGGCTCAAAGTAAAACAGATTACCAGTAAGTGTAATCCAATATTTTCGGGCAAAAATGAGCAAGCAGACCATAATTCATGGGGCCCTTAGTGTTTCTTAACGTCACAGCATCTTCTTATTGTTTCTATCTTGGTATTTAACCTTTCCGTTAAGCTGCAAAGTCAGCACAGAACAAGACTTCTTTTGTTTGAAGAAGAATAAAGTAGGACACATTTAGTCTGTTTCCATCATCTGAGGGCAGCATAGATTGGTGGCAGAGGCCCTGATTAAAACGCTGGGCCGCTTAATATTTTTGATCCAGTTGTGTTATTAAAGTCCCTGATGAGAATCTGCAGAGCAAGCCAAGAGTTGGAGTCCCAATATTCCTGAACTGCAGCTTCCCTCACCCTCCTGCAGATGATAAGCAGGTTACTTCCTGTAGGAGGAGAGCTGTCAAATTAATCAGCAGCAGGGAAAGCCGGGTGCTCATGAGTATTGGGACTTCTGAGCTTGTTCAGTGTATTGTGTGCACTCCAGGGCTTCGCTTCTGCAAACATTGCCCACTAGGGATTTTTAGAAACTGGGTCAAAATGAGTGAGTGAGCAAGCAATTTAATTGGGTTTTTGTCACCGGTGTTGTATGCTGCCCTCAGGTAGCACAGCATAAAAACTGTTACAGGCAATGTATAAAATATGGCATTTTATCAAATGCCCAGGCATTCTACAGAATGCCTAATGTATTCAGGCAAAGTATGAAACTCTTAATATTTCACACAGCAACAGCGCCATAAAATGAATACAGCGAAAGCACCATAAAATTACCCCCATGACGTCATTGAAGTCATTCAGCATTTCATTTATTGCAATTTCAACTGCCATTCGTTGTAAGTGAGGACATTTGCATTTCTTCTGTGCAAGAACAAGTGCCAAACTATGAAGTGCGCTTGTGTGAGAAAGACAATTAAGTGCAACTCAAAATGCCGTTCTAGCCTTCCTTGTTGCAACAAGTGAGGATAATACTAGTCTTTCTCTCGTTTTTCAGTAATTAAGTTCTGTTCTTCAACTATTGTATTATTATTATTATTACATGTGTAGTTTATTTTCTATTTCTTTTATGTTCATCAATAAAGGGCTCTTAATACTTGCTAACGTTTCATACTTTGCCTAAGGAGCACTCGTCTTTTTATATATTTTCTGGGCATTATATACAATGCCTAAGCAAAGTATATAGAAGACTGAAATGTCTGTGTCATTTCATACTTTGCCTAAATACTAAGGCATTCTATAGAATTTTATACAATGTCTGCGTTGTATACAATCTACATTTCCTGTAACATATACATAGCGCAACAACCTATATCACCTGCAATGTGCTGCAGACCTGGATTTCTTTCCAGCTCCTTTGGGCCGGGGTCACGTGACGGATTAGGTGCGTATTTGCTGTCGCAAGTTTCGGTACAGTACCAGCACCAAAATCCGCAGTAAATTTTTCCGCAGAATTTTCCATCACGTGTGTTTCTGGACTTTAGATAATGGGTTTAAGTCTCACCCAAGATAACAAGACATCATCTCTATCCGTATCCGGTGCTGTCCGCATCCATATGCTGTTCCGCGGCACCTGCAAAAAAACCCATGTCCTATTCTTGTCTGTATTACGGATAGGACACCTCTAATTTGGGCCAGCCGTTCCATTACGCATAATGCAGAAGGCACACGGCCGGTGTTCCTGTTTTGAGGATCCTCAATTTGCTGACCCCAGAAACGGCTACTGCTTTGTGCCTGAGCCCTTAGGAACGGTCATGTGCAGTGCTTCTGTATGGTAGCAGTAAGAGTCTATGGAGTTGCGTCTTACTGAACCATAGGCACTCGGGGCCATTTGTCATTGGAAGTATGTCTGTTTTTTGGCGGTAATGTGTTGCATGTTTTGGCTCATGTTTTTTTTTTTTTTTGTAAAATCCTGCTACTTTTGCCTTTGTATGCCAGTTTTCAAAAAGGTCTGAATGTAAGTCCAAGTTTTGGTATTACACCTGAATTATGTGCAACATTTACAAATGTCAAAAAAAGTTGTGTCTGCGCTCCAGGCAACTCTCTGGCGTACTTAAAAGACATAGACGTACACTACATTGCACTTGTGCGAAATATATATTTATTGTGCACCATTTAAAGGGATTGTGTCAGATAATTTTACCCTATAGAGCTGCAGACATGCATGGCTAGATAGCCGCTAGCATGTCCACAATATGCCTGTCCCATAGTTTTGTGTGCTTTTATTTTGTTTAAAAATTATTTTACTGATATGTAAATTCGCTTGTGAAGGAGCCCAGCACCGCCTGCATCCGCCGAATCTCCTCCTTGCTCTCAGTGAGATCGCTGTAAATTTTGCGATGCGCAAGCTTGCACATGCGCAGTTCCTTCCTTGAGGCTGATGCCAGCACAGGGAAGGAACACTATTTCTGAACTGCGCATGCAAAACAAAATAAAAGCACACAGAACTATGGGACAGGTATATTGCGGACATGCTAGCAGTGATCTAGCCGTGCATGTCCGCAGCTCCATAGGGTAAAATGAGCTGACAGAATCCCTTTAATACATTTTACGTGACTTCACAAAGCAAAGACAGACTTAAAAGTGACACCAAAACCACTGTCAATGATGAGTTGCCCCCACAGTGTTCTACTGTGTTCCTCCATAATATGGCATCCCATGGAACATGCTAACATGGGTTCCCACTAAACCTGTGAGAAGAACTGATCAGAATGCCTTCATATGAAATGGCAAGAACTTGGAGGTTTAGTCCAAGCACATAGATTTTTGAATACCATACTATGGCTCCATAAAACAGAGTATTTTTGGAGTTATAATATGGTATATGCGTTCTTAATCTCTATGCACAATATGCCGTCTTGCTTTCTTGTTGGTGCACTTAATTGAAAAGTAGGGGAGGTGAGGGTCTGATCGCTGTTTTAGTGCAGTACAATGCATGCTGTATTGTACTGCTCTGAAACCGTTTCACACTGACAGTTGCCTATGAGACCCGCCTGGTGCTGGGCCACGTAGGCTTCCGTCTATAGCAGGCCCAGAGGCCTTTCTTAAGGCTTTTGGGTAACTGGCAGCTAGGTCCCCTGTCTGAGCCCCTGTGCCTTGCCCGATCGGCATGCTGTACATGTATGGCGCTTGTCAGGAAATCGTTTCCCGCACCGCCGTACATGTACCAAGAAGGGGTGAAAAATAATTTTTATATATTATAGTGCCAATGTATTGATCGGTAAGTAGCGGTATCGGTAGACAGAGGTGAGCAAGGAGATATAGGGCGGCTCAGCATTATAGGGAGCTTAATGGGTGAGACTGATAAGTTTAAATTTGTATTGCATAGTTGGTGGGCAACCGGTGCAGTGACTGGCACGGGGCAGAGGCATCAGCGTAGCGGCTGGGGACCTACTTACTTTTAATGCAAATATTTGTGCAAGCACAAAAGCATTGAGAAGACAAATACAGGGAGACAAAATGTTTGTGGAGACGTAGGAGCATACACTTCTAGAGCTGGCGACATCCGCAGAGCTGAATAATTGATGTTCTATATCGGGGGCCGACTGATGAGCAGCTGCCATTTCATCTGCTTTATTTTGCAACCACTTCTCTTCCATTAAGCAGGAAACTTCTTTTGATACACGTTCATATTTGCATGCCTTTAGAGTGTGCACGGGATCATTAAAATGAATATGATGTCTTTCTGACAGCCATTAAAGTGACAGTTGATACTGATTTGCTGCTATAAACACCACGTTTTTTGTACATTTGTTGATGTAGGCATTTTATTACAGTAAGGGTGGGTTCTGTCGGGTTTATAATAATTCAATTAAGAATTATTAATTATGGTCATAAAAAAATTAATCAATAATTTTCCATAACTTGTCGAAATTATGACCTGGTGAATTGTAGATAACCCAATCGATACAATTCACATCTGAGGCCGACTATTTCCTCAGATAATAAGTTCTTTTCATGAGAGATGACATTAATGCTAAAGATGTAGTTTTGACATTAAATAATACGCAGATATTATAAAAATATGCAGATTTTATTAGTTACACGATTATAAACAAATAGGTATATAAACACGATTATATATGCCAAGGAATATATATGGCAATGATATATGAAGCATTACAAGCTTATCATAAGTAAATAAACAATGATATCTGCCAATTAATATATACGGCATTGATATCAGGCACTAGAAGCTTCACAATAAGTAAATAAACACATGTGGGTAGGAGCAGCTTGTCACATTATAACAAAGCTATTTGGTTAGGATATCAAAACAAGAAGTTACATTATATACATTACTCCTGTTCAGAGGCGTGTCTAATCCTAGACATCTATATGGAATGATAAATACATTCTGCCCCCCCCTAACCAACTACACCTCACATGACTTCAGGAATGGGCAAATCCATCCAAGGATATAACTTAGAAGAGATAACTGTATCCTTCCGCCCTATCCTGGACTACTTTCATATCTGTATAACCTGGTAAGACTATTAAGACAACAGAAATTGGAAGAACTTGGAACAAATCTTCCAGTGGGAATTTATCATCTAGCTTGGCGAAGAATGCTACTATCAATATATCTCTGCATATATATATATATGCAATCATTTAATACTCTGATAAATTATGAAACTTGATTCTTCTGCAGGTAGAATGAAGGCTCACAATTATTCTATATCTAAGACTACATCTCATATAAAGAGATGATAAATAAATTAATATGTTCGCCAACATAGATGCTATGATTTTACCCACATTATCTAAATAGTCTTAATAAAATGAAACATCATTCTTTGTGTTTCTTACCAAGTCCTAGCAGGAATCTCACTTCTGCTCCTAGGAAAGCTGGATGGTCCATCACCATGGCTTTCATCTTGGGTTTTGGCTCCTGGAATGCTCTTTGTTGTTGCTTGTTCTGCTTCTTCCCTCTTGCCTCCTTCCTTTCTCCTCTTGATGCTCATCTATCTAGGGTAATTATCCCCCTTGTAATCTAACATTACCACCCCCTGGATTAGTATTCTCCAATCAATTGAGGGGGTGTAAACATATGTAATAAGATCCTATGAGATCATGTTTACCCATAATGCAACTATGGAGGATGGTATAATGGTATCGATATCTGTCTCCGGATGGCACTGTTGTGCAAGCTATTAGCACCATACCATGAAGAGTTAACTAGGGTATTTTTGCATCATATACATTTGACCCTCGTCGTCGTAAATTAGAGATGAGGATTAGTTTAGAAAACTTTGAAACAGCTAAAGACAGACCTTTAGGCGTCTCTCTGAATGTTTCTCACACTGTTGATCTATGGACCATAATGATATGAATGGGCCTTGTTCTCTTCAGACGGACATGTCTGGAGAATCCAGTGTACTCCCAACAGATAAGACCACATCTGTGGCAATAACTCTTAAGACACAATACTCTCTGTATTTTTACACCGACTGAGCTTGGCATGAACTTCAAATCTTGGCCTGTTTCAGCCATATAGCAAAACTTTGTAATTTTGGTTCAGTCTGTCTCTTAAAGACAATGAGCATCAATTTCATGAATATAATATGATCAGGTATCAATATATATACCTATGAAAATGCCCGACAGTTCACACTAGCGTTAGGGATTCCGTTATAACATGGTTATAACGGAAAATAACGGAATGCCCAGACAGAATGCAAAACGGAAGCCTTTAAAAGGCATTCCGTTTGCTTTCCGTCATAATACAAGTCTATGGGAAAGCATAACGGATCCGTCTGGGTCCCGTTATGCAAGACGGAAAACAAAGTCCTGTCCACAGGACTTTGTTTTAAAAGTATATCTTAAAGGGGTTACCTGGGGCATTAATGATGTTAGCCTATCCTTAGGGCCATTAATGGATGAATTCTGGGCCCTCGCCAGTCAAGCACAATGAAGGGTCTACTATGTTTGTCCTGGAATGAGCCGCTATGCCTGTGTAATCATTGATGGGAACCCTTCATTTTGCTGAATGGTGAGGGTCCTGGAGCCCTGTTTGAAGAGAACCTATAATTGAATTTTATTGTTGTAGCTTTTTGATTTTCGTCAGTCTCCGTCCCTGTTCATTACCGCGTTTGTGGATAAGTGCTGAGAGCCTCTGGCCGCTATGTTATTTGGCTGCACGGCAAAGTACATGATGTACATTCACATGTTCTCTGCGTAAGCAAAGGGCAATTTCAGGCCTAAAACTAATACAGTGTATTAATAGTAGTATACATTTTGATAAACTATTATTTTGCACTCATCCATTCACTTATTAATAGTTGTCTTTTTTTAATACTATTGAGTGGTGTCACCACCGATAGACGTAGCAGAGGCCTAATTATCTGATCCCATCCTACGGCTTAGTCTCTCCAAGGGCATACATGACCTTTACATTTTCTTTCTGCTAGAATCTCTGATACATGGGAAGTAGGCCGCGATAATGCTAGGACGCATACACCAGCCAAGTAAAATATTTTATTCATGTGCAGCCCTGTGGAGGAAAATATATTTGGTTTGGTTGATGCCACATCTTTTGGAAAGCCTTGGGATTGTTATCTTTGTCGAGTCCCAGACCCTAATGTGCTGAATGTTCAGTTAATTTGTAGTAATTTTTTATTACTAATGTTTTTTTTCTCTATTTTGCTTTAGTGACTCATTGTATTTTATCTGTGTATTTATCAGTATTCTAATGTGCATCCATTTTAAATTTTTCAGGTGACTCCAGATCCGGTCCTGGACAGCTGAATACTGCCTGGTCTTGTAAGTATTTGAAATTTTCTACACTTTGTTGTTTTTCTACAACAAAACAGTAATTATAGTATACCTCCCTCATCTTAGGGGTTTCCATACCTAAATGGGTTGAATACTTTAGATAATCCCTTTTTGTTAGAAAAATTCCACACCATAAACTGATCAGAGCGTGTGAAACCCTGGCAAGAAATATTGAATTCCCCTGCAGCACCCCCCCAGGTAAAAGGAAGCATTACATATTTTCATTAAAATCAATGGTTTTCATAATACTGCTCTTTTATCTGCTCTATGCCCCTTTTATTAACTCATTAGTTACTACCTTTTTATAGGCCTGACAGCTTTTGCTTGAATTGCCCTTTCAATATAGTTTAAAATAGTCTCTGTCCGCCCTTCCCTGGGAAACTTATGTTGTAGAAGAGCATATCAGAATAGCTTTGACCTCGTAGCCAGACTTGCATGCAGGACTTTTGGCTCCGCTACAAAATCGATACCCTGAACAGATACCATTATAGTCTATGGGGTCCGTAGACGCCTTTCGGCTCAGGTATGTGCCGAAACCGTCCTTTCTGTTCTTCTGCTCCTATAACGGAGCAGAAGAACGGAAAGGCGAGTGCAGATGTGAATTTAGCCTTACATTTTGAAAAGTTTTTTTGGTGTAATGGAAGTCTGCTTTGTATAGGATCTGTCACCGAAAAATACACTAAACCAGACACACTACTTTGTAGGGCTAAGGCTGGGTTCACATGAGATTATTGTCTTGCGTTTAACGTATGCAAAAAATGTATACCTTATACGAATGCCTCAGACAGATGCCACATAGTGGTATCTGTCACCATAGAGTGCCATTGTATAAAAAATCGTATTTGTTAATGCAGGGTTCAGCAACCTCAGGCACTCCAGCTGTTCTGAAACTACAACTGCCAGAATCCTCCTGTTACTTCGACAGGGGTTACAAGAACAGCAAAGTAAGTGTGCATGCTGGGAGTTGTAGTTTCACAGCAGTTGGAGTGCCGAAGGTTGCTGATCCCTGCGTTAATGTTTACATTATTTTACCAGAAACTGCAGGACGAAAAAGCATGGTGTACTACTTTTGTATCCTCCCCCCCAACGTATACATTAAATGTAGGGCAAAAATGTGATGTGAACTCAGCCTAATTCTCCTGTAATGATACCAAGGTTGGCCTGGCCCAACAGAGTACCAGAGAATGCTCTGTTAAGCCTAAGACAATACTGGACCTCTAATAAGACAGAGTGCCTAAAGGCCCCTTTACACAGGCTAATGATTCCAGCAATTATTGGGAAGAGCATTCCTTGGAACGATTGTTCCCGATGATTGCCCGGTGTAAAGGTGCTGATGGTCTCCCAATGTACGTGCAAATGCGTTGCTGATCAGTCACCTAAATCACTGTTTTTGGGCAGCAGTTTGTGCTATCTATAGCTGAAGTCTGCAGCCGAGAAATAATGATTCTCTCTGGGGACAAAAGAGTGCATAGTGATCCTCACCCCCGTACAGTGGAGATGATTGCTTCATGTAAATGTTTCCTGTAGTGAGCAGGCAATTATCGGGAACAACCGGATCATTCCCAATAATTGCCTGCTGTGTCAACCTGTGTAAAGGGCCTTAAGGTTTAGCTGGAGAAAATGTGTAGCTGACCTTGGAACCAATAAGCAGAATATCCTTTTACGTCTTATTGATTTTACGTCTTTGTGCAATTATAAGAAAAATGCTTTGGAACTGGATGTGCATATGTCCAGTATACACAGAGGTGGGGCCCAAGGAACTTCAGCCTGAAGCTAAAAGATACCGTTCACTTAGTGATGCGTTATTTCATTCTGGAGGAGAAGTACTTTTAATCCATATGCAAATGAGTAGTTAAGTGCACTGAGGATGAGCCCAAGCCACTCTGTGCACCCTTGTTTGCTTCCTTGATTAACAGGTCCAGACGTGATAACCTGGCCCTGTTAGACAAGGTGGATGGAGGAGCCGACAGAGGAAACAGGAGGTGCAGGGGTGCACACCATGGCCTGGGCCTGCCTTTGGTGCACTTCACTGCTCATTTGCATACTGTACTGACTAAAACTACTTTTTCAGCTCAATGAAACATCAGATCGCCAAGTGAAAGGTATCATTACATTCAGCTGAGCTAGTCCTACAAGACATTGTGCGTGGTGTAGCAGTCAATTATCTGGAGACAGATTCCCATTCACAGTCATCACCTGACCCGACCCCCGACCCCCCCCCAACTCAGTTGTCCACCAACAGCCTTGTAAAGAGGATTCCAGCAGTAAATGGACAGAGGGCCCTTTTAGGTGCGGGGCCGATCGAAGATAAAGAAAGCCAATTTACGCCTATTTTAAAAACTTTTGCAAAAAGTTATGAGGGACGAATGATCATTACTACGATCATTCTTCCACTATTCACTTTATTTGCAATTATTTCTGCAGCACATCCACTGACACGGTGAGATTTCCTGCAGATCAGCGAGCATTTTTGTAATCGGTGGGTTTTCTAAGTGAGCCAGTGATCGGGTGAACAAACGAGCGTGTATATGATTGTTCATCTGCCTATGTAAAAGGCCCTTTAAAGTTAATTTAGAAGGCCTCTGTCATCACTTACCAGTAGTTGAAACAGTCGGCCACTGTTGATTGGTGCTTGTCTGTAGAGACTAATGACATCTCTCGTATCTCTGTATGTGCCGGCAATCTCTTATAAAAAAGGCTTCTTACAATATGCAAATTACCTTCTATGTGCAACAAGGGAGGTGCCCTTGCACCCAGAGGCTCTGCTCCCTGACTCCTTTGCTGCTCCCCCACCGTTGTGACAGAAAGGCCAGACAGGGAAAACATATATTCACGCCTGGCTCTGAAGTCTCATGGGAGCGTGCATGGCACCTGTGCAGTAAAGTGATAGAGACCCCCAGGCAGATGGGCGATCTTTATCCTTTTACTGTGCATGTGCTGAACACGCTCCCATGAGACTTAAAGTGGTTGTCTCATCATGGACAATGGAGGCATATCGCTAGGATATGCCCCCATTGTCTTAGCGCTGGGACCCGCACCTCTATCGAGAACGAAGCTCCTTAAGGTGGTGGCTGGAGGACTGTGGTCCGGCCACCACCAAGCCGACTCCCCATAGAAGTGAATGGGAGCATACTGCGCATGCGCGGCCCCTGCTCGCATTCATTTCTATTCTGCCGACGGAAATAGCTGAGCCAGCGCTTGCGGGCCTCCGTTCTTGATAGTGGTGGGACCCGCACCTATAAGACAATGGTGGCATATCCTAGCGATATGCCCCCATTGTCCATGATGAGACAACCCCTTTAAGATGGGAGGCAGGAAACAGAGCCTCTGAGTGCAATGGCACCTCCCTGGCTGCACCTAGGGTGTAATTAGCATAATATAAAAAGCTTTCTGACACGTATGGAGGTACCAGAGATATTAGATATCAACCTCTGCAAACAAGCACCGATCTACAGCGGCCAACCGTTTCACCTGCTGGTAAGTGATGACAGATGCCCTTTAATAAAGTAACAATGTGATTACTAGATATATGGAGATGTTCCACTATTTAAAAAAGAATGATTGGGTGGTAGGCGGCAGCAGCAGCTTGGAGCAGCACAAAAATCGTTCCTTGGACAACAAAATGCAGTTGTAAGAATCTTGGAGATGGTGAGATGATGAAGCACCTCATCCTGTCTGTCTCGTCATGGTGTCCACAGCATTTTTCTTTGATCTTGCGCTTGACGCCCACTTAAAAATAATGACAGTGTGTTGCATGAAGCTTTGTGTGCCTGATACATGGGCCTGCTGGCTGTGTTCACCGCTCTGTCCCTCTCACTTTACACAAGGAGCCTCTATTTATAGATGCCAGGAGAACGCTGAGGAAGGAGTCCCAATGAGCAGAGCGGCGCTCCCAGAAGTATGCTGAGGCCAACTCCCACATCACTCTGACATTCAAGGTCACATGCAAGGGTGGTCTGGCCCTGCCTTCTCATTGGAAGCATTCTGCTCGGACAGCCGGGGCTAAAGGAGGCTTACTCACTTAAGACTTTGCATTTGTCCTGGTGAGCAATAAGATCATGAATGTTGCTTTTGAGAGTGCCGCTCATTTTTTTTCTATTACTAATAGACCTAATACACAATGTGTGTGTGGTGCTTCATACCTCTCACAGTTAGAGATTGTGTCGGTTACTACATGAATGATTCTTGCAGTTGGCTCTGCCTTCCTATTAAAGGGCACTCTGTACTCGTCTGTGCTTTTGCTGGCGGTTTTAACGAGGTCACCCTGAAGACTTTCTAGTGTAATCTAATATACAACTGCTAAGGAGAGTCCGCTACTGTATTGGACCTTTGTAGACATATCCTGGAGAACTGGTAAATGGAATAGAAAGGAATTATGTTCCCGTCCGACCTTTAGAGATTTAGACGGTTGGTGGACAATTTCATATCTGTGGAATGATTGTCTTTAATGGGGTTGTCCAGGCTGCAGATGTTGATGACCTATCCTCAGGATAGGTCTTCAATAGTATATTGGCGGGGTTCGACTCTCTGCACCCTCCGCAGCTCAGCTGTTTCAATGCTGCAACATTGCTTACCTGAATGTTGTCTCCCTTCTAGTGGCGGTGCAGTGTAGTTACAGCTTCCTCCTCCGTTCACTTGAATCTGTAACTCCGACAACTAGTGTTGAGCAAAGAGAGCTTCGGGTGCTTCATCGGAAGTCGCTTTATTCAAAACTTCAGAATAATACTGTACGTCGCCGTACAGTATTGGGCTACTTTCACACTTGCGTTATTCTTTTCCGGCATAGAGTTCCGTCGTTGGGGCTCGATGACGGAAAAAAACTGATCAGTCATATCCCCATGCGTTTTGAATGGATAGAAATCCGTTCCGGATGTCTTCAGTTCAGTCACTGTCCGTCGTTTTGGACGGAGGTAATACCGCAGCATGCTGCAGTTTTATCTCCGTCCAAAATGCCGAACACATGCAGGAATGCCGGATCATTGCCGGCATTAAATCCTATTGACTTGCATTAGTGCCGGATCCAGCATTAAAAATACCGCAACGACAGATCCGGCATTCCGTTCTGCGCATGGGCAGACCTCTAAAAATGTGAAAAAATAAATGGCGGATCCGTTTTGCTGGATGACACTGGAAAGACTGATCCGGCATTTCAATGCATTTTTCTGTCTGATCAGGCATAAAAATGCCTAATCAGTCAGAAAAAATGAAATGCGTTTACATACAGTTTGCCGAATCCTCTGCCGCAAGTGTGAAAGTAGCCTTAGAATGTATGAGCTCCAATGAGCCGAAGTAAGGGTACTCTCACACTAGTGTTGTGAGGAAGTTTCGGTAAACGGATATCTTTTTTTTCGGATCCGTTAGACCGATCCGGTGATATACCTGATCCATCTCATCCGGTACCATCCGGAATAACGTATATGGTATTTAAATTTTTTCCAAATTTAAAACCGAAACTAGCCCTTCCTATATCCCAGCGCAGGCGCAGATGGGAAAACTGGGTCCGGCAACACGGGACTTTCCGGAACACTTGGTACCGGATCCGGCATTAATACATCTCTATGGAAATTAATGCCGGATCCGGCAAGTGCGGTAAAATTCCGGGATTTTGTCCGGTCAAATACCGTACAAGGGACAGAACGGAAGACATCCTGATTAGAGTTGAGGGAACTTGTGTTTTAAGTTCGGCATTCAAAGTTCGGGTTCGGGTTATCGAAGCATCCCGTTATGGATTCCGCTACCACGGACCATAATGGCATTTGGAACACGGGGTGAAGGACATGGGGTGACGTCACCGTCATGTGATCAGTGCAGGAGCGTGGCTCAGTACTGGATTGGATAAGAGGTCGTAGGCTACCACCTCTTATCCAATCCAGTACTGAGCCACGCCCCCTGCACTGATCACATGACGGTGACGTCACCCCAGGTCCTTCGTGTTGTCCAAGGTTCGGGTTCATTGAAGAATCCCCATATGGATTCCAAATGCCGTTATGGTCCGTGGTAGCGGAATCCATAACAGGATTCTAAGATAACCCCAACCCGAACTTTGGATGGCGAAATTAAAACACAAGTTCGCTCAACTCTAATCCTGATGCATACTGAACGGATTGCTTTCCATTCAGAATGCATCAGGATAAAACTGATGCGTTTTTTTCCAGTATTATTTACCTCAGAACCGTAGCCGAGTTCGGTTGCAAGTTTTAAAGTGGTTTTCCACTATAAAAATCAATTACTAAAGTTATTCAACATAGTCACGCGCGACTTCACGAATAACTCACTTTGGCTCATCAGTATTATTCCGAAGTTTTGAACGAAGCTACTTCGGATGAAGCATCTAAAGCTCGCTTTGCTCAACACTACCGACAATCCATTTAATGTAGATGTAACATTATTGTAATTTATTGAGGAGTCAGTAGATACAGTATTTCTTACAAACGGCCGTAACACAATGTACATCGGATCATAACGTAATTTGTTGTTAACGTAAACAATAATCTGAGGATTTCCCATAGTTTACAGTAGTAGCAAAGTGGATGAGATTTTTAAAAAGCAAATCCACACATTAATTGTGGTGCTTATTTTAAATCTGGACAACTGCAATTTACGGCATGCTGCAAAATTCCAACGTTTGAAGTCCAGTGGGTGAAATTTCCAGGAAATCCGCACATAACGCAGATTTGCCTGCGAATCCATGGCAAAAAGAGCAGGCGTTTGTGATCTTAATGGGATGAGAAAAACAAATTGTTAATCAGTAGTGCGGTTCTTTTGTGCAGACTTTACCCATTTCAATGCAAGGGTGAGATCTGCGCAAGCAACACGTGTTTTTTTCAGTGCAGACTCAATCCTGAAACGCACAGAAAATTGTGCGGAATTTCTGCAAGACAGCCCACTCCCATATGTAGGTAGCCTTAGTCTCCTCTGGCGGTGACTTACTATAGTGTGCAAGCACTGCCACTGCTGATGGTCGTAGCTAGAGCTGAAACGATTACTCGATTGAATCGAGTAATTCGACACAAAAAAATCCTCAATGCAAATTTTTTGCATCGAGTATTCGTTTGTGTCATGTGACCACGGAGCGTGAGTGAAGCGCTTGCTATTACTTACCGCTCCGTGGTCACCTGCCGGCCCGCACCGTGCTGCACTTTCCGCCTGACACATGGGCAGGACTTAGTGCACGACAGTGCAGCGCGCGGAGAAGAAGATGGACGAGCTGTGGAGAGGCGCCCCTACAGGAGAGGTAAGTATTTTATTTAACTGGCGCTGGCGACATGGCTAGGAGGGGCAGCTGGTGGCACTGGGGGGGACAGCTGATGGCACAGGGAGGGGGGGGGGCTGATGAGTTCTTTTAATTAGTTTTCTGTTATTGGAGTACTCGATGAATCGTTGGATTAATCAATAGAATACTCGATTGCAAAAATAGTCGATAGCTGCAGCCCTAGTCGTAACCATGGAAACAAGCAGTGTATAATGTGATGGAAATCCAGCCAGCAAAGGAAGCAATATGGGTAATTTCTGTGCTGCTACCTGTGGTAAACTTCTGCTGTAACACCCAGTGTGGGAATTTTCCAGTGTAGAGCTAAGTAAATCATTAAATGACATCAGTAAAGCACATTATCAGTCAGAATGGCCCATTAATTTGTTTTAATTTTATCCCTGGTTTTCAACATTTGATGTTACTTTGAATTGTCTTTTCCCTTGTATTTTCCATGTTGTGCAAGTATTTGGTTCATTTTCCGGCTAGACCAGTTCTTCTGAAAAGATCATTGTTAACGGTCTGAATGAAGGCCTCAGTTTACTAGGTGCTCTTATAGTGAAGCACTGGATTGTATTAAATACGGTTAAGATGAATGTTCGCCGGACACGCCAAGAGGGTTTCTTATTATTCTATTTTTCTTTCTAACTCTTTTATCTATTATGTGATATAAATGGTCACTTTCCATGGTAAATGGTCGGTTTCGTTAATTAGATGTCTGTAGACGAGAAATAATGTGTAGTGATTTTATATATATATATTTTTTATTTTTTATTTTTTTAAAGTGTTTGTGTTGGAACTCTTTCATGTAGTTGCTTTTTATAACCGTACAGCAGTGTGTGTGCTGCACGATAGCATTAGGTTCTTCCACGTGTGGCACAGTTTTTTGTGCTGTGTGTCAAATTGCTGTCAACTCAAAAGTCTCTGTCACATGGCAACCCCCCCCCCTCACAAAAAAACAAAAAAAAATGCACATATGGAGATGCCCATACATCTTATAGTCTCCAAGATGTGATGGAATTCAGCGCCTTCCCCGGACCCAGAGATCAGGGAGTGTGTGTAGTGTTACTTTCCTGCTTTTGTACTTTCACACTAGCGTTTTTCTTTTCCGG
Organism: Bufotes viridis; assembly: GCA_033119425.1. Classification (NCBI taxonomy): domain Eukaryota; kingdom Metazoa; phylum Chordata; class Amphibia; order Anura; family Bufonidae; genus Bufotes; species Bufotes viridis. The sequence continues at coordinate 149,103,718 of CM065593.1, read as the reverse complement.
CATTAAGTTCTGTCTTCGGGGCTCAATACCGGAAAAAAAACGCTTCAGTTTTATCCTAATGAATTCTGAATGGAGAGAAATCCGTTCAGGATGCATCAGGATGTCTTCCGTTCAGTCACTGTACGGCGTTTTGGACGGAGAAAATACCGCAGCACGCTGCGGTTTTATCTCCATTCAAAATGCCGGAGCACTTGCCGTAATAGGAATGTATTAGTGCCGGATTCAGCATTAAAAATACCGCAATGACGGATCTGTTCTTCCGGTCTGCGCATGTGCAGACCTTTAAAAATGTGAAAAAAATACATAACGGATCCGTTTCTCCGGATGACAACCGAATAGACGGATCCATTTTTGCAATACATTTGTGAGACTGATCCGGATCCGTCTACAAATGCTGTCCGTTTCAACACAGATTGCCGGATCCGGCAGGCAGTTCCGGCGATGGAACTTCTTGCCGGATCCCTCTGCCGCAAGTGTGAAAGTACGCTTACTTAGACCTGAGCCTGGGGGAGGTGGCTCTGCTCAATCTGTCTCATTGTATTCAGCAAAGCTAACTAATGGACTGCAGAAAACTGGAAACGTGAAAACTAGAACATTTTTTTTAATATGAATACTCACATTAAAAACTTTTTTTAAATCCCTCAAAGTGTACCTAAACTTTATGAAATCCTGTTCTAAATGTGCTAAAATATTTTTTTGTAATACGTTTTATTTCTTTTTACTTTTCCATTTATGCAAATGAGTACCCCCCAAATACTTTTTCATGTGAAATAGATAAAGGTATTTTAGAATCTGTACTCCCATACAACACTGTGCATGGGAGTACGGATTCCCCTGCCTGTACCAGCTCTGCTCCGCTAAAGCCTGGCATACTTGGGCGGGCACCAGCAGGAGAGCAATGTCTTATGTGAGCTCCTGCGCTGCAGTGAGAGCAGGGTGCTGGCTGTGTAATTCAGCTGGCAGTGGCAAGCAGTAGCGTGTTCCCAGCTTCTGAGTCTTCAGCATCCCAGCACTGTACCATTAGGGTGTCGAGCAGTGACGGTCTATACACATTTTCTTGTAAGCCTGTATACTATATACATTTACAAGGTAATATTGTATTGTGTGCTTGAGGGCCAATTTCCCTAAAAAAAAGGATTGTTTTATCAAGCTTTTTTTTCAATTTGCCTTCAAATTCCTTTAATATACCGTAAAGTATCCATACTGGTCTGTCACCCCATTTTGACTTTCCCAGTTAAAACCACTGTTGGATAACCGGGAAGGACATGTTTCCTAAGATGTGATTATTTTTATTAAAGCACCTCCACTGTGATCTTGCAGTCATTCTTTCTCCCTGAGTCCTGATAAGTCCTCCTAGTGATGTGCACAAGCTCAACAGTCCTGTTATGCAAATTGGTAACACTGAGGCTAGCCCATCGACTTTGATACACACTTATTACAGCCAGCCCAGGAGCTGCGGATTATGAATATTCAAGAGGCGGAGAAGAGTGCGGGGTACAACTCATTATCTTTTCAAGTATTATATGGGCCAATGCAAGTGAGTTTGGCTTAAAGCACCACAGATGTAGCGTCATTTACGCCTCACCGTGCATTACTTCTGCCAGTTTAATGGCGGTACAGGTGGAAACAGATTCCCTTTAAAGGAGTTTCCTGCCACCATATGCTATCATCTGCTGATCACTGTAGGACGGACTGTGAAAGGGGCCAAGTGGAAACTTACAGTAGCCCTGGAGGAAAAAAAGTCGCCTCATTTTGTATTGTGGCATGTTATACCAAACCAGCAGAGCCAAATGCCACAGTCCATTAGAAAATATTGTCAGCTGCACAATCTACATCCCCCAAAACTTCCACTATGTGGTGACCAGCGCCGGCTGCCACGTTCTGGCCTCCTACTCCAGTTCCCTTAGGATGGCAGTACAGTTGAATTCAGGAGGGGAGAGTTAGATCATTATTTACCTTGCTTGTGGCCGTGAGAAGGCCTCAGGCAGCCCCCCTGGGCATTAGGGTCTATGGCCAGTCCACCCCTGAACCGTCAGGACCCTTACCGATTACATTTTTCCTGCACAGTGCCATGGCACTCCAGGTGCTGTTCACGTACTGCCTCCTGGCTTGCATAGGGAGAAGAGGACATCAGATCAATCCAAATGGACGCAGGACAGCACTCGGACAATCAGTGGATGAATTAAGAGTTAACTTTATTCGGTAGACTACGCATTTCGGGGTAAAATAACCCCTTTATCAAGTCTTAAAAGGATGTTGCGGTCCTTCACTGAAGCCTGGAAATTAGATGTCAAAAATGGGTAGCTGTTATGGAACTCTTTAGCTGGGTCAGCGTGAGTGCTGACAAGGCCGCCGGATACTGCAGGGCATGTAGAGGGACGCCGACTCCTGTGAGGAGGCGCACGCTGTGCCGAAGCTAAAGTGAAGGAGGCTTAGCAACATAATTTTAAGACTTGATAAAAGGGTTATTTTGCCCTGAAACACGTCGTCTACCGAATAAAGTTAACCTTTAATTCATCCACTGATTGTCCGAGTGCGCCCCTGGCTGTCCTGCGTCCGATTGGATTGATCTGACGTCCTCTTCTCCCTCTGTTCAGCTGACCGGCGGATTGGCAACCGCCCAAGGCCCTTGGACAAGCTCCGGCTGCACTGACGATCTCCTCTTCTTATCTTCTCTTCACGCCTTCATTGTGGTTGTGCCCAAATTTTGGTACAACCAAAAAAGGTGAGCAAGCTTTTGCCTTCGATTTCGAGCCATCTATTGTCTGTGACGTTATTACCCTATGAGCGCCTTTTTCTCTTTTTGATCGCCATTCTTGGCTTGCATGGGACTAATATACAGTTTTCTTCATACCCTTTGGATAGGAGCATCACATTCTAGAAAAAATTCTGAAGGGGCCCCCATACCCCGCGTTTTGAGTATTGTTGGTATCAGACCCCCTCCAATCAGCAGGTTGTGTCACATCCCATCAATATACATCCATTACCCTGACTGGAATATCTCTTTAAAACAAATCGCCCATCATTTGTTCACACTTTATTTTGCAGTTGTGACTTGGTCTAACATTAGACCATGTTCACATTTTGGGTTGCTTACTACAAAGTATAACGTGTATTAGTTTAATAGAGGCATAAATTACCCGTGCATATACATGCAGTACTTTTAGTCCGGCTCCCTCTCGCCGTGCGCTGGCGTCCTGCTGCCGGAACTCCGCCCCGCCCCCTTATAGTCAATAGGGACGGAGCGGCAGTCCGGGGGCACACGTGAACTAGCGGCAGTACGGATCCGACAGGCTGTTCACCCGCTGGAACAGCCTGGCGGATTCCCCTGCCGCTAGTGTGAAACTAGCCTTACAGAATTTAATGCCAAAATTTGGCAAAATTTTTGCACAAAATGTCTGCGTCTTAAGCCACACCTCTTTCCTGCTAAGCAACGCTCTCCTGGGAAATGCGGCGCGGTGGGTCGTTCTTTTTGGCTCACTTGCTCCATAAATATGTTGAACACAAAATGTGTCATATTGCACCAGCTTCTGGCACACAATTAGCCGCAGCGGTAAATAGTGCATTATTTTCTGTTGTTTTCTGTGATTTTAGGCCGTTGTGTTGCCTTCATTTGAGGAGATTTGTCGACAGGAAAGTCTTTTTTGCAGCTTGTGCCCTAATCATTCTGTTCAGTAAACAATGAAGCTAAAGATAGCCAGGACATATTGCGGCCGCATATGCGGATGCTCAGATTCTATTCTTGGCTCCCGGCCAACAAGATAAAGATGGAAAATGTTGTGTTAACTGGAAGCGCACACCAAGATTAGGTCTGGATGTGCTTTTATTGTGTGAACACTAAACACTATAGGGCGATACAAAATCATTGAGCCACGGTCACATTTTATTTATAGACTTGATTTATAGACTGTGGCCTGTGCAAATAATTAGATAAGGGCCAAGTTGCAGGCTGAAACGTGTGAGTAATTTATTGTCTATACACATGCTTAACTAGTTGTGTTAAGCCAACACCTTCAGTAGCTTTTCAATAGCTTTTGTTACAGGATATCACGATGAGTTAAGAAATTTGGGTAAAAGGGGTTGTCCCACGAATAATTTCCTGCAGTTTTCAAACCAGCGCCTGGATCTGAATACTTTTGTAATTGCATGTAATAAAATTTTTGCATAGCCAGTGAGTTATTCAATAAAATGCTTCGGTATAGCGCCACCTGGTGTTTATACTTTTTCCTTATTTCTTCGTCCTGCTCACTGAGATGGCCGCACATGCTCAGTTTCATACTTCAACTCCCTCCTAAGCTGTGATATGGAGAGCACAGACACGCCCCCTGATAAAGGACACCCCCCTTCAGCCAGCTTGATATAAATCTAGCAAAGCAATTGGAGCAATGAATGGGGAAATCTCTGGATCCATGTGAGGTACAGGGCTGGTTTTATCTTTGTTAGAAAGAGATTGTCAAGTTTTCTATAATGGCTGATTTTAATTTTCATTAATCATTGGATAATCCCTTTAAGAGATTGAATGTTAAAGGGGTTGTCTCAAAATGGCATTTATCATGTGGATAAAGTTACGACAAGGCACTTACTAATGGCAGGGCAATTTCTGAATGAGGAAATTTGTCTGATCTCATTCACTGATCACATTTGCTAGTACTGTATTAGGCCTCATGCACACGACCGTAGGTGTTTTGCGGATCCGCAAAACACGGAAGCTGTTCCGCGTTCCGTTCCGCAATTTGCGGAACAGAAGCGGCCCATTGTAGAAATGCCTATTCTTGTCCGCAAAACGGACAAGAATAGGACATGCTATATTTTTTTTTGCGGGGCCTCGGAATGGAGCAAAGGACGTGCTGTCTGCATCTTTTGCGGCCCCATTGAAGTGAATGGGTCCGCGCCCGAGCAGCAAAATATGCGGCTCGGACGCAGACCCAAAATACGTTTGTGTGCATGAGGCCTAAAGCTGAGTTTTTCTGCATGAGAATCCGTGTGGAAAAAACGTGTATAATCCGCAATGTGTCTAGGTACCCTAAATCTGCAACTGTGGATTTTCCACACCAGATTTCACAGTTTGCAATTTATAGTTTAAAATTCTGTGAAAAATGTGCAATGGAATATCCGCTGTTTAATTACGGCTAAATGCGGGCTAATGCACACGAACATATTTTTTGTCCGTGTCCCTTCCGCTTTTTTTTAAAGACCTTATGCGGAACCAATAATTTCAATAGGGCCGCAAAAAATGGAAATGACTCCATGTGCATTCCGTTTCCGTATGTCCGTTCCGTCCCCAAAAATAGAACATGTCCTATTCTTGTCTGTTTTGCGGACAAGGATAGGTATTGTTAGAATAACTAGATGCAATACGGTTGTCAAATGGACATCATCCGTATTTTTTGCGGATCCGTGTTTTGCGGACTGCATAATACCTACGGTTGTGTGCATAAAGGTGTTGTCCAGTTTCATATCCGTTTTTAAAACCCCAGCCACTCTGCTGGAACTGTCCTCCCAAGCACCGCGTCACTGGGTCATGTGAGAGAGAAACAAATCCCTTAATATATTGTGCGGGACAGATTAACTCGCCAAAGACTAGCACAGCTCCCCAACTTTTTAGGTTGAGCTGCTTTGAAATACGGCAGGAGTGGTTGATCCACATTGAAAATTAAAACTGAAAAATCACATTAAGCATAAAACATAAGCATAGCAAATATATAGCCAAGTGATATACCGCTGTCTAGTGTTGGGGCTCATTCACACGACTTTATAGTCCTTGTGCCCGTTGTTGCTGACCGCAGATAGTGTGAGCTCCCTGCTCAGTGCGGATCCATTGACTTTAATGGGTTGCGATCCACAAGATACGGCAAAAAATAAGACATGTCCTGTCTTTTGTGGTATGAAGGCATGGACCGACGCCCACGAAGGGGCTTACGAGTGTTTCTGTGGGTTTTCCGATCAGTGCCTCCACTCCGCAAAGGATGGGACATGTCCTGTTATTTTGCTGTATCTTGCGGATCACGTACCCATTCAAGTCAGCGGCTCTGAGCTCACTCAGCCGGTGCCCATGTATTGCAGACCCCCTGTTTGCGGGTCACAACACTGGCACGGCGACCATATGGTGGTGTGACTGAGCCCTTAACTGTATTAAGTGTTTATTACTGGCACAAATTTTTAGCAATCCATAACACAGAAACCGGCTAACTTTGCTGAACTGATGTCCTACAGGTGCACGACAAACCCAGAGAAAGGCCTCCGTAGTTTTGTTCCGCATCCGATTTTTTTTTTAGTGAATTGGATATGGACCCATTCATTTTAATGGGGCCAGAAAAGATGTGGACAGCGCACCATGTGCTGTCCGCATCCATATTTCTGTTTTGCAGCCCCCCTCCAACCCCAAAAAAAGAAAAGAAATAGAACGTGTACTATTCTTGTTGCTTTTAACATAGCATGTGACCTGTGGAAGGGAAAATGCGGGATGCACACGGCGGGTATCCATGTTTTGCGGACTGTGCAGGAGGCCAAATGCTGTACACCCAGAAGAAAATAGGTTCAGCCCTCTTAAGGCTTTAAAAAAACTTATCCTTTTTTTTATGTAGTTAAGAAACTGTCCTAGTTGGTAACAGCTGCTTACGCATTTCGGATATAGATATCATTAGTCATAACATTTTCTTTTTGGAAGTTTTCATTGGTGCCACTAGTGCACAATAGTATCTAGAGCTGTAATGGGAACACCTTCAAGTGGCATTTGAGAATTTTCCTACTGATCATCTGGTGCCTCACACCGCCGGGGATCAGCTGGTCTTCAATATCTTCTGCGCCATTCACTCCAATGGGAGCAGCACTGCAGTAACTAGTTCCCTTCACCACACAGAGGCCAGAGCTGTGCAGTTCACCCTGGAGCTACTGAAAACAGCGGCTTAGTGAGGGTGAAGGGCGTTGGACCCCGCCAATCAGATATTGATGGCCTCTACTGAAGACAGACCATCAATATTATAAACTTGGAATACCTCTTTAAGGCGATGTTCACACGTGAGCATTCAATCATTAATTTTTGCAACTGAAATCTGAGGCTAATGCTTGGATTCCTGCCATGGGTGTGTGGCAGCGCCACACAAAGATGAACCCTTTTGTCATCCATTGGGGCTAATCCTTTGCTTTTCCGTGCAATCTGCAAACCTAACTGTATGCAGTTCTGATAAAAATCTGTATGGAAAATTGTCTGTGGCATGTGGAGAGGGTTGCAGAAGCCCCATACTCGTGCATGGGGTTGGAATTGTTACCAGAGTTCATGTGGATCTACAGTGTGTGAAATCCGACATGTGTGAACAGACCCTAGAGTTGCAGATGTACCCACTGTATATTCTCTTTGTTTTTCGTAGGCATGTCTATTGTCTCTGTGTATATTTTTTTTTAGTATCCTCCCTTTTTTGATGATTCATGTGACTTATAGGCCGTTCATACAGGTCATGTTGGTATCGCCCATTATTCTTCTCACTGTGCGGTTATTCCAATATTTACTTTCGTGGAGTTGACGTTAAAAAGCTAAATTCTGCTTGCGGATTGTGTGCTGGGAGCAATAGATCTGTACTGAATGGTCTCACATCCTGTGCCAAACACAATGTGACCCATTACCCCTGGCTTCCTCCCAGCTGGTAGAACTGGGTTTCCGCTTCATGGGTGTCAGCCCGTCCGTTATTAGCTTTTTATTTTATTCTAGATTGTGTGTCAACATACAGTACTACATAATGGCAGATGCGTCAATAAGGCATCAGATTAGGGACCCACAGAGGAGCGATAGCAGAGAGTGGCACTCTGCTATCGCTCCTGGCTGGCCTCTACTGTACCGCGCCGCTGCGCGTCTCCTCCTCCTCCTCAGGACTGCCATGAACAAAGGTATTTAAATCTACTGACGGTTTGTGTGTGACCAGATTGGGGGTGGGGAAATGAGGAGGTGATGGGGAAACGAGCACGTGACCAGATTGGGATTGGGGAGATGAGCATGTCACCGGATTGGGGAGGGGGTGAGCTTGGGAGATGGGCGAATGAGCATATGGGCAGATTTGCGGTGGGGGGGTGGGGGGAGGAAGGTCAGCTTAGGGAGATGAGGGAACAAGCATGTGACCAGATTTTTTTTGGGGGCAGGATTGTGAGTTTAGGGAGATGGGGTAATGATCACTGTGACCAGATTAGTTTAGGTTGGGGAGCCTGAATGTAATTGTGGGGCGATAGGAGAGGCTGGTTATGAAGGGAAACCAGCTTTTTGACTACTTTGAGGGAAGGAGTGATGAGCCTGAAAATTATTTCTGGGGGCAGGACGGACAAACTATCTGACTACTTTGTGGGGTGCAGTGGTGATGGTGTCGGAATGTGATTAGCCTGTGAGGGGGTGAGGTCTAATTGTGATTGGTGCAGCTCTGTGGGGGTCACCAGTATGTGGGGCACCAATGTATGTCAGACAGTGGTGGGGAAGGGCAGCCCTCAGTTACTGAAAATGAGTGAGGGCCGCTCTTCCCCACTGTCAATAAGTGTATGGTTGGTGGGGGGTCCCCCATATAGTGATCCCCGACATATTGGTCCCTTAGAAGGATTCTAAGGAGCAGTGACGGGAATTTTTCTCAAAAGTTGTAAACCTCTTTAAGCCTTGCAGGTCAGGCAGTATTGTTGAGAATTTTGGGACATGGCTAGTAAATACCTGGTTTATGTCACATATTTGTGTTATATTACTTTCCTGGATGGCTCGGCACACTGAATGAACACTTCAACTGTGATTTTATTTTTTTAAATCGGCACTCCGTAAGAAAAAGGTTGCCGACCCCTGTTATATAGCCTTTAAAAGGCATACATCATCCGGATGTTTCAATGTGAAAAAAAGAAAGATGTATACCACGTGCGCAATATTACTGCGTGACGACTTTGTAGACTGGTCTGTACAGCTGAAAAAATAGACATGACGGAAGTCGAAAGGTCACTCTTTTGCTTTTCCTCGGTTGTATTGGGGCATATGGATATGTTTGACGTGTGTACCAGGAGCTTTGCCAGGGTAAACGGACATTGAAAACGCAATATGAATTCAACAATATTTTGTCGCACGGGTGTTTTTACGCCATCCTCGCCACTGGGGAGTGGTGGGGGTATGGAGAGGGCCAGGCCTCAGGTGCATGGACCAGAGGAGGATGCTCCTGATATATGGCTAGGCCTAGGCCTGTACCTAGCCATAAATTTGGTGCGTCCTTCTGCAGCATAGGGGGAATCAAACACTGGCATAAAAAAATGGTCTTTGATAAATGACCCCCATTGAGTCCAAGTAACAGAAATCTATAAGCAGGGCCAAATGGGTTTGAGCTATGGAGCCCTTCCACTCCAAAAATCAGTGGTGGTCCGAGAACAAAGTTCACCTTTGGAAAGTGCTCACGTGCCATACGACTGGACTTGAAAATAGCTGGTCACTCACAGTCCACATTTAAATTTAGGGTATCTTCACACGTGGCAGATACACTGTGGCTTTTACTTCCAGGTTTATGGGTGGCGAATCTGCAGCGTATTGCAGTAGCAGCGTAGTAGATAAGACCACAAATCTCATCCACATTGTGTGGAAAATAGTTGGCATGGTTTTTAAATCCACAACCTGTCTGTTCTTTTTGTGGATTTCTACTACGGAAAATGCGTAAGATTTGTAACAAATACACTGTTAAAACTTTTCCCGCAAATCTGTGTTGCAATCCACAACAGATTTTTTCCATTGTATTTGGGCGTAACCTTACTGCGCTTAAACACTTTTGTGAAGAACAATGGGGAAAAGTTACTGGGGACATTTACAGGACTGGCGTTCCCATACACCAGTTTACTGGGGACATTTACAGGACTGGCGTTCCCATACATCAGTTTACTGGGGACATTTACAGGACTGGCATTCCCATACACCAGTTTACTGGGGACATTTACAGGACTGGCGTTCCCATACACCAGTATACTGAGGACAGTTACAGGACTGGCGTTCCCATACACCAGTTTACTGGGGACATTTACAGGACTGGCATTCCCATACACCAGTTTACTGGGGACATTTACAGGACTGGCGTTCCCATACACCAGTTTACTGGGGACATTTACAGGACTGGCGTTCCCATACACCAGTTTACTGGGGACATTTACAGGACTGGCATTCCCATACACCAGTTTACTGGGGACATTTACAGGACTGGCGTTCCCATACACCAGTTTACTGGGGACATTTACAGGACTGGCGTTCCCATACACCAGTTTACTGGGGACATTTACAGGACTGGCGTTCCCATACACCAGTTTACTGGGGACATTTACAGGACTGGTATTCCCATACACCAGTTTGCTGGGGACATTTACAGGACTGGCGTTCCCATACACCAGTTTACTGGGGACATTTACAGGACTGGCATTCCCATACACCAGTTTACTGGGGACATTTACAGGACTGGCATTCCCATACACCAGTTTACTGGGGACATTTACAGGACTGGCATTCCCATACACCAGTATACTGAGGACAGTTACAGGACTGGCGTTCCCATACACCAGTATACTGAGGACAGTTACAGGACTGGCGTTCCCATACACCAGTTTACTGGGGACATTTACAGGACTGGCATTCCCGTACACCAGTTTACTGGGGACATTTACAGGACTGGCGTTCCCATACACCAGTTTACTGGGGACATTTACAGGACTGGCGTTCCCATACACCAGTTTACTGGGGACATTTACAGGACTGGCGTTCCCATACACCAGTTTACTGGGGACATTTACAGGACTGGCGTTCCCATAACCGGCCTATGCTTACTGCACATGTCTGTGCCTTAATTGGCAGAGCACTGCGCATGCCTGTTGGTGAAGTGTGCAGACGAGAACTGAAGAGGATGACGCAAGATCATTACAGAGAGGATACAATGAGAAGGGGTTGGGCATGCAGATCACTGAGGGGCCTGGGCACTCGCAGCCACAGCGCCGCCCCTGGGCACTCGCAGCCACAGCGCCGCCCCTGGGCACTCGCAGCCACAACGCCTCCCCTGGGCACTCGCAGCCACAACGCCTCCCCTGGGCACTCGCAGCCACAACGCCTCCCCTGGGCACTCGCAGCCACAACGCCTCCCCTGGGCACTCGCAGCCACAACGCCTCCCCTGGGCACTCGCAGCCACAACGCCGCCCCTGGGCACTCGCAGCCACAACGCCGCCCCTGGGCACTCGCAGCCACAACGCCGCCCCTGGGCACTCGCAGCCACAGCGCCGCCCCTGGGCACTCGCAGCCACAGCGCCGCCCTGGGCACTCGCAGCCACAGCGCCGCCCTGGGCACTCGCAGCCACAGCGCCGCCCCTGGGCACTCGCAGCCACAGCGCCGCCCCTGGGCACTCGCAGCCACAGCGCCGCCCCTGGGCACTCGCAGCCACAGCGCCGCCCCTGGGCACTCGCAGCCACAACGCCGCCCCTGGGCACTCGCAGCCACAACGCCGCCCCTGGGCACCCGCAGCCACAACGCCGCCCCTGGGCACCCGCAGCCACAACGCCGCCCCTGGGCACCCGCAGCCACAACGCCGCCCCTGGGCACTCGCAGCCACAACGCCGCCCCTGGGCACTCGCAGCCACAACGCCGCCCCTGGGCACTCGCAGCCACAACGCCGCCCCTGGGCACTCGCAGCCACAACGCCGCCCCTGGGCACTTGCGTGCCTCCTTTGGATAACTGTATAAGCTCGTTTTTTCAGCCTTACTATATGGGACAAAAACAAAAAGGTACTGTTATAATCATGTGTGTGTGCACAAGAACACTAAATAAGCAGTCCAAAACATGAAAACTTGGTGACAGACTCTCTTTAACAGTACCTCTAGTAAGGGGATGAATAGATTTGCAAATGTGTGTTTTTTTGTGTTAAATAACTGTAGCCAATAATGGTAATTTAGGCTGCCCAGAGCAACCAATCAAATTCCACCTTTCATTTTTGACGGCTCCTTTGGAAAATGAAAGGTGGAATCTGATTGGTTGCTATGGGCAACTAAACCAGTTCTACTTTACACCAGTCTAGTCTGAGACATGGGTCAGAATAGACCTGTGATTGGCATAAAAAAGAATCAAGACAAGGGTAAATGACCACATTAATTACAACGGCGCCTGAGTCTAGTCCGTGGAAACATCGCCCATGCTGTTAGGGAAGTCCAGTCCAGAGGAAGCTGCAGTGGTTACCCAGGGGTGTGTGGCGGATACGCACTATTGGTATTGGTGCCCTGTTTGTATAGCAGTAGCAGGGATCACGGACTGTATATTCAGTTAGTGTATTTACGTCATTGGGCAAACATTGCGGGCGATTAGCTGGCAGCCCCTGAAGGCATGACCTAACAAAAATGACACAGCTGTTTTAAGGCCTAGCACATGTTTCTCCTGGAGGAGCTGTGGTCTAATCTATTTGTAGCCTGTACACATTGCGGATTATGCGCGGTTGTTCCGCACGGATTTTCGTGCGGAGAAACTGCAGCGTAGCACTGTACCAGAAAAGTATATGAGATTAGACAAATATCATGTACATTTAGCTTTTTCGTTCCGTGCAGAAATTGACCTGCCGTGCAGATTTTGAAATGCAAGGGTGAGATCTGCGGCAAATCTGCATCTGAGTAACACATGCGGTTTTTGGTGTGAGTTTGGCGCGTAAACGCACAGAACTTCGTGCAGAGTTTCTGCAAGACAGTCTGCACCCGTGTGCGCGTACCCTTAAACAATTTTGTCTTTGCTGGGTAACCTCACGGAAATGTCATTAATTACTTGTAGGATTGTTTCATGGCATCTTTCAGGTGTGCCCGTCAAGTGCCGAGGAATATTAACGGGCATCACCATGTTTGATTTATATTATTAGTATCCTGTAGTTTTAGGGAGTTTACTTTATAAACCAAGGATTGAGCACCACTTCAGCTAGTGTGCATGTGAGTCAAATCTCTCATGATACTTGCACATGGGCGTTGCATGACTACTGTGGTTTCATTTATTTCTGTGGAAGCTTTGGAAATAGCTGAACGAGTGCACTAGGCTGTTTACGGAAGTCCCAAAGAAGTGAACGGAGAGCGCACTGCGCGTGTGCGGCCACCGCTCAGTTCACCATAGCAGGACTGCTGGAAATAGCTGAGCCACACTCAGAACTCTCATAGAAATGAATAGAGGGAGGCCACGCATGAGTGCCTATTCTCAGTTCTAGAGATAGCTGGGATCTGCACCTATTTCACATTGATGGCGTATACTAGCGATATGCCACCAATGTCTGAGGTGAGACTACACCTTTGATAGAAGTTTTTCAAGCACTATTTGAATTTGGGATAAACCCACCACCACCACCAAAAACAAGAACCTGACTTTCTCATGACAGAAGATGTCCGGGCTGATAAGCATGATCAGACTGTTGTGATATTTCTTCCCTCCCCCCGTTCAGGACACATCCATGCTTGTCCGAGTACAGTATGCACGTGTATGTGGGAATGGGAGAGATAGCGTTCAGCCGACTACTACCTATTGTGTGTGGCCAGCCTTCGTCATGACAGTTGAGCAACCATCTCATGAGCCACTTGGTGGTCAACTTGGGAAATGTTTCCGACTGCATCACACAATAGCAGTATGATAACTGCGCAGTGATGTCAGGAGCCGAACAACGGAAACCACTGACCCTTCCCCCGTTACCCCACTGATAGAGAAGTCTGTCAGGGTAATGTCCAGATGTCTGTCATTTGATCATTCTCTTACATGCCCTCATTCTAGTTACTGTGACACTCATTAAGGCCCCAGGCACATGACCGTAATTTCAGTCCGCATTCATCTCTTCTGCGCCCCACAAAAAATTTGAACTTCATCATCTTCTAGGACTGTTTCCAGTACCAGCTCTATGGTCTGAACTGAAGACATATCCTTTTTTGGTTTGATTAAATGTTCATTGCATGTTTCCTTTTCAGGTTTATGGACATTATTCATCTGTCTATTCATCAGGTTTATGGACATTATTCATTGTTATTTATACAATTCCATTGTATGCATATACATAGTGGTATCTACCGATACCAGGCGGGGAGTGTTCTGTTTCAGTATCTTGTATTGTGTATTGGTATGCTCCTCTTCTCCTCCCCCCTCTGTTTCTGCTTCTAGTTGGTTCAGTCTAGCCACTTCCTGTTTACTCTGTCATGCATTGCTGTTTTGTGTGCTCTAATTCTGAGGAGATTCTGAGGTGAATCTGTGTATCTCATGTTCTTATCAAGGAGAATATTAGTGGCATAATTCTTTTACCATCTGGATTCCCTGCATATCTTGTAATACAATCTCCGGATTAAAAACTACTTGATTAAAAAAATAAAAATAAAAAAAAATTAGAACTTGTCCTATTCTTATCCATTTTGCGGACAAGAATTGGACTTTTCTCTAGACGGGGGAAAGGAAGACTGAATCCTCACAGCCGATTCGTGTTTTGCAGATCCACCAAAAATACTTAGTCATGTGAATGATCGCTAATACTTATAAATACCCAGAAGAGGGCTGGTATGCCTACGTGCTAAATTGTCATCTCTGGAACTTTATGCGCGTTGAATGTAACATGTCCACGTGTATGTTCTCTGTCCATGTAACAAACACATTTACGTTAACCCTTTTTTTTTTCTCCACAGCTCTCTGACTGTCTGTGACACTAGCAATCGCACACTGGGAAGGCCTATTGACTACTAGACCGCGGCCCCAGCACTGCTTCAACCCATGGCAGTTTGCACATTTCCGTGAAACCTGCCAAGCTGGACCCCACAGCTGTGCATCACGACACCTCGGCCGTCATCGTGCCCATTTCGCCAGTAAGCGACAATGCAGTCCCAGCCTGTGCCACCGGAATTCATGAAGAGCACTATGTAAGCGAAGCTGTGGGACCTGAAGATGTGCTGGGTCAGAGAGAATACAGAGATGCCGGCACCATTACAGGTGGGTGAATTGTCCGTGACCTCTGCGTATGACACATTCTGTCCCATGCCCTTGTCAGGACACTCAATGTGTTTACTTGCTCATGTATTTATTTGAACTTTTTGGGTTAGTAGCATATGTGAAGAATGCCTCACTGATAAACCTCCATAAGCTGTGGTCTTAAAGGAGTTGTCCAATTTCATATAGTTTTTTTATACAGTTTTTTTTAAATACACCCCACTCACCCAGCGATAGCTGTCAAGGAAAATCTACTTACCTGCTCCTCGACAATCTGTCCGGCTCCATGGGTCCACTGCATGGCTTTCAGCCCCTGCATGTAAAATTCTAGTATGGATGTAGACGTGTGCTGCTGCAGCCAATTACTCGCCACAGCGGTGAGACTTCTAGGTCATGTGCCGCTGAGGGGCATCTTACCGTTGCGTCTAGTCATTGGCTGCAGAGGCACATGTGACCGCATCCATTCCAAAAGTTAACATGCAGGGGCTGTAGCACAGTGAAGACAGTGGTAGGCCCATGGAGCCAGAACAGTGTCGAGAAGCAGAGGCTACTTTCACATGTGCTTTTGTTGTCCGGTTTTGAGAACCATCCGTTTTAATAATACAACCGGCTGCATCCGTTCAGAACAGAAGTAGTTGTATTATATCGAAAATGAACATACTGGATCTGGCACTAAAACCATTTTAAGTCAAAGGGCACCGGATCCTTTTTTTCATGTCTGAAAAATGTCAGTCTTACTGCTAGGACATGTCATCACCTCATAATCAATGTGGTCTGATCTCTGGTACTCTCGCAGCGAGCAAAGGATTAGGATGGCAGTTCATCTCTGCATGTCCTTCACAGACGTTGAATTTTTCTTGGCAGTTGACACTGATTTTGGCTTTCTCTGATTATCTCGGTCTAGGAAAGTCCTGAAAAGTCAGGAGAAGCAAGGATCTTACCGGCTGCTTTCTACCATAATGAACCCTTGTTTCTCTTAGAGACAAGCTGTGTCAGATTTGTCTGGCAGCTTCTTATCTCTTCCTTTTGGGCTCATGCACACGACCATATGTATTTTGGGTCCGCAAATGCGTCTGTGTGACTTGTGGTTCCATGGACTGCATTTTATGGCCACGAATAGGACATGTTCTGTCTTTTGTGGAATGAACATATGGATGTGGAAAGCACGTGGGTCATTCTGCCTCTGTATGTCTGTTCCGCAAAAAGATAGAACATGTCCTGTACTTGTGGACCACAGACTCATTAAAGTCAGAGAGTTGGCCCAAAAAAAAACTAATGCAGAACAGACATCTCACAGACATCATCTGTAGTTTGCTCACCCGTGTTTTGCCATATGCACATGTACGGTTGTGTACATATGGCCTTATATTGTGTGAAAGCTAAGTTACTTGGGAATGTGAAATGGATAGCTGAGGCCAAGGCTAGCCTAACCTCATAAGAGCATGACAATCCCGGTATCACAGCAGTTATTCAGATGTTTAGCACATGTTCAGATCTTGTTTAGTGCTATATTAATGCTTCAGAGATGGACAGGATACATAGATTCTTTCTGCCGTTGTCTAAACATGTAATATAGGCACAGATCAAGATAATTCAAATACTTATTACTTCATGAACTTTTTTTTTTCTTTTTTTTAATACTTTGTATATTAAAGAGCACCCATCATGTCCTCAAAAAAACAAAATCTTAGGGCCCTTTCACTCAACCGTATTTATCTGTCCGCATTCATTTCAGTGGGGCCTCAAAAGATGCCGTGTGCGGTCTGCATCCGCACTAACGTTCCATGGCCCTGCAAAACAGATAGAACATGCCGGACTATTTTTGTGCATGTTCTATCAGGAGAAGGACATTCCGATCCGCAACATGCAGAGCGCACACAGCCGCTATCTGTGTTTTGTAGAGCCGCAATTTGCAAGTCCCCTTTAATGCACTTGAGTCACAGTCTATGTCCTTGAAAGCTGACGTTCTTCTGATGGACCTACCATGACTGTGCAAGCTTAGACCTTTGACAAGCAAGGAAAGTGTGGAATGTTAATAATTGTAGTCACCGGGCACCGGACCCTTGTGTAACAGCTGCCCTTTCTGCATTTACAGTACGTTACACAAGGTAACATGGCACAAGACCATTCACAGAGTAATATTTGCCCTTGTAGTCGGCAGTGTGTTACCTAAAAAGTGGACCCTTTTGTCCTAGAGCAGTGGTGCCCAACCTACGGCCCGCGGGCCAAATCCGGCCCGCGGAGCTCTGTCATGCGGCCCGTAAGACTTCCTGGAAAAAGTCTAAGGCGTAACAATACTGTACGCCTTTAGACTTTTTCCCCACATTCATCAGCGATGTGAATGGCACAGGCAGCGCAGCGATGCTGCCTGTGCCTAAAATAACCAATAACAAAGCTCCTTACAGCAAGGAGCTTTGTTATTGGTTGGAATGAGCGCATACACGTTCAGTCAGAAAGGGGAAGCCGGCGGGAGCTTGAAGGAGGAGGGGCCGGCTCTCGTGGAGGCTGTAGAGCAGAGCATGCTGCCGGAAGACCTTGGGCAACTTAACAGGTCCGCTGGAGAGGTAAAGAGCGTGGACTCATGTGACTGGTCCCCGGTGACCCTGCTCCCCCCTCCTACTATGACCACAATACTGACCCTGCTCCCACTTCCTCCTGTCAGCCCACTAGTGACCCTGCTCCCCCCTCCTCCTGTCACCCCACTAGTGACCCTGCTCCCACCTCCTCCTGTCACCCCACTAGTGACCCTGCTTCCCTCACCTGTCACCCCACTAGTGTTCCTGCTCCCCCCTCCTATCATACCACTGCTGACCCTGCTCCCACCTCCTCCTGTCACCTCACTAGTGACCCTGCTCCCCCCTCCTCCTGTCACCCCAATAGTGACTCTGCTCCCACCTCCTCCTGTCACCCCACTAGTGTCCCTGCTTCCCTCACCTGTCACCCCACTAGTGTTCCTGCTCCCCCTCCTATCATACCACTGCTGACCCTGCTCCCACCTCCTCCTGTCAGCCCACTAGTGACCCTGCTTCCCCCTCCTCCTGTCACCTCACTAGTGACCCTGCTCCCACCTCCTCCTGTCAGCCCACTAGTGACCCTGCTTCCCTCTCCTCCTGTCACCCCACTAGTGACCCTGCTCCCTCCTCCTCCTTCTCCTGTCACCTCACTAGTGACCCTGCTCCCCCTCCTCCTGTCACCTCACTAGTGACCCTGCTCCCCCTCCTCCTGTCACCTCACTAGTGACCCTGCTTCCCCCTCCTCCTGTCACCCCACTAGTGTCCTGCTTCCCTCACCTGTCACCCCACTAGTGTCCCTGCTCCCCTCCTCCTGTCATGCCACTGCTGACCCTGCTCCCTCCTCCTCCTTCTCCTGTCACCTCACTAGTGACCCTGCTCCCCCTCCTCCTGTCACTTCCCTAGTGACCCTGCTCCCCACCTCCTCCTGTCACCCCACTAGTGTCCCTGCTCCCACCTCCTCCTGTCACCCCACTAGTGACCCTGCTCCCACCTCCTCCTGTCACCCCACTAGTGTCCCTGCTCCCCTCCTATCATACCACTGCTGACCCTGTTCCCACCTCCTCCTGTCAGCCCACTAGTGACCCTGCTCCCTCCTCCTCCTTCTCCTGTCACCTCACTAGTGACCCTGCTCCCCCTCCTCCTGTCACCTCACTAGTGACCCTGCTCCCCCTCCTCCTGTCACTTCCCTAGTGACCCTGCTCCCACCTCCTCCTGTCACCCCACTAGTGTCCCTGCTCCCCCTCCTATCATACCACCGCTGACCCTGTTCCCACCTCCTCCTGTCAGCCCACTAGTGACCCTGCTCCCTTCTCCTCCTTCTCCTGTCACCTCACTAGTGACCCTGCTCCCCCTCCTCCTGTTACCCCACTAGTGTCCCTGCTTCCCTCACCTGTCACCCCACTAGTGTCCCTGCTCCCCCTCCTATCATACCACTGCTGACCCTGTTCCCACCTCCTCCTGTCAGCCCACTAGTGACCCTGCTCTCTCCTCCTCCTTCTCCTGTCACCTCACTAGTGACCCTGCTCCCCCTCCTCCTGTCACTTCCCTAGTGACCCTGCTCCCCCTCCTCCTGTCACTTCCCTAGTGACCCTGCTCCCACCTCCTCCTGTCACCCCACTAGTGTTCCTGCTCCCCCCTCCTATCATACCACCGCTGACCCTGTTCCCACCTCCTCCTGTCAGCCCACTAGTGACCCTGCTCCCTTCTCCTCCTTCTCCTGTCACCTCACTAGTGACCCTGCTCCCCCTCCTCCTGTCACCCCACTAGTGTCCCTGCTTCCCTCACCTGTCACCCCACTAGTGTCCTTGCTCCCCCTCCTATCATACCACTGCTGACCCTGTTCCCACCTCCTCCTGTCAGCCCACTAGTGACCCTGCTCTCTCCTCCTCCTTCTCCTGTCACCTCACTAGTGACCCTGCTCCCCCTCCTCCTGTCACTTCCCTAGTGACCCTGCTCCCCTCCTCCTGTCACCTCACTAGTGACCCTGCTTCCCCCTCCTCCTGTCACCTCACTAGTGACCCTGCTCCCTCCTCCTCCTTCTCCTGTCACCTCACTAGTGACCCTGCTCCCCCTCCTCCTGTCACTTCCCTAGTGACCCTGCTCCCCCTCCTCCTGTCACCTCACTAGTGACCCTGCTTCCCCCTCCTCCTGTCACCTCACTAGTGACCCTGCTTCCCCTCCTCCTGTCACCTCACTAGTGACCCTGCTTCCCCCTCCTCCTGTCACCCCACTAGTGTCCCTGCTCCCACCTCCTCCTGTCACCTCACTAGTGACCCTGCTCCCCCCTCCTCCTGTCACCCCACTAGTGACCCTGCTCCCACCTCCTCCTGTCACCCCACTAGTGACCCTGCTTCCCCCTCCTCCTGTCACCCCAATAGTGACCCTGCTCCCACCTCCTCCTGTCACCCCACTGCTGACCCTGCTCCCACCTCCTCCTGTCAGCCCACTAGTGACCCTGCTTCCCTCTCCTCCTGTCACCCCACTAGTGACCCTGCTTCCCCCTCCTCCTGTCACCTCACTAGTGACCCTGCTTCCCCCTTCTCCTGTCACCTCACTAGTGACCCTGCTCCCCCCTCCTCCTGTCACCCCAAAGGGAAGAAGCTGAACAGACTCCACCAACTATGATGGGATCCGTTCAGTTTCCGTTAGGGATCCTGTCTTTTTACCGGACACAAAAATGCAGCATACAAGGCTTTTTTGTCAGTTTTTTTGACAGAATCTGCAACAGAGGCTCCAAACGCAGATTTGAAGGCCTACGTATTATGTATTTTAGTAATGCTTACATGTGCCCCCTCACAGTGTTTGCATTTCTTTCTGGCAAAGCTACCTGGTTCCGGCCCGCGAAATTTATACCAGGTCTAGTGCGGCCCTCAGGCGAAAAATGGTTGGGCACCACTGTCCTAGAGGATGAAATCAAATGTGATTGTTACAGGCAGGATCCACATTGATCCAACATGTGAATGAACAGCCTGGGACACAGGATTTATTATGTCATTGTAATCCGATTCTGACTTAATGGTGCACTTCAAGTAATATTTTTATTTACATATTAACAGCCTATACGTGAATATTTTATGTCATTTTGTAAAAGGAAAAAAGCGAACCGGGTGGATGGTTTTCTAAATATAATTTTTGAAGACACTCTGTATTCTACTTCCTGTCCTGGCTCTTCAGCTTCCTCTATTGATGGGAGGTTTAGCTCACCAAAGAGCCTCGCTTGACTTTTTTTAGTCTGACCATTTACTGTTCTCAGGGTGACTCCGTGGCAGAGCATCACACGTTACACTGCAATTCTCTTCTGTGGACATTTTTATCTAGACTTATGACGAGAACAATAGAGCTGTCATACTGTTATCCAAATTCTACTCATCTACCATTTTACGAGCAGATAACCTGTACAGCAGCAGTAAACTAACAATATGTTACCCATATGCAGTATATAGGAGTTTTATCTCTCGGTTTTGACTGCTAGGGAAGGATAATATTTTGTATTTAATTTCCGATGACCTAGTACTGCAGAAATGAGAAGCAAAAGATTCTTGAAAAATAGTTTTCTATGATATTGAGTAAAAAAAAAAAAAATACCCTTTAAGTTGAGACCAAATATCTTTTCTTCATCACTAATAATTGTGTTGCAATGTGAGAAATCTCACTATGATAGATAACTCATAACCTTTCAATACATTCCTCTGGGTACTTTTTAGGTCATTTCCATCGACACACAACTTGATCTTATAAAAAATAAATAAAAATAGTACAGGTAAAAAGCTGGCATGGTTATCAGGTTACCCTGTACAGGAGCGCTGCCCAATCAGTAGCCATGCCGGCATGTCTGGCGCTCTGACGTCACAAGTGATGTGATGCGATGCGGGCGTGTCATATGTGCTGACCACAAGTTTCCGGTGATTGGTGTTATTCTTCTGGATCGCCTCACTAGCCTTATTCCATGAATTTTGCCCACTGGATTCCTGACCTCCTGACGATTTGGACCCTGACATTTCTTCCTGGTTTTGACTCTGTATTCTATCTGATTCGTCTATTTCTGTCTGACTGTGATTTACAGTTCCTGATTCAGTCTTCTTTTGTCTATCTTGGCTTTGACCCAACTTGTCTGTTTCTGTTATTTCTGTTTTCATGGCTGCCGTCTGTCACTAGTTTATTATTTTCCTCCTGATCTTTCCACCTTATAGACCCCTGCACTTATTCAGGAAGGGACTGCTGACCAGTTGTTGGCCGTTGTTTAGGGAGGATCATGCAATTAGGTGTGGGCTGCTGTCTAGTGTAGGCAGCAGGTGCCGGCTGCCGTATCACAGACCCGCACCCAGCCTCGATAACAGGGCATGCGATCCGCCGAACAGCAGCAATTAAGCCCTCAGGTGCCACACCTAAGGGGTTCATTGCTGCGGTTTGGCGGATCACATGCTCTGCTATTGAGGCCTGGTATGTGATACCACTGCTGGCACCTGCCTCCTATACTTAAATTACTAGTATTATAAATTAATTAATTATAGCCATTGGTGGCGCAGTGAACCCCCCCCAGTATTACTATCATTGGTGGCGCAGTGACCACAGGCGCATCACCCCCCCCCCCCCCATCATTGTTATATTCCTTGGTGGCAGTGGCCACAGGGTCCCCTACCCTCCTCTTCATTGGTGGCAGTGGCAGTTCCGATCGGAGCCTCAGCAGTGTAATCGGTTACCATGGCAGCCAGGACGCTGATTAAGCCCTGGCTGCTATGGTAAGCTCGCTGCTGCTGTGTGCACAAAGCACAGGGCAGCAGGGAGAGTGTGAGATCCTATTCACCCTGATAGAGCTCTATTAGGGTGAATAGGACAAGGTTTCTAGCCCCTAAGGGGGCTAATAGTAAATAAAAAGTAAAAAAAAAAAAATACTTAAAAAAACACCAAAATATTAAAAGTTTAAATTGCCGCCTTTCCCAATTTTACATATAAAATTTACAAACATAAAAAATAAACATATTACATATCGCCACGCCCAAAAAAGTGTGAAACTATTAAAATATAAAAAAATATTTCCTATGTGGTGAACGGTATAACAGAAAAATAAATCAAAACCGCGCAATTCGCCATTTTTAGTCACCTTGTACCCCCAAAAAATAAGATAGGACTGTTCTATTATGGGCCGGACGTTCCATAAAATATGGAATGCACACGGCTTTTTTAGTGTTTTATATTTTTTCACGTGGTATCAAGTATCGCAATACTTTTTTATGGTATCGAAATCTAATCAAAATTTTGGTATCGTGACAACCCTAGGCTGCTGTCTAGGGAGGATTGTGCAATTGGGTAGGGACAATGGAATGGGTGAGTTCAGGGTGCACTGCCCCCTCCATGACAGCAACCAGATTACCTCATTACTCCATTTTCTTTCCTCCGTTGGAAAACTAAAATAAATGATCTCATTGGTAACTATGGGAAACTTCAGTATTCTGTCTGCAAAAATCTACCTGTCCTGACAAGTTGGTGGCCTGAACTTGAATTCTAGCTTATTTTTCCAAGTCTGGATTCAGAATGTTTATAAAGAAATGGAGTTAATAGAAGGTTAGCAGGCTCTTATGACATTCATGCATAGCTGCTGACTGCCCTCTGGTGGTGATTCAGTTTTATCTGAAAAAACAGATAGCTAGCCATAAACCTGGGGTTCTGTGAAATCTGGTTAGGGGCATCCTAAAAGCGACAACAGCAATGTACAGTATGTACTAATTACAATAGAGTAGTTGTTACAGTTTCTCAAGGGGGATTTTTGCCAAGGGTTCTGCAGATGAGTAACTGAAAAAGGTCATTTGGTGGTGGATGTATAGGAGTGATTACAAGCATTTTAGAGTTTTGGGTTGAGGAATTTGAAAAGTTTTTAGAAGAAGTTTTAGAATTGTTTTTGGCAGTGTTCTTCTTATCCAGCCCATGGGTGGGATAATTCAGAAGCTTTTTAGTGGTAGAAATTCAGGGAATCTCAATGTAGTGTGCACATGGTGACGTTTTTTCTTTTTTCCATTGAAATCGATGCAGATCAATGAAATTGCAGATTTCTCCTAAAGAAAAGCCGTTTCTGCGACTGCATTCCCTAACAGTCTGGAGGGACCGCGGACATTAAGGAGGGGTACACATGGCAATACTTGCATTGCCTCCTGACCTTTAGGTGACCATCACTGGACTAGAAAGGTTTTCTGCCCAGTGATGACAGGCTATTTTTAGCCTGTGAGTTTTGGAGGGAAAAGTTTTCCCGCTTCTGTCAGGATCACTGGGCAGAAGTTTGATTCTGCACTAGTGATCCCCATTGTATTGGTCAGTTTGATTGACCTATTGTGACCCAGGTTTCCTGGTAGGGTTACCCGGACCCTGGTAACAATGGTCTGATTGGTTGAAGGGGCCGGTAAATGGCCTATAAGTGTCCGTGCTCCGCTGGCTGGGTTGCCTTTCGTTGCACTTGCCCGTGGGGCCGGATCCTTTGTGCCCCCTCTCCGCCTGCCCCTAATTGTTGAATGTTGGCCATGGTTCTAAGGAGGGTGGTTTGGATAGTCATCCCGTGATGGGATGGCCTCTGATGTACGGAGATGGTTTGGTTGAGTCGGAGTTTATGACTAGGCTCAAAGTTGGTATATTAAAGTTTGTAAACGGCGCCAGTTTTCAGCTTCATCATGGCGCTATGTGGGAATGCACTCTTAAACTTAGGGTTCACTAGTCATAAAATCACTTGCAGAGGACATATTGTAAATTTACTATTACATATTGGGGTAGATGTACTAATCCTGTCTAATATTTAGACTAGACAGTCTAAAGATGCACCAAATGTATTAGTGGTTGATGCTGGATGATAAATTTAGTGCCTCTTTAGTTAATTTTGTCCACTTTTAAACCCTCGGTTTACTTTTCTCCAAACTTTTGCACCCACATTTTGGTACACTCAGTTTGTATCTTAATCCATACCTCTTGTCCCAGTAAGCCATGTCCTTTCCAGCTGAGCCACCTCACCTCTTTTTAAGGGCCCGGAACACATAATAATGGTGCATAGCATGTTTGCCACATATTTGAGGTTTTGTAGTCCAAAAATTTGGTACATTTACCTTAGTAAATATCGCTGTTGTATGAGTTAGCGCTGTAGCCTTTTTATTCTGATGACCCAGGTGGTCCTGCTTTTTCTGGTAGAAAACCCCTTTGATAATAATAATCAGTTGTCTCATCGTTGTACTTTTGAATAGACTTAATAGGCAATTAAATGGTGGCTGTCAGCAGTTTTGTCGAATCTGCTGTGACTGATGGTTGGAGCGTCCATCCAGGAGCTGTCACTCAGAGCAGAGGGGGGGTCGGTAGAGCTGCTCATGCACTGAGCGTGCCCTGCAGCCCACCCCCTAGGGAAGTGGTGCCTGCAGGATCCAAAATGAATTTTTATAGCCCTCTATAGATTATTAGCAGGGGCAGAGGTATGTATCACCACCTGCCCTGCCTCTACCTATTTCTGTCAGCAGTTTTCAATCAACAAAACTGCTGATAGACTCCCAATATGCCTCTTACGATATAATCAATTGTACAATTTGTACTCTCTCTTTTAATCTAAATTTAGATATAATATATGATTTGGAATGTTTTGAAATAATGATTATAATGGCTTTATAAGGTCGTCGTAATATATAACTGGTAGCTATGTTTGCACAATGACGGTGACAGTGTCATGACCGACTATGTGGAGGTCACCCTTTCCCAATCCTGAACTTTGCTCCATCTGTGGTGTGATTTAACAGAGAGCATGCTTGAAGGAAGCGCATGTGAGGGACTATAGGCGTCCAGGTATGTATCTGTGCCGTCCCTGTGTCAGTTGACGACTTCATGTGGAAATTAATACCCACAGAAAGTCGCGATTTTGGGGGTTTACACCAAAATTCGGGTTTTTTTCATTCTAGAAAGCTGACTGATGATATACATGTGAGCTGTAGGCTGCATCATCATTTTGTCAATTGGTATTGTTATATATGTTGGCATTCTTCTGTATCATGTGTTTTCTAAAATCCTTTAAAATGTATAAATGAAACATTACTATAAAAAGTACTGGCAGAAAAGTGGTCTTAAAGGGGTTCTCTAGGTCCAAACTGCTATTTTTTTTAACCTGCCATACTTGCCCTAAATAATTCATATTTGTCCACCATTATTCTTGTTTTCAGTTTTCTGTCTTCTTCACTGCCTTCTATGCATCTCCGCATGGTCCTGGATCTCTTGTTGCTTAAAAGGGTATTCGGAGATTTTACTACTGGTGACCTATCTTAGGTAGAGGTTATCAGTATCTGATCGGTGGGGGTCTGACACCTGGGACCGCGGCCTTCTCCCAGCACTGTTTGATACATTTGATAGCGGCTGTGCTTGGTATCGCGGTCAACCCCTTTCACTTCTATGGGGCTAAGGCTGCTCCTAGGCCACGTGACACGTGAACGTTGTCTTCTGGCATAGGAAAAACAGAGAGAAGGTCACAGCGCTCACAGGAGCCCCACTGCCTTCTCAAACAGCTGATCGGCAGGGGTCCTAGGTGTCGGACCTCCACTAATCAGATACTGACCACTTATCCAGAGGACAGGTCATCAGTATTAAGATGTCGGAAAACCCTTTTAACTTTTTGCTCACTGCTAACCAAACGCATCATCTCCAGCGCTAGCTCCTCCTGTCATGTAAGTGATGTCAGCGATGACGCGAATACTTTGAAGAGACGTTCCAGATGAGACGTCAGCGAGTGGCCGCACATTTCATCCTGAGCCCTGCAGTGGGTGAAATCTACAGTAGATATCCACAGCGTAAATTGGCATGATGCGAATTTAAAATCCGTGCCCACATTCAATCTATGCTGTAGATTTTTGTTCAGCACGTGGATGCAATTTCTTAAAATCTCATCTACTCTGCAGGTAATTTGAAATTCTGCAGATATGGCACGTGCACATCTATGGCGGCAAATCTTCAGCATGTCCGCTATGTGTGAGCATAGCCTTAATGCTAGAATGAGCAGTGGTGGCGAACCTATAGCACGGGTGCCAGAGGCGGGACTCAGAGCCCTCTCTGTGGGCACCTGCGCCCTAGAATAAGTCTATAGTGTACCAATATGCCTTAGACTTTTCCTGCCGTTCATCAGCGCAGGGCGCATTCTGTACGGCACAGGCAGCGCACTGAATGTAGGCAGGCTATTATAGCTAAATGATTAAGTGCATGGAAGATATACTAGATTGGACTGTAGTATTCAGGGTAAATTACTGCATTGGCACTTTGCGATACATAAGTGGGTTTTGGGTTGTAGTTTGGGCACTCGGTCTGTAAAAGGTTCGCCACCACTGGCCTAGAGTGTTTTACAGTTAAGACGTGTGATGTAATATAGATGTGACCACTAGGTGGCACATGGAACACCTACAATCCTTGGCAATGAAAACCTTTGCTGCAGTGTAGAGGTGCATCCTGCTCAGAAGTGAGAACATTTTTCTTTGTTTTTCTGGCTCCTGTTTAGTTTCACTTGTGAAAAACTGGATTTTTCAGATATCCATTTTGTGACGGCAGAAATGTTTTTATGTAGTTACTGTATTTTTTATTGTTTATACAGCACTGACATCACCAGGGCCATTGCGGCTCATAATTGATTTCCCATTTTTTGAAAACCAAATATGTGGACGGAGATTATAGGCAAATCGTATATAAATTCAAACCTTCAACCCTTCTTTGCCATTTAACTGTTTCTCTGGACAAAATTAATTTTTATGAATAAGAACTATTCATTTGTTTTTTCTTAAATTAAAGTGGTATTTCAGTGGGGGGAATTTGTCATGAGGGGAATATCTGAAGTCCGTTTTGTTTGAGTCTATGTACTGTGCACCAAATTTATCATGGTGTCTGTTAAATTTGGCGCATCTTTAAACCTAACACTTTTGACTAGAAATGTTATTCCTAATCCACCCTTGTACTCCACCTACCGTAGCGAAATTTTCTGCAACAAAATCTGACGTGTGTGAAGGCACTCTAAGGGACCCAAAAAGTCGCACAGCGCCTATTTTGCAGCTTTTTGAAGCCAGTATTGTGGAGTGCAGGGCTTGATAAATTCCTCATTATCTGGACAGCAGCGCTTCCATTCCCTTCACAGCAGGTAGATGGGACTGCGGACTACATTGTTCTGGAGGTCCTGGTGGTCATACCCGCACTGATTAGAAAGTGAGAATTTATCCGAGCAATTTGCCAACACTTTTAAAGTGAACCTGTCAGGCGATTTATCATCTGCTATCTGAGAGCAGGATATAAAAGCCGAGCTCTCTGATATATAAGATGATACGATTTGGAGCAGATTTTCTCAATGATAACCAGAGTAAATCCTGACAGGACTCCTAGGAGAGACAGAGAGTCCTGCTTACTCCCATGCAGGATGATTGACAACCTTTCCTGTGTTTGTGTGTTTGCACGGAAGTCACTGTGTGTGGTGGTTATCAAGAGTCTCACTCTGTCCTATAAGTCCTTACAGGATATAGGCTACATTCACATAACCGTGAGTAAAACGTCCGTTAAAAAGTGAAACAATTTGTGATACCTTTCTGAGAAACGACCGTTAAAAACTGGTCCCTTCAATTGTATGGGGGCTGTCGGTCAGTGAAAACTGACAAGATAGAATGTGTTCTATTTTTTTGACGTCCGTTATTCACTAGCCATAAAAAAAACTGCTGAGGGGTACTCGAGTACTTTTTGTAAAGGTCCATTATCCTGAGTCTGAGATCGGGTCCAGGTCCGAGCCACAATAAAATGTAAGGACGACAATACCGATGGCACGTAATACAAACACACAATAAAAATGTCTCCTTGGTGCCACCTACAATATTGATGTGCCTTCCCACACAGTATGATGCCCCCGGATACTGGCCGTGTGCGTTCTGCAATTTGGGGACCGCACATGGCCAGCGCTATATAGAGAATGCCTATTCTCGTCCGCGGTTGCAGATAAGAATAGGACGTGCTCTATCTTTTTTTTCAGGCTGCAGAACGGAACAACGGATGAGGACATCATTTGCAGCCCCATTGAAATGAATGGGCCGCACCCGTTCCACAAAATTGTGGAACAGATGCAGATCCATTTATATGGTCGTGTGAATGCACCCCAAGTGTTTCCTGCACAGTGCTGGCCCCTTAAATCCCCCCCCCCCAAACTAATGTCTCCTTAAATGGTACCCACACAGTGATGCCCCTTAATTCCCCCTGAGTAGCATCCTTTAAGTTCCTCCACAGACAGAGTGTTGCCCTCTTAAATGCCCCCACCGTATTATGTCCCCTTGAGTGGCCCAACACAAGTGTGATGCCCCCCATATTACCTCTGGTTTAAATAATCATCTACCCCACATTTCCCAACTCCTCCCTGCTTCTTCATTATTGATCGGATCTTCAGTACTGGGAGGCGACATGAAATGACTGAGCCACAGATAGCACAGCGCGGTGCAAGCTCCACTAATAATAGATATGCGCCCTTAGTGCCCCAATATAATAGATATGCTCCTTTAGTGACCCCTTACACCAGATTTGCCCCTTTAGTGTCTCTTCACATTATATATGCCCCTTAAGTGCCGCCTTCACAGTAGATATGTCCCTTCGGTGCCCCTTACACTAGATATGTCCCTTTAGAGCAATAGATATGCCCCTGCAGAGTAGATATGCTCCTTTAGTGCCTCCTAACAATAGATATGCCCCTAGTGCCCCCTCAAAGTAGATATGCCTTTAGTGCCCTCTCAAAGTAGATATGCCTTTAGTGCCCTCTCAAAGTAGATATGCCTTTAGTGCCCTCTCAAAGTAGATATGCCCTTAGTGCCCCCTCAAAGTAGATATGCTCTTAGTGCCCCCTCAAAGTAGATATGCCTTTAGTGCCCTCTCAAAGTAGATATGCCCTTAGTGCCCCCTCAAAGTAGATATGCCCTTAGTGCCCCCTCAAAGTAGATATGCCCTTAGTGCCCCCTCAAAGTAGATATGCCTTTAGTGCCCTCTCAAAGTAGATATGCCCTTAGTGCCCCCTCAAAGGAGATATGCCTTAGTGCCCCTCAAAGTAGATATGCCTTTAGTGCCCTCTCAAAGTAGATATGCCCTTAGTGCCCCTCAAAGTAGATATGCCCTTAGTGCCCCTCAAAGTAGATATGCCTTTAGTGCCCTCTCAAAGTAGATATGCCCTTAGTGCCCCCTCAAAGGAGATATGCCCTTAGTGCCCCCTCAAAGTAGATATGCCTTTAGTGCACTCTCAAAGTAGATATGCCCTTAGTGCCCTCTCAAAGTAGATATGCCTTTAGTGCACTCTCAAAGTAGATATGCCTTTAGTGCCCTCTCAAAGTAGATATGCCTTTAGTGCCCTCTCAAAGGAGATATGCCCACTGAGTACATCAATAGCGCTGTAGTTTTATTAAAATAATAAAAACCGGTAAACGCTGTGCCAGTTTTTTTTTAAATGATTGATGAAAAATATTTTCGTAGGATTCGTCACATGATATTTTTCCTCCATTTCTTTTCTACTGTATAAGTACCAGTTACTGCTGAAAAGGGTTCTGCTTCTGATCCTTCACAAGAAAAAATACACTCAAGCCAGCCCTGTAATAAATGTTTGCAATGTGAAATATAAAAATATTTCTGTGTAAATGATTTCAAACTGCAAATGTAGGTAGGAACTATGGAACTAATATTGGCAAATTACCTGTCGGCAGGATCCCTCCTATTAAACCTGGTAGGGTACGTCCTGCTGGTTAAAATGATACCTGTCTTGTGAAAATCGATTGCAGTGTTCCCGAGAACATTATTCTTTATGCAAATTAGGACTTCGGTGCACCAAAGCAAGGGTCATAGCCCTCGGTGCACCTCAGCTTCTTAGCTTTCCAGTACTTGCCATGACTGGGTACCTCTAGTAATCGTTGAGTCCTTGCCTTTTGCTCTCGGTCCTGTCATAGCAACAGCTGCTGCAGTGAGAGTAATGTTTGCTGTCGTTACTGCTGGAGGGTTCTGAGTACACGAGATGGCGGCACCTTTTTGTGCTGACCCTGGGACCTGTTGTCTTGTCTTTGTCTGCTCGCTGAATGCGTTTTCTGTGTAAGATGATAGGAGCCGCACAGCAGAAGGTCTTGCCGCTATGCTTATAATGGCCTTCGTACACCAGGTGCATGTATACAGGAGATACTGCTAATTGGATTCATGGCACATATCCAAGAATAGAATGAGTATTCCTAATAAAGCACAATGCTGCGCGGTTCCCGATTGTTCTCTCTGAGATGTCTGCTCACAAGACGTTTGCACGTGGTGTTATTGCTATTTAGTACAGGATTTTGATGACCTGTTCTCTCCCTGGTGCAGGCTAAGCATTATTCACATTAGTGGTTTTTACATTAAAATGCTCATTAGTATGTGTACTTCTATTTTATGTTACCTTTCATTGTAATCCTGTCTGTGCTGATAATGAGTTGGCTAATAAAAATGAATCACTAGAGGACAGTAAGTCTCATGAAGACAAGGTGCATCTGCCCATATTACTGCTCTGACAACCTTCGACACATGTGGATGTCTTAGAAGGGAGGTCATAGAGGAGGTCTCCTGCTAGGGGCCCCTTTTGCTCTGGAGGACCTGGCCTGTCCGTGCATTTCATCAACCATTTATTTGAAGGGTCAGCATGTAAAGCTGCTCCATTCCAACATCGATGCTACTGTCCCCTCTGCCTCAGGACCACAGCAGACCTAACGTGATGACGTCTCTTCCTTGCTGACACAGACCACTGCAGCCAATCACTGGCTCACACATGGCTCCAGAGCCTTTTCTTTTTTTTGGAAGGGGGGGACAACCCCTTTAAGAAAAAACCCAGGAAAAAAACTAAAAGTGACCCCATGTTGTAGATGGGTCCAATTGACAGACAGCAGGGCAACAACACTAGGCAGGGGCAACAGAAGTAGGTTGGGCAAGCAATACTGTAAAATACCGCCCAAGCGGAACCAAATATCACAGTGTAGCACAAAATACTGCCACCTACACCACAATATTTAACTAGATCTAGTTGAATTCAGGAGAGCGGCTGCTGGCTAGGTGTATTACTGTAGTATCTGAGAGCATCAGATCGTTATGCGTCCGGCTGGTATTTCCCCAGAAGGGCTTGGAAAGCCCACCTGGAAATTTCCCTGTAGGGTCTATGGCCAGGTCGCCCCTGGGTGAAGCCATTATTTCTTTTTCCTGCTTTTATGCAATATTTGAGCTGAGTCGTCTAAAGTGGTCAGAGTCATCGCCCTGTCCTCTGCAGTAATCCTTGCTGTTCTTGTAGGTGTGGACAGGTCTGAGGTCGAGGATGTTAATGTTAGAAGCTTGAAATGACTCGTGTATATTGTTCAGGAATATGCACTGCAGAAGCCAAAAAAAAGAAAGAAAATGTGCCCTGCTCCATTATATACTGATGTTACTTATTGACTGGAGAACCTGACATTACAAGCAATCATCTGTCAGGCTGAAATCCTAAGAGCCCAGTGTCATTAAAGGAGTCATGATGGTTTCCCGTTCTGGAAAAGCATTTCTTCTGATACCTGCAGTCCTTGTGACTTCCTGGATACGAAGTACAGTGATACCTCGGTTCACGAACTTAATTCGTGAACTGACTCTGGTCGCGAACCGAATTGGTCGTGAACCGAGGCACATTTTCCCATAGGGTTCAATGTAAATCCGGTTAATCCGTGCTGACTTTTTTTGGGGGGTTTTTGAAGCCCAAAAATATGAAACAAATGACAATACACATTAGTAAAGTACAGTATACTGTAGTTATTTATTAAGAGAGGACAGTAAGGTGGGAGGCAGTTATTGTTTGGGGGGAGAGTCCCCCTCCATAAGGACATCAGGGAGATCTTCTTCAGGGTTTCTCTCTCCTTTGTCTCCTAGCTGCAGGCTCAGTTTGTCTGAAAAATCTGTCCAATGTCACTTGTCTCTTTCTGCGCTGCATAACCCTCCGGAAATGAGAGACCACATTATCATTCATGAGATTTAACACTCTGTTTGTGACAGTAATGTTGGGGTGGTGCTTTTCAAAGAAATCATGGCACTCATTCCATTTTTGCATAATGGATTTTATGGCATCACTGCTAACTGTGATAAAATACAGTATAATCACTTACTGTACTGTATAATGCTTGCAGAGTACTTCTTTCTGTGTACAGTATGTACTGTATGTGATAAAATACAGTATAATCACTTATAATGCTTGCAGAGTACTTCTTTCTGTGTCTCTTATTCTTGCTTCTTCTCTCCACGGTCTTCCTACAGGAAGTCCCGACCATGTGACAGCCTGAAATTAGCATTAAAATGGCCGCGGCTTGCGTTCGTGAACCGAGGCGGAGTTCGTGAACCGGAGCATATTTTTACGAACTTTTCTGTTCGTGAACCGAGTTGTTCGTGAACAGAAGCGTTCGTGAACCGAGGTATCACTGTACTCAGGATGAGGCTAGAATTCATAGCTGAGACCAAGTAGTTACCAAGATGACGATTCTCCTGGTCATGGTTCTAATTTGTTTCCATTTTTGATCTGTCTGGATTTAGATTTGGTGGACCTTATGCACCAAAACTGGACCTACAGCAATCGGTTTTATAAGAGATTGCTCTCATTCTCCAGATTTTATGAGTTCTGCAATTTTATGAGTTGAACTTAAAAGAGGTTTCCAGGATTTTATACGGATGACCTATTCCCAGGATAGATCATCAGTATCTGCTCAGTTGGGGTCCAACATGCAGTACCCTTGCTGTTTGAGAAGGCACTGGCGCTCCTGTGAGCACCGTTGCCTTCTCCTTGCTCACCAAGCTCAGCACCGTACATTGTATAGCGGCTGTGCTTGGTATCGCACTCAGCCCCATTCACTTGAATACTGCTTCTAGGCCACATGACACATGAACGTGTTGTCACTCGGCCTAGGAAAAAAACAGAGAAGGTGCAGCGCTCACAGGAGTGCCAGTGTCTTCTTAATCAGCTGATTGGTGGGGGTTCAGTTTGCAGGACCCCCCGATCAGATACTGATGACCTATTCTGACACTAGGTCATCAGTATGAAAATCTTGGAAGACCTCTTTAAATTCAGCATTCCAAATAACACAAGTTCCATTCCTTTATGACTAAATTGCTCGTTAGGGTTATTCTTTTCTTGACATATATGCCGTGGTTAGATACACAGATATGACCTGATTTAACCTCTTAGATGTTTGGGCAGCATTGTCAGTGCTTTAAGCTTTGGCCGAGAGAGGCTCAGACAGATGAGAGCTGAAGGAGAGAGCAGATTGTGATGTTGCTTAGCAATGTTACAGTCATGGAAAGCATGCTGCGTTACAAAAAGGGAAACCAGACTGAGGGGGTATGATAATGAGCGTATAGGCATGAGTATGCAATGCATGTTTCTATGCTTGCTTTATGATAAAGAAAATGTAGTTGCTTAAAGAGTCACTGTGTGTTCACACAATTTCATTTAATAGAGAATGGTGCAACTAGCAAATTCCTAAATCACTTATTTAAAAAAATATATGCCTGAATCCACCTGAAAAATAGCTGCAAATTCATAACCACTAGGGGTCTCACTTCCACCTACGTTGCAGTCCACTGCCTGTTATCAGGCAAGATCCGTCACTAATAAGAGACACAGAAGACGGCAGAGAGGAAGTGGCGACGTGTCAGAGCTAGCTGAGATTGTGAGCCTGACTAAAAAAAATGCTTCTGAACATCACAGAAGCCTTCTACATGTTAGCGTGATTTATCCCTCCCTACCTGTTCTATGAGCTCTGGAGCTAAAAACAAACATAATGGAAAGTAAGGGAAAGGATGTCACAGCAGTACATTGCTGGCAGACTTGTATGAAGGGGTATGCCCCTGCTTCTGAGTGAAATGCATCCAGCTGTGCAACTGGAACAGAGAATAATGGGCCTGAAAGAAACATTAGGGAAACCCAAACAACTTTTCCTTCACAATTCTGATTGTAAAAGAAGCACAGCCATCATAAACTTTTATTTTTTTTCTTTTGCGCAAAATCCAGGTGCGCTTCAATCTTGTTCAAAGAATGCAATAGGTGACTACCACAAATCTTCTAAGCCCATTATATACTATTTAAAGGCTATTTATGGACTCCTTTTGGAGGCAACCTTTTATAGATGCATGCTATTCTTGGGCTAAGAATATTTATTTTTTAAGTAAATCTACAGACTGAATCTGTGGGGGAGCTGCTCTGATGGCTTCATCTGTAGCCCTTATTTCTGAATTCCTGACAGCTTATAAACAATCATTATAGCTAAATTCTTATCAAGCTGTAGCGTAAACTGAAATCTGTAGAGGAAAAAGTGTACCTCAACTAAGCCTCTGCCAGATAACATAGGTTCAGATTCTGAAATAAAGATGCCTTTTCGGATGCCTCCAAAAAATGTCATAGTTACACCACATTCACACTGCACAATCTGTACCATGGGTTTGTTCAAACGGCTCAATGTAAAAATATATCTGTAGTTTGACCAGGAGACCACAAAAGAAATATAGGAAACACCAAATCTTGAAGGTTAGAAAACTCAAACTTTGCTGTGTCTTGTCTTATGAAGACAACCTTTTTTTTTTTTTTAACGGGTTCCAGTATCTTTAAGGGGTTATCCCATGACTAATTGAGAAAATAAAACTCAGACATCATATAGTGTATGACAGCATCTTTTTAACAAAGCCAGAACCAGCCCTGTACCTCATATAGATCCAGAGATCTCCCCATTCATTTCTCTGCTAGATTTATATCAAGCTGACAGCTCAAGGGGAGTGTCTTCTTTGCTGCAGTTCGGGGGCGTGTCCATGCTCTCCCGATCACAATTCAGGAAGCAGTGAAAGGATGAAACTGAGCATGTGCGACCATCTGAGTGAGCAGGTCAAAGAAATAAGAAAAACAAAAGCAGGTGGCGCTATACAGATACATTTTATTGAATAACTCAGTAGCTATGCTAAATTTTTAATTACCTGCAATTACAAAAGCATTCAGATATGTCGATGATATTTCTGAATCTGAGGAAATGGAAGAACCTATTTTTATTTTTTTCTGTAGAACAATGGGCAATTTTATTTTTAGTGAAAATTTTCTGCAACAGATATGGAGGATATGAATTCACCCTTTAACCGCTACAGGACCGCCTAACGCAGGGATGCGCCCTGCGGGCGGCCCTGTAGCTCTGAGTTGACGCTGCGGCGCGTCATCTCGTGAGAGCCGAGATTTCCTGTGAACGCTGCAGGCGCGCGCGCTCACAGGGAAGCGCGCACAGCAGTCTGTTAGCAGCCTGCCAGCGATGGATCATCGCTGGCAGGCTGTAGATGCGAATAAAATCGCATCAAACTGTTATATCAGACGCTGTTTTATGAACAGCGCCTGATATAGCTGCTACCTGGTCCTCTGGTGGTCCCATTTACTGGGATCGACCACCAGAGGACCAGGTAACACAGTAAAGTTGCACCAAACACTACACTAACCCCCCACCCCCCTCACCTATTAACCCCTTGATCACCCCATCTAGACCCCCTGATCACCCCCCTGTCATTGATCACACCCCTTGTAAGGCTCCATTCAGACGCCCATATGTGTTTTGCGGATCCGTGATTCACGGATCCGCGGATCCGATCCGCGATCCGATCCGCGGATCCGATCCGCGGATCCTCAAAACACGGACACCGGCAATGTGCTTTCCGCATTTTGCAGATCCGCACATTGCCAGAACTATATAGAAAATGCTTCTTGTCCGCAGCTGCGGACAAGAATAGGACATGTTCTATATTTTTGCAGAACGGAAGTGCAGACTCGAAGCGCAGATCCGTAATTCCGATCCGAGCGGGACAAAGTCTGTCCCCATAGAAATGAATGGGTCCGCAATTCCGCTCCGCAAACAGAATTTCGGACGTGTGAATGGGGCATAAGGGCCCCTTTACCGCCAGTTAGCTAGCTACTTGTTAGGCAGCTAGCGCCCAGCCCACCGCACCGCAGTCACTGATTTGGCAGAGATTTTTTCATCCACATTGATCGATGCGAATGAAAAATCTGTGCCGCTCATTTTTTTTTTTTCAGCGCAGAGGCTGAACGGAAAAAAATCTCATTACCCGTCTGCTCAATATACGGAGAATCGCAGAAACTCCTAATGCTGGCCATACGTGTAATGATTGCGAAGACCTCTAAAATGCCAGGGCAGTACAAAAACCCCACATGTGACCCCATTTTAGAAAGAAGACACCCCAAGGTATTCCGTGAGGGGTATGGTGAGTTCATGGAAAATATTATTTTTGTCACAAGTTAGTGGAATATGAGACTGTAAAAAACAAAAAAACAATTTCCGCTAACTTGTTCCAAATTTTTTTTTTCTGTGAACTCACCATACCCCTCACAGAATACCTTGGGGTGTCTTCTATCCACAATGGGGTCACATGTGGGGTATTTATACTGCCCTGGCATTTTAGCGGTCCTAAAGCGTGAGAATCCAAATGCGTAAAATGGCCTGTGAAATCCTAAAGGTACTCATTGGTTTAGGGTCTTTGCGCATTTGGCTGCAAAGTACCATGGGTATCGCTGACTAGGAGTAGTAGGGCAGTGTTTGGAGTGTATTTTTATATATACCCATGTTGGTGTGAGAAATATCGCTGTAAACGACAACTTTTAAAAATTTTTATTCAAAGTTGTCAATTTACAGAGATATTTCTCTTACCCAGCATGGGTATATGTAAAAATACACCCCAAAACACATTGCCCTACTTCTCCTGAGTACGGCGATACCACATGAGTGACACTTTTTGCAGCCAAGATGCGCAAAGGGGCCCAAATTCCAACGAGTACCTTTTAGGAGGGCATTTTTACGCATTTTTCTTCTCACGCTTTAGGGCCCCTAAAATGCCAGGGCCGTATAAATACCCCACATGTGACCCCATTTTGGAAAGAAGACACCCCAAGGTATTCGCTGAGGGGCATAATGAGTCCATGAAAAATTAAACTTTTTGTCAAAAGTTAGCGGAAACGGAGACTTTGTGAGAAAAACAATAAAAATCAATTTCCACTAACTTGTGCCAAAAAATCTTCTATGAACTCGCCATGCCCTCATGGAATACCTTGGGTGTCTTCTTCAAAATGGGGTCACATGTGGGGTATTTATATGTCCTGGCATTTTAGGGACCCTAAAGCGTGAGAAGAAAAATGCGTAAAAATGCCTCTTCCTAAAGGTACTCATTGAATTAGGGCCCTTGCATTTGGCTGCAAAAGTATACACACATGTGGTAGTCGAGTAGCTCAGGAGAAGTAGGGCAATGTGTTTGGGAGTGTATTTTACATATACCATATTGGGTGAGAGAAATATCTCTGTAAATTGACAACTTTGAATAAAAAATTTAATCAAAGTTGTCGCTTACAGCGATATTTCTCTTACGCAGCATGGGTATATGTAAAAATACACCCCAAAACCACATTGCCCTACTTCTCCTGAGTCACGGCGATACCACATGAGTGCCACTTTTTGCAGCCTGGGTGCGCAAAGGGGCCCTAAAACCAATGAGTACCTTTAGAGTACGGACATTTTTACGCATTTGATTCTCACGCTTTAGGGCCCCTAAAATGCCAGGGTCAGTATAAATACCCCACATGTGACCCCATTTTGGAAAGAAGACACCCTAAGGTATTCGCTGAGGGGCATAATGAGTCCATGAAAAATTAAACTTTTGTCAAAAGTTAGCGGAAACGGAGACTTTGTGAGAAAAAACAATAAAAATCAATTTCCACTAACTTGTGCCAAAAAAATCTTCTATGAACTCGCCATGCCCTCATGGAATACCTTGGGTGTCTTCTTTCCAAAATGGGGTCACATGTGGGGTATTTATACTGCCCTGGCATTTTAGGGACCCTAAAGCGTGAGAAGAAAATGCGTAAAAATGCCCTCCTAAAGGTACTCATTGGAATCTAGGCCCCTTTGCATATTTGGCTGCAAAAGTGTCACACATGTGGTATCGCCGTACTCAGGAGAAGTAGGGCAATGTGTTTTGGGTGTATTTTACATATACCCATACTGGGTGAGAGAAATATCTCTGTAAATTGACAACTTTGAATAAAAAATTTAAAAAGTTGTCGCTACAGCGATATTTCTCACGCAGCATGGGTATATGTAAAAATACACCCTAAAACCACATTGCCCTACTTCTCCTGAGTACGGCGATACCACATGAGTGCCACTTTTTGCAGCCTGGGTGCGCAAAGGGGCCCTAAACCAATGAGTACCTTTAGGATTTCACAGGACATTTTTACGCATTTGGATTCTCACACTTTAGGGGCCCCTAAAATGCCAGGTGAGTATAAATACCCCACATGTGACCCCATTTTGGAAAGAAGACACCCCTAGGTATTCTGTGAGGGGCATGGTGAGTCCACAGAATTTTTATTTTTGGCACAAGTCAGCGGAAATTGTTTTTTTTTTTTTTTTTTTTTTTTTACAAAGTCTCATATTCCACTAACTTGTGACAAAAATAAAATTTTACATGAACTCACCATACCCCTCACAGAATACCTTGGGTGTCTTCTTTCCAAAATGGGGTCACATGTGGGGTATTTTACTGCCCTGGCATTTTAGGGGCC
Source organism: Bufotes viridis (assembly GCA_033119425.1). Lineage (NCBI taxonomy): Eukaryota > Metazoa > Chordata > Amphibia > Anura > Bufonidae > Bufotes > Bufotes viridis. The sequence goes on along the minus strand of CM065593.1, from coordinate 149,064,654 downwards.
CTAAAGCGTGAGAAGAAGTCTGGAATCCAAATGCGTAAAATGCCCTGTGAAATCCTAAAGGTAATCATTAATTAGGCCTTATGCACTTAGCTGCAAAAGTGGCAGACATATGGTATCGCAGACTCAGGAGAAGTAGGCAATGTGTTTGGGTGTATTTTTATATATACCCATACTTTGTGTGAAAAATATCTCTGTAAATCGACAACTTTTAAAAATTTTTATACAAAGTTGACAATTTACAGAGATATTTCTCTCACTCCAACATGGGTGTATGTAAAAATACACCCTAAAACACATTGCCCTACTTCTCCTGAGTACGGCGATACCACATGAGTGACACTTTTTGCAGCCTGGGTGCGCAAAGGGGCCCAAATTCCAATGAGTACCTTTAGGTTTTACATGGCGGCTCACAATTTAGCCCCGCCCAAAATGCCAGAACAGTAAACACACCCCACAAATGACCCCATTTCGGAAAGTAGACACCCCAAGGTATTCACTGAGGGGCATAGTGAGTCCGTCTGAGATTTTTTTTTTTTTGCCAGAAGTTATCAGAAATTGAAACTTTTTTTTTTTTTTTTTTCTCAGAAAGTGTCATTTTCCGCTAACTTGTGAAAAAAATGAAATGATACATGAACTCACCAAGCCCCTCCGTGAATACTTTGGGGTGTCTTCTATCTAAAATGGTGTGATTTGGGGGTATTTATACTTTCCTGACATTCTAGCACCTGAAGAAACATGACAGGCGCTCAGAAAGTCAGAGCTGCTTCAAAATGCCGAAATTCACTTTTTTGCACCATAGTTTGTAAACGCTATAACTTTTACCCAAACCAATAAATATACACTTATTGGATTTTTTTATCAAAGACATGTAGAACAATAAATTTAGAGAAAAATTTATATAGAAATGTAGTTTTTAAAAAAATTTACAACAGAAAGTGAAAAATGTCATTTTTTGCAAAAATTTCGGTCATTTTTGATTAATAGCAAAAAAGTAAAAATGTCAGCAGCAATGAAATAGCACCAAATGAAAGCTCTATTAGTGAGAAGAAAAGGAGGTAAAATTCATTTGGGTGGTAAGTTGCATGACGGAGCAATAAACGGTGAAAGTAGTGTAGTGCAGAATTGTAAAAAGTGGCCTGGTCATTAAGGGTGTTTAAGCTAGGGGGCTGAGCGGTTAGAGGGTTTCTGTCACCAGGACACATATAGCTGCTGACATGCTATGTGCTAATGTCAGATCAGCTTGATAATGTCTTATATGTATTTCTGATGTATATTTAGGCTAAAACGCCTTTTATAATATGTAAATTAGCCTCTAGGAGCAGGGGCTGCCCATGCTCTTAGAGGCTCGCATGCCTACCTGCTGCCACGCCTTCTTTCTTTGATTGACAGTGCCGGGCAGCGATCCTTCCTGCCTCCGGCACTGTCTCCCTGCTAGATCCCGCCTGAGCCGCCGCTCTGTATTCGGCACAGGCGCGGTGAGCAGAGGATGCTGGTGCCTGCTGTCCTCAGCTCACCGCGCCTGCGCCGAATACAGAGCGGCGGCGCAGGCTTAGGATTTAGCAGGGAGACAGTGCCGGAGGCAGGAGAGGATCGCTGCCCGGCACTGTCAATCAAAGAAAGAAGGGGCGTGGCAGCAGGTTGGCGCACGGAGCCTCTAGGAGCAGGGGCAACCCCCCCCTGCTCCTAGAGGCTAATTTACATATTATAAAAAGAAGTTTTTTAGCCTAAATATACATCAGAAATACATATAAAGCACATTATCAAGCTGATCTGACATTAGCACATAGCTAATGTCAGACAGCTTATAATGTGTAATCCTGGTGACAGAAACCCTTTAAAGCCTCATTCACACGTCCGTGCTTAAATCCGTGAAAAGGTAGTCAGTGATGCCTCCATTAGGATGCCTGTGGGTCCGTGGTTCATTTTTTTGCTGTCCATATGTCATCTGTGTTTCACTGCACAGCTAAAAAATAATTTTTAAAGCATCTCTTCCTAATGATCCGCAAAACATGGATGGCATCCGCGTTGCATGCGTCGTTTTTACAGACCCTTAGATTATAATGGCTGGGATGGATCTGTGAACACAGACAAAACAGAGCATGTATACGTGCTAAAAACACGGACCGTGCTAAAACACTGATGTGTGAATACACATAATAAAATGAATGGGGATGTGTGCGGTCCGTAGAGAATACGTACAGCACACGTCCGTAGAGCACTGACTGAGACTTCACCTGCGAGGTAGGCTTAATAGAGGGTTGTCTTGAGCAGAGGACCTCCTTTCTGATGTCCATATACCATCTAATATGACCTATGAACGGGGGCTGCTGTTTAACCTATGTGAAACATTATATGACGTAAAGGAATTTGGACACAAAACTCATAATTTATCCTTGGTAGCGTATATTTTATGTTATTTTGTAGGAGATCTGCGTTAGTTGGTGTCAATTTGTGCAGAGGAATGTAGACTGGCTGCATGCCATAAGACAGCCTGGTGGGAAAGGGATTGGCAGAGACTGAAAGGGCAGCCGTTTTTAGTGGACTGGTGGCTCAGCAAGGCCTTGTCAGTGATCTGGCTTTGTTTTAGGTATGTTTAGTCAGTAAATTCATAGCCTCGTGTGACAGGCAGTCTCTGAACATCAGCGCTCGCATGTGTTGTGTTTAGACCGGTGGAGCCATGACAGCTGTAGGGAAAATGTGACCATCTGAGCAAGAGGCAGGAGGGGACACAGGGAAGACTTACTCCACACAAAATGAGTAAGTAGATTGTCATTGTACATGAGAGATGATGAGACGCTCCCAAGTTTAAAGCAGAACTGCATGTAAAAGGAGAAGTGTAGAGAACAGTGCCTGCAGTGGTCTTTATCAATGGGTATAAAAGCTCTCTGTCTTCACAGGATGGTTACAATATTCATGGGTGGACTGGCCACTGGGACGATGACTAGGGGGCCACCTGAACCCTCTTCCTGGCCACCAGCTGGGAACATAAGGATTTGAAGCTCTAATCATTAATAAATACAAGGCCCCTATTGCGGACAATAGGGCATGTTTTATTTTTTTTGGGAGCCGCGGACTAGAAGTACAGAGCCGCGGACCGGAAATGCGGATGCGGACAGCACAATTTGTGCTGTCCGCATCCTTTCTGTCCCTATTGAGAATGAATTCTGCGTAACGGATGTGGACCCATTCTACGGACGTGTGAATGGACCCTAATTGTATCACCATCCTCAGGACAGTGATACAGTTGAATACTATGGCAGGGGTGGCAGTATTTTGTGTAGCACTGTGCTATTTGGTTCTGCTGGGGTGGTATTTTGTACTGCACTACGGTACTGCATGCCCTGCCTACTAGTGTTGTTCCTGCCTACCTGTGTTGCCCCACCTTCTGTCAGTTTGGACCCACATACAACAAAGGACCACTTTTGGGGGGTTTTTTTCCGGGAAGGCTTTAAGTTCTCAGCCTGCCCATGTCTATATTGTTGCTGCCTGTTTTTGAACTTCTAGGCTGATTTATAACCAAATTTGAGTCAATTCAGGAGAGGAGAGAAGAGGGCTGGTGACCGAATTTCATATGAGCTCTGTGATGAATATTATGTTGAACGGCATTGTGCAGCTTGCTATGTACTGTGATACGTACAGTAGGAGCTGCAGAAGCCAAACAAAACATAGTGATCAATAAAACCCTATTTCAAAAATGCTTCCAAAACACATTCATTAAAGTAAAAAAAAAAATGCCCCAAAGATGTACATAAGGTTTAACTGTTGCGACCTTACAAAGCAACATTTTGTATGTTTTTGACTATCTTATCAATTGTCTTTTCTTCATATAGATGTGTGTAATAGTACCGACCTTCCGGAAGTTGAAATCATCAGTCTACTGGAAGAGCAGCTGCCTCATTACAAGCTAAGAGCCGACACCATCTATGGCTATGATCACGACGACTGGCTCCAAACGCCACTCATCTCTCCCGATGCCAACATTGACCTGACTACTGAACAGATTGAAGAGACCTTGAAATACTTCCGTGAGTACTTATACATTGTTGCAGAATTTTTTTCACTCTTCAGATTAAAAATAGAATATAAAAAATAATATTAATAAAACATAATAGTATGCAAAAGAGAATAAACGTAATAACTTTAGCGATACCCAAAAGTATTGCAATTCAACCGAACCCTGAAAAGACAAATGTTTACAGCTATATACATATCTTCAATTGTCGCCTGGTTATACCTACGTAGGTGCTGGGTTTAGCTATTAATGGCATGTAATACAGTGCTTTTAGGGGTTGTGTGTATAATTTTTACCATATAAATCTGTATTTGTACCGTGGAGATACACCGCTCCCCCGCTACATTTCACTGCTCTGATTGTGATCTAGGCCTACTCACTGTAAACAGTGCAGCGCTGCAGTAACCAGGCATGTAATCGGCAGGGGTGCTGGAATTCGGACCCAGAAGACTCAATAAAGGGGTTGTCTCACCTGAGACATTGTTGGCACTAGTATATTCCACCAATGTCAGATAGATGCAGGTCCCACCTCTGGGACCTGCACCTATCTCTAGAACAAAGCCCGAACGTGAACGAGAGTGCACTGAGCATGCGCGGCCGCCCTCCATTCATTTTTGTGTGAGTGCAGAAAATAGCCAAGAGCTGGATTGGCTATTTCCAGAAGTCCTGTAGAAGTTAATGGAGCTGTGGCCACGCATGTGCTCTCCATTTATTACTACAGGACTTAGAAAAATAGTCGAAGTGCGCTGGGCTATTTTCGGAACTCTCATATAAGTGAATGGAGAGCACGCAGCACATTTCACTTTCTGAGGCCTATCTGACATTGGTGACATCTCCTAGTGATATACCACCAATGTCCCACACAATACATAGAATATATTGCAGATATTTCAGCCACCTCCATAATTTATCGTGTAAGGGTTCAGGTGCACTCTGCGGCTGTTTTGCGTTTTTGGTGCAGCAAAAAAACGCACCCAAAAACGCACTCGATTTTGCAACAACATGCCTGCATTTATGGTGTGTTTTCTTCCAGCAAATCAAAAACACACAGTAAGGGTCCATTCACACGTCAGCATTCATTTCCTAAGCGCTCCGCCAAACTTCCGGTCCGCGGCTCCGGAAAAAAATAGAACATGTCCTATTCTTGTCTGCAGCTGCTCTATGGGGGTGCCGGCCGGGTGTGTTGCGGATCGGCAACACACCACGGACGTGTGAATGGACCCTAAAAGTGAATTACAAAATAGAGTTACATTATTCTAATTAAAGTTTGCTGTGTTTTTTCCCTTTGCTGGAAGAAAACGCACTATAACCGCAGGTACATTGCTGCAAAAACCGCATGATTTTTTTTTTTTTGCCACACCAAAAACGCAGCACAGCCGCGACGTGTGCCAGCACCCTTGAGACACTTTCAGTACCCTGTTTCTGAGTAATCTATTAAAAGAGAAGCAGCTGCAGCAGTACCGAGTTGGATGGCCTAGGCAGAGACTAAAATGGTCCCTTTCGTCTGGGCAATAAATACATTTAGCACGTGTCCAGTTCTGCTGATAACTTCTTTCATTTAGATTTCGGGCTGAGTTCCTTTCCTCTCTGTTCACATTCAAAGCTGTTCTCCAAATTCTGCTTCTTGACTTTGAAATGCTTTGTTTCCATTTTTTTTAACTGTACAGTACGTTAATACGGTTTTGAAAACTATGTAAGATAAAAATGCATAATATATTTAGCTTTGGATGTGAATAGAGTAAAAATCATGCAAAATTAACAAAACCTAGTTGATATGCCACCACCTTATAATCGATGGGGGTTCCCAGATCCTGAGAGGGAAGGAGCTGCAGTGCTGGTTCAACATTTTGACCCCTTCGGGGGTTTTTTGTGTGGAGCATTGGTGTGCTGGGAACTGCAACGTGGCCCAGTGCAGGTGGATGTAGCCCTGCTGCAGCTCCCTGACCAGCCCTGTGGCTGGGAACATCAGTGCGCAGGGAAAACTCACATCCTGAGCGTGGGACACCCCATGGTGATGTTTGTTTGCCCAAATCAGGCTTAGGCCGCATTCGCACGGCTATGTCCGTTTCGCTGATCGCAGCCTGTGGATCCAGAAAACACGGGCACTGGCCGTGTGCATCTCACATTGTGGTGCGGACCCAATGACTTCAATGGGTTTGCGGTCCACAAGATGTGGCCAAAGATAGGACATGTCCTATCTTTTGCTGCGCGGATGAAGAACATGGAAGGAAGATATGGCCGGTGGCAGTTGAAGGATGGAACTGAGCATGTGTGACCACCTCAGTGTGGTGGCAAGAGATCTGAGGAAAAGATTAAACAGCAGGTGGCGCCATACAGATTCTTTTTGTTAAATATTTCAGTGGCCATACTGCACTTTAGATTGCATACAATTACAAGAAATATTCAGATTCATCTACTGGTTTGAAACATAGTTTGAAACAAAATAGTTATATTTAGTGGGATAACCCCTTTATGATTATGAAATGCTGCAAGAGTCGTTCCGACAACCCCTTTAAAGGGCATCTGTCAGCAGATTTGTACCTATGAAACTGGCTTACCTGTTACATGTGCACTTGGCAGCTGAAGGCATCTGTGTTGGTCCCATGTTCATATGTGCCTGCATTGCTGAGAAAATGAATTATTATATATGCAAATGAGCCTCTAGGAGCAATGTGCTCAGCTCTGCCTGCAATGGCAGCGCCCTCGTTGCTCCTAGAGGCTCGTTTGCATATATTAAAACATCATTTTTATCAGCAATGCAGGCACATATGAATATGGGACCAACACAGATGCCTTCAGCTGCCAAGTGCACATGCAACAGGTCAGCCAGTTTCATAGCTACAAATCTGCTGACAGATGCCCTTTAAGATTAGGAAATGCTACCAGTTATTGTTTCTAAAACAAAGCCTGATTACTGTACACAGCCCTGCCTATGGAATTGTCTGCCGGCTATCCGGGGCTGTTTGTACAGTTTAGTTTTAATCCCTGTAGTTCTGCTATCTTAAATTGTACATGGTAATCGGAGAGCGCTGTAGACTTTGCCCTGTCTGTAGTGAGTAAACTGTATTTGTATGTGGGTTATTTGCTTGTATTATGCACTGTGCAGTCTAGTGTTGCTAACCTCTGCAGGGTTAAATGTACCTAAAATACTATTGGCAACCCGGGTCAAGTTCAGAATAAGGGCCAGGCAGCGATTGCGTCCGTCTGCCAGCTCTGTGCTCTGGTGAAGTCTCGCGCCGTTCAGTATTCGGCGCAGGCGCAGTAAGGGAAGGGACGCTCACCGGCCGCCAGCTTCCTACCTACGCCGAATACTGAACGGCGCGAGACTTCACCAGAGCACAGGGCTGGCAGACGGACGCAAGCGCTGCCTGGCCCTGTCAATCAGGATTTGGAGGGTGAACGGAGGCTCTAGAAGCAGGAGCGACCCCCCCCCCCTCTCCTAGAGCCTCATTAGCATATTATGAAAGTTTAGTTTCGTTTTTTGGCGTAACAGGGGCACTGATAAAAGTAGGAATAGGCTATTTAGACAGAAACCCTTTAAAGGTGTTTTCCACCGGATCCCTTAATTTTTTTTTTTTTTTTACTTCTCCCCACAAAGATGTTTAAAGAGGACCTTTCACTGGTCCTGACATTACAATATTAGTACCTTGCATTGTAGGGCATGATCAGTAGATATCAGTGCGTTCTTTTGTTATTCCGATGCGCTGCTCCGTTACCCCGCTGTGCCAAACCCCGCAATACGCACATGCCGTCTCCTGCCTCTCTTCCTGTTCACCGCTGCTGTCTGGGGCCAAGACCATAGACATAGTAACAGCGGACAGGAAGAGAGACGGCATGTGCACACATCGCGTGCCGTCTCCTCATACTGCTGATCAGCGGGGGTGTCGGGCCCCTGCCTATCTGATATTGATGAACTAGCCTGAGGAAAGGCCATGAATAGTAAATGCCCCGACAACCCCTTTAAAATACATTCCTAAAATGGTATACAGTTTGCACTGGTCACTGTGCCTAATAGTATGTCAAGACGTTCTGTTCTGTACAGGTAACAGTTCAGTAGCCATCTCATTATCATCACAGGCAGAATTACAATGACAGATATCACCTTTGTATAGATGGCAATGGATCAACCATTCACAATAGGTGATATCACAGCTTATCTGCTCCCTCCTGACCTCTGCATAGGTCACACAGCATGACTAGAATAGTCTTCCAAAGAGGTCACTGAGGTCCTCTCCTGTCCATTGTGTCTATGGCCCATATGGTTGCTGTTAGAGAACATGAATTCTTGACATATTTAGGCCTAGTGGCCAGAGTGACAACGCCAGGATTTTAGGATATTTTTTAAATCTAGTTGAAAAATAAAAAGCACAAAGAATGTTGAGCATAACAGCCGATTTAAACAATAGGTCATTCAGTCCCTAAATGTTTTTTAGTTAAATCCTGATTCTTTTTGGCTGCCATTAGCTGTGCTGATCACACGACACCATTAGTGTGAATAACTGTTAAGTCACAGGATAAATATAATTTCTTCCGTCTCCTATCTAGATCCCTCCTCCCATGCAGCCTGCAGTGCATATTATGTTCCTGTAACCTTGAGACTGTCGAGGTTTAGACAATGGCCAGGAAACGGCATCACCCATTACTAATATTCTTCTGTAATCCCAATCAATATTTTTATGGTACATTACATGCGAGCACTACGTTATAGGTTTTATCCAAGATCATGAGGACTTACATCGTAATCATCAGGATTTTTTTCTTTTGATCAGCAGTATGATATGTAGTGTACTTGTACTTTATAGTAATTGATGCTTTCTACGCTTATTTCCAGGGTATCTGACGCATGTCACTCAAGTGCGAAGTTTTTGGTTTGTTAGGGCTCATTCACACGGCCGTAGGTGCATTGGGGACCGCAATTTGCAGTCCCCAATGCACGGGCAACCTCCGTACGGCGGCCGGAATGAATCCAGACCCATTTAACTTGAATGGGTCTGCATTCGTTCGTTACTCAAAAAGATAGAGCAAGTTCTATCTTTTCGCGGAACGGAAGTGCGGTTCAGAACCCCACAGAAGCGCTCCGTAGTGTTCCATGATTCCGTTACTGCATCTCCGCAACCCATTAAAGTGAATAGGTTCGCATCCGTAATGCGGAATGCACACGGAACGGTGCCCATGTATTGCGGATCTGCCAATGCGGCCGCAGTACGGCAACGGACAGCACATGAGCCCTTAATCTGAGCTAGTAGAGGTTCGATTTGATGCCAGGCCTCATAGCTGTGGGGTGGTTTTCCATGCCAGTTATCATAATAATATTGGCACTGACAAATTTCAACATTCAGATTCTCAAATCTGGTTACTAGTAGTCTTCAAAGGGATCCTCTGGGAGAAAAAAACTGAAAATAAAGCTTTGTTTTTGCTAAAAATGCCACTTGTTTGTCAACTTTAGATTTTTTTTGTATCAAAAACAGCTGCAGCCAGATGTTACATGTTGGCCAATAAGAAATTACAAAAATCTCTGCAAAACTGCAGTTTTTGTGGTAATATTTTAAGACAATTTCCTGGGTTGTTTTTTTCCCATTCTTGGGGGGACATTTACTAAGACCAGGGATGTGACAAATCTCATAGATTTGTCACATCACTCGACTGGCGGTGCGACAGACTTAAAGGAAACGTGTCATCAGAAAATTACCTGTTGCTTAAATCAAGTTTTTAAGTTTAACATATTTTTAAAGAATTTTTGGTGCTGTTATTTTTAATTTTCCATGTCAATATCTATATTTAAGCAAAAAGCATAGAATCCTGCAGTATTCACACTGGCCACTAAGGGCTGTATTATCTGACAATATCTGTCCAATCAGACCAATAGTTGGTGTGTATAACAAAAGATCTGTGTGTGTGATTGGCCATCTGAGCAATTATTGGTCAGAAAATCTGTAAAATAACCTGTTGGCGTAATACAGCCCTAAGAATAATAGGCGCCACTTCTTGGTCTGTACAGATCACTTTGCTGCAGTTACCTGCTTATCTGTACACAGAGGTGATATCATTACAGGTAGGATTAGAATGACAGATAAGACAGGATCTGCCATACACAAAAGGCGATTGTCCTATCTTATCTATTCTTCCCTTGTGCAGGTCACAGACCATGCCCAGAAAACGCCCCCATAGAAGTCAGCGAGGTCCCCTCCTGTCCATTGTGTCTATGGACCATGTGGCTGCTGTAAAGCAATTTTCTTAATGCTTTCTTATTGCTGTAAAGAACAACTCGAGCAAGATGGCCGCCCCCATAATTTCGAAAACGGAATAAAAATAAATCTGTAATCAGAAAATTAAAACGGATTAGAAAGAAAAGAATATGTGTTACTATCTGGTTTTAACTGGCAGGTAAAAATTTTGGTGACGGATTTCTGTTAAGTCTTTGGAAGCCTCCTAGCTACCATATGTCCCGCCTCTCCACGCCCCCTTTTCTCATGAGTCGACTTCATAAAAATAATGTGATGGAGGAAAAGTCGCAAATTTTGCCACAAAAAAAAAATTTCTGTAGGGGAAAAAAAAGTCTGTAAATCCCAAAAACAACCCTTATAAAAATGACTTTCATGGCTTGTTTTTTTATGGGCCAAAAAACTTTCCCCTAAAAATCGTAGCGTAGTTGCACCCCCAGGGCTCATGCACTCGACGATTGTTCTGGTCCCCATCCAAGCCACAGTTTTTGCGGCTCGGGTTCGGACCCATTCACTTCAATGAGGCTGCAATAGATAGGGACAGCAATCAGTGTGCTGTCCGCATCCGTTGCTCTGTTCCGTAGCCCCGCAAAAAAAATATAACCTGTCCGTTTTGCGGACAGTATTAGGCATCTCTATAATAGGCCGCCCGATCCGTTCCGCAAATTGCGGAAGGCACACGGGCGGCTTTCCGTGTTTTGCGGATCCGCAGTTTGCATAAGGCCTAAAGCATATGTTTAAACAGGTCCTGCATTTCAGAAATACATGTAGGCCTTCACATAGATGGCTCCTTCACTGTGAAAGGCGTTTCAGGTCCCGAGTTGCCAGGGAACCTGTATGGGAATAACCTCTGGATTTTCGGCTTGTTCCGAGGGAGGATATATTAATGTTTTCTGGATGCTTGAGTGCCGTTTTGTCTTTTCTTGATGCTCGGATTCTCTGCCCTTGTAACGGGCCTTAGGGTGGATGTATACAGTCTTATTATTAGGGATACAGAGTTGTAGTTATATATTGTTTTTTATTTCATTTTCATCTATATTTGCCTAACCAGAATAATGAAACCGTAAAAGTGTGAGCCCCCCGTATGCTTCTACATAGGGACTGAGACGGTTTATTTTTATTCATGTTTTTACGTTTATTCCATTTATATATCTGTATGTGTATTTGAAATCTATATTTAGTTTGATATATTAAATGCCATTTTATCTACAATCACTGGAGCTGGTCTTATGTTGGTTCTAATTACGAAGTACACGACAGTGGACCATCTACAATAAAGCAAGTTACCGAAATATCTCATAACCTTGTAAATGACAGAACACTGGCAAGTCAGATGACGTTAATATCAAGTATCATACAAACGACATCTTCCTGCATGTATGGGTACTGGAAGATCTGACCATTAAGTAGCTCTGTGGAAATGGAAATGATAGATATATGTGGAATATCTACATAAAATATGCATAAGAATACATTAGAAACGGCTTATGATAGAAAAGAGAGGAGAGAATTCCGCCTTATATCATGTACTGGAGGCAAGGTATACAATGCTGGGATACTGACTTCCTTAAGTCCCCCCCGAATCGCCTTATATCATGTACTGGAGGCAAAGTATACAAAGCTGGGATACTGACTTCCTTAAGTCCCCGCCCTCGAATCGCCTTATATCATGTAATGGACGCAAAGTATACAAAGCTGGGATACTGACTTCCTTAAGTCCCCCCAATACACTTTCGGCAAGATGAGCCAACGTTATAACGTGTATGGGGGGGCACCTTACTCTCCCCAGACAAATGATGTTGGGGTAGAGATGGATTATGTGCTTGATGAGCAGCTAACAGGGGCTTTCTGCTCTCTCTCCCCATAGAGGACACATACATGAAGACCTAAGCATATGGGGAAATCCGGAGCTAACCCTCCGTCCGACAGCTATTGAAGGTGTATTGGCACCTTTGGCCAAGACTATAGAATTTTGACGTCTTCATACAATGCTTTGCAAACACACGCTTTTTTGGGGGCTGTGGATCGGATTCCCATTGCAATTTTCAGGAAAATTGCAACTCACAGCCCAAAGGATAGTTGAAATTGGTTCAAATTTTATTATAGTGAATTCTGAATATGCGACCAATCATGTGCGTGAAAACGTTTTCGGGCAGTATGGCCTTCGTCAGGCACTGTGCCGTGAATGAGAAAGGGATCAGTAGAGAAAGACACCAAAAGAAGTTGCTCCAACACGATTTGCTGCTGGCCAACCATGAGTCAGATAAGGGGGGGAGCAATGTCATTAGCGATCGCTCCTTCCCATACTGTGGAGGAGATCGCTGCATGTAAATACATTAGAAACTGCACCAGCAATCAGCAGATTGTCTGAAGGGAACGCTCCCCTCCCGACGACCTGCTGCTCTGTCGTCCCGTGCAAAAAGGACCTTTAGGCAGCGTCTGCATTGAAAAAGCCATTCAAATCGTACAACATGGTGTTAGGAGTGGGGCAGTCCTTTTTTAGTTAGACGCTCCTGCAAGTAGTAACTGAAGTGGACTGTGATAATAGATGTGCAGGACGGTACATACAGATACCGTCCTATGCCAGGTAAGTAATCTGATAAACTCACTGGCATGCTCACAGCCGCCACTGCGCCAGCTACTGTAGGGGGAGGTAATATTATCTGATAGTTTAATTCAGTTTACTGTAATCTAAAGCCACCATTGCCCTTGACACTACCGTGTAAATATGTCACTGCTCTGGGCGGATAGGTGAATGTGACTTTGACAAGTAGCAGTGAGTGCTGCTGGCGCAGTGCCGTGTGTGTAGTACAGCCGTCCAGCTGGCTCCAGTATGATGACCCAGGTGCCGCACATTGGAAACCCACCCCGGACAAGGGACAAGTGGTGACAGGTAGATTTTTTTCCCTTTTTAGTGCTTATGAACCCTATTCAAGTGTGGTATATTTCTGGTTTATCCTCATGTACAGCAACCAAAATTATTCTGATCTATTTTCTTTCCGTGTCCGTTCCTTTTTTTTTTTGCTTTTGCCAACTGTATGCAGAACCGTTCATTTCATCCGCAACAGAAGTTGCTCCGTGTGCATTCCGTTTCCGTATTTCCGTTCTGCAAAAAATGTCCTATTATTGTCCGTTTTGCGGACAAGGATAGTACTGTTCTATTAGGGGCCAGTTGTTCCATGCCACAAAACACGGAATTCACACGGCCGTCATCTGTAATACATAGGGTCATGTGCATGAGCCCTTATCCTATTCAATGCAGTGGCAGAAAAAATAATGGTTTATCTCAGTGACATTATTCATTCCAAGTTTTATCTGGGTTTTTTTTTTTTTTTTACATCATTAAAGGGGTTTTCCAGACCTTTCATATTGATGGCTTCTTCTCAGGACAGGTCATCAATATCCGATCGGCAGGAGTCTGACACCTAGCGCATCCTTTCATCCGGCCCCACATCTACAGGTCCATCCACCGGACATTGAAGTGAATGGAAGCAGCGCTGAACTAACCAGCTCCATCCTCTAGACACAGTGGACAGACGTGTAGTGTAACAGGGGTGTGGGATGTCAGACCCTTCCGATTAGATATTAATGACCTATATGGAGGATAGGCCATCGCCAGAAAAGGACCGTGAGCCCTATTATCCTATTATTACAGTTAGGCCATATTGGGGGCCAGTAGAGCAACCGGTTTGTTGCCCACATTGTTTGTGTTGTGTTAAAATCAGGATCACATGAAACAAAGAAGAGAGAAAAAATACTTAAAGGGTATGTTCACACAGTATAAAGTAGAAAAATCGCGCAGTGGTTTACTTGCTCGATGATTTGAAAGCTGCATCATGGGAAAAAAGACCTGGCATGTCCGTTCTTGCCGTGGGTTTCACGCAGAATGGAGTCAAATCTGTGTGTGGATCCTCAGCATGTCAAAAGGCACATCTACAGCAGAACTCCCAGGCTGGTGCTTGGATTTTTGCTGCAGATTTTTTTCTGATGGAAAAAAAGCTCCCGTCTGAACGTACGCTTATTCTTTCAGGCCCTGCAGGCCTAGGACCCCTCCTCCCAAAAAAATGACTGACAAACGGGAGTCTTATGGGCCCACAGCCTTACAAGCTCTGCATCCGCTCTAGTGTTAAATGTGTGGCCTGCTGCTTCATGTAATATTGGTTCAGTATTTTCCGGGGCTTGTGTAGGTAATTTAACCCTTGGAGGATGCTAAGGGTTGTTCACATTTCTCGCCATTCCTTAAACCTTCACCCTGTGTGATTATGCATCTAGTCCATACAATGCCACATTTCTCATCCGCTTTAGGGTCCATTCACACGTCCGTAGAACAGATCCGGACCCATTCATTTTCAATGGGGCCGAAAGAGATGCGGACAGCACACAGTGCTTTCCGGTCTACAGGCTCCCGAAAAAAAAATAGAACATGGTATTTCTATAGGGGTGCCGGCCCGGTGTATTGCGGATCCGAAATACACAACAGACGCGTGAATGGACCCTACTTTTACTTCCTTGCAGTCTCGAAGATCAAAGTTCAGCTTGTTATTTTCCTTGGTGTGGATCATAGACCTAGTTCCTTGATTAATTTACTTTTGTTCAAAAATATTTTTAACTATTTCTTGCTGGATATTGGGGACTTATTGTCATCTCTATACATTTGGAGATTCCGTAGTCCAGTCCCTCACCTGTATATTGGGTGCGTCACAATGTATAGTCCTGGGTTACCAGACTCCAGGTGTTACCAACTAACTTCCACATTCATTCACATGAACAACAGCAACGTTTCAACTTCAATCTGGGTCTTTCTCATTTCTGGGCTGGAGAAAGACCCAGGATAGGGTCGAAACGTTGCTGCTGTTCATGTGAATAAACTGGGCAGATGTGCTGCAATCCTTTCCTTGAGTATATTGGTGTGACTCACATATTACCAGGTGTTTAACATGATACAGTAGTATGTCAGTGACATTATTCATACCAATTATCTGGTGACATCAGACCCAACCCTAATAGTTTTATTGTTCTGGACTTACAATCAGGAATAAGACTGATAGCTTTAGGAGTCAGGAAGGTTACTGGGACAGAGGCACCATACACCAGCCTGCCTGCTAAGTCATCATAGTATGATAGCAGTAAGATAAAAATATTACCAAAACATATTCTATTTGTGCTAGGCCGCATGCATATGTGTGGATTTTCGACCCAGGTCTACTAACAGAAAGCTTGCACCTTCGTACACATGCTGCGGGAATTCTCCACGCCTACATCGACTGGTAGCGTGGATTTTAACATTTGCAGTATGTCAATATTTTGTAGATCTCACTCCTTTAATGGTAAGGGGTGAAATCTGCAGCAACTTTGCTGAAAACTCCACATGTATTGCAGGTGGATTATGCTGCAGATTTGCCATGCATCCATGTCCAGTTCTGCTGGATAAGACCTCTTTCACATGTCAGTGAATTATGGGCGTGTGCTGTCTGTGTTCTTCACACAGCACATGTACCCATCTATTTTAATATGCACACATACACATATCATTATAATATTATCCACTGACCATGGGGCAGTAGAAAAACCATAGAGACATGGACTATTTCGGTCCATAATGCGGCCCAAACACGCCTATTGAATATGGGGCCGTGAAAACTACAGACACAACATGGATGGTGCCCGTTCTGTCAGTGGTTTTCACGGACCGTTAGTAGGAGACTCTTTGGCAATACCTTTTCAGTTGAGCAGTGTCCGTGGAATACAAATGAAGCATGGAGGGCAAAAAAAATAAAAAATGAAACAAAAAATGGGTGGACATTGTTTCTAGTCATACTGCTAAAATGCAAATATGCCCGCCATATCCACTGATGTTTAGTGCGATGCATGTTTTTTCATGAACTTGTCAGGACTCTTTTTTCAGCGTTCCCCTGCTAACGCACAACCTACTCACTGTATCAGGTCAGGGAATGGCCTCGGGGTGGGAGAAAGATTTTACTGCAATTCTGCAACAAAATCCGCTGTAAGGGTCCATTCAACGTCCGTAGTGTATTGCGGATCCGCAATACACCCGGCCGTCACCCCCTGTAGAAATGCCTATTCTTGTCTGCTATTGCGGATAAGAATAGGACACGTTCAATTTTTTTCGGGAGCCGCGGACTGGAAATGCAGTTGCGGACAGCACCATGTGTGCTGTCCGCATCCTTTCCATCCCCAGTGAGAATGAATTGGTCCGCAGAATTGCGGAACGGATGCGGACCCATCTGTGTTACATGTGACTCTTGCTGCAGATTTGCTGAAGCTTTCATCCTGTGCATCACAAAGAAAACATTAACGTGTCGCGGATTTAAAAACTGCAGTGTTGGCGAATTTCTGCATTGTGTGGATGAGATTTTGTAACATCTCATCCGCTTTTCTGGTACTGTAATGTGCTGTTTATTTTGCGCCCGTAATTCCATGGCTTAAAATTTGCATGGTAGCCACCATGTGAAGGCATACCCTTACTGTGCCACGCTGAATACCTTGAGGGACATCATTCTGCTGGTAATGTCTGGCTGTATGCCGCTGTTGACAATGGCTGAGCTAACTGTCCACGTGTCATCTTTTTTTATGCACATTCAAATTCATTTCAGAAAAAGTGTCATCAATATAGAAATAAAAACATTAAGTCTTCCACATCTCTCGTTCAAGATAATTTTTTGTTTGTGCTGAGGCCGAGCGTTCATTTCATTTTTATAAGCTTCCTAAATCTAATCTAGTGAGAGTCCTCCCCCTATCCTCGCCATCATTTCCCAGCCATACAGTCTCTATGGAAACCACTAAGCTAAATGATGTGAGGACCCAAGCGGAAGGACGGCGTATAGCAGGCAAGTGATGGTGTGTGCCCCTGACGTCACCATCCCAGCCCATCAATAGGACACTCATGTCAACTCCCATCCAGGATGCTTCTACATTGCTTCTTTATTACAGCATGCTGCCAGTGAGATGCACTGCAGCCTTTTAAGCCCATCTGTTTCCCGTACCCCACTCATCCCTCTCGCCTCTGGAAGATGCTGTTTGTGATTTCGCAGCCCCGTATAGCTTTCCGTTCACCATTTGATGATCACAGGCCTGGCTGAGGTTCCCCTGACCTCAGAAGGTGGACAGTCGATTCCTCGATGCAGTAAGGAGCACTGACTATGCAGAAATTCATAGAGGAGGATTATTATCAGCTGGACTGGTGGTACGAGGATTGTGCTGATGGTAATGAGGCTTTTCTGCTGCCGATGGGGGAGTGATAATACATGCATTGTAGGAATTGGGAAAGGATCGTGTACATAAGGAGCATGTGGATCGCAGCAGCCAGCCTCCGTGGAGTCGAATGCTCTTCTGGCAGTGAAGGGGTGAAAGATTTGCTCTCCACGTGGTGACTAGAGAATCTGGTTAGAACCTATGAGGCCATTTGTAAGAGATGTGAAGCAGGATTGGGGTCGACGCCATAATGTGTATATCCATTTAATGCTTTTATTGTAAGACTTGTATGAATGTACTTGTAAATTGTAATAGATAATAGTCGCCCTCATGCTGCCAGCTTTGCATTTTCTTCCCTGATGCAATATCTTTGCGGAAATGGACTAATATGGAATATCTAGGAGGAGGCTTTTTTATCATGTAGTATAACGTGGTTGATTTTGTTGATTCGGGTTGTGCCGTATGTTATTTACTATGAAACTGAGTGTTGTGACGGCAGATTATTAGTATGCACGGTGCTGCATCGCTCTCCGTGAACTCAGATTGAATGAGTGGGTACAGACAATGCCAGCGAGTCCTGTGCCATGTTCCTGCTGTTTAAACACAACCACATTTTCTCAGTCTTGTGGTTTCTAAGGAGCTGGAATCTGCAATAAGTCTGATAATGTGTTATTCTACTTTATATGATGCTGTTATAACAATTCCTTTTTCCGTATTATTCGCATTACGCCCTCTTCCATAAAGATTGTCTTTTATATTGGGAAGCATTGACCATACAAGTAACATATCTCCATTTGGTTTTCACAGTTGTCATGCCCTGAATCAGGACTTGCTTCGATTGAATCATACCCTGCTGACACACAACATCATTTTCTTATTATGCAGCTTTAAAGGGGTTTTTCGGGGTTTTAATACTGATGACCTATCCTCAGGATAGGTCATCAATATCAGATGGGCAGAGGTCTGACACCCAGCACCCCCGCCGATCAGCTGGTTGAAGGGAAGGCCGTGCCCCATGCAAGCGCTGTCCTCCCTTCATTGATTACCTGCTCACCATCAAAATCGTCGCAGTGAGTCGGTGTAATTACAAGACGTCCCATTCACTTCTATGGGATGGCTCGTTCCTATACAAGTGTATACTACAGAGCCGTCCCATAGAAGTAAATGGGACGGCTTGTAATCAATGTTGACAGCGAGCAGGTAAATAATGGAGGGCCAATCGGATATTTATTAGTTATTGAAAAAAATAAACTTTTATAATATGCTAACTGGCCTCTAGGAGCAGGGGGCCTGCTCCTAGAGGCTCCGTTCTCCCACCTCTGGCCACGCCCTGCTTCACTAGATTGACTGGGCCAGGCAGCGTTCACCTCCTCCTGCCGGCCCTGTGCGCTGGGGAGATCTCGCGCCGTTCAGTATTCGGCGCAGGTGCAGTGAGGAAGCCTGCGCCGTATACTGAACGGGACGGCGCAGGCGCGAGATTTGCGGACAGGGCCGGAGGTAGGACACCAACGCTGCCTGGCCCTGTCAATATAGTGAAGCAGGGCGTTGCCAGAGGTGGGAGAACGGTGCCTCCTAGAGGCTAATTAGCATATTATAAAAGTTCATTTTTCTTAATACCCATTTTTCAGGTGACAGGAACCCTTTAAAATCCTGGAAAAACCCTTTAAGCAAGCTCCACAGCCATTTTTTACAATTGTATTGTGTATTAAAAGTTGATAAAGTGTGGTATCATCAATTTAAAGGGTGTGTCCCATGAAAAATATTCTACAGTGTTCAAACCAGCACCTGGATCCTTTTGTAATTGAATGTAATTAAATTACGTATTATCGCTACTGAGTTATTCAATGAAATCTATCTGTATAGCGCCACCTGCTGTTTGCTCTTTTTCTCACTTCTCTGTCCTGCTCACTGAGATGGAAGCACATGCTTAGCTCCATCCTTCAACTACTACCAGCTGCAGCAGACTGAACACTCCCTCTGAGAAAGGACACACCCCCTAAGCTGCTAGCTTAAAATAAATCTAGCAGAACAGTTGGAGCAATGAATGGGAGGATCTCTGAATCCATGTGAGGTACAGGGCTAGTTCTAGCTTTGTTTGAGGTTGTCATTTTCTAAATGATGTATGATTTTAATTTAATTTTTACATTATTCATGGGATAACCCCTGTAACATTGCAAGTTTCTATTATCTAAGCATAAGGCCTTATGTAATATGGCAGGGATCAGAAACTTTCGGCACTCCAGCTGCTGTGAAACTCCTATCATGTTCTTTTAACTCCCATAGAAGTGAAAGTAGGATTCTGGGAGTTGTAGTTTCAGAACAGCTGGAGTGCCGGAGGTTGCTGATCTCTGTAAGGGTCCATTCACATGTCCGTATGTGTTTTGCGGTCCGCAAAATGCGGACACCGGCAATGTGCGTTCTGCATTTCGCGAACCGCACATCGCCGGAACTATAATAGAAAATGCCTTTTGGCGGACAAGAATAAGGCATGTTGTATTTTTTTCGGGAACGAAATTGCAGATACGGAAATGCGGATACGGATAGCACATAGTGTGCTGTCCGCATCCGTTCCGGCCCCATTGAAAATGAATGGGTCCGCACCGTTTTCGCAAAATTGCTGAACGGATCCGGACCATTCATACGGATGTGTGAATGGACCCTAATATGGGAATAATGTTTTCCTGTGGCAATGTTGTTATCCCTGTGTGAAGCTGTATGTTACATGGATCCATGTAAAACCTCTACACGTGGGACATCTTTCTGTCCTTGACCATTGGCGGGGAAAATTGGCTTTGAAGCAGGAGATATTTCGCAACTCCCATGGTTCCTCATGTAGATGTGGTCTAGATCTTGTGCTGCCGTAAATTCCTTAGGTCCCACAGTGTCCCTAATAACGCCCCAATGAAAAGGCTAGCCAAGTACAAGCCATTGTGCCACCCCTAATAACGGCCACTGTGTCCACCTTTTATCCTCCTGCTCTTAGGACCCTACAAGAGCTCTCCTACACACTTGTAACTTCTTGTCAAGGTAGAATAACAGAGCGTCGCTGCCGGGACAGCAATTTCCGAAGACAAGAGATCAGTCCCGCAGGGTGAGAAGTGGGTGCTTCACAGTTTAAGAAGCGCTGTCTTGGCACATGGGAAGGTGAAGTAGCTCTTGTGAGCTCCTTATGAGCATTGAATTCTGTGCCCAGCCATTTTCTCCTGACCATGCTGCAAAGACAGATAGTAGATGGGAGCAGTAGGATGCCTCAGCATGCTGATACCGAAGGCGAGCAGTTGGATCTGGAATGGTGGCTTTTGGTTGATGGCATCATTGTGTTTCTCCTCAGAGGTTCACCTGCAGTGTAATTACGACTGTTCTTCCCATTCAAGTCAATGGGAGAGGTAAACCTTGAAGAGAAGGCAGCTATCCAACTAGCGCTGCATCCCCTTCAAACAGCTGATATGGGGGGTGCCAAGAGTCAGACCTCCACCAGTCTGAAATTGAAGACCTATCCTAAACTAACCCTCTGTCTAGTTATGTCATTCTTCGTTCTACTCTTAATTTGGTCACAAATAAATATCTATGCAGCGCCGGATTGTGTAACTATGGAAACACGGAAGACGTTCAGACTGTGATGTTGAAATAATGCATGCGTTGTAGGGTTTTTCAGGAAGCATAGACATAAAGGAAGGTAAGACGGCCAATCATAGGCTGTCCGGGTATTAAAGGGGCAGTCTCACACCCTACCAAATTAAAGGGCTCCCTGGGAGTGCAGAAAATACCGGAACATGAGTCAGTCAGACCCTTATCTTGGCACCGAGGTTCTCAGGATGTGGGGCTGGGTGCTAGAGATTTGTGGCCTACGCTATAGGGATATTCTGACGTACGGTACTACGTATTAGTTTGAAACGCCTTTCTTCCATTCTCTCTTCACCAGTCCTCTCATTTACTGTGTCCTCTTATAGGGTATGGCCACATGAGGTGTAAATGCTGCAGATTCTCTGCAGTGATGATAGGTGCGGAAACTTTGCAGCATTTACAGTAGAAGCCAAGTGGATGAGATTTCCAAAAAGCTGATCCGTACACTGCGGAGAAAACCTGCATAAACTGACCAGCTGAATGCCATGCAAGGGTTCGGAGCAGACGACCTCCGCAGTCTCAGCAGTAACCCAGCCCATTTTGGCCCCTTGTGTTTACAAATTATAGTTAAAGGCTTCTCATAGCGGATGTAGAGCTCAGTTCCGGCTGCAAGCAGGCTCAGACTGGCCAACAGGGGGACAGGTGGATCCCCCGGTGGGCCCCGAGTCTCCCTCCCCCTGCACAAGTGGCACATAACACAGTAGACTTACTGCACTGCATACATATATTCAGTGTACAGCACCTCAGCCAGCCTATGTTCATATAAAAAACCTGATTGATTATTAAAGAAACTCCCCAGTTTATGTAGAGAGGAAAGCTGCCAGTAACCTCTTTTCCCCCAGGACCTACCTTCTCAAAGTTGCTGCAGGGACCCCCATATTCTGGTAGCATCTTGCTGCTGTGTGAGCAGGTAATATTTAAATGTATCCGTACAGTGGGCCTTGAAAATACATTTTACTGGTGGGTAGTGTTGAGCGAACTTGTATTTTAAGTTCGGCATCCAAAGTTCTGGTTTGGGTTATCGAAGAATCCCATTATGGATTCCACTACCACGGACCTTAATGGAATTTTGAATCCATAAGGGGATTCTTCCTTGAACCCGAACCTTGGACAACACTAAGGACCTGGGGTGATGTCACCGTCATGTGATCAGTTCAGGGGGCGTGGCTCAGTACTGGATTGGATAAGAGGTGGTAAAGGGCCTGGTATATTGATCATGTGACATGAGGGGCGGAGCTTCTGTGCTCTGTGTGGAAGAGAAGAAGGAAGTAGAGCAGTGAAAGATGGTTGCGCGAACTTGTTTTTTTAAGTTTAGAGTTCGGGTTCATTAAAGAATCCTCTTATAGATTCCAAATTCCGTTATGGTCCGTGGTAGCGAAATCTATAATGGGATTCTTCAATAACCCGAACCCGAACTTTGGACGCCGAACTTAAAATACAAGTTCGCTCTATTGATTGACCCATAAAATACAAGTTCGCTCAACCCTACTGGTGGGCCCTAGGCACCCTAGTCCTCCGCTGAGATTGGAGTCAATGCTTACATTCCCCATGAAAGATCAGTTCTGCAGCTCTGCGTTGTATTGTTCCTCTGTTATTCCTCCTATTTTTGAATACTCTGTCAACACATTTATTTTATAAGTGGGCATTCCCATTTACCTTGTCAAAGGGAAGTGTCTGTACATTGTGTGGCACTGTCTGCACTGGTTGGACAATATCAGACTATGTAGATTCACACCCCAAACTGGTAACACTCATTTGTCAAGTTATTCATAAAATTCTAGGAGGAAAAACAGATGAACAGCATAATGCAGGATACCTCACATGGACCCAGAGATCTTCCCATTCATTGCTCTGCTAGATTTATATCAAGCTGACAGCTGAAGGGGAGTGTCTTTTCTGCTGCAGATAAGGGGGCGTGTCCATGTGCTCCCTATCACAGCTCAGGAGGCGTGTCTATGCTCTCCCTATCACAGCTCAGGAGGCGTGTCCATGTGCTCCCTATCACAGCTCAGGAGGCGTGTCCCTGCTCTCCCTATCACAGCTCAGGAGGTGTGTCTCAACTCTACCTATCACAGGTCAGGAGGCGTGTCTCAGCTCTCCCTATCACAGCTCAGGAGGTGTGTCTCAACTCTACCTATCACAGGTCAGGAGGCAGTTAAAGGATGAAACTGAGCATGTGCGGCCATCTCAGTGAGCAGGACAAAGATATAAGCAAAAGAACAAACAGGTGGCGCTATACAGATACATTTTATTGGATAACTCAGTGGCTATGCTAGATTTTTAATTACATGCAATTACAAAAGTATTCAAACCCAGGTGCTGGTTTGAAAACTGTAGAATATATTTTTTTGGGACAACTCTTTTAGGAAATTCCAGTCTTAATTAATTTACACCATTGATTGCCGGCTCCCCAGAGCATTATCCTTTTTTATAGAATGTTGTACAATTTTTTATGTTTATTATTGGTATCTTTTGTTTCATATTCCTTAATCCAGGTTGTCACGTCCATAACTATGGTTACAAGGGGGAATCTCCAGGTCAGATAATCTGTGAATCACCATTCTGCACTGAAGCTACACCTAGACTTTTTGCAGATTGATTTTTAAAGAGGACCGGTCGCCTCTTCTGACATGTCTTCTTACTAATTCTGGAGCATCTGTTCTTATGTTTTACCATTTCTTTATTATTCCTGCCAGAAGTTTATGATTGTATTGCCAACAGTATGCAATAGGTCCAACTGGGTGTTAAGAGTTGTGGGTGTATCCCTGCTCAAGCTGACACTATCCAATCAGCGCAGTGACCCACCCCAACTGGTAACACCCAGTGGGACCTCTTGCATCCTTTTGGCAATTCATTCATAAACAGTGGCACAACATAGTCATAGGGGGTCATTTATTAAGACCTACGTTTTAGACGCCGGTCTTAATAACCCCTATAGCTGGTGGTGGATCCGCCGAAGTTATGAAGAGGCGCCGGCCTCTACATAAGTTCAGCTTGTCCAGTGCCGGTTCTAAATGTAAGACCGCTTGACCATTTTCTACGCCGGTACCACATCCTGAAGTAGACTATTCCACAGATTCACAATTCTCACAGTAAAGAAGCCTTGATGCCTCTGAACCTTTTCTTCTCCAGTTGGAGGCAGTGCCCCCTTGTCTTTTGAGGGGATTTTCCATTGAACAGCTTTTCCCCATATTTTTTGTTCGGCCCATTTATATATTTGTATAGGTTAATCATGCCTCTTTCACATGAACGATATGGATTGTGTCAGGATCCTGATGGTTTTGCACGTAAGTTCAATCAGTTTTGTTTGCGATTCACTACACACTGGACACATTGCATCTGGTCGTAAAAATTGCTGGTGTGAAAGAGGCCTTCAACGTCTCTGCTAAAGCCTAAATAAATGTAATTATTTTAATCTTTCCTCGTAACTAAGACTTGTATGAGTTTAGTCGCTCTCCTTTGTACTTTGTCCAACTCCAGGACATCCTTTCTATGGACTGGTGCTCAGAACTGAACTGCATATGGCCTCATGCACACGACCATTGTTTTGGTCCACATCCGAGCCGCATTTTTTGCGGCTCAGAGGCGGACCCATTCACTTCAATGGGGCCAGCAAAAGATGGAGACAGTACACGGAGTTGCTCTGTTCCGTGGCCCCGGAGATGCATTTATCCACATTGAACTTCATTTGCCAAGTTGATGCCCAATCAAAGCTTGTATTTTCTGGACATCTTCCATAGACTGTACAGTACTACATAGCTTGGTGCTATTAATCCCATCCTTGATATCATTAATTAATAAATTATTAAATACCGTATATACTCGAGTATAAGCCGAGTTTTTCAGCACAAAATTTGTGCCGAAAAACACAAACTCGGCTTATACTCGAGTCATATACTCAAGACGGAGTGGGAGAAGGAGCGGGAGGAGGAGCTGGGGGCGGGCATTTGCGGCGGGCGAGCGCAGCGTGACTGACTAATGTCACGTGCCTGCCCGGCCTGCTTGCCCGCCCGGTCTGCCTGGAGTATTCAGTGCGGCATGTGAGGAGGTAAGGTATTTGAGGAGGGGGCAAGAGTAATTGAATTTTAAAACTTTACAGGAGCGGCAATGGAGGGGGGGCTGTGGATGGCACTGTTATGGGATGAGGGGGCTGTGGATGGCACTGTTATGGAATGAGGGGGCTGTGGATGGCACTGTTATGGAATGAGGGGGGCTGTGGATGGCACTGTTATGGGATGGGGGGGCTGTGAATGGCACTGTTATGGGATGGGGGGGCTGTGAATGGCACTGTTATGGGATGGGGGGCTGTGGATGCCATCCACAGATCCCCCATAACAGTGCCATCCACAGATACCCCCCATAACAGTGACATCGATTTCCACCTCGGCTTATACTCGAGTCACTACTTTTCCCAGCTATTTTAGGGTAAAATTAGGGGGGTCGGCTTATACTCGGGTCGGCTTATACTCGAGTATATACGGTAATAGAGGACCCAGCACTGAGCCTTGGGGTACACCACTTTTAACCCGGACCATTCTGAATAAGAATCATTGACCACAACTCTCTGGACACGGTCCTTGAGCCAGTTATCAATCCAATTACAGACTATGCTTTCTAAGCCTATAGACCTTACTTTACCTATGGGGGCTCCATTTTATTAGATACACATTTTTTTACAGATACAATTCATTGTATTATTCTGCGCCTTTTTGAGCAAACGTCAACAAATCCACTCCTGGATTAATGATATATATGTAGTAGGCTACTTTTACACCTCCGGTGTGAAACTCTGGCCTGGTCGTTTTCAGCAGACAAGCGGAGGATCGCCTGGACACAAACCGCAGCATATAGTGGTTTGTGTCCGGCCGTTTCTCCACATGTCTGCTGGAATGCGTCCAGATTTCTGCCGGACCCCATTATACTTAACATGGATCCGGAACAGCCTGCCGGAATTCAAACCGGAGGTGTGAAAGTATATTTGTGTGTGTGTATATATATATATATATATATATATATATATATGTAATTTATTATTATATATAGTATTATTGTCCTGAAAATGGCAGGTGTCCAGTCACCCATCTGCTGTATACAGTGTGGCTCTGCCTGCAGGACTGTGGAATTTCATTGTTTTCCTGTCATTGCAGGGTTAATGATTCATTGACTTGGTAACCTGTTGTCCCACCCTCTGCTAGGTGTAGTATCAGCCGCCACTTCCTTGCTGCAGTTGCTATGAAACTTGCTGGGAATGTACCATTCACACTACAGTAGGGGAGGACAGAATTAGAACAACAGACTTTTTACTGTGTGTTTCTTTTTCTGGACGCTATTGTTTTTTGTGCAGTTTATTTTAAAATGTTGTTCTGTAGCTGAGACGGCTTCTCATCTATACACCTATTAGTAGCCTACCTGTCAGTATTACAGGTGTTCACTGGTTCACTTGGGTGGATCCCAGTCCCTGCTGGTTGCACTTATGTGTCAGCGGTGAGAGTGCTCAGGTTAATGGCATAGTCCTCTGCTTTAAGTATGTGACGGATCAGGGATGCTGCCCCATACACGGGGCGCCCACTGTCCTGTACACATGCCACACATGTGGCCCCTAAGGGGTCACACAACCTGTCCCTTTAACTATTAGGACCCCGGCTACCCGTTATTAGAGGATTGTACTCCAACCCTTGGATATAACTACTTCTAATGATGTCCTTTATTGAGCCACTGATTGATGAAGAAAGCTATGAGTGCGACTGTGAAAATGACCAGGAGACACCATATGACGATTCTACAGATCAGCTGGAGTGTATGGAAGAAGGTAAATGGGTCTGGTATTGTAGGATGTCAGGAATGTAATGTTACTGTACTGTATTGTAGAGAGTTACTATTGTTGTCAGTGTATTGTAGAAAGTCACTCTTGTAGTAGATCAAATTTAGTCGTTTTCTGAATTTTTCTTTATTATTTAAAAAAAAAATTGTGGTTTCTAGGAACATTAAATTGAGCAGTTGACTGTCACAAGTAAAGGCCTATATAATAGTTCATGAATCCTCTGTTCACACTTTGCTTACAGTACTGTCGCCTGCTGCAGGAAAAAGCCATAGCCAATAGACGCCAATGATAGTCGATAGTCACACACCAAATTTCTGCAACTGTCCTATTGGGCTTGGAGAAATCTATGCACATGAAATTTTGCAACAAATCTGGCATCTGTTTACATGGCCTTAGGATGGCTGCAAACGGTACAGATTACACCCGTTTTTTTCCACGTGAAAAACCGTAGCGTAATACAGTACCGGCAGAGTATCTGAGATGTGCACACTGCTTTTTTTTTTTTTTATTAGGGCCAGAAATTGACCTGCTCTGCGGATTTTGAAATCTGCAACATGTCCATTGTTGCATTTTTCGTGTGCAGATTTCACCCTTTTCAATGGAAGGGTGAGATCTGCGGTGAATCCGCATGGAATTCGCCTCCACATGGGGTAATCTGGGTAACTCTAACTGAACTAGCGAACATAGTCGGTCAGACAATCCAAGGATCTCCTGACAACAGATAGACACACACTTTATACCACCTATTTCAAAGCAACATGTCCCAGAACAGAAAAAAACTGACCTTCTCGGGACCAACAGACCAGAAAGCTCGGACCATCAGTCCGAATCTGTCACCTGAACATAGAAAGCTTAAGCTATCCAAAAAGCCAATACCTATCAGAATTCCTAAACACCGAAAACATCGATCTGATTGCCATACAGGAAACAGATCGCGACACAGAGAAGCAACTGCAAAAACGAGGGCGAATACCGGGTTATGATCTACTAGGAGCAACATACCATCGGGCGTACGGTGCAGCAACATATGTCAGACACAATATTGAAAACGCACTTCTTGTATCCAGTACTACAAACGAAGATAGGAAACATCACTGTAACGAATATCTACAAACCACCAGTAATGCCCTGGCCACCCCAAGTTATCCATACTCATCCCCACCCTGCCATAAATGTGGGAGATTTTAACAGCCATCACGAACAATGGAAGTACAGAGACTGTGATGCAAATGGAGAAGCGCTCGTGAAAAGGGCAGAAGACGAACAACTCGCCCTCATGTTTGACGCCAAAGGCCGACATATATTTAAATCAGCAGCCCTATCTGTGCTTCACCTCATCTGACCAAAGAGGGCAACCTCGATCTATGCTTCGTCTCGTCTGACAAGAGGGCATCCCCTGGCAATTTCCAGAAAGGTTCTCCCCGATTTTCCCACACAGCCAACACCGCCCAGTCATAATTGGTGTGGGAATCCAAATCCCCCTAATCAGCTGTATCCCTCGACCAAGATGGATTTTCAAAAAAGGCTAAATGGCATGAATTCGCTACACTGGAGAAATGCCTAGGATGGATACCCCCCAAAAGCGGGAATTACAACGTTTTTTGCTGCAGATTTGATGTGGATTTCTGCTGTTCTCACCCTCCCTGAAATCCGCACAAGAAAAAAAAAAACACAACAATTGACGTGCTGCGGATTTCAAAGTCTACGCGGCCGGTCAATGTCCTCCCCTAAGGAAAAAAAGCTAAGTGTACGTGAGATTTGTCTAATCACATACACCTGGCTGGTACTCATGGCGCCTTTTAGGTTATCTACCCACAGATTTTCTTTAGAAGATCTGGGCATACTTTACACCAAATTGTGCAGATTATACTGCCGAAGATTTGAGGATTTGCCGCAGATTTTAGTTCCCTGTATGGCAACGGGTGAAATCCGCGACAGATACTGCAGCGCGTTTCAAGTTATGTGCAGGTTACTGTGTAAACTCTTTCCTCAGCAGGTAGATAAGATTTTAATAAAAATATTTCATTCACATCACTGTTACTGCACAGTACTGCAGATTTACCCCACCTGGGAACATGCCTGAAATCAAGTAATCACTTCCCACCTATATAACTATATGACGGCGATCTCATGTAGCTGAATTTAGTAGGTCGGTTTTATAAAAACTCTAAAACACTTGCCACCTATTGATATGGAACGCCCTGTTGGATCCCATAATCATACAGCTTTTTATCCCGCTGTCGCCCACATATTGTTGTAGCTGCAGTGTATATTTTCTGTTAGGGAATCTTGGATCACATTAGGTTTTCCACTCGCCCCACGACCTTTGTTTAGTCACGTCGGCATGTTATTGTATGTGGAACTTGTTTCTCTCCAGTATGTGACATTGTTTTTGTAGAAAGATTACATTTTTCCTGCCCGACCGCACTTATACTTGCCCTGCCATGTGTATGCTATATGGTGGGGGTAGGCTTACTGAGGTTATCCCTCTTTTTTTATTAATTAGCTAGAAAATTCTTTAAACCTGGGGTCATTATTCAAAAAGATTGTTTTAGCCTAAAGAATTGAAGATCTGTATCCAAAGAGCATTTGTAAAATGATAATCTATAAAAAAGAAAAAACACACACTAGGAAATACCAGTTATCCTTTTGTGTGAAGTTTTCACTGTTTTATTACTCAGTTTGAGGCTTCTTATAAATTTGATAGAGGTATTCTCCCAATGAAACAGTGCTGATGGTGGCAACATACAGTGGTAGGCAGGGTGTCTACGGCGCCATAGTATGAAACTGTAGAGAATCGAAGGTTTCGAAAGTGTGTGCACCAAAAATCGGTCTGAAATGTGTCATTTGGGGCATCTAGGGTTTCTAGAGTTTTTTCTTTTTTTTTTTTCTGACTTGCTTCACAAGGGCAAAGGGCCTAGTATCCACCATTTTGCACCAAACTTGAGCCACAATTCTGGCATAAAAATCTGTCTAAAAGTAAGGCAAACAATACTTGGCGTAAAGTCAGAGAAAGTGGTACATCCCTGCACCACATTCATCATCCAGCCTGAGCCAAAGTGATAAGTCTGGTGCAGGTCTAGACAGACGGTCTATACTACTTTATCTGTAGGATTAGTAAATCTGGGCGTCTGTGTTTCACTGTACAAGCTCCATGTACATGGCTTTGTCACGTGCATACGATGCTTTATGGTGCCCTTACATGCAAGATGAATGCCGGCCAAACCCACCAACTTCGGAGGACCTGTTTGACCTTCTAATGTGTTGTGTTTGGGAGTGTCATGACTCTCCCCTGATGACAGAATTCTGAGGGAAAGAAGGAATAGGCACGTTGAAGGCTATTATAGCTAAATGATAAAGTAGATGGAAGATACACTATATTGGTATTCAGGGTAAATTGCCGTGTTGGCACCATTGGGTGCAGTTTGGGCACTCGGTCTCTAAAAGGTTCATCATCACTGCCCTAAGGTATATGGCCACTTTCAGGTTCAACTTTCCTTGTAGTTCTTTCCATGCAGGAAGATGGTGGACAATGCTATAGATCCTACTGATATGGGAAAGTATGGGACACTTTGATGTCAAGCATGGATATTATCAAGGTTAGGATTTTAAAGGGACACTTCCTACCGAAAGGGTATTTTTAACTTTGTAATCATTAAAAACAATTTTTATAGAATTTATGGTTGGTTTCAACAGTACACCGCCGCTGATCACCTAGTTGAAGAGAAGGCCGCGCTCCTTGCGAGCGCAGCCTTTCCTTCTTTGTTTACCTGCTCTGAGTGCTGCCGTCTCTTCAACCAGCTGATCAGAGGGGCTCCTGGATGTTGGACCCCCACCAATCTGATATTGATGCCCTATCCTGAGTGAAAAGTAAAAAGTGAGAGACCACTTCTTCGGCGCTGCTGGCATGTAGAGGAGTCTTCAGGATAATTCTATATTCTTTTATTGAGTATCAGTCGACGTGTTTCAAGGGCGGAGCTCCCTCTTCAGGACAATTTACAGAATAAAGTCAAATTCTGTTATTCTGTAAAATGTCCTGATGAAGAGGGCGCTCCGCCCTTGAAACGCGTCCACTGATACTCAATAAAAGAATGTAGAATTATCCTGAAGACTCCTCTACATGCCAGCAAAGCCGAAGAAGTGGTCTCTCACTTTTTACTTTTACTTTTCACTCTGCTAATATTTATCCTGGAGCTCGCGGAATCGAGACAGGAAGAGACCGGGCAGCAGCAAGGCATTCCCCGATGCTGGTGGGGGCCAGATACCAGCGAGGCTCATACTCCTCACAACAATATCCGGTAAGCGCAATACGCGCCATGTACCCATACTGTCACTAAGACTATATCGCACATGAGGCGCTGTGTTTTTTTTTGTCTCTTTTTGGTTTATAAATGAGATAGTAGCGCAGGTCCCAGAGGTGACACCAACACCTGTTGGATATTTATGGCATATCCTATACTTATTCGATAAGTAGGAATACCCCTTTAACACCTCAGCTGTACAGTTTAGGCATTTGCTGATTTTCAGGGTGGTACAGTATATAAAAGTAAATGATCATATATAATTGTTAACCAATTTGTTAACAGCATCCTCTGATACACTGTGTCATATTGCTGGAGGGCAGTAGGTGCAGGAGCTGGCACTTGTTCAGTGTATCTTCTTGGCACACTGATGCGTTTATTTAAATGGCAGTTTCGTGCACTAGATAACCTGCTAATGACTTATCTAGGGTGGAATTTTTGCCTTGCAGGGAACTTGACACGTTCTCTAGACAAGTGCTTCTTCTGAAAATTGTTGGCAGTGCTCTGATGCCGCTGCCCATCGCCACAGTGGGTATTACGTTCATTGGCGCAGTGGCATTCTGTTACCTTCAGTTTCAGTGGTTGTATTTCTGTTCCTCTTCAATCCTTTTTTATTTTTTTTAGTGCTCACTTTAAACATACTAAGCATATGGGACAAAAAAAACGCTTACACGTATTGCGGACTACGTGCAGATTCTTGTGCGGAAAAACCGCAAAGTGGATGATTTCTCAAATCTCATTTACACTTTGCGTTTTTGTTCTGTGCGGAAATTGTCCTGCCGTGCGCATTTTGAAATCCGCAGCATGACAATTCTTTGTGCGATTCTTTTGTGCGGATTTAACCTTTTATTAAATGCAAGGGTGAGATCTGCTGCAAAACCGCATCAGTTGTGCACTGAAAACCACAAGTAACACATTTTAGTGCGGAAATGCATAGAAATCCACACAGAAAGGTGTGCGAATTTTCTGCATGACTGTCCACACCCGTGTGCAGGGTAACTTTAAACTGAGGCTGGTCACATCAGGCATATATATGCCAAAAGTTATTCATCTTTTTCATATTTGATGTATATATCAGAAAATACTCATGTAATACAATACACCTATAACGCCATACACGCATACAGTAGCATACGTTCGCCATTATAAAAACCTGTATACATTTGGGCGCATTCACCAAGGAAGCGTTCACTAAACTTAAAGGAGTATTCCAGCTTTTAGATATTAATGAACTATCTTCCACATTAATATCGGATCGTTGAGGGTCTGACACTCACCACCCCCACCATTACTTTCACACTTGCGGCAAACTTTTCCGGCATTGAGTTCCATCGTCGGGGCTCAATACCGGAAAAGAACTGATCAGTTTTATCCCAATGCATTCTGAAGGGAGAGCAATCCGTTCAGGATGCCATCAGTTCAGTCACTGTCAGTTGTTTTGGACGGAGGAAATACCGCAGCATGATGCGGTTTTATCTCCGTCCGAAATGCCGGAACACATGCCGGATCCGGCATTAATTTCCATAGGAATTTATTAGTGCCGGTGGTGTGCGGTATATAATGTGTAGGAAACCTTACTTGCAACATATAGTAGTTTCAGAAATGCACTCTATAATAAAAACTGTTTGCATATACAGGGTATATCGTGGATTGATATATTCCCCGGTGGATCTCACTGCAAAATCCGAATGTGTTACAGGCAGATTGTGCTGAGGATTCACAGCGGATTTCATCCCTGCCGCACAAAAAGTGGTGAAATCTACAACCTTTGCAGAACAGAATAAGCATGCTGCAGGTTTAAAAGTCCACACCATGCTCCCCTTTCCACATGGGCAATGTCCGCAGCATGTGGCAATTTCTCATTCACTTGGCTTGTACTGCAGATTTTACCTGTGCAAATCCTCCTTAAACACTGCAGCAGCAAGTGGATGAGATTGTAAACTGATGCATGCGGTTGTATTATTGTAACGGAAGCGTTCCTACAGATCCATGACGGATCCGCAAAAAACGCTACTGTGAAAGTAGCCTAACTTGTGTTGCGGTAAGGATTTTAAATCTGCAGAATGTGCATTTATAGTGCAGATTTCGGCCACAGATTTCACACTTTGTAGCGTATGCAAAGAGGTATCTCCCAAGAAAGAGAACCTATTGGAAGTGCCTCCCTTTGAGTCAAAATCCAACTTTCCAACAAGCCTTGGGATTTGACAATTGAATATAGCCAAGTCAGAAATCCATCTGTTTCGGAGTGCTATTTCCTGAAGATTATTATGGGGGCGGCCATCTTGCCTGAGCTGTTTAGAAAGCGTTTAGAGAATTGCTTTACAGCGGCCCCATGGATCATAGACACAATGGTCAGAAGAGGACCTCAGTGACTATAGGAAATTTTTCAGCAGCAGCCTGTATGTTCAAAACCCAGAGCAGAAATGCCCAAGATGAGCTTTCAGCAAATAACGATTTAGCGTTTTCACCATTATTTGAGTGTCAATGAAGCCAAAGCCTTAGAAAATCTTTGAATCCTTTTTACCGAGCAGCACCACATTGCAGTAGAGTATCTGCTGTCTGGCTGAGAGCGGTCACATTCCGCACGTCTTGCTGATGAAACTTTTATCAGTAACTGCAGGTTTGGCTGGGTGATTAGGTATTTATTACTCACTTGTGTATATCGTCTGCACATGCTTCATTCTTAGAGCAGTCATTTGTTTCTATGGTAACATGATTATTATTCCTCGGGATCTCCTTTGTCAAAGCTCCAGTTATAAAGAAATTGTTTCTATGAAAACCAAAAAAAACCTTAAAGGGAGACATATTAAAAGTTTTGATTGGCAGGGGTCTGAGTTCTGAGACCTCCACCGATCGCTGAGAACGAGGAGAGAGAAGCTCTTGTATATCGCGCTCTTTCTCCACGCTGCAGGAGATGGGCTCTAGATCCAATAATTCTGCCATGTATGACCTTGCTTTACCCCACAGCTGTCTAATGGGATGAAAGTAAAGGCCATTTTATCCGTGTTGAGCATACGGCCGAACGCTTGTCCCTGATAACTGCCCCATGTAACCCCCATCACCTTATGAATGAGAAAATGTTTGTTCATTGGGTGATCGCATCTTTTATGCAGTACATCAAATCATCATTTGCTGGCAGCGCATCATCCTATATAGACAGAAATCCACCTCTAGAAAGCAATGAATCTGTATGGGAATGAGCGATCTCCGTGATGACCGTTTGGTCCACATACTGAGGAGATGATTTCTGCATCCAACTGCAGCTATCACCTACATTCATGCAAGGCAACTATTCAGAACGTTTGGTTTGATCCCAACCATTTTTGTTTCAATGCTGCTGCTTTCATTTTTTCCCACCTCCTCCTTGGAGTCAACAACCTCCTTTGGTCTAGACCTGTTCCCCTGAATGTAAAAAATGAAGACTCAACTGTTCGTGGTCCTGCCACTGCTTCGTTCACGGCCGCTTCCAGTCCCTGCAGGACCATAAAACAGCTGGTTCTTTCTGTGATGCAGTGTTCAATCCTCTGTGACTGCTGAGTCCTGCTTCCTAGTACTGCGGGTACTGGGTGTGGCTGGAAACGTAACAGTGATGGGACCACAGCCAGTTGAGTCTTTCTTTTTGTGTTCAGGGGCACAGGTCTTGGTTGCAGGCTTCAAGGCTGGAGACCCCTTTAAAGGGGTTTTCCAAGACTTTTATACTGATGACCTATTCTCTGGATAGGTTATCAGTATCTGATCATTGGGTGTCCAACACCCGGGAACCCCGTCGATCAGCTGTTTGAGAAAGCCTTGCCGTAGTGCCGTGGCCTTCTCTTAGCTTAGCCTAGACCATTGTTTCCCAACCAGTGTGCCTCCAGATGTTGCAAAACTACAACTCCCAGCATGCCTGCACAGCCAAAGGCTGTCCGGGCATGCTGGGAGTTGTAGTTTTGCAACAGCTGGAGGCACACTGGTTGGGAAACACTGGCCTAGACCATATGACGTCTCGGTCATCGGTCACATGGCCTAGGTGCAGCTCAGCCCCATTGAAGTCAATGGGGCTGAGCTGCTATACCAAATGCAGCTGCTATCAAATGGATGGTGCTGTGCTTGGCCAGCTTAGAGAAGGCAGCACCAGTACCTTCTCAAACAGCTGGACCCCCCTCCCCCATCGATTAGATACTGATGACCTACCCAGAGCATAGGTCAACAGTATAAAGTCTCAGAAAACGCCTTTAAGGGGCCTGCAATAAAACGATTCACTTCTTCCAAATGTGATTTCAATGACAGCTATGATAGAGCTTGATGACATTGAACTATGTTGAATATTTCACGTGAACCCTTGATCCCAAACTATGCCCAGATGTTATCATAATGAAACCATATGATCTTTGACTTTTTGAACGTCATTCTTTATCTTTGTCATGCACTGTAATGTTTATTACCCTCCTTGCGGCTTATTTCTTATTTGCTTGTGGTAGGCACCACTTTCTAAGCTCAGAACATTTGTAAAGCGTGGTGTATGAGGCCCTCTGCTTGTTTGCTGTCACATTGAGTATATTAAGTTCTCATAGTAACTGTGTGCCCAAACCCTGGATAAACCACACTGCTGCACCTCCTTGGCTTCATTTTTGAACCCACTATTGCAGGCGGATTGGCCATAGACCCTACAGGGAAATTTCCTAGTGGGCCGGTGCACCAGGGGGCCACCCAAGTCCTCCTCTCTGCTACTGACCGGGTACCCAATTAACACTGTGAGAATCAGGTACTCATGTATCCGGCCAGCGACTGCACATTCCCTCCTGAATTCAACTGCAGCGGCCCACATCTTACCTACAGTTGTGTTCAAAATTATTCAACCCCCAATGCTGTAAAGGCTTTTAGGGAATTTAGCGTACATTTGTAATTGTGTTCAGAATGAAATCTTACAAGGACTTTTTAAAGAATCAAATGCAACTAAAATGACATCAGTTGTTTTTGTAATACAGTATTAAATGTTTTTTTTGTGATTTCTTCATTGACACAATTATTCAACCCCTTAAAGACTACCACTCTTAAGAACAGAGGTTCATTCAAGTGTTTTCGATCAGGTATTGAAAACACCTGTGGATGTCATGGAGCAGCAATCAAGCATAATAAGCACCAATTAGGCAGATGTAAAATGACTGTGATACTCAGCTCCTTCTAGACATTTACTGGTGTGTTTACAAACATGGTGAAGTCAAGAGACCGGTCCAGGAAGACAAGAGAAGAGGTGATTTCTCTTCACAGGAAGGGCAATGGCTATAAGAAGATTGCAAAGATGTTAAACATACCAAGAGACACCATAGGAAGCATCATTCGCAAATTCAAGGCAAAGGGCACTGTTGAAACGCTACCTGGTCGTGGCAGAAAGAAGATGCTGACTTCGACTGCTGTGCGCTACCTGAAGCGCAAAGTGGAGAAAAGTCCCCGTGTGACTGCTGAGGAACTGAAAAAAGATTTGTCAGATGCGGGTACTGAAGTTTCAGCTCAGACAATAAGGCGCACACTGCATAATGAAGGCCTCCATGCCAGAACTCCCAGGCGCACCCCCTTGCTGTCTCCAAACAATAAGAAGAGTCGACTGCAGTATGCCAAAAGTCATGTGGACAAACCACAAAGGTTTTGGGATAGTGTTCTGTGGACTGATTAGAACTGTTTGGGCCCATGGATCAACGCTATGTTTGGAGGAGGAAGAACAAGGCCTTGCCTACTGTGAAGCATGGCGGGGGTCAATCATGCTTTGGGGCTGTTTTGCTTCTACAGGTAGAGGGAAGCTTCAGCGTGTGCAAGGTACCATGAATTCTCTTCAGTACCAGGAGATATTGGATGAAAATGTGATGCAGTCCGTCACAAACCTGAGGCTTGGGAGATGTTGGACCTTTCAACAGGACAATGATCCCAAGCATACCTCCAAGTCCACTAGAGCATGGTTGCAGATTAAAGGCTGGAACATTTTGAAGTGGCCATCGCAGTCACCAAACTTAAATCCGATTGAGAACCTCTGGTGGGACTTAAAGAAAGCAGTTGCAGCACGCAAGCCTAATGCCCATGAAGAATGGGCGAAGATACCCGTAGATCGCTGCAAGACACTTGTGTCAAGCTATGCTTCACGTTTAAAAGCTGTTATAACTGGAAAAGGATGTTGTACTAAGTACTAAGATTGAATGTCACTTGGGGGTTGAATAAAACTGATAGTGATGTGAGCACAGAAAAGACATTTGTGGTTATTTCATTATAAATGTTATGTTATATTTGTCTGACTTACAAGTGCCTCTTTGATTTAATTGTAAACAAGATGACTGAAATGATCAAAATCAATGTCAAACTGGCCAAAACACTCAATTTCAGTAGGGGTTGAATAATTTTGAACACAACTGTAAGTCCTGATACATACAATGTGGATGAGATTTGGATGAGAAAATAATTTTCCACATAAACTGACCTGCAGTGCGGATTTTAAGTCCACACCATGACCATTCATGTAGCAGACGACCACAGATTTTACTCTTTGCAATGCAGAGGGGGATATCCGCAGCAAATCCACATGTAACATGAAAACACAGAAAAATCCGGGGCAGAAATTTCACAATAGAGATTCCACTGCATGCAGCCACAACTTTCCTTTCATGCAGATTACCTAGCAAAAAGACATTTCATAACACCAGGTTGGATCATGCACGATAATTCAGGTGCAGCATAGCAAAGCATCTCTAGGTCAGTTTAAAGGGAATCTGTCAGCCCCGAAATAGCACAAGTAGTGTAAGTAGTGCTGAGCCTGATTATGTCATTTTTATCTGTATACTCGCCAGGGCTGTGGAGTCGGAGTCGGAGTCGAGGAGTCGGAGTCGGAGGCAATTTTGGGTACCTGGAGTCGGAGTCGGCAAAAAATGGACCGACTCCGACTCCGACTCCTACTAGATTTAAATTGGAATAAAAAAAAATTGGAATAAAAAAAAAGCAAGTTTAAATCTCCCAATTCAGATAAAGTTATAATTAATTACTTCTCTACTGTAAGAATAAAGGCCAATGCATGCAGTGCGTCACGTTACCGCTAAACAAAGACGTTAAGTGACCGTGAAGAAGCATGCTTTTCATATGCTTTACTATGCAGTTAAAGGGACACTGACAGGCTGATTTACCGGCTAAAGATATATCTGCTGGTATTCATCAGAGGATTAGGAATACAACTAGACGACTATTACCCCCAGTTGAGGTTTACTTGTGTTTAAAAACGTTTTAATCAATATGCAAATTCTCTACCTTTGTGCCCAAGGGGGCAGGTGCACATGTAGAGTACTGGCAGCACTAGACAGGACTAGGTAGCGAGGAGGAAGAGAGAAAGCTGGC
The DNA here is from genome assembly GCA_033119425.1 of Bufotes viridis. Classification (NCBI taxonomy): domain Eukaryota; kingdom Metazoa; phylum Chordata; class Amphibia; order Anura; family Bufonidae; genus Bufotes; species Bufotes viridis. The sequence continues at coordinate 149,026,113 of CM065593.1, read as the reverse complement.
ACAGCCTCAGCATAGCCAGACGAGGCTGCTGCCAGCACTCTACACGTGCGCCTGCGCAGGAATTCAGCGTTCGGCTAGCCTGAAAAAAAAGGCCAGAGCAGTGAATAATAACGAGCGGAACAGCGCTGGAAGCTGTACTTCGGGCGCGGCTGGGCACAAAGCCGCAGGAGACGCTGCCCCATTGGGCACAAAGATAGTGAATTTGAATTTTTTAAACACAAGTACAGCTTAACTGGGGGTAACATTTAGTATAGTTTTATTCCTAATTCTCTGATGAATACCAGTATATATATATCTTTAGCTGGAAAATCAGCCTGTCAGTGTCCCTTTAAGGAGCGGCAATACTCATTACCCATTGTTATCCTAGCCTCTCACTGATAACTGATTAAGGACTGGAGACACTTGTATAAGTAAAGGGAATGGATAGTCAATAGTTCAAGACTGAAGCTGTAAACCATTTGAAAAACTGCTATCATTCAGCTAAGGCTATAAAACATATAAACTCAGATTGTTAGCTTAAATTTTAAACATGACTATGGGATTCTACTAGAAAAATCATGTTTTAAAATAAATGCCCCTTCCCCTGCCCCTTCCTGGATCCTCCCACTGCTCTATCTTCAGCAGAAGATCAGCACACAAAGGAGAAGGCAGCAGCTTCTGCTCAACTACCTCTCTGTGTTAGAGGAGATTAGAAGAACTTGGTGGAACAGCTTCGTATTTGCATATTAAATACAGAGGAGTCGGAGTCGAGGAGTCGGAGTCAGAGTCGGAGTCGGAAGTTTCAAAATCTGAGGAGTCGGAGTCGGAGTCGGACAATTTATCTACCGACTCCACAGCCCTGATACTCGCTTGTATTCTTACACTGTGTTCCCTTAAACAGCAGTAAAATGCAATGAGAGGACTCCTCTTTGAGTCCTCTCCATTATGTGAGTGAGCACTGGAGTCCTCTCAATGCATTTTACTGCTGGTTTTTGGAAGGGCAGTGTCGGAATGAGTATACAGATAAAAACTACATAAGGGGCAGCAAAATGCATTCTGGTTCTTTAATATACCTTCTGAACTATATTCTGGGCTTCATTCACTATGAGGATTGTTCTGCATTTCTTTCCTACTTTAAGGCTTGTTTTATATTTACTTTTGCCGATCCGACAGGCTGTCCCAGCCGGTAGCAGCCTGCCAGATCCGGCATTGCCGGACGCTACCAGAATTCCATCCGGCTCCTTTAACCCCTTAGTGACCACCCATACGCCTTTTTACGGCGGTCAATAAGGGCCTTTAGGCTGAGCTGGCCTCTTTTCATGAGTCGCCTGTGCAGCAGAGAATGGGGGCTTGATTCTCACATGAGATCTGCGCTACTGCTCTAACAGCCCGAGTCGGCAGGAGGGCCGATCCAGGCTGTTTAACCCCTTACGTGCCACAGACAATGGCACCTACCACATGTAAACGGTGACAAAGGGAGTGGACCCGCAAATGCAATCTTGTGTATAGGCTGGCTGAGACCTGGTGTAGGCCCCAAGCCTGCCTTAATTACTGAAATTAGGAAAAAAAAGCTCTAAAGTGGCCCATTTTGAGCCTTAGCAACGCTCCTCTGTCTTCTGTTTACATAACTGTGGAGACTTGCTAACACTGACCGTATTATGTAAACAGAAGACAGAGGAGCGTTGCTAAGGCTCAAAATGGGCCACTTTAGAGCTATTTTTCTAGCAGAAATGTAGAATTTCAGTAATTAAAGTATATTACAAAAATGGTCAGGTTTACTGCCCTACACATTACACAAATAAAAATAAAATGTCAGTTAAAGTAAGTTTTTCGGAGGCGACTAAGAATAAACAAACAATTCTGGCATTTTTTTGTTTTGTTTTTCTACAGATAATTCACATCATATTTGTGTAGTGAGGGTCGTTAAGGTCATTAAGGCAATACCAACTGTGGGGGAGATTTTATTTTTGCAATTTTTTTTCCATTGAATGGTAAAAAGCGTATTTTTTATTGGAATTTTTAAAAACTTTATACAATACAGTTTAATACAAGAGGACTATAGCAGGCAATCTTTTATTGATCTGAAATACAATGCACTATCCCTATATACTATACAGTACATACTGACTATACTGCTATACTGACACTGACCAGGGAGGCACAGCCTGCTGGGGAACCTGTCATCTGGATTTTGGGTATAGAGATTAGGACATGGGCTGCTAGTTCGCCGCTAGCACGTCCGCAATATCCAGTCCCCATAGCTCTCTGTTCTTTTATTGTGTAAAAAAAACGATTTTAAAGATATGCAAATTAACCTTAGATGAGTCCTGCTTGAGAGATGAGTCAAGCGAAGGAGCCGAGCAGGACTCATCTAAGGATTTGCATATCTTTAAAATCGTTTTTTTTACACAATAAAAGCACAGAGAGCTATGGGGACTGGATATTGCGGACGTGCTAGCGGCGAACTAGCAACCCATGTCCTAATCTCAAAATCCAGGTGACAGGTTCCCTTTAAAGTATATTACATAAATGGTCAGTATCACTGCCCCTACACATTACACAAATAAAAATAAAATAGCAGTTATACTTGAATAACAAATGATCAAAAAGTGTTATTTACCCCAAAATGATACCAAAAAAAACTACAGATCGCCCTGCAAAGAAAATTACTTTGTGTCGCTATATACTGCCACCTTTTTTTTATTTAGTTTTATTATGTAGTAAAGATTAAGAAAAACTACATATAAATAAACTGTGCCATTAAAAATACAACTTGTCCCTCTAAAAACAAGCTATCAAACAGGTATGTGAACGGAAAACTAAAAAAGTTATGGTTTTTAGGAGGTGGGAACTAAAATGAAAAAATGACAATATGTTGATGGTAATATTGTATTAGTATATTCGTTACCATGTTCTTGGTAATGTACTGTAAAATATTTTAATATTTTGTTTGTGCTGTTGCAAAAGTAAGATTGCTAGAGCATGCCCTAAAATAGCATGAGTTTTGGCTGTGTTGTGTGAATAGGATCTTAAAATCCCATTCTGTACAATGCTACATCTCACTGCTATCATAAGTTATCTCGCTGCTTACCAGACGTACACACCTTATGGGTGTGAAGCAGCAGTTTGTTTGTGGAGTGGTGTCTTGGGCAGTTCCTTTTTGCTATTTATATGTCTTTATATCACTCATTTTCTGCTTTGCTATTAATCATCTTAGATATAAATAGGCAATTCTCCACTAATGCCTTTTAAAAATCCATTTTGCTTTCCGTAAAACCATTAAAAAATATATATTTAGGGCTCATGCATGTGGAAGTTGGTCGGCTGCGCCCATATTGCGGCCCACAAATAGCGGGTCTGCAATGTGTGGGCACCGGCCGTGTGATCACCACATCATGGATGCGAACCCATTCACTTGAATGGGTCCACAATCCGGAAGTTGCGGTGTGGAACGGAGGCATGGAACCCCACTGAAGCACTGCTGAACGCTTGCATGAGCCCTTCCTGTGTAATGTTGGTTTCTGTAGGTTAGTTGCTATTATATTAAGAGTTTTACATCACATTTGTAGGCCAAAACCAAGAGTGGAACATTAACAGTAAATAATAAATATTTGCGTAGCTTTTGTGCTTTGGACCCACTCCTGGTTTTGGTGCAGTTTTTTATTTACATATAAAATAAAGACTAATATGTCTCCTTTATTTTGCATCTACTACTGTGTTTGGTGCAAAAAAATGCTGCAAGTGATAACAGCCTGAGGGCTCCTACACACATACATTTGGTGCGACCTGTTTTTGCCACTAAAAATGCCAATAAAACAGCATACATTTTGTTTTCATATCATATGCATTTTTTTTAATGGTGCAAGACATAGTAACGCTGTGATCCTCCTCCACATCACTGTCGGGCTTCTCAGCCATGCCAGATGATCTCATAGTGATTATTGTGGAGCAGAGTTCCTGCCCTACGATCAGTAGTGCTGGAGCGATCGTCCATGAGATATGCAGGCAGGCTGAGCAGCCTGACTGCACATTGCATCACTGAAGTGACTTCCGTGTGGCGATGGAGCGCAGTGTATCAAGGCCCCACCTAAGCAGCTATAGGAATGGAGACATGCGAAGGCAATCTAGATACATTCCCAGAAAACTCCTTTAAATAAACTCCATAAACACATAAAACGCACCATAATTAAAAAAGTGCAACTTTCAAAAGAACAAATCTATGTGTTGCATCTCACAATTCCCTTAGACTTTCTGCTAACATCTGGCGTTGTTTGGGGTATTTTTTTTTCCCTAGAAAAAAAACCTGCAAAAATGAAAGAAATTAAACTGTGTGAACCCAACCTACGTATAGCTGATATAAATAATGTACGCATTAGTCGCAATCTTTTTATATGTTATTACATTCAAGGTTTGCTATAAGCAATGAAAAGGGGAAATTCCCTTATGTTTTATTTCAATTTACGTGATGCATTATTTCCCGTTGCCGTAGTTATATCTTTTGTAGGGAAAGGTCATTTACATAATGGCTGACAGTTTTCTAACATTGAGATGAATATTCAGGGGTCACCTATTAAGACCGGCCTCTGTGCTGGTGGTGGATCACCGAAGTTATGTAGAGGCGCCAGTCTACATGTAAGCCAGCTTCCGAGCTGTGTTGCGTTTAGACCATTTTCTATGCCTAAGTAAAACGGGCCTGCCGGAGTGTTCCCGCCTACGCTACGCCCCCTTCTTTAGACCTGGTGTGAGCTGGGAAAAGTTGCAGATTATGGCACAAATAACCTTTGCGCCACAAATATGCCTAAAATAGGCATATTTCTGATCATAAATTACGCTCTAGGTTGCTACATTATTGAAACCATACTGTGACCATGAATGTAGGCAGCACAATGTACAACCAGTGCTATGCCAGTCATTCATACACATTTAGTGCCAGTCTGTATCTAGTAGTTGGTAATTGCGTATTGAACCTGAATTCTGTTCTCTAGAATTGGTATACAGTGCCTCCAATGCTCACTGTTCCTCATCCATCTCGTGTAAAGCAGTTGGAAATATTACCGCCTAATGTCAGTTGCCTGGATTCTATGTGTGGGTGTACATAATCCAGCTCCACTGAGAATAGCAATCCAGGACTGATGCCGGCTGAACTCTTATGTGCTTTCCACGGTCTTCCATTTTTAGATCTGCTTTTTCCACGGCTGTCAATGGGCTCTCTCTGGTATTGCAGCTCATTCTCATTCATGTCATTTATTCTAATGCCAGATGTGGCCCATGGGCAGTCGTGGCACTATTTCTAGAAAAGAAGCTGATCCTTTTTTTCTATCCCTGGGCAATCACTTTAATGCCCCATTCACACGTCAGTGATTTCCATGAGTGATTAGGAGCCAGACATGAGGGAGAGATCTGCACCTGTTCTGGTATTAGAGACGCACCTGGTTTTGGCTCACAATCCCTGATGGAAATCACTGACCAAACACTGACGTGTGAATGAGGCTTATTGCAGTCAGAACGTGCCAAAAGTTGCAAGGTGGTTTCAGATCCTATATACCAAAGCAGACTGCAATTCTTTTTTGTTTTCAATTTTTGTGTTAATATTATTGCGTTAATTTGTGTTAATCTTTATTTTACAGTGCATTGTACTGATATTTCTACCTTTTTTTTCTGCTTGCAGTATTATGTGCTGAACGAGTGGGCCAGATGACTAAAACATACAATGATATAGATGCTGTTACACGTCTTTTAGAAGAGGTAAGAGCTTCAGAATGTACGGTATACACCCGGCATGCTCAAGCTGCGGCCCTCCAGCTGTTGTAAAACTACAACTCCCATCATGCCCTGCTGTAGGCTGTCCGGAGCGTGCTGGGAGTTGTAGTTTTGCAACAGCTGGGGGGCCGCAGGTTGGGCATCCCTGCACTATGGCCTAAAACGTTGTTTTGTATTTTGCAGTCATGTTTTTATTGCAATTTTTCCTGAACTATGGCCCATGCACGTTAGAACCCTTTCTATTCACAGGAGATAATCCACCTCTCGAGGTGTGTGGCAGCAGCCTACGTCTCTCCACCACTGAAAACACAGAAGCGTGCATGTCAGCGGGAGGGGGAGTGACAAGAAAGGTTGCTGGTTGTCCGACAGACATCTGTCTAAGGCAGGGATGCTCAACCTGCGGCCCTCCAGCTGTTGTAAAACTACACCTCCCACCATTCCCTGCTGAAGGCTGACAGCTGTAGGCTGTCCGGGCATGCTGGGGGTTGTAGCTTTGGAACATCTGGAGGGCCGCAGGTTGGGCATGCCTGGTCTAAAACCTCATGCACACAACTGTATGCATTTTGCGGTTTGTAAACTGCGCACTCGCAAAATACAGTATCCGGCCGTGTGCATGGCACAATTTCTTTGTAGAAATGTCTATTCTTGTCCGCAAAAGGGACAGAAATAAGACACGTTCTATAATTTGCATAGCAGCCACTTGCAGGTCACACGTGACATCAGTCTGCTGTTCGCATTTTTTGCATCCCCATAGAAATAAATGGGTCCCCGTGCGATGTGCAAAAGAAATGTAGGTCGAATCCTGCTCGAAAATAGTGTCGTGTGCTTGAGTCCTCTAACTTGTCTGGCCAGCTTAAAGGGGTTGTGCAAGAACGGGAGGGGGGCTTTGACAAACCCCCCATCCTGCCAGACATGATGACTTACCTGGTTCCCGACTCCAAGTAACAACTCTATGTAGATAACACAGGATCCACCATTCACTATTGGAGATATCACTCCATATCTGCTCCGTCCTGACCTCTGCACAGGTCACAGAACTTCTACATACACAAAAAGCCATTGGGACCAAAGCATACAAAAAATATTTAAAGCTTTAGGCTAGTTTCACACTAGTGGCAGGGGAGTCCGTCCCCACTGACTATAATGGGGCGGGGGCGGAGTTCCGGCGGCAGTGCACGGCAAGAGGCAGCTGGACTTTTTAGAACTCCGCCGCCATTATAGTCAATGGGGACGGAGCGGCAGTCCGGGGGCACACGTGAACTAGCGGCAGGACGGATCCGACAGGCTGTTCACCCGCCGGAACAGCCTGACGGACTCCCCTGCCGCTAATGTGAAAGTACCCTAATTAAGCTAAGATAAATAATAAATCAGAGGAAAGGAAATAGCATGATGTAAAAAGATACAGGGAGCCTAAAAATGGGCGCAAAACATCTATTGTGCCAAATGGTGCCACTGAACAACTAACAGTAGCAATAAATGTAATTATATAGAAATCTACTAATCCCCAGTAGCTCACAAAAGGGGTACCAATTGGTTTACGTGTACCGCAGCACCACAAACACCAAAAATATATGTAGTTCAAATAACAAACCTACTAACTGTATCGTGTTAGAGGTGTCGCTGAATCATTAAGTAAATATATTTTTTAAAAAGGTTAAAAAATATCAAAAGAGAGAAAATTATCACTTTACATAATTATAGTAGATGCGCATGATTGGGCAGCAACATGGCAAATACGAGATACCACTAGTATCGATAAATACACATACAAATATATATATATAATATGAGAATATTAATCTATACATATCCTATTGGAACATACCCTGTGACATGGCTCACTTAAAAACTGGAATGCCGCCCCAAGCGCAGACACCTCTTTTTTTTTTCAGGTCACAGAACTTGCCTAGAAAACTCTCCCATAGAAGCCAATGGGGCCCCCTTCAGTCCATTGTGTCTATGGCCCATGTAGTTTCTCTCAAAAGACGTACTATAGCATTAACATATTAACACATAGCGTGGCGGAGCCCAAGATATCTTTTTATACCAGAACCCCTCCCTCATATTGTATGTGTAGTGAACCGGTATGGTCCAGGGGCTGTATTCCGGTGAATAGCATTATCATGTAGGCGGTGCGCACACATTGATTGTAGATTCAGCTATGGATTTGCATAGACTTCTGTGTACTGCTGCATCTGCATGGTAGACATTTTCATGTGGTCTGGTTGTCTGGGTGTTTTTTTTCTCTTTAAATGCATCATACCAGATATTTTTTCTATTTTTCCAGTTATTAAACCTAAGGTCTCCTATGAATGTGAAACACACACTGTATTATATATATATTTTTTCTATATAGACCCGTGTCCTTGGAAAATGTCTTGATTTAATGCTGTGTTGTATTCCCTATTGCCAGGACTACTTAATGTGTGATTTGCTTATGTATCCTCCAAGGTTCACATTGCCATGCAAGGAATGAAAGCTTGTGTCGAATTCAGTGACGGCTAAACAAGAATAGTCTATGGCTACTCCATGTGAATTGACATTTGGCTGGATTGTCGGAGTTGCCTGTCCATCGATTTAAAAAGCCCTACTGGACAATGTTTCCACCACTTAGACTATGTGTAGATGGGCATCATGCCATACTTCGGAAAGACACCCATCCTGTACCCAAAGTCTTTGTATAGTCCTGTCGCTATGGGGGAAAAACTTACAGATAAAATACTTTTTTCACATTTTAATATCGCCCAGCTAGAAGTGGACTGGGAACCTAAAGTGGCCCTGGAAAAAACCTAAGTGTGGCCCCATATTGTAGGCAGGTCCAAATGAACAGAAGGCAGCCATAATAATACCGACCCAAGCTAAACCAAATACCACAGTGCGGCACAAAACACTGCTGCCCTCACCACAGTATTCGACCATATCACTGTCCCGAGGATAGTGATACAGTAAAATTCGGGAGAGCGGCCATTGTCCAGGTGTGTTAGCACTTGAGGCTCCTAGCATTAATTAATCCTGAGAGCATCAGATCGTTATTTACCTGGCCAGGGACCAAGAGAAGGGTTTGGGTGGTCCTCCTGACCTTTCCCTTTTAGGGTCTATTGCTGGTTCTCCCCTGCACCCGCCCTTTGCCACATTCCCCACCAGCCCAATACCTTCCTCCTTGATAGAAGCTCTTTGTAAGGTGTCCGTATTGTGGACAGGTTAGTTTTTGAGATGCATTGTACAGTGTGTACTGGCATGTGACATAGAGGACATTGATAAGGGTGTGCCTGGGTATCAGGCAGTACTCGGCGCCTTTGTCTAAACCATGTATTAAAATCACAGTGTACATAGATACCATGAGCGTTATGAGTGCCAGTCTGTAACATTATTTTGTGCCACTGCATAGGTAGTGCTGTGGAAAAGGGAAGGGGGGGCCTGTGGCCTGCAGCCACAAGAAACTGAATAAGGCTGGTTTCACACAGATGTAATATGGGTGCATTTGTCTGCCTGTTTTTATGGGTGCAGGTCCTGGCCCATCTGCAAGTCTAATGACCCCCATTGACACATTCATGACCTTATCACATTGCTTGTCGACTCCCTGTTTGCATATGTGTGACGTGTCCATAAGATGAGCTTTGTTTCCCTCGTCCCTTACTTCCAAACAACACAAGTCTGCAGGTACTGTTATTAGGATCTAAGCTCAGTGGCCACATCCTAATGGCCAGTAGGACGCAAGCACGCTTTATGCTTTCAGGATTTTGACCAAGGCGATCACCTATACTGCCTAGGAGTGTTTAGTGATCACGGTGATGCCATTTTGTTTTGTCGTCATCATCTCAGTCAGTTTTGTTAAATCATGTGTTTTCATTTTCTTTCGCCATTTCCTTTTTTTATTATGGTGTTTGTCTTGCCACTTTTCAGATGCTGGTATTTGATGGTACAGCGCAGGAGGAGCTGAGCAGATTGATATACCGTTTTGTGGGAAAGATTTAGTTTAACCTCTATTTTATTCATTTTAATTCCTGCTCATTCTGGGCATTGGAGTCCAGGAGGCGGTCCTATCAGTGAGTGACAGCTCTCTCTGTATACATAGTCATAGAGGGAAGGCTGTCAATCTCTGATAGGACCTCCTCCTCATAGAGGGAAGGCTGTCAATCTCTGATAGGACCTCCTCCTCATAGAGGGAAGGCTGTCAATCTCTGATAGGATCTCATCCTCATAGAGGGAAGGCTGTCAATCACTGATAGGACCTCCTCATAATAGAGGGAAGGCTGTCAATCTCTGATAGGACCTCCTCCTCATAGATGGAAGGCTGTCAATCTCTGATAGGACCTCCTCATAATAGAGGGAAGGCTGTCAATCTCTGATAGGACCTCCTCCTCATAGATGGAAGGCTGTCAATCTCTGATAGGACCTCCTCCTCATAGAGGGAAGGCTGTCAATCTCTGATAGGACCTCCTCCTCATAGAGGGAAGGCTGTCAATCTCTGATAGGACCTCTTCCTCATAGAGAGAAGGCTGTCAATCACTGATAGGACCTCCTCATAGAGGGAAGGCTGTCAATTACTGATAGGACCTCCTCATAGAGGGAAGGCTGTCAATCTCTGATAGGATCTCCTCCTCATAGAGGGAAGGCTGTCAATCTCTGATAGGATCTCCTCCTCATAGAGGGCAGGCTGTCAGTCTCTGATAGAACCGTCTCCTCATAGAGGGAAGGCTGTCAATCTCTGATAGGACCTCTTCCTCATAGAGGGAAGGCTGTCAATCTCTGATAGGACCTCTTCCTCATAGAGGGAAGGCTGTCAATCTCTGATAGGACCTCCTCCTCATAGAGGGAAGGCTGTCAATCTCTGATAGGACCTCTTCCTAATAGAGGGAAGGCTGTCAATCTCTGATAGGATCTTCTCCTCATAGAGGGAAGGCCGTCAATCTCTGATAGGACCTCCTCCTAATGAATGGGAAGGCTGTCAATCTCTGATAGGACCTCCTCATCATAGAGGGAAGGCTGTCAATCACTAATAGGACCTCCTAGTCATAGAGGGAGGGCTGTCAATCTCTGATAGGACCTCCTCCTCATAGAGGGAAGGCTGTCAATCTCTGATAGGACCACCTCCTTATAGAGGGAAGGCTGTCAATCTCTGATAGGATCTTCTCCTCATAGAGGGAAGGCTGTCAATCACTAATAGGACCTCCTCCTCATAGAGGGAAGGCCGTCAATCTCTGATAGGACCTCCTGCTCATAGACGGGAAGGCTGTTAATCACTGATAGGACCCCCTCATCATAGAGGGAAGGCTGTCAATCACTGATAGGACCTCCTCCTCATAGAGGGAAGGCTGTCAATCACTGATAGGACCTCCTCCTGGACTTCAAAGCCCAGAAAGAACAGGAATTTAAATGAATAAAGTGAAAGTTTTACTGAATCTTTTCCCATAAACTATCCATCAATCTACTCAGCAACTCCTGCTCTATAACATGCTGCCCTCAGCTCAGACAAATATGTTCAACATGACAGGCTCCCTTTACTTTCCTTTGCGATCGAAACATGTTGCATATGTCTAGGAATGTTGCTTATAGTAATATTTCTGTTCACTTTTTGCAGAAAGAACGGGATTTAGAATTAGCAGCTCGTATTGGTCAGTCATTGTTGAAGAAGAACAAAACACTTACCGAAAGGAACGAGTACTTAGAAGAGCAAGTAGAGCATATCAGAGAAGAGGTAAAAATTTGTGTAAAGTTATTTTAGAATTCTCGATTTGATTTTATATCTTTTATTTTATTTGTGTTTTCATATATATCCAACAGCATGTTACTGAGGAATTCACTGTTGGTTACCTGTGCTGCAGGGTGCATAGATCATCTGGTTAACATGCAACAAATTATTGTGTAATGAAAAGTTATAACACTTTGTATTACGCTTTTTTTTTTCCAATGCCTTAAGTCTGCTGCTTTCTGTCAGTGACAGAAAAAAAACATAAATTTCACGTTATTTCACAAGAATATTAGCCAGAAAGAATAATCCACTGCGCCTTGTCCATCGAGATGGTGAGGTTTAGCAGGACAAGGGTGGGCTTGATTAGAAAGGGATGCAGCTTTGGATGCAACTTTTTCACCATATTTTTTGCCACGGACCTCTGTTGAAAAAGTAAGCCAACCGATCCGATAGGGGTGATATAAAGGCCTCTTTCACACGAGCGAGTTCTCCGTCCGGATGCGATAGCACCCGGACTGAATCCTGTCCCAGTCTTTTCAATGGGTCTGTGTACATTTTTCACGCATCGTCTTTGCGTTCAGGAAAAATTGCAGCATGTTCTATATTGTGCGTTTTTCACGTAGTTCTCCATAGAGGTGAATGGGGCGTGAAAACCAGAAGGCATCCGGATGCGATGCGTTTTTCACTGATGATTGATAGATGTAGATTGTTATTCTTCAGTTTTTCTTTACGTGCATGGAAAACGCAAGCAATCTGCATACAATCTAGGTGGAAAAACGCTCAATCTGAACGAAATCCCAGAAAAAAAACACACATTTTTTTCCTGAACACATCCTGACACAATTCGTATCGCTTGTGTGAAAGAGTCCGTGCACCAAATTTATCTTTCTGCCTGAGTCAATGGGATAAATATGGCCGGTCTAAGCTTACACGGCCTACGTCTTAAACAGAACTAAGTAAAACTGCCCCAGTGTATATTAGAGTGCTGCAGAAGGGTTTACAGCAATAACTTAGAGTATTTTTATGTTTTGCACCTTTAGGTATCACAGTTGCGCCATGAGTTATCCATGAAAGATGAGTTACTTCAGTTTTACACCAATGCAGCTGAAGAAAGCGAGCCCGAGTCAATCTGCTCCACCCCGTAAGTCCCTGACTTCCCCAGAGTCACCGTTGTCACGTATCTGAACAAAGGGCATGTCGCCTCCCTGGAGTTCCACCTTTCTTTAAAACACATTCCTCTGTTATAGATATTTGTGTAAGGCAGTGACACACAAAGCAAGATAATACATATAATAAATTAAAGATCTGGTCAGTCGGGATAGGTAGCGATAACACGCAATCATCTTCTTCCTATGCTGTAGGTTTTTTGGGGGTTTTCTTGCATTTGTTATACAGGCTGGCCCACAAAAAAATTGCCTGCCTTCAATATTTCCAAATCAGACTGCCTAATAGTAAATCTTAGTTGTCTATAGCAACCAATCAGAGCTAAGCTTTCATTTTTTCAGAGCCCAATAGGAACTGAAAACTGAGCTCGGATTGGTTGCTATGGACAACTAAGATTTACTATTAGGCAGTCTGAAGATATTGCAGGCAGGCAAATTTTTCGTCGGCCACCCTGTATATGCTTGTACTTGATCTCTGCATGGACAGCTGCAATGAATACTGACTGCTTCCTTCTAGACCGTGGAATTAATTTCTTAAGGACAGTCCTATTTTGAACCTTCAGGGCCGACCTGTAGAAACCTGTTGGCACCCCATGATTGCTTTGTAGAGTGCTAGTGGGCTGACAGAGAACTCAGTCTCCTCTTTCAGACCCATTAGATGCCCCATTCGTTATTGAGCTTGTCGACCTAAGGGGTTAATCAGCCTGGATCAAAGATACTCCTGATCCTGGCAATTATCACAGGATTTGGATATATACTAAAATTGGCACCCATTGCTGGGAGCTGGAAGGGGGCACAGCTCTTACTCCTGTCATCCACTGGATGTACTATTACGCCCTATTTTGATAGTAACACAAAGATTGGGATGTAATGGTACATCCATTTGTGTTAAAGGGGTTATCCCATGAATAATGTAAAACATGAAAATCATCATATAGTCCATGAGAATACCTTTCTAACAAAGCTAGAACCAGCCCTGTACCTCACATGGATCCAGAGATCTCCCCATTCATTGCTCTGCTAGATTTATATCAAGCTGAGAGCTAAAGGGGAGTGTCTTTTCTGCTGCAGCTCAGGAGGGCGTGTCTCATGCTCTCCCTATCACAGCTCAGGAGGCGTGTCTCAGCTCTCCCTATCACAGCTCAGGAGCCGTGTCTCAACTCTCCCTATTACGGTTCAGGAGGCGGGTTTCAGCTCTCCCTATCACAGCTCAGGAGGCGTGTCTCAGCTCTCCCTATCACAGCTCAGGAGGCGTGTCTCAGCTCTCCCTATCACAGCTCAGGAGGCGTGTCTCAGCTCTCCCTATCACAGCTCAGGAGGCGTGTCTCAGCTCTCCCTATCACAGCTCAGGAGGCGTGTCTCAGCTCTCCCTATCACAGCTCAGGAGGCGTGTCTCAGCTCTCCCTATCACAGCTCAGGAGGCGTGTCTCAGCTCTCCCTATCACAGCTCAGGAGGCGTGTCTCAGCTCTCCCTATCACAGCTCAGGAGGCGTGTCTCAGCTCTCCCTATCACAGCTCAGGGGGCAGTTGAAAGATGAAACTGAGCATGTGCGACCTTCTCAGTGAGCAGGACAAAGAAATAAGAAAAAAAACAAAGGGCAGGTGGTGCTATACAGATACATTTTATTGAATACCTCTGTGTAAAATTTTTAATTACATGCAATTACAACAGTAACCAGACCTAGGTGCTGTTTTGAAAACTGTGGAATATTTTTTGTGGGACAACCCCTTTAAAGAAGACCTTTCATCACTCCTGACCACTCCACCACTGTCTGTTGTAATGGCTATATGCGTTCCCATGTAATAACTGTTCTGGAGCATCTATTCTTACGTCTGTATGTTGTGCCATTCCTCTATTATTTCTACTAGAAGTTATAAATGAATAGCTAGCAGTCTGCAGTAAGGGTACAGAGGGGAGGTAACCAGTTGGGGGTGTGGTGATGATAAGGGGTGTCCTTGTGAATACAGTCCGCTGTATTCTATCACCTCTCCTATTCCCTAAACAAAACATTTTTGTGCAATTTTTGCTACTAATAAAGACTTGAAGTTGTGATATGTTGCTATTGCAAACTGCACCCAAATAAGCTGAAAGATCTCCTTTAGGTTATTGATATTTTTATTGATATTGCGCCCATTACATGTAGAAGCATACCGCTCAGAAGGAGGTAGGTCTTGGGACCCCACCATATTTGTAAGCCTGTGTTTAGGATTACATAAAATGTAAAAGCAGGGCGCTGACTAATCTATCTCATAGGATCACGTACGAGTTCGAAAATAGGTGTGTGCTGCCATTTATACCTTTTTTTCGGGAGGGATGAGTAATCCTGACGTCATCCCTTCAGGTGTAGGTACATTGAAGAACAAGTGACTGATTTACTGATATGTAGACGTCTCATTACTGACTTTACTTCCATGTCCACTCCTGTGAATAGCTACCATAAAGCAGTGTGCGGTGGGACACGTGCAGGGACCCTTAACCAGCAGAGCTTTCCAGGAGCAGTCACTGGTACCTTGTTTAGTATGGACGTTTTCAGAATTGGTCCAAACCCCTTCTCCCCTCCCAGGCTGCTTTTTACGGCTTTTTTATGTGGTTGCTTTCAAATGATATTGCATCTCCCAGGCACTGCTAGGGTCCCTACACACATACATTTGGCGCTGGTGTTTTTACCAGCCCACAAAAACCCAGAATGACTGCTTGTGGTTTTTATGGCCACCTGTGATTTTTGCCACGTTTTTTAGTGGCAGTGGTTCTGGCATTTGCCCGCCATTTGGCATTTTTTGATTTTTTTTTTCATGGTGTTTTTCCACTATAGAGAAGATATTGTGAGGTTTTTTTTTTTTGTTTTTTTTTAAGGCCAGAACGACAAAAGACGCCACCTTCTTAAGACGAATTCCAGTAGCAGAAAAATAACTTGTGTGTCCTGTGTTTTTTATTTTTCTCAGAGACCTTTAGCTAACCGCCAGAGATGGAATTTTCACTGCAAAAATGGCACTAAAAGCACAAAAATGCAGAAAAATACCAGCAAAAACCTGTATAAAGGCCTCCCTATCAGGGCTTTCCAGGCTTTAAAGACTTTTTCCGATCTTTTTGAGAACCCAATAGTTTTCTCATTCCTGGAGAAGAATGACTGATTAGTGCAGGGATCAGCAACCTCCAGCAGTCCAGCTGTTCTGAAACTACAACTCCCAGAATCCCCCTTTCACTTCTACGGGAGTCACAAAAACAGTCAAGCAAGTGTGCATGCTGGGAGTTGTAGTTTCACAGCAGCTGCAGTGCAGAAGGTTTGTGATCCCTGGATTAGTCAACACTTACCTGACCCCATTATAGCAACTGAAGAGATAGACTAGGGAACATTTCCAGTCGGCACCTGAGCAGAAGAGCCCGCAGCCCCTGCCTGCAGCAAAGAGGGCGGCATCAGCAGCACAATTGACAGGTAAGTATTGACTAATCACTCATTCTTACCCGAAGAACCCCTTTAAAGGGGTATTCCGGTAAAGTAACTTAATTTTTGAAAAACTGCAAGCTGTGACCCAACCAGAACCCATACCTATACATATAACCAGAGCTTCAATTTACCTTGCAATCCATTTGTCTAGCTCTTGTGGGACACACTGAGAGTATCATGGCGCCTGATCTTCCCTCACAAAACTACAATCCCCACAATCCCTATCCAAAATAGGTTTCCAGGATTATAATAATGATGGCCTCTCATCGGCAGGGGTTATCGGCATCTGATCGGTGGGGGTCGGACACTGACCACCAACCGGCTGAAGAGGCTATGGGGTTTCGGTGAGCGCTGCGGGCTCCTCACAGCTCAGTACGCTGATATTGCAGCCCATTCACTTGAATGGGACCGAGCAGCGCCTAGACCATGTGACACTTTACTTGAAGATTATTAATCTAAAGGTTTAACCTTTCCTTTTACTTTTCTTAAAGCCTTAAGAGGAACGAATCTTCATCATCCGTCCAAAACTATTTCCACTTTGACTCATTACAGAAGAAACTGAAAGACCTTGAGGATGAGAACATTGTTCTGCGCTCCGAGGTGAGGTTTTGCAGTGATTCTTTCCTGTTATACTTGGGTACAAGCAAATATTATTTAAAGGGGTTGTCCAGTTTCCTTTATTGATGACCTATTACCGTCGGAATTGCAGCAGTGAGCAGGTGTAAGGTTTTTGTGAGCGTCATGGGATACTGAGCAAGACAGATCCGCCGGATCCGTATTTTAGGACACGAAAAAAACGGATCGGGCACCCATTGACTTAGGGTACTTTCACACTAGTGTTGGTGCTGTTTTCAAATGCACCATATTGTGTCACTGACAACGGATCCGTCCCCATTGACTTACATTGTAAAAAAAAAACGGATCCGTTAGGCTCCGCCTCTTCAGACGGACACCAAAATGCTGCATGCTGCGTTTTGGTGTCCGCCTCCAAAACGGAATAGAGGCGGAACGGAGCCGAACTGATGTATTCTGAAAGGATCCTTATCCATTCAGAATGCATTGGGGCTTAACTGATCCGTTTTGGACCGTTTGTGAGAGGCCTGAAACGGATCTCGCAAACGGAATCCAAAACGCTAGTGTGAAAGTACCCTTACAACGGTTTTATTGTCGGATCCTTCTTGTTAATTTTGGAGATAATACCACGATGCAGGAGGTTTTACTATGGAAAAGATGTGTTTTTGCTGATCCCCTGACGGATCCTGTAAAAACGCAGATGTGTAAGTAGCCTTAATGTACCGTATTTTCCAATTTATGCAAGGTACTGGCTAATAATCTGAGGACATTGTACCGGAGATGCTTGCAGTCTGTTACTGACACCTAGTGACTAATTTATGTACTACACCTTTACACCAGTCTTAAAGGGAACTTGTCATGTTGTGCATATAGTCCAATCTGTGGGAGCAAGGTATGGGACAGGAGAAGCTGAGCAGAATGATCTAGTTTTGTAAAAAAAATAAAAATAAATTTTATTTAGTTCATTTTATTCTTTCCTGTCCTTTCTGTGCTTTGGAGTGAGTCAGGCTGTGAGTCACTAAGTAGTAATTCTAGAAATACGTAATAACTCATATCGCCAGCGCTTCTGCCCCGGTGTCAGAGTAATGTGACCTCTGTTCTTCTGCAGTGGAACAAAAGAGAATTTCTTTCTTTTTAACCCCTTCCCACTCTGAGACCTACTACTAAAGTGAAGACCAGAGTGCTTAGGCAGAGCTCCTTCTGTCCTCCGATCAGCACCCTGCGAATGTATTCGCAAAGTGTTGGCTACTTGTCATGGCAGCTGGGAGGCTTTCTGATAGACTGCCGCAGCCCGGCTGCTATTAAGGGCTCATTCAGACGGCCGTATGATGTCTGCAAATATGCAGATCCGTTTTTTTTTGCTGGCAGTTCAGCATGTTCGCAAAAAAAAACGGATTGCATTCTGTTTTTTTTGCTGATCCATAAACTTCAATAGGGCCATGTCCGGATTTTCACTGACAAGGACACGTTTAATTTTTTTTTGCTGAGCCATGCAATGGAAGAAAAGGGCCGCATAGAAGTCAATGGGACAGCATCTAATCTGCAAAAAACTGATACGCATTTTTGCGGACAGCATATGGCCATCTTAATGAGCCCTAAGGCCTCTTTCATACGAGCGTGACGGATTAGGTCCGGATGCGTTCAGGGTGCGTTCAGTGAAACTCGCACCATTTTGCAAGCAAGTTCAGTCAGTTTTGTCTGCGGTTGCATTCAGTTGTTAAGTTTTTTCCGCGCGGGTGCAATGCGTTTTGATGCGTTTTTCATGCGCGTGATAAAAAAACCTGAAGGTTTACAAACAACATCTCTTAGGGCTCTTTCACACTTGCGTATTTCTTTTCCGGCATAGAGTTCCGTCGTCGGGGCTCTATGCCGGAAAAATCCTGATCAGTTTTATCCCCATTCTGAATGGAGAGAAATCCGTTCAGGATGCATCAGGATGTCTTCAGTTCAGGACCGGAACGTTTTTTGGCCGGAGAAAATACCGCAGCATGCTGTGCTTTTTGCCCCGGCCAAAAATCTTGAACACTTGCCGCAAGGCCGGATCCGGAATTATTGCCCATTAAAAGGCATTAATCCGAATCCGGCCTTAAGCTAATCGTTGTTTCGGCGCATCGCCGGATCCGACGTTTAGCTTTTCCTGAATGGTTACCATGGCAGCCAGGACACTAAAATCCCGGCTGCCATGGTAAAGTGTAGTGGGGAGCGGGGGAGCAGTATACTTCCCATCCGTGCGGCTCCCGGGGCGCTCCAGAGTTACGTCAGGGCGCCCCATGCGCATGGATCACGTGATCGCATGGGCATGGGGCGCTCTGACGTCATTCTGGAGCGCCCCGGGAGCCGCACGGGCGGTAAGTATACTGCTCCCCTGCTCCCCACTACTATTATGGCAACCAGGACTTTAATAGCGTCCTGGCTGCCATAGTAACACTGAAAGCATTTCGAAGAATGATCAGTCTTCAAATGCTTTCAGGTCACTTGCGTTGTTACGGATCCGGCGGGCATTTCCGGCGACAGAAGTGCACGCCGGATCCTAACAACGCAAGTGTGAAAGAGGCCTTAGCAACCATCAGTGAAAAACGCATCACATCCGCACTTACTTGTGGATGCCATGCATTTTTCACTAAAGCCTCATTCACTTCTGTGGGGCCAGGGCTGCGTGAAAAATGCAAAATATAGAAAATGCTGCGTTTTTCATGCAACACAGAACTGATGCGTGAAAAAAATAAACACTCATGTGCACAGACCCATTGAAATGAATGGGTCAGGATTCAGTGCGGGTGCTTTGCGTATGCACCGTGCAGGAGTATTATCGTGTATAATAAAAGCATTCAAACAATTGCAGGTTCAAGTTTCCAAAAGGGGCTATAAAAAACAGTACTCACCTGCTCCCCCAATGTTTCATTCTAGCTCCTGCGGTCTTCCGGTTTTCATCCTGTAAACTTCCAGACGGACCTGGTCACGAGTGGTGACTTTTACCCAAGGGGCGCATGACCCACCAGTGATTTGCCCCTTGGGGACACGTCACTGCTGAGGCTGCAGAGGTGCACATGACACCATCCGTCTGGAAGGTTACAGGACAGGGACCAGAAGCCTGCTGAAGGGAGCCGAAAATGGAGCGGCGGGGGTTGAGGTGAGTATGAGTTTTTCAACAGCTACAACACTATGTAGCGGTCGTTTAAAAAAAAAATCCCCAAAGTTGAACAACCTCATTAAGTACCAAACTTGCCTGCAACCCTGTCACGGTGAGGGTGGCCCCATTTTATATTTTTTTGGTACAGTGTGTACAGGTAATATATGGGTACAAGACTCTGAAGAAGCACTTGTCTACTACAGAGAACGTACATCGTCAACAGTTCTTTCTGACTTTTATATGTAAGGACTTGCTTTATTTGTATTGGTTTTCTGCTTGTATTTTTTCTTATTTTGGGTGAGATTTATAGGGCCTTTAGAACCAATTATTAGTTTTTCATGAGATGTGATCTCACATTGGCATTTATCAATACTATCACACCACTACTGTGGCATGAGAGTCACAAATTATGGCACACTACATAATATAACTTTGCTCCATAATGTGAAACTTTTTGAGCTTCTGGGGGGCCAGCATTTTCTGCTGCCTGTCGGATTTGATATAACTTACGCCAGTTCTTGGCCCTAGCCTGGCATAGATTTGAGTTTCTGGCGCCCAGACGGGCAGAGATGTCCCTAAGTTATTAAGAGCCAGCAGCCTCTCGCTCCAGCACGCAGGGGATCGGCGTATGGGAATGCCAGTTCTGATAAATCTCCTCCTTCCAGTAACTGGCGTTGAAGAACGGCGGTATGGTCTGTAATAAGGTTGATTCCTGTCCCTGAGTCACATTATTGATCTGCTTATTGTTACAGGCTTGTCACTTGCAAACGGAGACCATCACGTATGAGGAGAAGGAGCAGCAGCTTGTCAACGACTGTGTGAAAGAACTAAGTGGGTCATCTACTAAATCTGCAAATACTAGGCATTCATTCTAACTTATAATGTCTGTGGAGACCCTAGAAATATGTTGTTTCTGGCAGCAGCTGTATACCTATACCAGTCTTCTACTAACTCTGCCCATGTATTGGATTTTTTATTGTATTTTCTAGGGGATGCTAGCATTCAGATAGCCAGCATATCAGAGGAACTGGCAAAGAAAACTGAAGATGCAGCTCGGCAACAAGAAGAGATCACTCATCTGCTGTCTCAAATAGTCGATATTCAGAAGAAGGCTAAAGCGGTAGGTACCGTGGAATATGCTCGTAATGGGGTTTAGCCAGTTTGTACTTACAGTAGTGTCGTCTGTCCAAATGGGACTACCGTGGTGTTAGGATTTGCTGCACGCCATTTAAAATGAAAGTAGATATTAGATCGCCCTACTTCACACTGCTTGAGTCTGCGTAGCACTGTTATCTATTCAGCAACTACAGCTTTTCGAATTCATGGGTTAATTACTATATTTTCTGGCTATATAAGACGACCCCCTACTTTTCCTGTTAAAATATGGGGTTTGGGCTATGCTCGCCATATAAGACTACCCCTCTTCCAACGCACACCAAATAAAGATTAAACAGACGATCCGAGCATGAGAAAACCACTGAGAGCAGGGAGAGGGGGCTGCTTCAGGAGCGACTGGCCGGGATGCAGCGCAAGGTGGCTCAGCTAGAAGGTGCCTGTCCCTGAAGCTGGAGAAGGACAGCTTCTCCAGTCTGGCTTGGAAGTAAAGAGGACCTTTCACTGGTCCAACAATTGTTAGATAATGATATATACCGTCTGTGTAGAGCGGCGCCCAGGGATAATAGTAAGTGCAGAGAGATCCCTGAGCACCGCTCTACACATACATATCATTATCTAACAATCGTTGGACCAGTGAAAGGTCCTCTTAAGTTTCAGCACACAGTATACCGGCGTATAAGACGACCCCCGACTTTTGAGAAGATTTTCCTGTGTTAAAAAGTAGTCTTATACGCCAGAAAATACAGGTATATATAATGATATATAATAGATGCATTAGATTTTGTGGTACATTAGGCTACAGCTACACCTAGAGCCTTTGTAGCATTTTTAATCGATTTTAGGGGTATATCTACATAGTGCGACTCGCATTCATTCCTATGGCTGCCCGGCTCAATGCGATACTTGGGCATCTACTCTAACTATTGATCTACAGCTTGCAGTCTAAAGGTGCATTTAGACGCACCAATAATCATCCAGATTGTCAGGAATGACCTTCTTGCGAACGGCCGTTCCCAATCATCTGGCCATCTAAACGTGCTGCTGATGAATGAGCGAAATGAATGATTCTGTATGAGGACGAGGGCTCGCAGTAGTGATTCCTCGTCCTCATACAGTGAAGGAGATCGCTGCATGTAAATGCGGGTTCTTCTTCACTGAACGAGCAGCCGATTGTGAGGTAGGAATGCTTCCTTCCCGACAATCAGCCCCTCAGTCGGCCTATCTAAATCCACCTTTAGGGCTTGTTCACACGACCGTATGGTTTTGCGGTCTGTTTTTCACGGATCCGTTGTTCCGTTTTTTGGATCTGTTGTGTTTCTGTTCTGTTTTTCCCACAAAAACAGGAAGTTTGTAATCATTGCAAACAAATGTGCAAAATGGGCTGGACATAGCATTTCTACAGCATGGATCCGCAAAAAACGGATGACATATGGACATGTGTTCTGTATGCATTCCGGTTTTTATACGGACCCATTGACTTGAATGGAGCCACTGAACGTGATTTGCGGACAATAATAGGACCTGACTCAAAATGTTGCGGAACGGAAAAATGGAAATACGGAAACGGAATGCATACGGAGGGCCCCACATACCGACACTAATGATATTGCTGTAGCTTTTTTCTTGACTAATAAAAAAACGTAGAAATGGCTCTAGTTTTTTTTTTTCTATACCACATCAATTTTTTATGTTTTTAGTTGCATTTTTTCCCCTACACAACTGTGTGAACTACATTGTTTTCTGCCATTTTCCTCTATAGAGACGATGTCAAAAGGCCAGAAAAAAAAACCTGCAAAAGCATGCTGCATTTTAAAATGACACAAACAAAAATGCTAGTAAAAAAAAAAAGTGTCATATTTCCTTATCTGGTGTGGGCATTTTTACATAAAAAACGGTAGGGGCTTTGTTTCCCACGCTGGTACGCGGATTACTATGTCGAGCACTAAATGTTTTGTGTACTCCCTCTTAACGCATGAGTGCATGTTTGTACCAAATGACACCGAAAAGAAAATGTTATATTAAGAACTTCAATAAAACATTTAATGAGAAAAAAACGTAGGGGCACAGAAAAGCCATTCAATCTTGTGTGACCCCACACTAAGGATGTGTTCACATGAACACAATCTGACACAAAAAAACGCACATTTTCTGTGGCGTCATCTAATATATCACCACCGAAAGCTTCTCATTGAGTTCAGTGGGAAATACTGACTTCAAATCTGCTTCAGAAGTGGCATGTTACTTCTTTCAAGGGGATTAGAACATCATTCCCCATCGTAAAACTCTCTATTCACGGAGGCAGATCAACCTGCTTACCTGCCAAGGATTGCGTCCCTGTGAACATAGCATAGAAAGGCTACAAAAAATCTGGTTGTAGCTGCAGCCTCAGGACTGATCAGCCGGGCGAAAACACGCCGTGTGTCAGCCAGATCTCCCGGGCCAACCACACTCCCCTGAACTGAATGTACCGTAATGTCTTATGATGCAGTCAGTTCACAGATCTATTGTATTGTGCTCACGTCATCATGTGGGCTCATTGCAAGAGGTTCTCGATCACTTAGTTACCCCCCCCCCCCATACCCTGAAGGTAGGAGATGACTGTAAAACCTGGCACATTCCCTTTAACTCTACTCACCAGTCTTCCATTCACAACAGAAGCCTTAGCATTTGCTTCATCTGGCGGCTAATTAACCCCATTGATGTTGAGCTTGTCACCTTTTTGACGGTATGAATACCACGTGTGCTGCACTATCCCTGCCTTCCGAAGTGATGGAAACCTTGATTGGACCTCCAATTGAAAAACCGACCACAGATGTTAGCATTACCTTTAGGATTAATGGTAGAGTTTAAAATGAAACGTCAGTAGAGGTAGACTTTAAGAACCACCCCGATGTTTTCAGCCTATCCACGCGTTCTTTTCCATGTGAAACTTGGAGTGTATTTTATGTCTCTGACTGGTCACATCACATCTTCCGGAATGGAAACCACAACGCGGTGACTGCCTCAGAAGGCACACTGCCTGGTGGACCTCATTGACTTAAAATGAAGTGTCCGGTTCCACCGACTTGTCTGTCGTTTTTCTACAAAATATACCACTGCTTGCTGTGCTGTTTTTTTCATTCAAATATGATGGAACCTGCTACAGAGGCTTCAGACGCAGTCTTGAACTCAGCATTACGTGTTGAAGTATATTATTGTATAAGGTGTATTACTATTATGCAATTCTTTTTTTTCTTATAGTATGCAGTAGAAAATGAGGAACTTGTGCAACATCTGGGGGCCGCAAAAGATGCCCAGCGCCAACTTACATCCGAGGTAAGAGTATTAATATGGAAGAGAGAGCAGTCCAGATGTCCTTTCATTAGCGCTGCAGTTTTGTTGTGGTCCTTGGGTTCTTGCACCATCTTTGACCTTAGAAATCAGCATCACCGTCTTGTAGACTAAGGTATTTCTTACAAAACACAAAGCCTATGTTACCTTAAAGGGGTTTTCTGGGATTAGATTTTTTAATTAGACCCCCTAGCGTGTGTCACCTAATGAAAGAATCCTACCTACTCCCCACCCCTCCAGTCTGATGTCCTAGATCCATTCGGTGACCCTTCAGTCCCAACCTCTTTACTATCTAGGGTACTGACAGGGTCACGTTTGCTGCTGAAGCTAATGCCTGGCCTTATTAGTAACGTGACCCAGAAGTAAAGCTCTGCTTGGGGACATGTCACTGCCGAGGCTAGTCATTGGCTGCATCAGCACATGTGACCCCCATCTCTGTCCCAACTGGAAGCAAACAACCCGGGGACCGAAAGACGACCAAACAAAGCCAGGGTACCCAAGCAAGTGAGTATGAGTCATTAGGTACCACATGCTATGGGGCCTTATGGAAAAGGGACCAAATTCATCATGTTTTGGAGCTTATTATTGCATATTCCCTTGTTTTTTACCGGTAATTATTTTTGGTTGTGTTTCATATAGCTGCGGGAGCTGGAGGACAAGTATGCAGAGTGCATGGAAATGCTTCATGAGGCTCAGGAAGAGCTAAAGAACCTTAGAAATAAAACCATGCCAAATGTCATATCTCGACGTTACCACACTATGGGTGCTTTCCCCATGGTAAGTAGAGGATAGTCGCTGTAATACACGCTAATAAGAAATGGACAAATTCCATTGGTTCAAAAATAATCTAGTGTTGATCACATACAATATGTTTTTTATGTGGGTAGTTAAGTTGATACAGAACATGTTCCTTTTTCTTCACCGCTTCCTTACAATGTTTAGACTGTGAGTAACGGTGACTCTTTACAGGGTTTACCATATGAAATCCAAACTTTGACACATGTAGTTAGATACTGAGCTTCCACTCCCTATGTAATCAGATTCTGAGCTTTAGGGTCCATTCACACGTCCGTTGTGTTTTGCCGATCTGCAAATTGCAGATCCGCAACACACCCGGGCGGCACCCCCCATAGAAATGCCTATTCTTGTCCGTAGCTGCGGACAAGAATAGGACATGTTCTATCTTTTGCGGGGCCGCGCTCCGCAAATGCGGAAGCGAAGAGCACATAGTGTGCTCTCCGCTTCACGTCCAGCCCCATAAAGAATGAATAGGTCCGCACCCGTTCCGCAGAATTGCGGAAAGGTATGCGGACCCATTTGCGGACGTGTGACTGGAGCCTTAACTTTCATATTTTTGTGGCAGAACCCAAAAGAGCGATGTCAATAGACAACAGTCTTGCACACAGCAGTGAAGCTGCGCACTGCTGAGTGCTTCTGACCGCTCGTTCTAGCGATCGTTGGGGGTCTCAGAGCTGATCAACACTTCTGATATGTCCCTATGACATATCAAAAATGTAAAAAAAAGTGTAGTTACCCTTTAAAAGAAATGATATGAACGCATAGGCAAGATACAACTGTAAAACACCATTGTATGAGAGCAATGTCAAAATGATATCAAGGATATTCTTTAAGTGTTTAAGTGATCAGTGATAATGTGTTACATCTCGATTTCAATATTCAGTACCGTGCGTTTCTTTTAGTTAGGCTTTACAAATGCGTTTTTATCTTTTGTTTATGCTAAGCAGATAATTTTATTGAAATGTACCCCAACCACTGATTGTAGCAGAGTGGTTTCTGCTGTAGTACACTGTACATCACAGAGGCTCTATTAGCAATGATGAGGCTTGTGAAATTCATAAAGAACTGGTTCTTATCTGATATATATGTGCTTGCCCCTTCATGTTGTTTAAGGTGGGTGTACAAGGGCCGATGGAACAGCCGATTGTCAGCTGCACGCGCAGTGAAGGAGCCCACTGCAATAGTGATGCTTCGTCCCCATACCGAATTATTGTTTCTGGGCAGCAGATCACTGTTTACATAGCACGATCTGCTGCCCAGGAACGATGATTGGAGTGCCTGCACGAACGACAGGATCACCTAGTCAATGAGCGTTTCGCTCGTTCATCAAGTGATCGGTGGCACATTTAGATGGGAACGAGCATTTGCAGGAATGGTCGTTCCCGATAATCTGGCCTGTTATCAGTATGTGTAAATCCACCATTAGATTACAACATGATCACTGTGACTGATCAATTGCTTGGGACTCATTTATTTTTGGTTAACAGGACTCCTTAGCAGCTGAGATAGAGGGAACTATGAGGAAAGAGCTGCAGATTGATGATCCAGACTCTCCTGAGATGAAGTAAGAAGTATTCAGTAATGTGATTAATGTTTGTAATATTGCTTCACAATATTATGGTAGTACAGTACAATAGACCCGCCATCAGGCAGGAACTCACAGCAGCATAAATCACGATGCTGCTGGGAGTTCAGGTCAGAGAAGCAGTGTTTGGTCCAGGAAATGTGGCCGTCACATGGAGCGTGTTTCCCGGAGCGAACAGCTTGTGTGAAATTAGCCTTATTGTAGCGTACACTATCCAGCATTTAGCCTTTCAGACAGTGATTTTATCTGTTCAGAACTGTGACTAGATCCTAAAAAGAGAGGTTTAAAGGTTTTTTGAGGGACTATATTGACCTTTCTTCAGGACAAATTATCAATATTTGATTGGTGGAGGTCTGACACCTGGCAAGCCCTCTGATCAGCTATCTGAAGAGACCGCAGTGCTCTGGTCTCCTCACTGCTTACTAAGCACAGCACCCTAGATTGTATAGCGGATGTGCTGAGTCCCAGTCACTTGAATTGGCCTGAGCTGCAACTAGGCCATGCGACCGATGTAGAGGCCGTGGTGCTTACTGGAGCAGAGTTCTCTTCAAACAGCTGATCAACGGGGGCGTGGTCAACTGCCGGCATGAGCGCACGCATCTGAGTGCAGCTCCGTGACCCGATAATAATCCTGCTCCATCCTGACGACTCTACAGCCGCAATCATTGAGTGGCAGGTGCAGAGGAGAAGGAGATCCACCCGCAGGTGGAAAATGAGCCCAAACAAGGCACAGACTGCGGCAGAGAAGCTAAAAGAATATGCCAGGTCAGAGGGCCAAAATGGCGCCGCGACTCCGTCCACCACGCGGGCGGCGACGGCGCGGGGATCGGCGGCTCAGCAGCATGACTCCCCTGCTGATGAGGATCCTGAGCTTTCTCCGAAAGAGGCCCATGGCCAGCTCATGGCTGCCATTACTATGTGTCAAACCTACCTCACAAGTAAAATAGAGGAGGTGAAAGTGGATGTTGGACTCCTCAGGCATGATATGCAGAAACTGAGGGAAAGAACAAGGCAGACGGAACAGAGGGTGTCCGAACT
Source organism: Bufotes viridis (assembly GCA_033119425.1). NCBI lineage: Eukaryota > Metazoa > Chordata > Amphibia > Anura > Bufonidae > Bufotes > Bufotes viridis. The sequence continues at coordinate 148,998,503 of CM065593.1, read as the reverse complement.
GGAAGACGTCACTAGGCCGCTGCAAGCCAGATTGTCGGACCTGGAACAGAAAGTACACCTTTGGCAGCAGAAATGCGATGATCTGGAGAATAGATCCAGACGGAACAATGTGCGTATCCTCGGCTTTCCCGAGAGGGCGGAAGGTTCGGATCCGGCGGTCTTTCTTGAAAAATGGTTCAAGACCACGTTTCCAGAGGCTGTGTTCTCGGCCACATATGCCGTGGAAAGGGCACATAGGGTCCCGGCGAGATCAATACCTCCTGGAGCCCCTCCTCGGCCTCTTCTAGCCAGATTACTTAACTGGAAAGACAGGGATCTTCTACTCACCTTGGCCAGATCTTCGCCGGACATCTCCTACAACAACTCCAGGATATCTTTGTTTCCTGATTTTTCCGCAGAGCTGCAGAAAAAAAGATCCACTTTTGTTGCTATCAAACGGAAGCTTAGAGAACTGAATATTCAGTACTCCATGGCATATCCGGCTCGACTCCGTGTTGCAGATGGCGGGAAAGCCATATTCTTCAGCGATCCGAAGGAGGTCGATGAATGGCTAGCTGGGCGACCGAGTCTGTTTGCTCTGGGCTGCGGTCCCCCTACTGGATTCTTCATGTGAACTGGCGGAGGACTCCTACCTGCTCAGCGGCCTCTCTCACCACTGGTTGGAGGACATGGGTATCGTATACAGACTCAAGCTGATTCCTTGGGACATGAGAACTGATCAATACTTCACAGTTAATATGTTAGATGCCCACTCTTCCTTCCTTTTTCTTGTATAGTATATTGCTATATGCTGTTTTGTGTTAGCGGGTCCTAACCGGTGAATACCTGCACTGGGATAACATCTATTGACACCGTGCAGGTCCCCGAGTATATGACCACCACCAACATAGACCTAGAGTCTTTTCAGTATAGTTCTGTTACGATTTTATTGTTGTTTGTTCTGCAGTTTTACTGTTTTTTCATGCGGTACTTTTACATTTCCTGGAGGGTGGTGTCATGGCTTTACCTGATTCACAGGGGGGTTGGGAGTAGCGAGATTCGTTCAAAAGAGGTATACATCAGCCAATTGTTATGAGCCAGTTACCATGGCCGGATTAATTGTCATGTCCTGGAATATTCGGGTATGGGCGGGCCCAGAAAGAGAATTGCTGTGTTTTCGCATGTGCGCCGGCATGCTCCGCACATCCTGGGCTTGCAAGAAACCCACCTGACGCCTGAAACGGGTAGTAGAATCAAGAAGCCCTGGGTGCAGTGGAGTGCTAGTGCATATGGGAATTCGTACTCACGGGGAGTATCGGTAATAGTGCATAATTGCCTGAGGTGGGAACCACAGAACCTTATGACTGATCCTGACGGTCGCTATGTCTTTGTTTTTGCATATATTAACTGTGTACCATATGTCATTATCAATGTGTATAATCCACCTCCAGCCAATGCATCGTTGCTGCAAGCTGTAGTGGGCTTTATAACGCAATACCCAAATGTCAGATTGATATGTATGGGTGACTTCAATATGTTAATGGACCAAGATCTAGATCGCTTTAGGGGCACAGTGGGGGATGCGGGGGTGGCCTCCACGACTTCGGTGCTATTTAAGGTATCCCATGAGATGGGATGGTTAGATCTTTGGAGGGAAAGACATCCCCGTCTGATTCAGTACTCTTGTTTTACTCCCTCCAGGGGGGCGCTGTCCAGAATAGATTATATGTTCGGGACTGCGATAACCCTCACCGAACTGGAGAGCATTGAGTACTGTCCACAGGGACCTTCTGATCACGCACCCTTGGTGGCAAAATTCACATTGCCGGGAATAGGATCAAGGGGAACCAAAATGCGTATCCATCCTTTCTGGCTTACCCTGATGAATTCTGGAGATCGTATCCCAGACCAATTACATATGTTTTTTGAAGTTCAGGGTGATGAAACGGACGAACTGTTGCTATGGGAGACGCTGAAGGCATACCTTAGGGGTTGTATCAAATCCTCTATAGCATTTCTTAAAAAGGATGCCCATCGTAAAGAGGGGGAGCTTCAGGCCTCATGTAGGGAGGCTGAATCTGCCTTCACTAGTAGTCCGACTGAATCCAACAGGCTTACATGGCTTTTGAAGGGCAGACAATATATGCAACACTTGCAAGAAAAAAGCAGTCGCAAATTATTTTTTCTTAAGCAGCAATCTTTTGAACAGGGGGGTCAGGCGGGAAAACTGCTTGCTCATATCGCCCGAAATAACTCATCAGCACCCCCGGTTCTGCGGATTCGTGGGGGAGACGGAGTAACACTAGAGAGATTAGCCGATATACTGGATACATTCCAGAACTTTTATAAGGATCTATATCGCTCGGTTATACACTACTCTACACTGGAACTGAGTACCTACTTGCAGGAGGTTCAATATCCCCGATTAACCGATGAGGATAGGGAGATGCTAGATAGTGAAAAAACAGCTGATCAACAAGAGTGCTGAGTGTCGGACCCCCACCAATCAGATACCGATGACCTATCCTAGGGATATGCCATCAATACACGAATCCTGGAAAATCCCCTTTAATTTGCACCATATTTATTAAGCGTTACACCCTTTTTTTTTTTATTCATCCGAAAAAAGGATGTGGCCTACAGGGGATGGCAAACAAGGACTACAAGTAGCAGCATACTGCTTTATGCACAAGGACACATGCAAAACATGAATACATGTAAACCGCATTACTGCTATACTTAGTGTATGCAAATTAGAAGCTGTTTGCACATATTTTTGATCAAGATTATGTCGAGCCCATCTGCCAGCGACAAGGTGGCTTCCATTAGAAAGGACCTACACTAACAGTCTTGCCTCTCATTCAAGGCAGAATCCAGCTATGTAATACTCTATTTAAAGCACTAGGGAGGTGGGCAGGAGTGCACTATTTAATAGGGGAAGGCAGTCCCCCAAATGTACAGAGCAGAAGAGCGTTAGATCAGCACCTCCAAATTATGTATAAGGGGGCTCAGCTGTACACTACATCGCTGCAATACAAAAGCTGATAAGGACTACAAGTAGCAGCACACTGAGTTATGCACAAAGACACATGCAAACACTGAAAACATGAATAAAGGGGAAAGGCTTGAATTTCCACAAAAGTTTGCTACAAAATTCTGGCATGATGGAAACGAGCTGATACTTGGTAAACACTTACAGTAGACTGAAGGTGTGCCAGATTTATCATCCAGCATCAGCCAGTGTGATACATTTGGTGTATCTTTAGGCCGTGTACTCTAAGGCCTTATTCACACGTCCGTAGTGTTTTGCGGATCCGCAAGACACCTTGCCACCAGTCCTAGAGATGCCTATACTTGTCCGTAATTGCGGGCAAGAATTGGACATGCTCTATATTTTTGCGGAGCCGCCGTCCGGAAGATCGGCGGCGCGCTCCGCAAATGCGGATGCAGAAAGCACAATGTGTGTTCTCCGCATCTATCACGTCCCTATTCAAAACTAATGGGTCCGCACCCGTTCCGTAAATTTGCAGAACGGGTGCGGACGTAGATTGCAGACGTGTGAATTAGGCCTAAGGCTTGTTACACACTACCGGTACCGCCTTCCAGCAGGCAGTTCCCCCATGAATTACCGGGAATCAGCCAGACAAATACCTTTCTCAGCATATTTGCCGGACTAGGGATGAATGAAAGGCGTCTGTGCCGCTTCATCTGCTTCGCTATGAGAGATCACTACATGATCGAGAAGCCACTGAACATGTTAGTCCCCCTATGAATGAATCAGAATGATAAATGACAGGGGGCGCTACCACAGAGGTAAATGTAATGTGCAAAAACCTTACAGTATTTTTATTTCATGCATATTATCATACTACATCCTTTAAAATGCTCTATCCTTTGCCTAGTAATTCCTGTTTGTAGGATATGCACAGCTTTTGTCTTCAAATTCCCGGCCTTTATTTAATTAATGTAGCACAGATTGGCAGGACATTTAACAAAATGAGTGCAAAAAATGTGACTTAGCTCATGGTGACCAATCTGATTCCAGCTTCCAATTTCATTGCTCCTCTGTAAGATACAGTTGTGTTCAAAATAATTCAACCCCCAATGCTGTAAAGGGTTTTCGGGAATTTAGTGTACATTTGTAATTGTGTTCAGAATGAAATCTTACAAGGACTTTTTAAAGAACCAAATGCAACTAAAATGACATCAATTGTTTTTGTAATACAGTATTAAATGTTTTTTTTTTGTGATTTCTTCATTGACACAATCATTCAACCCCTTAAAGACGACCACTCTTAAGAACAGAGGTTCATTCAAGTGTTTTCGATCAGGTATTGAAAACCCCTGTGGATGTCAAGGAGCAGCAATCAAGTATAATAAGCACCAATTAGGCAGATGTAAAATGACTGTGATACTCAGCTCCTTCTAGACATTTACTGGTGTGTTTACAGACATGGTGAAGTCAAGAGAATGGTCCAGGAAGACAAGAGAAGAGGTGATTTCTCTTCACAGGAAGGGCAATGGCTAGAAGAAGATTGCAAAGATGTTAAACATACCAAGAGACACCATAGGTAGCATCATTCGCAAATTCAAGGCAAAGGGCACTGTTGAAACGCTACCTGGTCGTGGCAGAAAGAACATGCTGACTTCGACTGCTGTGCACTACCTGAAGCGCAAAGTGGAGAAAAGTCCCCGTGTGACTGCTGAGGAACTGAAAACAGATTTGTCAGATGCGGGTACTGAAGTTTCAGCTCAGACAATAAGGCGCACACTGCGTAATGAAGGCCTCCATGCCAGAACTCCCAGGCGCACCCCCTTGCTGTCTCCAAAGAATAAGAAGAGTCGACTGCAGTATGCCAAAAGTCATGTGGACAAACCACAAAGGTTTTGGGATAGTGTTCTGTGGACTGATGAAACAAAATTAGAACTGTTTGGGCCCATGGATCAACGCTATGTTTGGAGGAGGAAGAACAAGGCCTATGAAGAAAAGAACACCTTGCCTACTGTGAAGCATGGCGTGGGGTCAATCATGCTTTGGGGCTGTTTTGCTTCTACAGGTACAGGGAAGCTTCAGCGTGTGCACGTACCATGAATTCTCTTCATTTCTAGGAGATATTGGATGAAAATGTGATGCAGTCCGTCACAAACCTGAGGCTTGGGAGACGTTGGACCTTTTAACAGGACAATGATCCCAAGCATACCTCCAAGTCCACTAGAGCATGGTTGCAGATTAAAGGCTGGAACATTTTGAAGTGGCCATCGCAGTCACCAGACTTAAATCCGATTGAGAACCTCTGGTGGGACTTAAAGAAAGCAGTTACAGCGCGCAAGCCTAAGAATGTGACTGAACTGGAGGCTTTTTCCCATGAAGAATGGGCGAAGATACCCGTAGATCGCTGCAAGACACTTGTGTCAAGCTATGCTTCACGTTTAAAAGCTGTTATAACCAGGGCTGTGGAGTCGGTAGATAAATTGTCCGACTCCGACTCCGACTCCTCAGATTTTGAAACTTCCGACTCCGACTCCTCGACTCCGACTCCTCTGTATTTAATATGCAAATACGAAGCTGTTCCACCAAGTTCTTCTAATCTTCTCTAGCACAGAGAGGTAGTTGAGCAGAAGCTGCTGCCTTCTCCTTTGTGTGCTGATCTTCTGCTGAAGATAGAGCAGTGGGAGGATCCAGGAAGGGGCAGGGGAAGGGGCATTTATTTTAAAACATGATTTTCCTAGTAGAATCCCATAGTCGTGTTTAAAATTTAAGCTAACAATCTGAGTTTACATGTTTTATAGCCTTAGCTGAATGATAGCAGTTTTTCAAATGGTTTACAGCTTCAGTCTTGAACTATTGACTATCCATTCCCTTCACTTATACAAGTGTCTCCAGTCCTTAGTCAGTTATCAGTGAGAGGCGAGGATAACCATGGGTTCCCTGTAACAGCAGACCACAAGACAATGGAAAGTGTAAGTATTGCCGCTCCTTAAAGGGACACTGACAGGCTGATTTTCCAGCTAAAGATATATATATACTGGTATTCATCAGAGAATTAGGAATAAAACTATACTAATGTTACCCCCAGTTAAGCTGTACTTGTGTTTAAAAACATTTTAATCTGTATGCAAATTCACTATCTTTGTGCCCAATGGGGCAGCGTCTCCTGCGGCTTTGTGCCCAGCCGCGCCCGAGTACAGCTTCCCAGCGCTGTTCCCCTCGTTATTATTCACTGCACTGGCCTTTTTTTCAGGCTAGCCGAACGCTGAATTCCTGCGCAGGCGCACGTGTAGAGTGCTGGCAGCAGCCTTGTCTGGCTATGCTGAGGCTGTGCCAGCTTTCTCTCTTCCTCCTCGCTACCTAGTCCTGTCTAGTGCTGCCAGTACTCTACATGTGCGCCTGCCCCTTGGGCACAAAGGTAGAGAATTTGCATATTGATTAAAACGTTTTTAAACACAAGTAAACCTCAACTGGGGGTAACAGTTATCTAGTTGTATTCCTAATCCTCTGATAAATACCAGCAGATATATCAGCCTGTCAGTGTCCCTTTAACTGCATAGTAAAGCATATGAAAAGCATGCTTCTTCACGGTCACTTAACGTCTTTGTTTAGCGGTAACGTGACGCGCTGCATGCATTGGCCTTTATTCTTACAGTAGAGAAGTAATTAATTATAACTTTATCTGAATTGGGACATTTAAACTTGCTTTTTTTTATTCCAATTTTTTTATTCCAATTTAAATCTAGTAGGAGTCGGAGTCGGTCCATTTTTTGCCGACTCCGACTCCAGGTACCCAAAATTGCCTCCGACTCCTCGACTCCGACTCCACAGCCCTGGTTATAACTGGAAAAGGATGTTGTACTAAGTACTAAGATTGAATGTCACTTGGGGGTTGAATAAAACTGATAGTGATGTGAGCACAGAAAAGACATTTGTGGTTATTTCATTATAAATGTTATGTTATATTTGTCTGACTTACAAGTGCCTCTCTGATTTAATTGTAAACAAGATGACTGAAAAGATCAAAATCAATGTCAAACTGGCCAATACACTCAATTTCAGTGGGGGATGAATAATTTTGAACACAACTGTATGTGACCATTTGTTCTTTGCACTAGTTCAGATACAGTAACTCTCACATTTTCATTTTCGATCATATACCAGTTTTCAGTGTGAGAATCAAAGTTAATCACTCTGTTATAGGATCTCTGTGGAGTAAGCTGAAAACCATATGAGGAAAATTAGAAGAATATTATGTTACGCGTCCTGTATACCGGCGGGGTCATTTACGTTAATATGTCTTCTCTAAACAGTGGGAAATGATGAAATCGTCAATCGGTATTATAGGACATACAGTCTTCACTTTATTCCTTTTATTAAGTGGATTTCATTATATTATTATTTCTGTTTTGCCTTTTCATTACCAGGAATTATATTTATGTTTTTTTTTTTAAATACACTTTTTGTTTTTTCTTCTCCTTAGTGGCAATCACCAAAAACGTGTATTTGAAACGGTGCGGAATGTGAACCAAGTAGTGAAGCAGAGGTCGTTGGCGCCTTCTCCAATGAACATCCCAGGTTCTAACCAGACCTCAGCGATGAACTCTTTAATGTCTAGCTGTGTCAGTACTCCACGCTCCAGTCTTTATGGAGGAGATATTTCTAATATTGTCATCGATAACAAAACCAATAGCATTATACTGGAAACAGAGTCAACTGATAACAGGTTGGTGCCTCGGCTTGAGTCTGGGCGAAGCGTTACTTCTAGTTAGTATATATTTGTATATCATAGAACATAGCGCATTTGTAAATGCGTTATTTTTATTTTTATTTTGCAACATACACATACCACATTTCTTCAGATGTTAACTTCATTTATTGGGTAGAAACTTTAAAGTGTTTTCAGAGGTTTTAATACCGATGACCTATCCTCTGGTCAATATGTCTATGGACTAGCTATATAGGTATATATAGATATCAGTGCATAGTAGGAAGCCCTACCATAAAATTGCCTGGAAAAGCTCCCGACGTACATGCTGAAACATGTCCATAGGTGCGCATTAGTTAGAGAGAGACCAAAAGTCGCCTTTTGGCCTCTGTCTTTCTGGTATATATTAGTATACCACAAACAAAACGTGATACCGTCATAAACTACTGGAGTCGTAAGGAGTTCAGTAAAAAAAAAAAAAAAAAATTTTTTTAAAATATGATAGCATATGGGTGATGGATGCTACTGTACGGCATCCATCACAAGCATCTGATAGATGCCATTATAGACTATGAGGTATCCACTAAATGGATGCCATTATTAATGTGGTGGCGGCATTACGGATGCCTGACAATGGGACAGGTAAGTCATAAAATGCTCCCAGTGTATCTGTTTGACAGATACTGTTATGGCCTATAGGTGACAGATGCCACCAGTCAGCAATCATAACCGCCATTTAACATTTTACCTTCGGAGCTTTTCACAGCGTATACCTTATATGGAGGCCAGAAACACAGTGTGAACATAGTCTAAAACATACTCTGCCAGTACAGAGTTGGTTCCCAAATCTTTTTTTCCCAAGTATGATCTGGTTACATAGTGACTTATTACCTGTCCCTTCTACTGACTGGTCTGTTTTAGTAGCTACTTGCAATTACAGTTCTGGAGAATCAACTCAATCAAGTTTATTTTGAGGGTGTGACCTGGCACAGTCCGCCACTTGCAGCAATGAAGGGACAATGTCAGAATGTGCAGGGACACACCCCAACGGGTAATAGCTCTCTGTACCTTTGTCTATAAACTTCTAGCAAGAATAGAAGAAGAAAGGCAAAACATTGAGTCATAAGAATACATTTTCCAGAATTGTCATTTCATGTGGAATACAGATATTTACTAAAAACGGACATGTCAGGAGTGGTGACAAGTCCCCTTTAGGACTGTTTCTGATTAAAATTTCAAGGAAACTTTCAAAAGAAAAATTAAGTGACTTTTAATATACTGGAAATTGGGAACAATAGTCTCCACTAAAAAAACAATGATGTGCTTCATCAAAAATATCCTCATCAATTCCCTGCTGTCTTCATTGCCTTTAGTGATGACGATAAGAATAAGAAGCCTGGCACACCAGGAACACCAGGTTCTAACGACCTTGAGACAGCTCTACGACGGTTGTCCCTTCGGCGTGAGAACTACCTCCTGGAACGCAAGTTCTTTGAAGATGATCAGGAGCGGAAGCTGCGCAGCCTAGCTGAGAAGAGAGAATTTCACAGTGGATCGGTAACACCAACCGAAAGCATCATGTCCTTGGGTACCCACTCCTCCAGGCTATCGGAGTTCACTGGCTTCTCAGGAATGTCCTTCAGCAGCCGCTCTTACCTGCCAGAGAAACTTCAGATCGTGAAGCCCCTAGAAGGTGACCAGGGGCCCCGGCCCTTCTATGTTTTGCTTAGTGACTCGTTATGGTCTCTAATACATCACCAGAAAGCAGGCACTTTACATCACACACACTCGTTCTACTTTAGAGATAGCCATCCTCGCTGTTGGTTTGAGATATTTTAAGGTTAATTTGGTATAGAGAAATAATAATAGTTATGTGTAAAATGAGTCCTCAATAGTAGTATGCCTTTTCTCTACACCTATGTATGGCTATAATAATAGTATAGCTTGTATAGATTTGTTGAAGTGCTGTCCGTATTCATGCCTCACTAAGCTCTTTGACAGTAAATGCTGCTACAATTTAGCTATACCCTGTTCAGGCACTTTATTGTAAACCGTGTACTACTGAAGGGATTGTCCGAACCCCAAGCTAGAATGAAGTAAGAAACCTGTTATCCGACATTCTCTTCCAGTGCTGAGGATGCTGACCCCGCTGCATCCGGCCCCCTGTGGTCCAGAAGTGTGAAGTGCCCTCTGTGGTCACATGCACCACTGCAACTGTTCACTGGTCTCAGAGGCGACTTGTCCCCGAGTGGCATGTGAGCACTGTGCCAGTGTATGGCTTGCAGCTCTCACTTCATCCTTGGCGGGAAAGGAGAGGGCTGGAGGGATGAGCAGGCAGGACAGAGGGAGAGGAGGAAGCTCAGAGACCTTCCTCCTGTCCCTGCAATGGTTAAGACATTAATCCTTACCAGCCCTGTCAATCAAGAGGGACAAGTAAGGCCCCTTGCAGATGAGCGTTCCTCACTCAGCGAGTCCGCAACGGAGCTCCCGGCCTGACCTCCCAGCACTGCCAGGGATCACATAGTATTATATTGATTTATGATGCTATGTAACCCTTACAGTTCTGGAATGTACTGGATAACACTGACAGCATTATGCCAGTGTTATCCAATACATTCCAGAACTGTAAGGGTTACATAGCATCATAAATCAATATAATGCTATGTGAATCCCGTCAGTGCAGGAAGGTCGGGCCGGGAGCTCCGTTGCGGACTCGCTGAGTGAGGAACGCTCGTCTGCAAGGGGCCTAAAGGTGCACATAGTGCTTTTTTCTGCCCTGGTGCACTTCACTGCTCATTTGCATATGGATTTAAAGTACTTTTTCTCCAGAATTAAAAATATCATTACATTCATGAGACTTTTAGTTTTACTTTCAGAGAATTGTTCTTCTGGTAAATTCAAAATGAGGATGGAGACATTTATAACTATGGTGGGTGCGGTAGGGGAGAACTGTATAGGAGGTCTGGAAGTCACTTTTCACTCTTGCTTTATTCTGAATTAATTAGATTTTTCCTGTCATTAATGACCATTATGGAAATCTATTATTCATTTACCATAATGAGGATAGGATGTTTAGTCAGCAGTTGTGCTCACAAGCCCTTCACTGCTTCTGTATCCTACAGTATACTATATATGTTATGTTTCCCTATCACTCTTTCTTTTCGGTTAATCATCTTGTAATTCCTTTTGCTATTGTATCAATTCTGATCTTTCAATAAAATCTCCATTATATTTCATCTTTCCTATTTGTTTCTTTTTCCTATGCTCTTTTTTTTATTTTATTTTTTTCATTTTTAATAATTATTTTATCTTCATACCCGTTCTCTTCCCATAATATGCTTTGTATACAGTGATAGGTTGATTCTACACTGCTCATATATTGTATAAATCAGTAAATCCTACAGAATTGCTATGTAAGAGCAGAAGGTGAAAGTATATAGTACAAAGGGCAGTATACATTTTTTAAGAGGAGCTTGGTAATAACATATTTGTCCGCATACCTCTACAGTCGAGTATGTTGCAGCTTTCCAGGTGTGCAGTATGTTGGGGGATTCTCCTGACATATCCTCAAATGTAGGTTTTTAATTAGAGCAATGCAAAAAATGTTTTGTACTGTTAAACTCGTACTACATAGCTGCTGCAGAACCTCATAATACACACCGCAGCTGCTACAGAACCTCATAATACACACCGCAGCTGCTGCACAACCTCATAATACACACCGCAGCTGCTGCACAACCTCATAATACACACCGCAGCTGCTGCACAACCTCATAATACACACCGCAGCTTCTGCACAACCTCATAATACACACCGCAGCTGCTACACAGCCTCATAATACACACCGCAGCTGCTACACAGCCTCATAATACACACCGCAGCTGCTACACAGCCTCATGATACACACCGCAGCTGCTGCACAACTCCATAATACACACCGCAGCTGCTGCACAACTCCATAATACACACCACAGCTGCTGCACAGCCTCATAATACACACCGCAGCTGCTGCACAACTCCATAATACACACCGCAGCTGCTGCACAACCTCATAATACACACCGCAGCTGCTGCACAACCTCATAATACACACCGCAGCTGCTACAGAACCTCATAATACAAACCGCAGCTGCTGCGCAACCTCATAATACACACCGCAGCTGCTACACAACCTCATAATACAACACCACAGCTGCTGCGCAACCTCATAATACACACCGCAGCTGCTGCAACCTCATAATACACACCGCAGCTGCTGCAGAACCTCATAATACACACCACAGCTGCTGCGCAACCTCATAATACACACAGCACAGCTGCTTCACAACCTCCTAATACACACCGCAGCTGCTACAGAACCTCATAATACACACTGCAGCTGCTACAGAACCTCATAATACACACCGCAGCTGCTTCACAACCCAACCTCATAATACACACCGCAGCTGCTACAGAACCTCATGATACACATAGCAGCTGCTTCACAACCTCATAATACACACCGCAGCTGCTACAGAACCTCATGATACGTACCGCAACTGCTGCAGAACCTTATGATACAACCCTCAGTACTGAGAATACAGCAGATGAAAATCCAGCTGTAACAGCTGATGCTAAGCAAACAGCAGAATATAGAGGAAGAAATGGTCAAGCATAGGTGATGACACAATAAGGAATAATAATGCATTTCTTCTTCATGCTACATTTTATGGAAGTTGTTCAGTGAAGCCAAAAGGTTATTTTATTTATTACTTATGCTGGATGTTGAACTTTTTCTTCAATATTACATAGAGAGGTATACAGTGTTAATGAGAATCTACACTATGGCCCACATTATCAACCTTCTTCATTAGAAAAGTAGCTTAAAGAGTCAAATTCTAGCTCACGTCTGCTTTCCCAAAAGCTTGAGACTGTTTTTGTAAGTTTTGCATCCCACTTATTATTTTTCCAAAAATTGGGCAGTGCAGGTCCAGTTCTTGTTAGCCTGGAACACTTCTTACAATTTACAGCAGAAAATTGGTGTAAATTATACCTAAAACCTATACCGGATTTCAGTTTAGCGGACAGACCTGCAGAAATGTGCCATAGTTATTAAGAAGCACATTTCACGCTATCGGAGCAGAAATTAAGAGCGGTGTACTCTTTTGCTTGCCTTTCCTGCAGATTTTGTTGTAGCTGCCAGGAACATTTGACGCATAGGCAGCCTGAAGAAGTAGAAGCCATTACCTTACTATCCCAGACCAGTAGTTTTACCGGTCCAAAGTTTGTTAGTGAAAGGTATGTACATGCAGAGCGGCACCCAGGGATGTCCCTGCTCTTACTATTATCCCTGGGTGCCGCTCCGTTCGCCTGCTGTAGCCCCCGGTACCTGCGCACGTGCTGCTGCTAGTTTTGCCTGGGGCGGAGACATCTTCTTCTGCCCTAGGCGTCTCCTTCTCCCAGGCTGGAGCGCTGGCCAATCCCAGCGCTCAGCTCATATCCTGGGAGGTTGCAGGCGAACGGAGCGGCACCCAGGGATAATAGTATGTGCAGGGACATCCCTGAGTGCTGCTCTGCATGTACATACCTTTCACTAACAAACTTTGGACCAGTGAAAGGTCCTCTTTAAGGGGGCCACAGCGTATCAGCAGCAGGAGAGGGAATGTACCTCTGCAAGATACGTCTGGTGGCAGCATATCTCTGTGGGCTAATGCCATCACTCGTCCCCATGCAGAATCATTGTTTGCCAGCAGCAGACTGTGATTAGACATCACGATCTGCTGCTGGCAAACGGGTAATCGGCTGCGCTTTTACGAAGGCTTGTTAGCAAGTTTAACATAATGTATATGTTAAATGGATGCCATACAGTCACCATGGGGTTCTACTGTAAAAAAAAAAAATACGTTGGCATTTTCCTTTATTTTTTATTTTTGCTGGACTCTGCAGGATGAAAAGGCATAGGGTACTACATTTTTGCATCCCCCCCCCCACAGTTTATATGTTAAAGAGGACCTTTCATCGGTTTTGACATAGGCTAACTATGTCGAAACCTTGTAGTGCGGCCCCCACTGATGCCCGGGATATATTCTTTTTCTCATACCTTCCCCCCATTCGGCAGGTTCAGAGCCCCATTGTTTCTGTGAGCGAGCTGTAAACTCGCAACGTGGGCGTCTCCTTTACCCTGGCTGTGATCACGATCCAATCAGAGCGGACAGCTCGCTCGCCAAAACAACAGGGCTCTGAATCGTCCGAAAAGGGGGAAGGTATGAGAAAAAAAATACAACCTGGACATCAGTAGAGGCCGCACTACAAGGTTTTGACCTAATTAGCCTATGTCAAAACCGATGGAAGTCCTCTTTAAAGCTGGGTCAGAAATGTTATTTGAAGAGCCCCCAATGCGCTTGGCCACCTCTAAGAGATCGTGTTCTGATTGTATTGTATAATCTATGAACATGATATACAATGCATTTTCCAATTGGCTTATCTGTATCTGTGCGGATTTGTTCGTCCAAACTGAAAATGTCATGCATTGCTACCTGCTCATTCAGATTATACTTTCAATACTTATACATTTTACCCTTTCACGAACATATGTAACAGATTATTCTGTATCACAAATAGTATATGCGTTAATATTTCATTTTGTTACAATTTTCATGTGCCGTGTATTGATTCCTCTTTTCCTTTTTGTTGTCCTTTTTTGATTTTTTATTCCTTTTCATCTCTTTCATGTTTTTTTTTTCTGTTTTGTTTTGTTTTGCTTTCATGATGACCATACTCATAGCTCAAACAAAAATATGAAGGGTTTGTGATGTAACCCAAGGGTATGTATACTATCAGATATGTATAGTGGAGTTGAAAGTTGTGTTTGTCATCCTCCCAGTCATTCCTTTCTTGCTTTGGGTAGTTGTAGCTGTGTATAGATGCAGTGTTTCCCGGATTCATTAGATCTTGCTCTTCAGACAGTTGTAATCTCATTGCCATCTTGAAATATCAACACGCGGTGGTGGGTACATTGTATTAGGTGTGTATAGCTTTTGAAAAGAGTTGCCCTAGAATAGTTTTGTATTGTTAGGTGATAGGTTTATCTCTTCTCTGCTGATGAGACCAATGAGAACCATAGGTGTATTTCTATGTATACGCCTCATCCAAGGCAGCCCCTACTTGCTGTTGTGTAAAGGCACATCGCAAATGTAAAGCACTTTTGGTGCTTGAGTAAATAGCCCCCTTTACATTACCGTAGCGTTTTTCCAGTTTTTAATATTGATGACCTCAGGATATTGCAGTTTTGTCCTATTTAGGTATACTCTTCACTGCCGCTATTCTAAACATAGAAAACACATCTTTAAAGGCCTAATTCACACGTCCGTAGTGTGTTGCGGATCCGCAACACACCTTGCCACCAGCCATATAGAGATGCCTATACTTGTCCGCAATTGCGGGCAAGAATAGGCCATGCTCTATATTATTGCGGCGGCGCCGGCCGGAAGATCGACAGCGCGCTCCGCAAATGCGGATGCGGAGAGCACAGTGTGTGCTCTCCGCATCCATCACGTCCCCATTCAAAATGAATGGGTCCGCACCCATTCCGCAGATTTGCGGAACTGGTGCGGACAAACATTGTGGACGTGTGAATAGGGCCTAAGGGCTTTTTCAGGACTTTAATGTAACATACAGTCGACTGTAACTTCTGCTTCCCCTTCCATCGAGTTGTATAGCTTCTGGCAGTGGCAGCTGCCCAAAACAGCTGATTGGTGGCGGTGCAGGGTGTCAGAACAGGTCAGATGGGATCCGAGGAAATGTAATCAATATCAAAGTCCCGGAAAACCGTGTTAACCCTTAGCAAATTCAAGTATGTCTTGTAAAAGCCTTCATGTCATCTGATATTACTCTTCATTTTACTAGGTTTATTTTGACTCTTATGGGAGCCGCGTTATATTACGTGACTACTTTGTCCTCCATTCTAAGGAAAGTAATGTTTAGCGCTACGGGTAACATGTTGCCATGATATATCTGAAGGTCCCTAACAATGTGCAAAGAAAATGTCTAAATTACAGATATGAATAAACTATATTAAATTCTTTTTAACTTTTCATATTTGAATTATGGCTGATTTATAGTCCAATGAATTTATAATCCAGCGAATCTGGAAAGCTGAAAGCTCTCCTTGCTTGTCTATCATACATGCATGGTTATGAAAGGACCACCAGGGATTAGAATGCTTCCCCAATAGGTTTTATTCTACAACCAATTATTTTTTTTTCTGAAGACTTGTATGTATAGTCTGTGTTGATACCACATTAGTTTAAAAACTTCATATTGTTCCTTCATACTGTAGCATAGGCCGAAGAACCGTTTGTATGGTAAGAACATTTGTACTTACTGTATTTCAATTGATGCAACTTTTTTAAAGACTTCCTCCCAAAGGTATAATATAGATTGACTATTGATAGCTCAAATACCACTAAGATGCATTTTAAATTTTTGTACATGATGTTTGTACTTTTGCTTTATGGGGACTGCGTTTTTTCATTGCAATTTTGGTATGGACCGCCTTGACAAGCTTTCACCAAAATCCTGCCGGTAACCAAGTCCTTTCTTGCCCCCCATTCTTTGTAATGATGGGCAACGCTGAAGATTGGGGAGCGGCGGTTTAAATCTGTCCGTTCTCAGGGTGGCCGCGGACTTAAACAGCCGCTCTGCGATCTTCAGCGCTGAATGAGAGGCAGAAAGGACATGGCTTCCGGCAGGATTTCGGTGGAATTTCAGCACTGCTGTCTGCACCAAAATTCCCCTGTAAAAAACTGCCCCTTATAGTGATCTAAAACTATTTTCTCCATCCACCGTCTCTTCAGGTGTTGCATAACTCCAACTAGCAACACGCCCTGACAGCCGGATGCTAAGGGTTGTAGTTTTGTTGTTGCTGAAGAGTCACTGGTTGAAAGCCATTGAAACCAGTCTGGAACACATTCCTGTTTTTTTTTCTAGGTACAGTACACATCTCGAAAGATCTTGTAATGCAATATTTTCTCATAAATGCTAAATACTATTTTCTCAGGAAAAAAATTAGCTTCTCTCTAACTAAAATTTACAGTGACAGTGCGCTATCTCCTTGTCAAGAGACTACCATTTATTTTTTTAATGGTACCTGACAAATCACAGTGAGAATAAATCTACACTTTTAAAGTTTTAAATTATCCCCCAAGTTATCCCCCATCAACAGAATAGGAGATACCTATTAGATTGGTTGACGTCCTAATGCAGAGACCCTCACTGATGATGACAGCACGGGGTCCCATACCAGGTCAGGCACGCACACTGCCACTTCATTCATCTCAATGTGACTGGCAGCTATATCCGGCAAGTAATAGGAGGAATACCAGAGGTAGGGCACAACTCAGAAGAGATCTGCCACAATTATTTAATCAGAAATACAATTATCTAATAAAACAGACCTGTCAGGAGAGGTATCAGGTCCTCGTTAATGTATTCCAAGTCCAGTTTCAGAGTGGCTGTATGTTGAAAATACTATTCTTGACTGTCACTGCTACTATTACAGGCGCTTAGTATTAATAGAATATGGGGCCTGTGTTATTTTCACTCATCCATTTGTTTTGCCTGTTCCAGGTTCAGCGACTTTACATCATTGGCAGCAGTTGGCGCAGCCCCACCTAGGAGGAATCCTGGACCCTAGGCCTGGAGTGGTTACCAAGGGCTTCCGCACCTTAGATCTTGACCAGGAGGATGTGTACTGCTTTACAGACTATGAAGAAGACGAGACAGGTGACATTCCTTTCAAGAGCTTAACTACCTCAAGTACCGTCCATCATTCAGAGACCTCAGGTGAGAGGTCTCAAGCACAAGTGACTGTGTCTGACAGCAAGAATTGCCCAAGCCACTCTCAGGCTGCCCCAGAGGACTTGCAAGAGCCCGCGACAGACGATGAGGAGGGGTCTGGTGAGGGATCCACCTTACGTCCTGTAAAATGGACATCTTTACAGGATATTGAGTATTGGGCCATTTTCACCTCCACACCACAGCACATCCGCAAATGTTTTACTTCATACGATAAGTGATCTGAGCAGTTAACAAATAATCTCTTGTTTAGCAGGTCAACTTCATATTGGTGTCTAGATTTGCATATTTTGCAAGAACCACATTTACTGTATAGGTAAAGGCTGCTAAAAGAAAGAGACTGGTAAGCACTAAGGGGGAGATTTATCAAAACTGGTCTCCTTTGCATCACTTGTGATAAATCTCCCCCTAAATGTACTGTACTATATATATATATATATATATATATATATATATATACATTTTATTTTTTTATTAGGCCTGGGGCTACACCATGACGCCCAATGCACAATGGCAGATTGCATTTTAAGTCACATGACTATTACGTCTATAGGAAGTCACTGAGTATGCTTAGAGTAGTATTCCTCTGGGACCCCTTCCTATCTCCAGAACTGAGGCCCCAAAGTGAAGGGAGAGCGGGTGCGCATGCATGACCAACCTTTGTTCACCGCTATTGGACTCCCATAGCAATGAATGGAGAGCAAGTCCTACATGCGCACTTTGGGGGGCACTGTTCTGGGGATAGGAACAGGTCCCAGTGGTGGGACCCCCACCTACCTGACTTGGATGCCACCAATGCCCCTTTAAGCTGGCGATTGACATGCAGCGGTTGCGCAAGAAGAGTATCCTATTATAATCTTACTCCTAATGCTATAGCCGTCCTGTTTTTTCAGTCCATAAACTTAATTTACACAGTGCAATTGTTTTGTTAGTTTGCCCAGCATTTAATGGGCATTACATGGTGCTGTGCAGCTCAGGTCTTGGCATACAGGACATAGTACAAATTTCCAAAATGTTACTGTTATGCTTAAAAAATAAAAACTATTTTGTAGCTCATATACTTTTAGGACCTCTTAATTAGACATACTGTAAAATTGGGATAAGTGGAACTAAAGGTTGTTTCTGCGTGTGAAATGCATGCATTTGGATGAAGTCTCCGTCAAATTGATTTACAGTTATGAGGTAAAATCCTGCTTGTTGCTTTGCATCACTGAATGGCACATACATTGTGTGCACTACATACCTGTCACATTTCCTTTTTTATTTACACCATACCAAATATTTTATAAAAAGTATTGTAAATATGTGTAAGTAACAGGTGATCCATTGTGGATGTTATTTTGCACTGATGAATGAATTTTTTTGCACTTATGCTAAATGTTCTATTTGTATAGATTTTCTGAAAATCTTCTGTGAGATTTTGGAGGGCTAAAACTGAATATATGGATTAAATGGATTTTGGAATACTAATCACTTTCCTATTATTAATTTTTATTAGTAATAGTCATTTGGAATACTAAATTTTCCCATCATTTACGGTATGCTAAAGGAATGGTAAACTTGTAGTAGCTGTTTTTATAGTGTTTTATCTAGATTTTACCATGTTTTGAAGTTTTGGTTTAGTTAAAGATAATCTAAATTTTAAATTATATTTACCTTTTCCTCAGCAGCTTGATAATCTGCATCTTTCTCAGAGCTGAGTGAAACCGGTTTGAACAATGATAGGCAAGCAGTAATTCAGGGGTGGTACTATTCCTGCGCCCCCTGGCTCTTCTGGGTGTGTACTCTACACAGTTAGCTCCATTTAGATCCACATGCTCAGCTTCTACACGCACTGCTATATGTTACAGACACAGTATATGAGCGATATGTGTACTGCAAAGCATGCAAACGTTGGAGAAGGACATTCAGTTATGCCAACTCTGCACTGCTCAAAGGGCACACAACTTGCAGAGTCGCCCTCCTTCACAACTAAATTGCTTTACCCACATGTGCTGTGCCACTTGTCTGGTACAGATGGGTGAAGCAAGATTTTAAATGTAATGATCAAGGATAGGCCATCAGTTTTACAGTACCAGATAGCCACTTTAACTTCTTTCCCCCACAAAACTACATTTCAAAAAGGAAACCTATATAGATATGTTTCACACCAATTCAAGAGTTCGAATTCAAAAATCCCTGATCTCTTGAACCTGAAGTATGTGAAAAACTCGAAGATAAAGGGGCACATTTATTAAGACCGGCATTTTAGATGCCGGTCTTATTAAAGCCCTGCACTGGAGGTGGATTTGCTGCAGTTATGTAGAGACTGGCGCCACTACATAGCTTCAGTGGATTCACTGCTACTTCTAAGGCCCCATTCACACGTCCGCATTTTAGTCTGCATCTATTCCGCAATTCTGCGGAATAAATGCGGACTCATTCATTGTGAATGAGGCCGGACGTGATGCGGGGAGGAATACTATGCCCGGAAACATCCGCCCGCGGCTCCGCAAAAGATAGAGCATGTCCTATTCTTGTCCGCAGCCTGCGGACAAGAATAGGCATCTCTATGTGGAGTGCCGGCATGGTGTGTTGCGGATCTGCAATTTGCGGATCCGCAACACACCACGGACGTGTGAATGGGGCCTAAATGTCTTACATTTAGACCATTTTCTATGCCTAAAACAGACCTAGAAAATGGTAAATGAGATGAGCCTGCCAGCCCGTCCCCTTCCCTGCCCACACCACACCCCCTTTTTTGGAAATAGGAAGATGTCCAGCTTGTAGCACCAATGTTCATCTTTATTGTTCAAGCGATAAAAATACAGTGACAGTTATGTCGCGTCACCCCCTTTTTTAGACCTGGCGTGAGTGGGGAACAGTTGTAGATTGCAGCGCAAAGGACCTTTGTGCCACAATCTGCTCCAGAAATACACCTAATATAGGCATATTTCTGTTTAATAAATAACCCCCAAGGTGCCAATTACAATCCTGGTTAGTCATTTTTGAATCTATTTGCACTGTGAGATTCTTGTGAAGTGACACCTCAATCGCTCCAAGACCTGGTTCCATCCCTCCAGGACCTTTTTCAAAGTCTGGCGAGTAGATAATGTGAAGCGCAGTAGACACTGTGTAAGGTCTTGTTTTAAAGCTAACAATCTCAGGCATGATAAATCGCAAGTTAGACCACTTAGGGTGGAGTCTCAGTGGATGCTGCATGTACCTGCAGCTTTCATTCCCCACCTGATTTCTAAGGTATTCAACTCGCAATTTATAGCAGCTAGAGCCTTGATCCAGGTCTTGTTTTAAAGCTGAGATTGTTACGCATCCTGAAATCCAGCGATTAGTAGCAAGGATCTACCAGGTACATCCTTGGCTACTGAATTGCCATCCTGCAAGGATGTACGACATATTTCCTTGAGAGGGAAAGTTGTATTATATCCCAATTTTGATCACCCTCATTTCTAAAAGGGATAAGTCTAATAATTAGTATATAGTAAGGAATTGCTGAGCATATAGTTCTTTTATGAAAATAAAAAGGGGTTCAATAAAGTAACTTTCACATTGTTTGGCTAATTAATATATATTGTTAGAATAGTTGACTGAATTGTGTCTTAGCATTTTATATACTTTGTTTAAGGGAGAGAAAAAAAGATTAATATCGAGAACTATCCATAAGTGTAAAAAATGTTTAGTTTCAGCTGTGCCACCCATCCATCCAGTTTAAACTAGTGAAACTACTCTGGAAAATGAACAATTTGTGATCTTGATCTTGCAGCTTTAGGTATGTGATATTGTCT
The DNA here is from genome assembly GCA_033119425.1 of Bufotes viridis. Taxonomy (NCBI): domain Eukaryota; kingdom Metazoa; phylum Chordata; class Amphibia; order Anura; family Bufonidae; genus Bufotes; species Bufotes viridis. The sequence continues at coordinate 148,977,210 of CM065593.1, read as the reverse complement.
ACTACAGCCCTGAAAATCTGGAAGAATATCAAGGTTTGGTATACAAGCTGTATCTGCCCTATATCCTGTCGCTTTTCTGCTTTCCAGGAAACAGGGAAGATAGTATAGGAACTCTATTTTTCTGTGCTCAGAACTTTGCTTGTCTCTTCTTTTAGCAGCCTCTACATCTAATTAATGATTTATACATTTTCTACGATCTGCAAAATAATGAGATGGCTCTTAGGCAACATAACACATTTCTTTCCAGAGTTACTGTACATGCAACATACTTTAGATTATATGGTAGACCGATTGCAAAATGTTCATTCTCATCAGCTTTTGTTGAATGTAGTGCTCCTAAATTTATGCACAAGTAACTCTGGAAAGCCTGTTTCCCTTACTAATTTCACTGTTGGTCCCTGTTTTGAAAAACTCCTCTATCATCTCAAGTGATGTTTTACAAGAGGGTTTTTGAAGAGCTGTCGCTGTCACATTTATGAAGCTTTGGAATCGCTGTAACCTTGCTTCATAAATCTGATCCTGCTGTCATACTTTTGTCCATCTGTCCCCTTACTACTTGCTAATATACCTTGCTTAGATTAGCAAAAAGTAGGGGGCCCACAGAACGGAGGGAAAATGGTTTCTATGGTGTGTAAATACTTTAAAGCGGTTGGCTCATATCATACGTTGATGGCATATTGCTTAGAGATACCATCGGTGTCAGATAGTTGCGGGTCCTACCTCTCTGAAACCAGCCCTTATGTTCAGTACATGCCACAAAAGTGAAAGAGAGCACACGGCACATGCGCGGCGTGCTCTTTACTTATCACTATGGTAGTTCCAAAATCACCTGAGCGAGCGGGTGCTCAGCTATTTTTGAAACTCCCATAGCAGTGAATGGAAGGTGGCCATGCATGCACACCTGCTATCTTTTCACATCAGATGGCCCATTCTGGAGATAAGAGCAAGTCCAAGAGGTGGGACCCATACCTATTTGACAGTGATGCCATATCCTAGTGATATGCCATCAATGTACAGTATAAGATGAAACAACCCCTTGTTTGTATCATTAATACTGGAACTTATTATTAGGTGGAAAATCCTTAATATGGGGTACAGTAGATATTAAAAAAATTAAACCAGGAAGTGCATATAATAGTTTTTTGTTTTGTTTGTTCTCTCTATAGTTCACCATCCTGGAAAATGTTTGTCTCAGACCAATTCCACCTTCACGTTCACCACATGTCGGATTTTGCACCCATCTGATGAACTCACGAGAGTTACTCCGAGGTCAGTATTTATTTAGCTTGTGTTCACTGCTTTTATGTTTTACGTTAATTTCCACTTTTTATTATTGGGTGTGGTGCTCTATAATGGGTAAATCTGAGAATTATACAATTTTAATGATGTTAAAAAATTCATTTAATTAATTGCAAAGAGTCACTTAATCAAAATGGTTCTTCACAGGTCTGTTGAGGAAGAAGAAGAAGCACTTTATACCAGGTTTTGCTGAGAGGCGCTCTAGGGCAGACTCTATTACAAGCATGGCAGGGGGTGAGCAGTGTTGCAGATGCAGTCCCCTGCTGGCTGGGATGTGTGTGCCCTGAGCTAACTTAGATACTGACAGAATCGTCACTCTAACACCACTAAGATCCATATAGCGATAAGATAACAGTACGGTTTTATCATTCTAAAAATACAGAGAAGACTTGTCTTGCTCACTGGCATGTTGGCCTTGTGTATTTGCTCAATATGTAAAAATAACCAGCCAGGTTTTTCCGTATTACCAAAGGCATGTACAGTTTTTACATTTGCAAGTAATTTATGTTATGTTCCTTTAAACATGTTTATATGAACTTTGTTTGTAACATTTTAGGAAAAAAATAATTTCTGTTTTGTATATTTTATGATTTCATGGATGACTCCTATAACTGGGACAATTTTGTAGAAGTAAAATCTGCACTGCGTAAAAAGCAGTAGTTCATCACTCACCAACACTGACTTGTGAAAGTAGAGGACAGAAAAATTGAATATCTTTATTCTCAAAAATTATAATTTGACAATAAACACTTAATTTCCCTTTAAAAATTTTATGTGCTAAAATATATGAACGTTTCCATTATTACATCAAAAATCCGGAATGCCTTCTTCCTTCAAATATTGCTGCACTTCAAAGTCCATTGATAAAAATAATGTTCCAGTATAAGTTTTCTGGCTAGATGAAAGTAGACAACGACACACAGGCAAGGTTTATAAATTCAAAGCAATTGCTAGCATCCGGGTCATTGAGTATGATACAGAGGTCTACACACAGACCGGTTGTCAGAAATTATCATATATTAATATATACTATATATAATACATCCTCTTACTGGTTCTGATAGGAAAGTTGGCTGTAATAAATGAGACCCCAGAGTGAGCGTATAAAAAAGGTGTATTGTACAGTGTGGAAAACGGATATTACTATTGATAACTATATATAGAGAGATAATGGAGCAACAATAAGAATTAAATATTACATACAGAGAGACTCAACGATACAATTACATACACAATAAGCTTATACAACATACAACTCTTTAAACGTTACAGTACATAATTACCACTCATAGGTCTTTTTAGGTCTCTATACCAGTCCGTCCTCTGGCCCCGCCACATTCCTTCTTTTCTGTCTTTTTTTTTTATTCTGCACTTCTTCCTCTCCCTTCTTTTTGGTCTCAAATTCCAGATTTTTATATGTTTAAAGCCAGTTCTAGAATTGTCTAGAAGATTGGCCAATTCTCATTGGATGTTATATCTGGTTTCTAGAATTACCAATACATTTCTTAAAAGATTGATAGAAACAGCTGTAATGTTGTAGCTCTAGGATTTTCCTGCATCTTCTTGCTCACCGCTTACTGGACACGTTTGTCACATCTCTTGTTTTAGTAAATAGCTCACTATTTGTTGCCCTTGACTTTGTCCATAGGGGACAGTACACTGCCCTAAACCAAACAAATTAACAGAAAGTTGCTGAAAACCTTACATACATACAGGATACTCCAAGACCTTTTATCTATCAGAGTGAGGTCTCATGCACACAACCGTGTGTGTTTTGCAGATCCGCAAACCGTGGATCCGCAAAAGACTGAAGCCTCTCCATGTGCCTTTCGCAATTTGTGAAACGGGCGGCCCATTATAGAGATGGCTATTCTTGTCCACACAACAGACAAGAATAGGACATGCTCTATTTTTTTGCGGAGCCACGGAACGGAGCAACGGATGCGGACAGCACACGAAGTGCATTGAAGTGAATGGGTGCGGCTCGGACGCGGACCAAACATACGGTCGTGTGCATGAGACCTAAGCCAAGGGAACTAGATACATACTAATGAAGCGTAGACCCTTTAGACATACACCCACATACCAATCTCAATCTCTGACTCACACAAATACTTTATAAAATGTCAAGTATAGTGCAATGTATGGCGCACTTTATCTCTAAAATCTTAATTTCTTTGTTAGGGGCTTTGTTCACACTAGCCTCATGTCTTCTGTTTGCATTGGAGCCTTGACAACTGTGACATTTCAGTTTTATGACAAATCCATTTTAATGCTCCGGAACCCTCATTATATAGTCTGTCTTGAATTTCAATATTTTTTAAATCACAAGTTTACCTGCAGACTGCTTTTCCTTCTTAAATATTCCAGAAAGCCTGACACACATCTCACATTGTAGATGGTGTGCAGATAAACCTTGAACAGGAAGCCGTGCTCGCATGAGTTGCAGCTGCGGAGATGCCGAAAGTCAGACCTCCACTGATGTCATATTGATGAGCTATCCGGAGGATAGCTCATCAGTACCACAAACACAGAGTACCCCTTTAATTAATTTTCAACCCTTCTCCACTGCCTCCCATTGAGTCTCTGTGTTCAGGTTACTGCTGTTTTTCCCTGCAAACTGCCTTCTGTGTGCTTTCCTTCTACAGCATGTGTGATCTACCCTCCTTGGATTCTTTTCCCCTTTCCACAAACAACTGAAATGTACAACCTCCTCCCCATCTCTGCTGCTATCTCTAAGGCCCCATGCATGCGACTGAATGTATTTTTGTAGTACGTCAATGGGACCCCCCCCCCAAAAAAAACAAAAAAAAACAAAAACAATTCAATACTGATGTCACACGGACGTCGTCAGTTGAACATTCAGAAACGGGAGCAAAAGTAACAGATTTTTGTGCCATTTTGCAGCACCTCTAGTTGGGTGAAAGACTTACACACACTCTGCAGAAGCAAAATGATGGGTCATTTTAAAAAAAGACTATTTGGAAAAGTGCTGAATTTTGCATTTGGGAAGCAAAGCAATAATAAAAAAAGAAAAAGGTGTCCATAGCCTTTCACTATGTAGTATGCATGTGGACTGCAAGCACTAACAGTATGTTCCTGAATTATGATCTTCTGCATTGTTTATCTTACTTTATTTTTACTTTACCTTCTCTTTGCTTCCTGCAGCCTTAACACAATGCCCACTCCAGCCACTGTCAGCTTCAGCAAATCTACGCCAGGAAGCACACCGTGTACACCTAGACGTCTCAGCTTGGCGGAGTCTTTCACTAATCTGAGAGAATCAACAACCACTTTGAGCACATCTCTTGGATTGGTAAGGCTCCTGAAGGAACGGGGTATTTCAGCAGCTATGTACAACCCCCAGAGTTGGGATAGGGCTGGGACGGCTTCAATCATGAATCAATCTCTTCCAAAAATGACTATCATACCTTCCACTCCTCCCAATTCACCTATGCAGACACCAAGCTCCTCTCCTCCTTCTCTAAACTTCAAATGCACCAGCCCACCATATGACAACTTCCTGGCTTCTAAACCTGCCAGCTCTATTCTGAAGGAGGTGAGAGAAAAGAAGAATATACGAAGCAGTGAATGCCAAACGGATGTTTCTGTGGCCAACCTAAATTTAGTGGATAAAGTGAAGAAGTTTGGCATTGCCAAAGTCTCAGGCCCAGCACTTGCATCTTCTGCATGTGACAGTCCGGTTCTTTGTGGTGCCCAGGGATCAGTACGGGCATTCGTTCCTGGAGGTCTTATACAAGAAGGTATGCCTTACCCTGATGCAACAAGTTCTATAGGCGGAATTCAGCTAAACACAGGAATTAGAAGGAATCGTAGCTTTCCGGCCATGGTAGGATCCAGCATGCAGATGAAAGCGCCATCAACATTGACACCAGGTATACTGATGGGGACTAAATTACCCAAACAGACTAGTTTACGATGAAGAACATCAAGGCTACTGACAACCTTTTCTGATGACTATAGAGGCTGTTTGCATTAGCCCTGCATATTATCTACTGAAACTTCTGCACCCTGTGCTCATCTATAAAGCCAAGACTTTCTTTGGATCCCCTCCTTTCCCATCCTTATACTTTGCACTGACAAATCAACATTGTGCCTAGATGAGAAGTGAAGAGTGTACTTTCTATAAATATGTAGATAAATGTCATATATCTAACTAAAATTATTTAACCAGTTGGAAACCATGGCTTACCAAGTTTGCTGTAATATTGTAGATATTGATAATAATGTACATTAAGTTAAAGGGCAGGGTGGGATATTGTATGCACTGAACCTAAAGGACTGTTGGGACGGTAGAATGCAAATATAGTTTTAGTATTAAAATTACCGACCAAGGTTTTTATTTTAATTACAAGGAAGCTCTCACATAGGGAGGTGTGATATATCCTAAAGGCATTTGAATATGTTGTCGCTGTGTCGTAAAAGTATCTCCCACGTTATTGCATTGAACAAGTCTGATACACTATATACTGATACTAAAGGTGGAGGTCCCTGGTCTCACTACTGTAATGAGAAGCACAGTGTGCTATTAAAGTGCAACTGTCGTTGATTTATTCTTAAATATGTAGGGCAAGTGATAAAGTATATTGCAAAAATTATCATAATTTGTTAATTTTGTACATTTAATTTATTTATTACAAAACTGCCTCGTAAATTGTCGTTTCACGGTAAGTTGCTACAGAAAACCTGTCTTTACCGTTCAGCACAATGACTAACTAATTGGCCGCCAGGAGACGCAGGCGATCGGGCAGTGATCTTCTGCTTCTTCGGGCGGCTCGTTAGTCAGTGAGCTAGGCATACTAATTGAATGTACACAGTCAGCGCTCACCACTGACAGTATACACGTCAGCCAGACAGGGCCGAGCATATATGGTCAGTTTTAGTTATATAGGAGGGAGTGAGATTGGCAGCAGGAAACCAGGAGCGTCTTCCCTGGATTAAGGACAACTTCAGAGGCAGTTTTGTAATGAAAATGTCCTACATCGACAAATAAAGTATATTGTAAAAATAATCAGGATTACGTGCCTTACATATTTAAGAAATTGACAGTTACACTTTAAATACTGTATGCAATTACTTTCAGTTCACTTCATGCATTTTAACTTTTGTGAACAAAATATCCCTAAGTTGGAGGTAGCCATTGTGATAATGGTGGCTACATGACTATTTCCAAAACAGCAAGTATCAATAAATTTAAAGTCTGCAACATACCAAGATTAAGGCTTTGTTCACACTGAAAGCATGGTGCTATGACAGACCTGTTATAGGACAGATTTGAACAGTAACTGATGGAGTCCTATATAGAGGTTTTCCTTGCTTTGATTGCAAGAATGGTGTTACAATTTGAATATTATTGCTGTCAAAACTGTGACCCAGACAGAATGTCCTAGCGCTGGTTTGAATAGAGCCTCTATCTGTAGTGCCTAGTAGTTTCACGAGTACTTTATATATACATTTGGACTTTGTTTACTTCTTAGTCACCTTAAAATGATTCTTTATCATGTTTCTTTTAGTTTTTTCCACTTAGCACTGGGACCCATTTCAGATTTTACCTAAAAAGGGATTTAAAGGTCACAAAATAAACACAGGATATAATGAAAAGCTTATACTCTGTACTTGAAGTCTAGAAATGTCCCCCTTCATGGAAGGTATTTCATGTAATTCTTGGCCAATGGTGGGCTAATGTTTTATATTTTTATTAAAGGAAGGTCATAGAAGTGTTAGTGCACAATTAAACTTTTTTTTATTGTTTAGGTTAGCTAGGCTTTAAAGTATTTTATTAACAGGCTCGTGATAACTTTAGCCACACAATTCACCTATAATCATAAATTAGAAAGAAAAAAATAAATAAAATAAATCAATATGGATTTTTTACTTGAATTTTATTTGATGTTGTTCCAGGTATGCTTTGCTATATCACCACATCCTACTTGTTACCTGCATTGATCAGCATATCAATTTTATTAACTTCAGTTTCCTTTCACTTTTCATTTCTTACTTGAAAAATATCATTTTTCCTGTAGTTTCCAATGATATGCAGAGCAGAGAAATAGGACCCTCCTATGTATCATGCAGTGTTTCTGTTAATGCCAACAAACAGAGACTTCTATCTCTGGGAATGCACAGAGACGCTGTCGTGTACAATGCTGCCTTTAGTTCATCTTTATGCCTAATAAGTTGTTATTTATCTCACAGGTTCTATGTAAATTGTTATAGGTGTTTTTATGTCATATTTAACATCCAGCCGTTGCTGATGCTAAGACAATTTTGGTTGCATACTAGTTATCATACCTGGTAATCACTTGGCCTACATCATGACATGTACTGTATGCGAACAATCTGTTCTAACATGTTGTGCCTGAAGTTGAAGCCAGGGCAACTTGCTGTAACTTTTCACCGAGTCGTTGGTCTCATTTTTCTCTTGGACATCCTCCGAGTCTTCTGGATTAGTGGCATCTGAGAATCCCGGCATGTCAACTGGTATTCAACAAGTAGATAGATGGCAGTTTCTTCCTTCTTTCCTTGTATTATTGACTCCTCTGGTTGTGTGCCTATTGCAAGGCAAATAATCTTAACTATTTTTTTATCAGAATGTATCTTTGGCAGTAATTTGTCAAATTAAGCATTATTATGAAGCCCTTGTTGTGCTCCCTGAAATAGTGGATGTCGCCAATGAAAATGTTATCACAATTTGCTTTTCAAATAATAAACTTTGCGATCTGTTTGACTTTGCTTTTTGTATTATATTGGATTCAGTTCAGTTGTGTGTAATGCTAACATCTATCCAACATTTGTGTTGATATTTCGTTTAACAGTACAGCCCATGGCCACCCAACGATAAATGTTTCATATATAGTATATGCCTTATCCTTACCCCACTGCTTGTTATGCCTGCCAAAACTTCAATTCTGTTTGTGTGCCAAGAACTAGTGATACAGTAGATGTTCCTCGAGATGTTCCTCGAGGGCTCTAACAGTAAACCAGGGGCCTAATCAAGCACTTGCCCCAGGCACCAGCATGTAGAGATGTGGAGGGGTGCAGGACATGGGTCTTCAGGAAGTCTTGTCCTCACCCTCCTTCTAGGAATCTTACCATTTTTTTGTAATTGTTAGAAATTAGCCGCAGCAACACAAGACTTGTTGAGTCGACTTCTTCTTGAGAAGATAACTAGCCAGTCCTAAACTGAAAATATAGGTTTGAATTGATCACCTAACAACCTCTATTTTCTTAGCAGCAGTACATCATTATTAAGGTGACTCTTTAACTAAGCTTTAAGGTAGAAATGTAAGATGTCTGACTAAGACAACATGGTGGGCCATCAGATCTAATCCTGATTCTCTAACAGTAATATCCAAGCAGCTTTGTCAGGACAGACAGAAAAAAGAAGAGGAAGAGTGTAGAGAGGAACCTAGGCAGAAAACATGTTCTGCGTGGCTCAACACTGCTCCTCTTCCACTGCTAGGATGTGACTGGTAGTTGGAGGACAGGTAAGTATATGCATTGTGTATACCTGAGTATTGCACATATATACATATTTTTGTGTGTACATGTATGATATAGCAGTATATGTGGTCTAACGGCACTATGTAGTTGTATGGAATAGTAGCACGGTGCATGTATTACTGTCAGTCCAAGCTTAAACTGTAACCCTGCTCCATAAATGGAAATTGATTATAAACAAAAGAAAAGGAGTTAAAACTGGGATGATGGCACAGGAAGAGCAACGGAGGAGGAGGAGGGTGGGATAAGAACAAGTGCCAAGGGAATACTGAAGTACTAAGGAAAGTTGGTCAGTAGGCTGCACTCAAAAAAATCAATTCAAACAAGGGCAAGGATGAACTGCGAGATTGTGTAGAAGATGGATGAGCAAGGTGGGGGGGGGGGGGGGGGTTCTGTACACCAGAGTGTGAGGGGTAGGTGCCAAAGGATAGGTCTAAAGGTGTGTAACCAATAGATCAGATAAAAGTAATGAGATAGTAGGAGAATAATTATTCACTTATTTCACCAGGGAGGGGGCACAAGATAAGCTCAATACACTTGAACCCTCTCCTCCCTCGCCAAGGTCACTTTAAAGGTGTAGTGGATTCCTTTATCCCAGAAATGTTACAGGGTGTAGTATAAAAGATACCTTTTATTCCAATTAAAACATGAGCTCAACGCATTTCAGGCAAGTATATGTCCCCTTCCTCAGGAGCAAGGCAATCATGCATAGACCTTTCCTTTGGCAGTTCTGTGGCGCCCCCACCTACCCCTTAGACTCCGGTGTACCTTCCCCCATATCCATCTTCTATACCATAAATGGAAAAGCATTTTCACACTTTTAGAAGTGGCAATGCAAGCATAAAAGTTATATTTGTATATAATTTGTTTATATGTACCCTTCTTTTTTGCTTTATTAGATTCACCATTTAGCAAGAAAAAATCTTGCTAAAAAGTGCCTGATGGCAGTCAGGGAGATCCAGCATGGCCGGGTGCCCTGGCTGCTTAAAGAGGACCTTTAATCAGTTTTGACATAGGCTAACTATGTCAAAACCTTGTAGTGCGGCCCCCACTGATGCCCAAGATGTATTTTTTTCTCATACCTTCCCCCCATTCGGCCAGTTCAGAGCCCCGTTGTTTTGGCGAGTGAGCTGTAATCTCGCAACTGGGCGGAGAGGCAGTCTTCTGCTGTGGGCGTCTCCTTTTCCTCGGCTATGATCGCGATCCAATCAGAGCGGACCGCTCAAAGCTCTGATTGGATCGCGATCATAGTCGGGGAAAAGGAGATGCCCACAGCAGAAGACTGTGTCTCCACCCAGTTGCGAGATTACAGCTCGCTCGCCGAAACAACGGGGCTCTGAACCCGGCCGAATGGGGGGAAGGTATGAGAAAAAAATACATCCCAGGCATCAGTGGGGGCCACACTACAGGGTTTTGACATAGTTAGCCTATGTCAAAACTGATGAAAGGTCCTCTTTAATAATCCGACAGAGCGCACATTCAGCATTTTGCCCCATCAGTGAGAGAGCTGTGCATTAGCACATACCTCTCTCTGCCAACACTGATCTGTATGATCAGCACTAGGAGAGCACATGGGGAGGAACGTCCTACAGCTGTACTGAAGGGAAATGGAAACTCCAATTACAGCCTAACGACCTTTTAGAGGGAACCTGTCATCAACTTGATGCTGACCTCACTGAGGGCATCATAAATTAGTGACAGAAATGCTGATTTCAGCAGTGTGTCACTCATCAGCTAAAAGTAAGTGGTTGTCGAGAACCAGCATCATAATCATTGCAGCCCAGGCCTTGAAAAGAGTCAAATCTACCTGAGAAGAGTCATGGTCATTCATAATCTCCTGCGCCCCACCATCTGCTGATGATTGGCAGTTCCCTCCTAGAGGGAAAGGGAGAAAACTAGGTAGAAGACTGTCAGTCATCAGCAGGAGAGTAAGAATTCATAAATAACCATGACTCTTCTCAGGTGGCCATGACTCTTTTCCAGGCCCAGTCTGCAATGATTGTGATGTTGGTTCTCGGCAACCACTTACTTTTAACTTATAAATGACAGACCGCTGAAGTCAACTCGCCTGTCTCTACTTCATGCTACCGTTAGTATGGGCATCAATTCCAGCAGGTGACAGGCCAACATAAGAAATGATTAATTCACATATTACCATGCTCCTGTATTGAACATGGTAATATTGAAGAAAAAGAAAATCTGTGAGTGTTGTAGCCTCAAACACTGGCTACAAAAACATAAAAAAGTTTAAAAAAATATATATGAAAATGTAAATCACCCTACTTTCAGTAGAATAAAAAAAACAAACAAAAAATATAAATATATTTGCCTGTATTATTACAGGGGTTGTCTCAATTCAGTAAGTGGCATTAATCATGTAGAGAAAGCGAATACAAGACACACTAATGTATTGTTATTAGCCATATTGTTTCCTTTGCTGGCTGGATTCATTTTTCCATCACATTATATATGGCTTGTTTCCACGGTTACAGACCACCCTGTAATCTATCAGCAGTGGCCATACTTGCTCAGTATAGGAAAAAGCACTAGCCTATGTGCGCTCCCATGGTCCTGGCCACCAGAGAGGCTGACGCTTTTTCCTATATTGTGCAAGAACGACTATAACTGATGGATTGCAGGGTGGTCTGTAGCCGTGGAAACGAGCGGTGTATAATGTGATGGAAAAATGAATCCATCCAGCAAAGGAACCAATATAAATACTAACAATACATTAGTAAGTGTCTTGCATTAACCTCTTGCCGCCACGCTAACGCCGATGGGCGTCAGCGCGGCGGCTCTCTCAGGTCTCAGTCACGCCTATCGGCGTCATCTCGTGAGACCTGAGATTTCACATGAACGCGCGCGCGTTCATGTGATCGGAGCCGGGACAACTGAAACTACAGCCTGCCAGCGCTGATCATGCGCTGGCAGGCTGTAGATGCGGAAAAAACCGCATTTAAATCGCATATCAGACGCTGTTTTTAAACAGCGCCTGATATGCCTAATGTCTGCTCGCCTGGTGGTCCCTTTGTTTGGGACCACCAGAGGAAAATAGGAAAAGTGCACCAATCACTACACACACACACCCCCCACCCCCATCACTGATTAACCCCTGATCACCCATGTCACCCCCTGATCACCCCGTCACCCCCCTGTCACTAATCACCCCCTACAAGCTCATTCAGACGTCCGTATGTGTTTTGTGGATCCATGGATCTGGATCTGGATCGCGGATCCGAAAATACGGACACCGGCAATGCGCTTTCCGCATTTTGCAGATCCGCACATTGCCAGAACTATATAGAAAATGCTTTTCTTGTCCGCAATTGCGGACAAGAATAGGACATGTTCTATATTTTTGCGGAACGGAAGTGCAGACTCGAAGCGCGGATCCGTAATTCCGATCCGAGCGGGACAAAGTCTGTCCCCATAGAAATGAATGGGTCCGCAATTCCGCTCCGCAAACAGAATTTCGGACGTGTGAATGGGGCATAAGGGTCCCCTATCACCGCCAGTTAGCTAGCTACTTGTTAGGTAGCTAGCGCCCAGCCCACCGCACCGCAGTCACTGATTTGGCAGAGATTTTTTCATCCACATTGACCGATGCGAATGAAAAATCTGTGCCGTTCATTTTTTTTTTTTTTCAGCGCAGCGGCTGAACGGAAAAAAATCTCATTACCCGTATGCTCAATATACGGAGAATCGCAGAAACTCCTAATGCTGGCCATACGTGTAATGATTACGGAGACCCTCAAATGCCAGAGCAGTACAAACACCTCACATGTGACCCCATTTTAGAAAGAAGACACCCCAAGGTATTCCGTGAGGGGTATGGCGAGTTCATGTAAAATTTTATTTTTTGTCACAAGTTAGTGGAATATGAGACTTTGTAAAAAAAAAAATATATATATATATATATATATATCAATTTCCGCTAACTTGTGTCAAAAATTTTTTTTTATGTGAACTCGCCATGCCCCTCACGGATTACCTTGGGGTGTCTTCTTTCCACAATGGGGTCACATGGGGGTATTTATACTGCCCTGGCATTTTAGGGGTCCTAAAGCGTGAGAATCCAAATACGTAAAAATGCCCTGTGAAATCCTAAAGGTACTCATTGGTTTTAGGCCCTTTGCATCTTGGCTGCAAAAAGTGTCACACATGTGGTATCGCCGAACTCAGGAGATAGGGCAATGTGCTTGGGGTGTATTTTTACATATACCCATGCTGGGTGAGAGAAATATCGCTGTAAACGACAACTTTTTAAATTTTTTATTAAAAGTTGGCAATTTACAGAGATATTTCTCTCACCCAGTATGGGTATATGTAGAAAATACACCCCAAAACACATTGCCCTACTTCTCCTGAGTTCGGCGATACCACATGAGTGACACTTTTTTGCAGCCAAGATGCGCAAGGGCCCAAATTCCAATGAGTACCTTTTAGGAGGGCATTTTACGCATTTTCTTCTCACGCTTAGGGCCCCTAAAATGCCAGGGCAGTATAAATACCCCACATGTGACCCCATTTTGGAAAGAAGACACCCCAAGGTATTCGCTGAGGGGCATAGTGAGTCCATGAAAAATTAAACTTTTTGTCAAAAGTTAGCGGAAAGGGAGACTTTGTGAGAAAAAGAATAAAAATCAATTTCCACTAACTTGTGCCCAAAATTTTTTTCTATGAACTCGCCATGCCCCTCATGGAATACCTTGGGGTATCTTCTTTCCAAAATGGGGTCACATGTGGGGTATTTATACTGCCCTGGCATTTTAGGGGCCCTAAAGCATGAGAAGAAAAATGCGTAAAAATGCCCTCCTAAAAGGTACTCATGGAATTTGGGTCCTTTGCATCTTGGCTGCAAAAGTGTCACTCATGTGGTATCGCCGTACTCAGGAGAAGTAGGGCAATGTGTTTTGGGGTGTATTTTACATATACCCATGTTGGGTGAGAGAAATATCTCTGTAAACTGACAACTTTGTATAAAAATTTTTAAAAAGTTGTCGTTTACAGCGATATTTCTCACACGCAGCATGGGTATATGTAAAAATAAACCCCAAAACACATTGCCCTACTTCTCCTGAGTACGGCGATACCACATGAGTGACACTTTTTTGCAGCCAAGATGCGCAAAGGGGCCCTAAAACCAATGAGTACCTTTAGGATTTCACAGGCCATTTTTACGCATTTGGATTCTCACGCTTTAGGTTCCCTAAAATGCCAGGTGAGTATAAATACCCCACATGTGACCCCATTTTGGAAAGAAGACACCCCAAGGTATTCGCTTAGGGGCATGGCGAGTTCACAGAATTTTCATTTTTTGGCACAAGTTAGCGGAAATTGATATATATTTTTTTTTAATTTTGTTTTTTACAAAGTCTCATATTCCACTAACTTGTGACAAAAAATAAAATTTTACATGAACTCACCATACCCATCACGGAATACCTTGGGGTGTCTTCTTTCTAAAATGGGGTCACTTGTGGGGTATTTATACTGCCCTGGCATTTTAGGGGCCCCTAAAGCGTGAGAAGAAGTCTGGAATCCAAATGCGTAAAAATGCCCTGTGAAATTCTAAAGGTACTCATTGATTAGGCTCTTTGCACTCAGGCTGCAAGCAGTCACACATGTAGATCGCCGTACTCAGGAGAAGTGGGCAAGCTTTGGGGTGTATTTTTATATATACCTCTGTTGGTGTGAGAAATATCTCTGTAAACGACAATTTTTAAATTTTTTATACAAAGTTGTCAGTTTACAGAGATATTTCTCTCACCCAACATGGGTATATGTAAAAATACACCCCAAAACACATTGCCCTACTTCTCCTGAGTACGGCGATACCACATGAGTGACACTTTTTGCAGCCTGGGTCCGCAAAGGGGCCCTAAAACCAATGAGTACCTTTAGCTTTTACATGGCTGCTCACAATTTAGCCCCGCCCAAAATGCCAGAACAGTACAAACACCCCACAAATGACCCCATTTCGGAAAGTAGACACCCCAAGGTATTCACTGAGGGGCATAATGAGCCCGTATGAGATTTTTTTTTTTTTTGCCAGAAGTTAGCAGAAATGGAAACTTTATTATTATTTTTTTCCTCAGAAAGTGTCATTTTCCGCTAACTTGTGAAAAAAATGAAATGATACATGAACTCACCATGCCCCCTGCGAATACTTTGGGGTGTCTTCTTTCTAAAATGGTGTCATTTGGGGGTATTTATACTATCCTGGCATTCTAGCACCTGAAGAAACATGACAGGCGCTCAGAAAGTCAGAGCTGCTTCAAAATGCCGAAATTCACTTTTTTGCACCATAGTTTGTAAACGCTATAACTTTTACCCAAACCAATAAATATACACTTATTGGACTTTTTTTATCAAAGACATGTAGAACAATACATTTAGAGAAAAATTTATATAGAAATGTAGTTTTTTAAAAAAAAATTTACAACAGAAAGTGAAAAATGTCATTTTTTTGCAAAAATGTCGTTAAATTTTTATTAATAGCAAAAAAAGTAAAAATGTCAGCAACAATGAAATACCACCAAATGAAAGCTCTATTAGTGAGCAGAAAAGGAGGTAAAATTCATTTGGGTGGTAAGTTGCATGACGGAGCAATAAACGGTGAAAGTAGTGTAGTGCGGAATTGTAAAAAAGGGCCTGGTCACTAGGGGGGTATAAACCTGTGGTCTTCAAGTGGTTAACTTTCTGTACATGATAAATGCAGCTTACTGAAGTGAGAGGACCCCTTTAAAATATTTGAAAAAATTTCCAATACGGCAAATGGCATAACGGAAAACAGTATCAAAATGGCAATTTGCCATCTTTTCATTACTTCTCTTACCCTCAAAAAAACCTAATATAATGTGATCAAATAGTCATACACAAGTACAGATCATCCTGCAAAAAATGAGTCCCCACACAGCTCAGTAGACATAACTATAAAAAATTTATGGGGTCAGAATATGGTGATGTAAAAAAAAATAATTTCTTTTACAGTATTTAGCCATTAAAAAATCTATACATGCGTGGTATTGTTGTAATTGTACTGTCCCAGAAAATAAAGGGCACAGGTCAGTTTTGCCGCAAAGTGAACGCCATAGGGACAAAACACGTAAAATGGTGGAGGAATTGCTTTTTTTAAATCTTTTTTTTTTATTTCACCCCATTTGGAATTTTTTGCTCTGCTTCCCACTAGATTGTATGCTGTATTAGATTGTGGCATTAGAAAGTACAACTTGTCCCGCAAAAAACAAGCCCTTATATGGATATGTGAACTGAAAAATAAAAAAACTTATGGCTCCAGGAAGAAAAATAAAAATGAAAAAACCTCTGGTATCCAAACGGTTAAACTGCTGTTACTGTACGATTATTGACCATTGACTTTGCTGTTAAGATTGGAATTACTCTAGGGGGATGAAAGCGAGAGCTCCCCTTTATGTCCTGTGCAATCTGAATTGTCTCTGCATCAAGTCCTACAATCATTACCTACTAAGGAGGACTTTAAAGCTATGGTGGCTGATGTGCGCAACGCGTGTGAGGCTGAAATATCCTCCCTCCGCATGGATCTTAAGCAAATGTCCTCACGGGTGGACCAAATTGAAATGGAGCATGATGACACCAGGCGTTATATATCCCAACTGCAATCTGTGGTAGCTTTTCAATCTCATACTCTTAAGGAGCACGCTAAGCATTTGGAGGATCTTGACAATAGGGGGCGCCGCAATAACATCAGAGTGCGGGGTCTGCTGGAATCTGACTCAGATGAGGACTTGGACGCTGTTTTGAATGAGTTTAATCAAGGGCTGGTCGCGCAGCCGCCACAATCCATCAAACTAGATCGCGCACACCGGGCGCTACGACCAAAGAAGGCCAATTCTCTGCCCCGCGACGTGATTTGCTGCGTACATGATTTTCAACTGAAGGAATCCATAATGGCTAAAGCCCGTTTACTGCGCTCTATATCCTTTAAAGGAGCTACGGTCTCCCTATACCAGGACTTGTCTTGGCTGACCCTCCAGAAGCGACGGACACTCCAACCACTTCTAGCATGCCTATGTGACCTCAAAATCCCCCATCGCTGGGGCTTTCCGTTTGCCTTAATTGCTACCAGGAACGTCAAGTCTTTGGTCCTTCGCATGGTGGCAGACCTACCTCATTTTTGTTCTACTCTGGACCTCGCTGTTCCTCAAGTCGAAGATTGGGAAGTACCGGACCCCCCTATTCCTCCGGAACCTGTGTGGCATACGGTCCAGCGCAAGAGGCTGCGCTCTCCTCCACAGGGTGGCAGCCCTGCCGTCTCTCCAAGGGACGCCCCCCCCCTGAAATATCTGCATTTCTCTGGGATATAGTCCCTTTGTGTTCCCATGATTGTTTTATGATATAGGAGCGGAGGCTCCCCTGTCCCTGATGTTGTTCATCATATTTTGCACTGTTCTTTCTGGACCCCTGTTAAGTTCAGTTCCACCGGGCTGCCTCCAGTGGACGTCCAGTCAAGTCTCTACGGACGGGGCCCTGTCTATCCCCTTTTCTCCCTTCCCCGTTCTGGTTTTAGAGGGGGGTGGGATGCGGGATATTACAGTTATTCCTGCCTTTTCTGCACTGGGCCCCATCTGGGTCTTACTACCCAAAGTTCAATATCTACTAATAGGTTTCATTGTTTATATGTTGTCTTTCGTTCCCCCCCCCATACCCTTTTGTGTCTCTTCCTTTACCAGCTTGAATTGCGACCTTGTTGCCACTGCGGGTGTTGGATCTCCGAAGGTCTGATATGGCTGCTTACAATGGAATCCATCAGCATGGATATGGGCGAGTACTATCCCCTTATATGTGACCATGGTTAAATGTATATCACTAAATGTTAAAGGATTAAACTCCAATGTGAAAAGGAGATTGGCACTCGCGGAGTGCAAGTCTCGGGGAGCCGACATTATCTTCCTGCAAGAGACCCATTTTGACAGGACAGGCTCCTTTAGATTTGCATCTCGGTATTACTCCAGGGCGTATTCGGCTACAGTGGAGACTAAAAAGGCGGGTGTCGCTATCTTACTATCTAATACCTGCCCTCTTCAGGTGGAGACATGTTGGTCAGATCCTGGTGGTCGCTGTGTTATCCTTAGGGCAACTTTGAGGGGTCTCCCGCTGACGATTTGCAATGTTTATGCCCCGAACACTAACCAAATTAACTTCATAAAAACAGTTCTCTCCAGAATAGCTAAATATCCTCCTGCGGCGTTGGTCATAGGGGGGGATTTTAATATGGCCTTTTCAGAGCATTGGGATAGGTTATCCACAGATGGCACACCACCGTCCAGAGCCCAGAGGAGACTATCTTGTGGTTTTAGACGCCTGATAAGACAACATGCTTTATACGATTTCTGGAGGATCAATTTCCCTACATCGAGGGAGTACTCCTTTTATTCTCATCCCCATCGTACCCACACTAGAATAGATTACTTTTTTGGTAACACCCCTGCACTCCGATTGTTACGAGGGGCTGACATGGGTAGTATCACGTGGTCTGATCATGCGCCTATTTCTATTACCTTTGATCCGGGGACTCGTCAGACGCGGGTGTGCCACTGGAGACTGAATGAATCTTTATTGTCCAAACCCCAGATTAGACAGGAACTGGGGGAATCCCTCAAGGAATATTTTACGCTTAACCAACAATCTGCTTCCTCGGTAGCTATGCTATGGGAAGCACATAAAGCAGTATTCAGGGGCCGCTGCATAGCGGTGGGCTCAAGACTAAAACGGGACTATAACGCACGCTTTAATGCCACCCTGAGCCAGCTGCAATGTTTGGAAGGCTTACTGCCCACTAGGCGTTCCTGTCATCTCTTGCAGCGCATTATACTCCTGCGCGCTCGGCTCAGGGAAATCCAAATGGAGAAAGCGGGTAAACTACTGCTTTATTCTAAACAACAGTACTATATGTGGGGGAATAAACCTCATACTATATTAGCACGCCAGCTGAAAGATCAAGCTAGGGTTCCCGCCCCGATGTCTCTGAGAAAACCTACGGGAGAGATGATATATAGCCCTGACGCTATTATGGAGCAGTTCCACAAATACTATTCCTCCCTTTACTCCCTCCCTCAACAGATGCCGTCTGACCCTGGGGAATGCCAGCAGCTGTACTCCTCCTTTTTCCAACGGGGAAATATCCCTACCTTGCCGTCAGAAGCCATATCGGCATTGAACGCACCGATTACCTCTGAAGAAATTCAGGAGCTGATCTCCCAATTGCCTAATGGCAAGTCACCGGGGCCCGACGGGCTGTCCTACTCCTATTATAAGACCTTCCCTTCCATTTTGCTTCCTCATCTATGTACCCTGTTTAACTCCTTTTTACAGGGTCAAGCAATCCCCGACACTATGTTGCACTCTCACATTACTTTAATCCCGAAACCGGGTAAAGACCCCTTAGATTGCGCTAATTACCGTCCCATTGCTCTCCTAAACACTGATTTGAAAATCTTCACAAAATTGTTAGCTGATAGGTTGGCTTACTGGCTTCCCAGACTTGTACATACTGACCAGGTGGGTTTTGTGAGGGGCCGCCAAGGCGGAGACAATACTAGAAAGATAATTAGTTTGATTGATATTGTCAATAGGCGGGGTGATCAGGCACTGTTACTGAGTCTGGACGCCGAAAAAGTGTTCGATCGCTTAAACTGGCCTTTTATGTTCGCTGCCCTGCGTGCCTTTGGCTTTCGGGGGCCCTTTTTAGACACTATTCGGTCTCTATATACCAGTCCCTCGGCGGTTATAAAAATGCCGTACGCGAACTCTGCCCCTTTCAGCATTAAAAACGGTACCAGGCAGGGCTGCCCGCTTTCCCCTTTGTTGTTTCTGCTTAGCATTGAACCGCTGGCGGCAGCCATACGATCCCACCCGGACATCCATGGTATCACATTTAACAGAGTCACATATAAAATCTCCCTCTTCGCGGATGATGTCTTGCTGACCCTGTCTGACCTGCATGTCTCCTTACCTAACCTCTTCATGCTGATAAGTGCCTATGGCAAACTATCTGGGTATAAAATCAACCCTACAAAAACTGAGGCATTGCCCCTAAACCTATCCGCGAGGGCCTTGACCTCCCTTAAGGATCATTTTCATTTTAGGTGGCAGCAGGATGGTTTGAACTATCTAGGGGTGAATCTGACGACATCGTATGCTTCTTTGTATTCTCATAATTTTATAGCGTTGTTTAGAGACCTCAAGAGACTGATGAATAAATGGAATCCCTGCCCATTTCTATGTTTGGACGCATTGCTGCTGTTAAGATGACCGTCCTACCTAAATTGCTGTATTATTTTGAAACTCTCCCGGTACATGTACCTAAATCGGAGCTTCGTGCTCTACAGACATGCGCGCTCCAATTCATATGGAATGGGGGGAGACATCGAATTGCAGCTAGCACTCTTATGGCCTTGAAGACTCAGGGTGGATTGGCGGTCCCTAACTTTACTAATTATTATCTGGCGACCCACCTGCGGAGACTCCCAGCGTGGTCTAATCTATATGCTTACTCCAGATGGATGGAGATAGAGAAACTATGGTTGGCGCCACTCCACCCTAACTCACTTCTCTGGTCCCCTGTCCCCCCCTTCTGCAGTCCCGGACCTACTGGGACCTATGAGACATACATATAAGATCTGGTTGCATTGCCGCTCAGCTTTCCCTTTAGTATCTGAGAAGTCCTCTATGACTTCTTTCCTTTTTACCCCCATTTTTACTGATAGTATACAGGCCTCTTTTTTCAAGGAGTGGTTCTCTAGGAAATTATTTAGGTTTGCAGACATTGTAAACTATAGATCGTTGCAGCTGTTTTCCTTTGATGAGCTTCAACACGAGAGGTCCCTGCCTAACTCATGTATCTATCAATATGTGCAGATCCGTCATCTGTTTATGTCTCTATTTCACTCAGATCAAGTGTCCACCCCTACGGCATTTGAAAGACTGTGCAAGCTTTCCGAGTCGACCAAAGGTTTGATCTCAGAGATATATGTCCTCCTCATGACTCCGGCCTCCCCTGCATCTCTCCGACACTCCTACATGACCAAATGGGAATCGTTATTGAACCGTTCCATTACCATGCATGAGTGGAGGCTAATTTGGAGGAGGGCGCAACTGACCTCTTCATGTGTCGTACATAGGGAAAACACTTATAAAATCCTAATGTTTTGGTACTACACCCCCTGTCAGCTGCGTAAGTTCTACCCCAACGTGTCGGACAGATGCTGTAGATGCGGAGTTGGAGAGGGATCCCACATTCATATCTTCTGGGACTGTCCGGTTATTAGACCCTTCTGGAAGGCGGTTCAAGAGATCCTCTTCCAGTTGTTTGATATCAAGTTCCCGTTAGACCCTTCTGTATACTTACTGAATATTCCACACATCCCGCTACGGAAACACCTGCTGAGGCTATTGCTTTATGTTTTAACCGCGGCTAGGCGCTTGATAGCCCGGTTCTGGAAACGTACTGATAGCCCCACCCGGTCAGACCTCCTATCCAGTATCCTAGAGATTAGAAGATTGGAACACCTGTCAGCCTCCTTGCTGTCTTCAGTTGACAGATTTGACAAAGTCTGGAGACAGTGGGATTTAGTGTTTGGAGATTTGCCATGATCTGATCCTGTACTTTCCTGCCGGCCCTTTTGTGTCTAGTTTTGTCTTTCCCTATTGTCTGTCTTGTCTTTGTATTTACTTACAGATATACACCTGAGTTTATATTGCACTACCCTTGTGCCGTAGATGGTTTGCATTTGTGGTATATGATTCTTGTCACTCGACTTGTTCTATACGACCTGTAGTATGTAACACATTTCGTATAAGCTTTGTACTATTTTGACACTGTCTTACCTATGCCCTTGCTAGGGCTCCTTTTTGTCTT
This sequence comes from Bufotes viridis, assembly GCA_033119425.1. NCBI lineage: Eukaryota > Metazoa > Chordata > Amphibia > Anura > Bufonidae > Bufotes > Bufotes viridis. The sequence continues at coordinate 148,955,492 of CM065593.1, read as the reverse complement.
GATTTGTCACAAGATGGTGTTGTAACTTGAAAAATCTTCAATAAATACACAATTGAAAAAAAAAAAAAGATTGGAATTACTCTAAATGCATTCTCCCAGCTGCTTTTACGTTCCAAACTTAACTGGCTAAAATGTAATATTAAGGCCTCATGGACATGGCCGTTGTTGTGGTCCACGTCAGGAGCTGCATAATTTGCGGCTCGGGCGCGGACCCATTCATTTCAATGGAGCCGCAAAAGATGCGGACAGCACTCCGTGTGCTGTCCGCATCCGTTGCTCCATTCCGTGGCCCCGCAAAAAAAAATAGAGCATGTCCTATTCTTGTCCGTTTTGCAGACAATGGGCCGCGTTCCGTTCCGCAAATTGCAGAACGGAACGCGGAGTAGCTTCCGCGCAAAACACATACGGTCGTGTGCATAAGGCCTAAAGGGGTTTTCTGGGAGTTTTACACTGGTAACTAGAGATGAGCGAATTACGTTAAATACGTTATGCAGGGGAGTCCTCTTCGGCATAACGGAAACTGGACGGATCTGTTATATAGCCTATAGACTTTTATTATGACGGAATGACTCTGAAGGCATTCCGTCCTAGAATTCCGTTATGGTCCGTGGTAACGGAATCCATAACCCAATTCACCTTTTACCACCAAACGAAGTGTGAACAAATTTCATAAGCGGAAATTCGCTCGTCACTACTGGTGACCTATCCTCTGATCAGTGTGGGGGCTTTATCAGCGCTGCCTAGGCCATGTGACGTCACGTTCGTCAATCACATGATCTTGGCGCAGCTCAGCCCCATTAAGTAAATGATGCTGAGCTGGGATGGCAGGCATAGCCGTTAGAAAACCAGGCACAATGCTGTAAAAAAAACAGCTGATCAGCAGGGTTTCCGGGTGTCGGACCCCCACCAATCAGATACTGATGACCTATCCAGAGGATTGGTCTTCAGTATAAAACTCCAGGAAAACTCCTTCGAGGATGGGCCCTCCTGTAGGTTCTCTGCCCGGAAGCAACTATATCACTGACACTTCATTACCTGAAACAGCTAGAATGTATGGTGGAAGGGGTGTAGCGGTGGAATCTGCATCTATGGGACACTCATGACATATCCACATGATGTACTATAACTGTGTAACAAGACAGCACTATAAATTTTAGGTCAGTCTCAGATGATCAAGTTTACAGTGGGAAACGGGAGCGCAATTTCCTGTCCTGAACACGGGTTATAATGATTTATAATTCTGTGTGACCCTGCCAGACCTTGTGTCTACTGAATTGTACTGATGGCACTCAGAGGTGTGCTGCTGTGACAGGACGGCATTATGATTTCTAACACTGTTGTGTCCCTGCCAGAGTTCAGGACAGGAAAACGCGTGTCCATACACAGTGCAACTCGCTCGTCTGAAACTAGCCTTAATCCTCTTTCACACGAATGATACGGATTGTGTCAGGATGCGTTCTGTGAAACTTGCACCAAGTTCAGTCCGTTTTGACTGCGATTGCGTTCATTTTCATCAGTTTTGATGCGTTTTTCACGCTTGTGAAAAAAACCTGAAGGTTTACAAACAACATCTCCTAGCAACCATCAGTAAAAAACACATTGCATCCGGACGCAGTGTGTTTTTCACTGAAGCCCCATTCATTTCTATGGGGCCAGGGTTGCATGAAAAACGTAGACTAGAACATGCTGCGATTCTCACGGAACGCAGAACTAATGCGTGAAAAACAAGGCTCATGTACACAGACCCATTGAAATGAATGGGTCAGGATTCAGTGCGCGTGCTACGACAGACGTCGGGTTTTTAAAGATGGTGCCTTCTCCAGAGCAGAGCAAGTGCCATAGCCTGCAGGTGCCTGCCATGTCATACAGCAGACACCCACAGCTAATGACTTTAATCAGCGGTTATACTTACTGTGGGCATTTAACCCCTCAGATGCCCTGGTCAAATGTGACCACGGCATCTGAGAGTGCTAAAACCCAGAAGCGCACACGTCCGGGTCAGGAGCGTTTTCCGCAGCAGAGACCAGGGAAAGCATCCTATGCTAACAATGAGCCTATACTAGGCTTACAGGCTCACTATTTGTATATCACAGTTCCTGCCAGTAGGTGGCAGCACTGAACTGTGATATAGCGATTTCTACATAGAATAATAGAGCAAATTTTGAATGCAAGTTGTGGTCCACTTGGGGACCCAAAAAAAAGTTTTGAAAAATATAAAAATTCAGATCACTGCCCCTGTCCCCCAAAACAAAATAAATGAACAATTAAAAAAAAATGACATCATGGTCATCGTCGCATATGAAAATGCTCATACTATTAAAAAATTTTTTTTTTAACTTATCCCATACTGTGAATGGCGGAATGGAAAAAAATATAAAAATGGCTGATTCGCTGTTTTTTCATTACTTTACTTGCCCAAAAAAGTGATCAAAAAGCCATACACACCCCAAAATGGAATTAGCAAAAACTACAGATCATCCTGCAAAAAATTAGCACTTGTAGACATAACTATAAAAAAAAATGTATGGGGTCAAAATAAGACAATGACAAGAAAAAAAAATCTAATTTTTTTATTAACCAATTTTTTAATCAAAGTTTTTTTTTTCAGTATTAAAACGCAAGAAAAACAATATATCTGGTATTTCTGTAATCGTACTGACTTAGAGCATGAAGAGCACAAGTTACTTTTACTAGTAACTTTAATAGTGAACGCCATATTTAAAAAAAATCCCATAAAAAATGTGGCAGAATTGCATTTTTTTTTTCAAATTCCACCCTATTTTGAATTATTTTCCCGCTTCCCACTACATTGTATGCAATATTAAATGGTAGTATTGGAAAGAACAACTTGTCCCGCAAAAAACAAGCTCTTATACGGCTATGTAAATGGAAAGATAAAAAAAAGTTATGCCTCCGGGAAGGCAGGGAGTGAAAAACGAAACGCAGTTACGGAAAATTGCTGTATCAGAAAATTCGCTAAGCAGGTCAATTTCCGCACAAAAAAAATTCTGCAAAGTGTACATGAGATTTGTGTAATCGGATACACCTTGCTGGTACTGTATTACACTGCATTTTTTTATTGCACGGGAAAAACGTGTGTAAAAAACACGTATTTTGCAGTGTGTGCTGGTGGCCTAAAGGTACTAATTAAGATAAGCTGGAAAAAATTTCAAATGGTGTGGAATTGGGAAAAAAATGCAATTCTGCCACAGATATTTGGGTTCCCTATGTAGTAAAACTGACATGTAAACTACATTCTCCTGGTAAGGACTATTACAGCAATACTACATCTATATAGTTTTTATTGTGTTTTAATAGTTAAAAAAAAAAAAAAATTGGAAAAAAAAATTATTTGCATTGCCATATTCTGACCCCTATAGCTTTTTTTATAGTTATGTCTATGTGTTCAGGATAAATTTTTTATTTTTTTGGGGGCAGGATCTTTAGTTTTTATTGATACCATTTTGGTTCCAGACAGGGTTCCATATGAACATAGCTGTGGTAGGGCCCGAGATTTCCATAGTAATGGAATGGATCCCTTGATTGTCGTGCTGCAGCGCTCCCTCTCAGATGCCGTGGTTGCAATCCACAGAATTTGAGGGCTTAACTATCTATGATCGGCGTTATCGTCGGTCACAGACGTTGCCTCCAAGTGTCCACTGTGTAAAACAGCAGGCACCCGGCAACTACTCCACTCTGTCCGCTTCAGGGAGGGCCCCATCTTTAAAAACCTGACATGCACCACGCATGTCGGGAAGGGGTTAATACTTTCCTTTTATTATCTGCTTTCGATTTTGGCTTCAAAAACTGTTTAAAACAATGATTGAGGGAGATTGATCCAAACTGGTTTAATGGAAAACTGGCTAAGTTTCCTATAGCAACCAATCAAATTCTGTCTTTCATTTCTCAGAGATCCTTCGGAAAATGAAAGGTGGAATCTGATTGGTTGCTATGGGCAATTATGCCAGTTTTCCTATACACCAGTTTTGATAAATCGCCCTAATGTGTGGCAGCAACCTAATGTCCACCAGCAGCACACAGATAGGTATACTCTACCCTGAACCACAAGCATAGGACATTTCCTACTACCCCATGTTTTTCTATCCAACATGCAGAAGAACAAGTGGAGGGCACCATTTACTCCACTCATCTCAATCTTAGGTGTTGCATTCTCTGCTGCCAGCAGATGGAGCTGTGGGACAACATTTCAGCTGTTGGCTTTCTACAGGATGGAAATAACTGTGGACAGTCCGCTGAAGCTGCATAATGACAGAAGGTTACTGTGATCCAACATTGAATGGGGGGGAGCGGTCTTCAGAGGGTGCCAGAGCCAAAAGGTTTTAAAAATACGGGTAACTCTGTTACTGTATGTCTCAGCACTTTTCCTGACTAGGCTTCGTGTGGATCTTTTTAATTTATTAGTTTTTATGTGTTTTTTTTCTTATATGTCCAGTAGAAATTTAGGGCAAGGGAGGGATCTTGACCCTTGTCCGGTAAACAGAAGCACTTGGCCCAAATTAACTTATCCTACAGATGGCCTAGGATTAGACAGACCTGCACCAGACTTATCACTGTGGCTCAGGATGGATGATAAATGTGGTGCAAGGACACACACTTTTCTCTGACTTTAGGTTCATGCACACGACCGCACCGTGTTTTACGGTCATGTCTCAAATTGTGGCCGTGATGCCGGCCATGTGCGTACTGTCATTTGCGGAATGGAATGGACAGCCCATGATATCAATGCCTATACTTGTCCACAAAACAGACAAGAATAGGAGATGTTCTATTTTTTTTTTTTTTTTTTACGGGGCCACAGAACAAATCAACGGATGCATCTTTTGCTGCCCCACTGAAGTGAATGGGTCTGCATTAGAGATGAGCGAAGCGAGCTTCGGATGCTACATCCGAAGTCGCTTTGTTCAAAACTACGGATTAATACTGTACGCAGTGTAGCCCAGGCCTTAAGGATGAAGCCATTTGTGCAGGCCTCCTTGACTGAGATCAAGGGCCGTCATTTACAAACAGTTTTACACCTCATTTTGTTGTAAAATTGTTGCATGACCCCTTTTTTGCGACTGCGTGTATATATTTCTCGACTGGGTGTGTTTATGCCACGTTGGTCACAAAGGAGTGGTGGGCCATGGCAAACTTTCACCTGGAAAAAGGCATACAAGTCGCTGGGGTAGATTTTCCGGCAGATGACCAAACATGCGCCTAATTTATGATGAGGTGCACAACAGCTACGTTGGTGTAAAATGTGCTAAAAAGACAGTCAAAAAACAGCGGTCTTAATAAATGCCCCCAAGGAGTCTATTAAATGGCTTATCCTGAGCGGAGTGTACAAAGGGTGGTGAAGGACCTGTGATGGCTATAGATGAGCGAAGCCGCTTTGTTAAAAAATTGTTATATATCTCGCGCGACTTTGCAGTGCAGTGGACCAGGCACGTTCCAACCTCCATTCAGTATTACCATATATGACTCTCTGCACTTGTATATGATTATTCACTATCCCCTTCCCATGTGTTCTCTTCATATTCTTGCTACCCCACTGGTTCATGTTTACTTCCCTTGCTATATGTATTTTTTAAGTGATATTTAATAAATTACAATTTGCTAAGTTGTTGGACTGTGTTAAATTGTTGGGTATGCACACCAAAAAGAAAAAAGAGATTTGTGAGGGGGGGGGGTGTGATTCAGTGTGAGAGTCAGACAAATGCTGGAAGTTGTGGTTTTTTTCCTTCTACAGTTGTGTTCAAAATTATTCAACCCCCACTGAAATTGAGTGTTTTGGCCAGTTTGACATTGATTTTGATCTTTTCAGTCATCTTGTTTATAATTAAATCAAAGAGGCACTTGTAAGTCAGACAAATATAACATAACATTTATAATGAAATAACCACAAATGTCTTTTCTGTGCTCACATCATTATCAGTTTTATTCAACCCCCAAGTGACATTCAATCTTAGTACTTAGTACAACATCCTTTTCCAGTTATAACAGCTTTTAAACGTGAAGCATAGCTTGACACAAGTGTCTTGCAGCGATCTACGGGTATCTTCGCCCATTCTTCATGGGCAAAAGCCTCCAGTGCAGTCACATTCTTAGGCTTGCGCGCTGCAACTGCTTTCTTTAAGGCTGGGAACACACCTAAGCGTTTTTGGAGCGGGCGTTTTTTTGAGCTTTTTTTCTCGCGACAAACAAGCGTTTTCATGGGCGTTTTTGCATTTAAGGAACGCGCGTTTTTGAGGCGTTTTTTTGATTGACAGGTTCCAGATCCACTAAAAAGGGTCTCCGCCTCACATCCAGCTTCCTCCATGCTGGTGCCTAGGATTCTGTTTTGAACCTGGAAGCGGTCTTTTTATGCTGGGTCAAATGAGAAAAACGCGCGTTCGTATGCGCGTTTTTTAAACAGAAAACGCTCATATCTTCATCTTGGAGCGTTCCCATGCATTCCAATGGGTGGAAACGCTTGAAAAAAAAGCCCCAAAGAAGCTCAAGCACTAGCGTTTGTGTCAGGCGTTTTTCAGCGCGTTCAAACGCGCTGTAAAACGCCCAAATGTGTACCATGCCCATAGGGATACATGGCATTTCACATGTTGTGCGTTTTACAGCGCGTTTGAACGCGCTGTAAAACGCTTAGGTGTGTACCTAGGGTAAGTCCCACCAGAGGTTCTCAATCGGATGTAAGTCTGGTGACTGCGATGGCCACTTCAAAATGTTCCAGCCTTTAATCTTTAACCATGCTCTAGTGGACTTGGAGGTATGCTTGGGATCATTGTCCTGTTGAAAGGTCCAACGTCTCCCAAGCCTCAGGTTTGTGACGGACTGCATCACATTTTCATCCAATATCTCCTGGTACTGAAGAGAATTCATGGTACCTTGCACACGCTGAAGCTTCCCTCTACCTGTAGAAGCAAAACAGCCCCAAAGCAAGATTGACCCGCCGCCATGCTTCACAGTAGGCAAGGTGTTCTTTTCTTCATAGGCCTTGTTCTTCCTCCTCCAAACATAGCGTTGATCCATGGGCCCAAACAGTTCTAATTTTGTTTCATCAGTCCACAGAACACTATCCCAAAACTTTTGTGGTTTGTCCACATGACTTTTGTCATACTGCAGTCGACTCCTCTTATTCTTTGGAGACAGCAAGGGGGTGCGCCTGGGAGTTCTGGCATGGAGGCCTTCATTACGCAGTGTGCGCCTTATTGTCTGAGATGAAACTTCAGTACCCGCATCTGACAAATCTTTTTTCAGTTCCTCAGCAGTCACACGGGGACTTTTCTCCACTTTGCGCTTCAGGAAGCGCACAGCATTCAAAGTCAGCATCTTCTTTCTGCCACGACCAGGTAGCGTTTCAACAGTGCCCTTTGCCTTGAATTTGTGAATGATGCTTCCTATGGTGTCTCTTGGTATGTTTAACATCTTTGCAATCTTCTTATAGCCATTGCCCTTCCTGTGAAGAGAAATCACCTCTTCTCTTGTCTTCCTGGACCGGTCTCTTGACTTCACCATGTTTGTAAACACACCAGTAAATGTCTAGAAGGAGCTGAGTATCACAGTCATTTTACATCTGCCTAATTGGTGCTTATTATGCTTGATTGCTGCTCCTTGACATCCAGAGGTGTTTTCAATACCTGATCGAAAACACTTGAATGAACTTCTGTTCTTAAGAGTGGTAGTCTTTAAGGGGTTGAATAATTGTGTCAATGAAGAAATCACAAAAAAAACATTTTATACTGTATTACAAAAACAACTGATGTCATTTTAGTTGCATTTGGTTCTTTAAAAAGTCCTTGTAAGATTTAATTCTGAACACAATTACAAATGTACACTAAATTCCCTAAAACCCTTTACAGCATTGGGGGTTGAATAATTTTGAACACAACTGTATACCTCCTCCCTGTAATGTATTCTGATATTCCTCAACAGGCTGAACATATAGGGAGTTGTTGTTCTCTCTTCTTATGCTTCCTCCCTGTAATGTCCTCTGATTTCACATAAAGGCTTGGACATGTTGGGAGTTGTAGCTCTCATCTCTTATTCCTCCACCCTGTAATATCCTCCGATATCACACAATAACTGCCTGGACATGATGGGAGTTGCAATGCTTTGCTCTTAGTTGTAGTTCTCTCCTCCTATACCTTCCCCATGTAATATCTAATAGCAAACTCTTGGAGGCAGCGAGGAAAGGAGTCAAATATTGCAAGTAGGCACCCAGTTTGATGAGTAAAGCAAAGATTTAACTTACAGATTTCTAGTTTCATTTGGCTGACACTGTTATATAGATTATTGTTTCCATTCTGTGGGAGGATTTATCATGAGGGGAATATTTGAAGTCAGTTATACTTCAGACTACGCTGGTGAACTTTATGCCACATTTAGCAAATGTTGCACATTGTTTGATAAATTTGTCTTATCCTTAAAGAGGACCTGTCACCACTCCTGACATACCTGTTTTAATAGCTTTATGCATTCCCCATGTAATTATGGAGCATTTATTCTTATGGCTCTCTGTTGTGTCATTCCTTTATTATTTCTACTAGAAGTTATGAACGAATTGCTAGCAGTCTGTAGTAAGGGTACAGAGGGGTGGTAACCAGCTGGGGGGGTGTACCTACAAAAACTCACTCTATCCAATCAGTGCTGCCATTTTCAGACTGTGCAGTTACACCCCCCTAATTTGTTACCACGCCTCTGTAGCCTTACTGCAGACTGCTAGCAATTCATTCATAACTTCACACAGGCACTGTACATATTAAATGAAGTCTTTAGAGTTGGCATATGCAATTCCCAAGGCTGTGTATGGGAGACTGGTTCCTCTCTTTCTCTTTGCAAGAAGGCTGTAGAATATCTTTTTTCCTGGGTTAAAAGAAATAGGTTAACCAGATTTTGGACATTTATGTACAGTAATATAACAGTAGTACTATAAATATGGAGTCCTGATCACAATTTTTTTTAAATTTTTACTAAAGTATAGAAAAATAATCGCAAATTGCGATAATGATAGTAGCGCTGGGGTACTGTGCTATTAAATGTGGATGACAGTGTGATCCTTTTGATGGTAATAGTATTAACAGCACCAGTTTTGGGATGGTAATTGATATTAGATAAAATTCAACTGCAAGGGTGCAGTTGCAGTGTACGGGGCTGTTGGGTGATTACCTTATTCTTTCTGGATGTATGATCGCTGCCTTGGTCGCCGGTTCAGGTCTAGTTTTGCTGCGCTGATGCTTGTAGTCCTCTTCTGGTTTCCTGCTAGCAGCGCTGCTCCGGCCGGAAGCGCGCGCTGTGCGAGGAGACCTTAGATAAGCATTAGAGCGTTGCCCGGAAGATTCCTCTGGGTGACGTCACCACTGGTAGTACGGTAGCCTCCAAGGTCCACACTTCCTACGTGTTTCAAAGCCTAGCGGGCTTCTTCGTCAGGGATGGTCAGTCTTAGTGGTCTTGGGGATTATAAAGGCTTCCTGGTCTCCATGGCAACCTCTAAGTTTCAGCGCAGGTACACTGATTAACCTGTAGATGTCTGTATCGCAGTGTACTAAAGTGATTTATAGTGCTGTAATCACTTTATTAAGTCAATGGAAGGCAAAAAATTCTATTTCTTGGTTTAGTCCGTTTGGTACCAGACTGTTAAACCTGAATATCCATTTAGTTTCTGCTTGGGACATATCTTTTATATAGTCTCCTCCTCTTATATTTTTGTCCACTCTTTCTATGCCTCCAAAGGATGATCCAAAAAATTTTCCATTGTGAAATTCTGCATAATGTTTTGACAGGGGGTGTTCCAATGATTTCTTCTGTATATTTCTAATGTGTTCATTGATCCTTGTTTTCAACTCTCTTTTGGTGCGCCCTACGTATATTTTGTTACATGGGCATTTAATATGATATATAACGCCTTTGGTATTGCATGTAATGTGTTCTTTAATTGTATATTCCATTATAGGAGTATTTATTTTTGTGATTGGTTTGTTTGCTTGTTTTACAGTTCTACAATTTTTACACAGTCTGCAAGGGAAGAAACCTTTTTTGATATATTGGTTGATCTTTGGTTTCATTGTTTTGGTGGAGGGAGCTATTATGTTTGATAGGTTTGAGGCTTTTTTAAACACAAATAAAGGGTTGTTGGAGATTTTACTCCCTATTATTCTGTCTTGTTTAAGGACATCCCAGTATTTTTTGACTATTCTTTTGAACTTCCCTGCATCTGCACTATATTTCGTTATAATGGGAATTTTAATGTTGTTTTCTTCTTTATTGGGATCATTTATTTTTGTGCTTTTATCTTTCATCAGGTCTGCGCGATTATGTTGTTTAACCTGTTCAATAATTGGTTCAAGGTGTTTTAGTTGATATCCTTTCTCTAAGAATTTTTTGCTTAGTATTTGCGTTTCTTCTTCAAATATAGAGTGTTCCGTGCAATTTCTGCGGGCTCTTATATATTGGCTATAGGGTATATTATTTAGCCACGTAGGTAGGTGGCAGCTGTCCAGTGGGATGAAGCCATTGGTATCTGTAGGTTTGTGGAAAGTTTTAGTATGTATGAATCCAGCTTCTATGTAGATAGTTAAATCAAGGAAATTAATTTGTTTTTTGTTCCAATTAGAGGTAAAATGCAAATAAAAATCATTTTTATTTAATTTTAATAAAAATTGGTCAAGGGATGTTTCGTCTCCCTGCCAAATAAAAACAATATCGTCTATAAAACGTTTCCAGAGGACCAGACCCGCGCCGAGCTCACCGTTGGGGAAGATGGTGAGCTCCTCCCACCTCCCCATGTACAGGTTAGCGAAACTCGGCGCGAATCTGGTCCCCATCGCGGTTCCCCACGTTTGTAGGTAAAAATCAGAGTCATATTTAAAATAATTATGCTGTAAAATGAAACTGATACATTCCCCAATGAAGTTAATTTGGTTTTCTGGCATGTTACTGCCTTTTTTTAAAAATGTTCTGCCGCTTCCCGTCCTTTATTATTTTCAATGATCGTATAAAGTGAGGTCACGTCTAATGTGCCCAGGATAAAATTATCCTGCCATCGGATGCCTTCTAATATTTGTAAAATATGTTTAGTGTCACGTAAGTAAGCGGGTAGTTTTGTACTTCCTCCCTTAGAGTTGGCATATGCAATTCCCAAGGCTGTGTATGGGAGACTGGTTCCTCTCTTTCTCTTTGCAAGAAGGCTGTAGAATATCTTTTTTCCTGGGTTAAAAGAAATAGGTTAACCAGATTTTGGACATTTATGTACAGTAATATAACAGTAGTACTATAAATATGGAGTCCTGATCACAATTTTTTTTAAATTTTTGCACTGCCCCTGTTCCCCCACTGTCAGCGCTCAGAGCTGCATTTAAATACATTCTCAAGACAATTATAAAATATTGATAGGAGTTTGTTAGAAGCCACCTAATATACCAGAGTCAGTGGCGTACCGCCAATATAGGCAGGGTACGCCACTGCTATGGGGCCCGCGGCACAGGGGGGCCCGGAGCGCTTGGAAGGCCCCGCCCCCTCTGCACAAGACTGTCAGTACGGGCGGGTGTGCGGATGGGCGGGCGGATGGGCGGGCGGGCCCAGCCCTTCCTCCCTCCTGCTGCTCTTTGCAAAGAGCACACAGGACGGGACTCAGCAGGCGTGATGACGTCATCACATTGTGCCTGCTGCTGGAGAGAGCGGGGTGCCTGATGCTGGAGAGGCTGCAAGGTAAGTACTTGATTTTTTTGTTGTTGCTGGATTGGGTGCACTAAAGGGGCAAAACTACTGGATGGGACACTAGTAAAGGGCACAAAAAACTGGATTGTGAACTAAAGGGGCAAACTACTGGATGGGGAACTAAAGGAGACAAAACTACTGGATGGGTCACTAGTAAAGGGCACAAAACTACTGAATGGGGCACTAAAGGGGGCAAAACTACTGGATGGAGCACTAGTAAAGGGCACAAAACTACTGAATGGGGTACTAAAGGTGGCAAACTACTGGATGGAGCACTTAAGGGGGGAAAACTACTGGATGGGGTACTAAAGGGGGCAAACTACTGGATGGAGCACTAAAGGGGGCAAAACTACTGGATGGAGCACTAAAGGGGGCAAAACTACTGGATGGAGCACTAAAGGGGCAACATTGCTGGATGGGATACTAAAGGGGGCAAAACTACTGAATGAGACACTAAAGGGGCAGGACCACTGGATGGGGCACTAAGGTCAGTATTACTGGACTGGGGGAACTAAGGGAGTGTAAATACTGTGTGGGCACTAAGGGGGCATAACTACTGTTCTGGGACACAAAGGGGGATTCTACTCCGAGGGGTCACTTATGGGGCATTATACTGTGTGAGGGCACTAATATTGCATTCTTACTATAATCTGCACAACTTTGAAGGTGGCGCAAAGTTTTTGTGCCCCTTACATCACAAAAAAGTGCCTTTCCCCCCTACAGCACTGTCATATCAGCGGTGTATGACGGTGTATGAGAGTACGGATAATAAAAGTTGGTTAATAAAAAATAAAAAAAAAAGATTTATCCCTAACAGTTTTAGTAGGTCATGTATATATTTCTTTTTTGACAGATGGGGGTGTGGCAGGGGAGGAGCCTGGACAGGAGGTGGGTTGGGCCAGGGGTGGGTAGTGGGTGGGGTTAGGGGCCCAATTCAGATTCTTGCTATGGGGCCCAGTGACTTCTATGTACGCCCCTGACCAGAGTCAACAGAAAATCTATTACTAAGGGAAATAGATGAGGCAGCAAATGAAAGCTGAAGACCTCATAAGGGAAACAGGTTCTTGGCAATAACCAAGATAAGACAAATTACCATTCCTTGCTGGTTCAGGGCCTGACTAGAGGACTTAGTACTAACCAATAGACCTGACAGAACAACAGATATGCAGGTTGGGGGTCACGTGGGAAATAGTGGGAATACAGTTTAGGGTACTTTCACACTAGCGTTTTGGATTCCGTTTGTGAGATCCGTTTCAGGGCTCTCACAAACGGTCCAAAACGGATCAGTTAAGCCCCAATGCATTCTGAATGGATAAGGATCCGTTCAGAATGCATCAGTTTGGCTCTGTTCCGCCTCTATTCCGTTTTAGAGACGGACTCAAAACGCAGCATGCAGCATTTTGGTGTCTGTCTGAAGAGGCGGAGCCTAACGGATCAGTTTTTTTTTACAATGTAAGTCAATGGGAACGGATCTGTTTTCAATGACACAATATGGTGCATTTGAAAATGGATCCGTTCCCCATTGACTTTCAATGTAATTCAAAACGGATCCGTTTTGGACTTTGTCATTTTTCTTTAAACCTAATGCAAACGGATCCGTTCAGAACGGATACAAACGTTTGCATTATAGGTGCGGATCCATCTGTGCAAATAAACAGACGGATCCGCACCAACGCAAGTGTGAAAGTACCCTTAAACCTGAAGTTTGCATACACTATATAAAAAGACACATATGCATGTTTTTGTCAATATCTGACATGAAATCTGAATAAACCTTTCCTGTTTTTGGTCAATTAAGATTACCATAATTATTATTATTTGCCAAATGCCAGAATAACGAGAGAGAGGGAGAAATGTTTTAAGGCATTTTTATTACTTTCCTCAATGTCAAAAGTTTACATACACTAAGATTACTATGCCTTTAAACAATTCTGGACTGCCCATATGACGATATCATGTGTTTGGAAGCTTCTGAAGGTGCCTTGTTCATCTGTACAAACAATTATACACAAGTACAAACAAGATGGGAATGTCCAGCCATCATACCACTCAGGAAGAAGAAGGGTTCTGTGTCCCAGAGATGAACGTGCTTTGGTCCGAAATGTGCATATCAACCCAAGAATAAAAGCAAAAAACCTTGTGAAGATGATGGCGGAAGCTGGTAAAATTGTGTCAATATTCATAGTGAAACGAGTACTGTATCAACATGGGCTGAAAAGCCACTCTGCCAGGAAAAAGTCATTACTCCAAAAGAAACATAAAAAAAAAGCCAGATTAATGTTTGCAAATGCACACAGGAACAAAGAACTACATTTTTGGAGACCTGTCCTGTGGTCTGACGAAACTAAAATTGAACTTTTTGGCCATAATGACCTACCTTACGTTTGGAGGAAAAAGGGAGAAGCTTGGATGCCTAAAAACACCATCCCAACTGTGAAACACGGGGGTGGCAGCATCATGTTGTGGGGTTGTTTTGCTGCAGGAGGGACTGGTGCACTTCACAAAATAGATGGCATCATGAGGAAAGAAGATTATGTGGAAATACTGAAGCAACATTTCAAGATATCAGCCAGGAAGTTAAAGCTTGGGCGGAAATGGGTCTTTCAAATGGACCTAAGTACACTGTCAAACTGGTTACAAAGTGGCTTAAGGATAACAAAGTCAATGTTTTGGAGTTGTAGATTACTATTACTGTGGTGGACACAAACCAGTCCCACTTAGCGTTACCGTCCTCCCTGGTTGTTCACACGGCTACGCCTGAGGTGATCTACATCGCACCTTAGTCGCTGCAATTGTGTATCATGACCTATTTGCTCACGGTCCTCTGAGTCACGATTCGTGTGCACCAGGTGGAGAAAGGTTTATAGGTTTACTCATTCCCTCCTTATTTTAACAAAAACAAATAAAGTTGAGTTTTTATACTCCCTCACACACCTCCCCTTTTTCTTCCGTGAATCCAATGTTTTGGAGTGGCCATCAAAAATTCCCTGATCTCAATCTTATTGAAAATTTATGGGCAAAGCTGAAAAGGCAGGTTCGAGCAAGGCGACCAACAAACATGGCTCAGTTACACCAGTTTTGTCAGGAGGAATGGGCCCAAATTCCGACCAACTATTGTGAGAAGCTTGTGGAAGGATATCCAAAACTTTGACACAAGTCATACAGTTTAAGGGCAATGGTACCAAATATTTATGAAATGTATGTAAACTTTTGACTTTACAGAAAGTAATAAAAATGCCTTAAAATGTTCTCTCTCTCTCTCTCTCTCTCTCATTTTTCTGGCATTTGGCAAATAATAATTATGGTAATCTTAATTGACCAAAAACAGGAAAGGTTTATTCTGATTTCATGTCAAATATTGAGAAAAACATGCATATGTGTCTTTTTATATAGTGTATGTAAACCTCTGGTTTCAACTGTACCTTATGTGAATAAAAGGTTAACACCTTAAGGACCGAGCCATTTTTGACCTTAAGGACCAGGCCATTTTTAGCAAATCTGACCAGTGTCACTTTATGTGGTGATATCTTTAAAACGCTTTTACTTATCCAGGCCATTCTTAGATTGTTTTCTCGTCACATATTGTACTTCATGACAGTGGAAAAACTGAGTCAAAAATTTGGTATATTTTTATTTGTAAAAAAATACCAAATTTACAAAAAATCTGGGAAAAATAGCAAATTTCCAAGTTTTAATTTCTCTACTTTTATAATAGATAGTAATAACTCCAAAAATAGTTATTACTTTACATTCCCCATATGTCTACTTTATGTTTGGATCATTTTGTGAATGCCATTTTATTTTTTGGGCACGTTAGAAGGCTTAGAAGTTTAGAAGCAAATCTTGACATTTTTCAAAAAATTTCCAAAACCCACTTTTTAAGGACCAGTTCATGTCTGAAGTCACTTTGTGAGGCTAACATAATAGAAACCACCCCAAAATGACGCCATTTTAGAAACTACTCAAGGTGTTCAAAACTGATTTTACTAACTTTGTTGACCCTTTAGGTGCTCCACAAGAATTAATGAAAAATGGAGATGAAATTTACGAATTTCACTTTTTTGGCAGATTTTCCATCTTAATCAATTTTTTTCCACTAACAAAGCAAGGGTTAACAGCTAAACAAAACTTAATATTTATTGCCCTGATTCTGTAGTTTAAAGAAACACCCCATATGTGGTCGTAAACCTCTGTACGGGCACACAGCAGGGCGCAGAAGGAAAGGAACGCCATATGGTTTTTGAAAGGCAGATTTCACTGGGATAATTTGAAGCTGCCATGTCACATTTGAAGACCCCCTGATGCACCCCTAGAGTGGAAACTCCCAAAAATATGACCCCATTTTAAAAACTGCGGGATAAGGTTGCAGTTTTGTTGGTACTATTTTATGGTACATATGATTTTTGGTTGCTCTATATTACACATTTTGTGAGGCAATGTAACAAAAAATAGCAGTTTATTACCGTTTTTATTTTTTGCTATTTACAATGTTCATCTGGCAGGTTAGATCATGTGGTATTTTTATAGAGCAGGTTGTTACGGATGCGACAATACCAAATATTACTACTTTTTTTGGTTGTTTGTTTCAGTTTTACATAATAAAGCCTTTTAGAAAAAAATAATTTTTTTTGTGTCTCCATATTCTGAAAGCCATAGTTTTTTTTATTTTTTGGGTGACTGTATTATGTAGGGGCTCATTTTTTTCGGTATGCGATGATGGTTTGATCGCTTGTTATTACAATTTTTGTGATGAAAGGTGACAAAAAATAGCTTTTTTTGACACTTTATTTTTATTTTCTTACGGTGTTCATCTGAGGGGTTAGGTTATGTGACATTATTATACAGCAGGTTCTGTTATACAGCAAGTTCTTACGGACACGGCGATACATAATATATATACTTTTATTTTAGTTATTTAAGTTTTACACAATAATATCACTTTTGAAACAAAAAAAAATCATGTTTTAGTGTCTCCATAGTCTGAGAGCCATAGTTTGTTATATTTTTTGGGCTATTGTCTTAGGTAGGGTATAATTTTTGCGGGATGAGATGACGGTTTGATTGGCACTATTTTGGGGTGCATATGACATTTTGATCGCTTGCTATTGCACATTTTGTGATGTAAGGTGACAAAAAATTGCTTTGACACTGTTTTTATTTTTTATTTTTTTTACTGTGTTTACCTGAGCAGGTTAATACTGATGCGGTGATATGTAATATGTCTACTATATTTATTCTTTTTTTTCTACATTTAACACAATAAAAGCATTTTTTAAACAAAAAAAAATCATGTTTTAGTGTCTCCATAATCTGAGAGCCATAGTCTTTTTTATTTTTTGGGCGATTGTCTTAGGCCTTTAAATCATGAAAAGGCGGCAGCTGGTTGTGTTTTCATGTTCGGATCGTACACACGTGTGCCATCCCAGATACAGGACATGACTGAGTCCATAGCAACAGCAGGGGCAAGATTTACCAACTCCCGAGCTGAAGAGACTCCATAGACTATAATGGGGTCTGCTCAGGATGCAGCTCCTTTACCGGACAAAAAAGTCTTCTATGCAGGACTTTTCTGTCCGGTCTTTTTGACAGAATCTGTAACAGTGTCCCGAACTCAGATGTGAATGAATGGTATTAGATCAAAGTGTAGCATCAGATGCACGTTTAACACACAAATACAGAGCAAGAACCAAGTTCACTACATAAATATAGCACCAGAATCATGTGCAGTACAAATATACATCACAAGATTTTAAAAGTTCAGTACAGATACCATTTGAGTAGTCAGGTCAGCTCTCGCAATATAAGCTTTTACGGCGTGAAACTACAGCTCCCAGTATGGCCTGAACAGCAGTAAAGGGATTCTGGGAGTTGTTGTTTCACAAAACAGCATGGTACCACCCATCATCAGCTGTAGATCATCCAGTTGATTACAGCACTCATCATACACAGTCAACAGCAGAATAATCATTTCCATTTAGTGACTTACAGGTGACATCTCCTCCTGAGTTCTTCTCCATCTGGTTCATGCCACCATAATGACATCTCCCGGACACAATTCGGGTCTGCAGATTTTGCTGAGAAGATGTCTTCAGCTTCCTTTTTTACCAACACATTGGCACCCTGCATCAAGAGGCGTCTCCCTTCAACGTTCCTCAAAGCCGTTGCAGGAGGCGCAATGACGTCATCGTGCCGCCTGAGCCATATAGCGCGGGACAGAAACCGGAAGAGGACTGCACCACTTCACTGTAACCAAAATACAAAAGGTCCAGAGGAAGGAAAAAAAAAACTGTGAGGTAGAAGCCAATTTTCCCCACTTAATTATAAAAAATTCCTTCCCGACTCCAATCAGGCAATCAGAATAGCTCCCTGGATCAACGACCCATCTCTAGTAGCTATAATCTGTAATGTTATTATACTCCAGAAATACATCCAGGCCCCTCTTGAATTCCTTTATTGTACTCACCATCACCCCCTCCTCAGGCAGAGGTAGCACCTGGAACTCAGCCGAGAACCAAACACAATCTAACCACAAGTCCAACAGAAGCTATAAACCGCATAGCATAGTGGGAAAAACAGCAATAGAAAAGGTAAAATGACCACAATAACCACACCTGGGGAAAGAAGGTGTGGCAAGAACCAGAAACAACACAGACGTCATTTGAGCCAAAGGGAAAACATGTCAGATCAAACCACGTGTTGCCAGTCTCACAGATCTCCTGGCACCTGTCGCGGGAACGTCTGTATGTCTCAGTACATCCGTGAAAGTACCCCCCCTTTTACGGGGGACCTCCGAGCACTCAGGGCCAACCTTATCTGGATAAGACCTGTTAAAGGCTTTCACCAAACAACTGGCATGCACGTCAGATGCCAGTACCCACATCCTCTCCTCTGGTCCATAACCCTTCCGGAGAACAAGATACTGAAGAGATCTACCGAGAACTCGAGAGTCAATAATCTGGGCGATCTGGAATTCCAAACTACCGTCCACCTTGACAAGAGCGGGTGGCAAGGTCCGGACCATTCATACGTTTCCTGTCAGCCACACGTTTATACTTGTTGCCCATATTCATCAGGTTATTTTGAATTTTCCGCCATATAAAAGACAATGATGATGAAAAACGTTCCTCCTCAGAGATACCGGAAGTATCCGAACCAGAGAATGTGCCAAATTGTGGGTGAAACCCATACCGTATGCCCCAAAAAACAGAGACTTACCAGTGGACTCCTGTGTACGGTTGTTTATGGGAAACTCTGTCAAAGACAAAAACAAGGACCATTCCTCCTGGTTCTCAGAGACAAAACATCTTAAGTAAGTCTCCAGACTCTGACTAGTGCATTCCGTCTGACCATTCGTCTGAGGATGAAAAGAAGAAGAAAAAGACAGTTGTACCCCCAGCCGAGTACTGAACACCTTCCAGAATCTGGACACAAACTGAGTCCCACGATCCGAGACCACGTCACAATGTTGTCAACAAACACTTGCATAAGTGTTTTAGCATTAGGTAGGACAGACAATGCTGTAAAGTACATCATTTTACTAAAACGATCAACTACCACCAGAATAACTGTCTTTCCAGACGAATTAGACAGTTCAGCAATAAAATCCATAGACAAGTGAGTCCATGGTCTGGATGTGATGGGCAACGGAAGTAGAGATCCAGAAGGTCGAGTATGTGTCACCTTAGTGCGTGCACAGATACTACAGGCTGACACATAGTCCTCAACACACTTGCGCAACCCCGGCCACCAGAATCTATGAGAGATGAGGTCGGCAGAGGATCTGCTCCTGGTGTGTCCCGTAAGAACCATACAGTGATGTTCCTCAAACACCTTATGACGCACTTCTGATGGAACAAACTATCTCCCAGAGGGGCAAGACTCAGATGCGTCTCCCTGAGCCTCTAACACCTTCACCTCTAGGTCAGGGTATAGAGCGGATATCACCTCCCCTTCCGACAGTATCAGACTCGGATTTTCAAAATCACCACCTCCAGAAAAACTACGTGACAAGGCATCTACCTTGACGTTCTTAACCCCAGGACGATAAGTGACAATGAAATTGAATCAGGTGAAAAACAAAGACCATCTGGCCTGCCTTGGGTTCAGTCATTTAGCTGACTCCTCGTAAGCCAGATTTTTGTGATCTGTGAAGACCGTGATCGGATGAATCGCCCCTTCCAACCAATGACGCCACTCCTCAAAAGCCAACTTAACGGCCAGCAACTCTCTGTTACCCACATCGTAATTTCTCTCTGTGGCAGAGTTTTTTTTAAAGAAAAATGCACACGCGCACCATTTACCAGGTGACGGGCCCTGCGATAAAACTGCTCCTACTCCCATCTGGGACGTGTCAACTTCCCCAATGAAAGTTTGTGATAAATCTGGCTGCACTAACATAGCAGAAGAGAAGCACTCCTTAACTGCAGAAAAGGCTCGGAACGCCAAATCACCCCTCACTGAGACATCCATCCCTTTCTTAGTCATGTCAGTTAAGGGTTTCACCACTGTCAAATAGTCTGAATACATTTTCGGTAATGGTTGGTGAACCCCAAAAACCACATGAGAGCCTTCAGATTTTAGGGTCGATTCCAGGACCATACAGCATGGAATTTCTCTGGATCCATTCGAAAACCTGAAGATGACAGAAGGTAGCCCAAGAATTGCACCTAATATACAGCGAAAACACAATTCTCTAATTTTGCATACGATTTATTATCTCTTAGGATCTGTAACACCTGTCTAACGTGATCCTGAAGCGTCTCCACGTCTGGAGAATAAATTAGTATGTCATCGAAATACATGACAACAAACCTCCCCACCAGGAGATGAAAAATTTAATTCATAAAATGCTGGAAAACCACACAAGCATTGGTCAACCCAAAAGGCATGACCAGGTTCTCAAAGTGACCCTCTGGGGTATTAAAAGCTGTCTTCCAGTCATCCCCTTCCTTTATCCTGGCCAGATTACATGCCCCCCTTAAGTCCAACTTAGAGAACACCTTGGCATCAACAATTTGGTTAAACAAATCAGGAATCAAAGGAATGGGGTAAGGATAACGGACAGTAATCCAATTGAGCTCACGGAAATCCAGACTTGGCCTAAGAGATCCTTCTTTTTTTTTAACAAAGAAAAACCCTGCTGCCACTGGAGATTTTGAAGGTCTTATGTGTCCTTTAGCCAAACTCTCGGTAATATACTCTCTCATGGCCATTCTTTCAGGTCCAGAAAGGTTATACAACCTAGATTTGGGCAACTTATCTCCGTGAATATGGTTGATAGGACAATCATATTCCCAATGCGGAGGTAAATCCTGGCATCCACTGGCATCAGAAAATACATTGGCAAAATCAGATATAAAGGAAGGTAATGTTTTAGTGGCTAAAACAGAAAAAGATGTATTCAGACAATTGTCAACACAATAATCACCCCAATCCAGAATCTGTCTAGCTTGCCAATCGATGGTTGGATTGTGCCTGCTTAACCATGGTAAAACCAGAACCAACGGAGTATGGAGACCCTCCAACACAAAACACGAGATTAATTCCTGATGAAAGTCACCCACTCTTAATCGGATGTCATGCACCATCTGAGATAAACACTTCTGAGTTAGTGGTGCAGAATCAATATAAAAAATGGAAACGTTTTTCTAATGCACCTGGAGACAAACCGTGCAAATGGACGAACTGAGCATCAATCAGGTTCACCCCTGCCCCACTGTCGATAAACACCTCAATACCCACATTCTTGGACTTTAGCACCACCTCAGCAGTCAGGAGAAATCGGGTACTACCAGGCAAAGACAAATGCACATTTCCTGACTCTCCTCCCACCCCTCCAAGAGTCAGATGAGAATTTAATGTCCCCCTTTTTTTTTTGAGGCTGAATGCATGGACATAAATCAATAAAATGTCCTTTCTGTCAGCAGAAAAAAACACACTCCCTTTCTTTGACTAGAATGCTTAAAAGTGGATCCGGACGTAGCTCCTCCTAACTGCATGGATTCGTCCCCAGACATAAACCCAGGAGTATCTTCACCCAAAGTGGCAGAGGAAGACGATATGTTATGTGATAGTACGTCCTGAGAGTGGGGGACCCTAGATCTCTCTCTCAGGCGTCTATCAATGCGTACTGCAAGAGACCGAGTGGCTTCCAGAGACTCAGGATAATTATGAAAGCATCCTTCAGCCTCTCTGATAATCCCTGACAAAACTGACTACGGAGAACCGGATCTTTTCGATCTGTATTAGTAGCCCACCTCCTAAACTCAGAGCAATAGATCTCAGCAGAACGCTCACCCTGACGAAGGCCACGTTGCTTGGTCTCGGCCAGGGAGGTTTGATCCGGGTCATCATAGATGAGACCCAGAGCTTTGAAAAATTCATCCACTGACCGGAGAGACTGTGATCCGGTTGGCAGAGAAAAAGCCCATGACAGAGCGTCCCTATTATGTAATGAAATAACCACACCAACTCTCTGATTCTCATCCCCAGATGAGTGTGGACGTAGCCTAAAATACAATTTGCACGCCTCCCTAAACAAAATGAAATTATCACTTCCTCCAGAGAATCTGTCCAGGAGGGCAACTTTAGGCTCAAGATAGGCCTGGTAACCACCATCACCACTACTAGGACCAGCAGCCTATGGTCTCCGAATCAGCGAGACAGTCGTGCGGAGGTCAGCTACCTCTAAAGACAGCCCCTGCAGCTGTCCGACCAGTACAGAAATATGATACATGGCTGTACTGAAACAAGCAAAAATTACGGTTTTGGCGGTTTATAATGTCATGCTCGTGTGTGGGAGGAAAACATCACACTGAGCATAGGAGGGAAATGGGATACCGAAATAAGGCATGGAAACTATGGAAGAAAGATGGACACCTCCCAGAGAAAACCCTAACTCTAGTCCTGACAGACTACCAGTATGTATAGATGCTAGGATGAACAGCACTCCTTGGTCTGTAAGTGGTGGGAGCTCGTCTCGAGGGGGTGGTAAAAATCCCCCTATATATAAACAGTCCAATGAAGTTGTGAAAAATAAAAAAATGGAGACAGCACGTCCAAACAGTGGTATTTATTCCAGATGCAACGTTTCGGCTGATGAGCCTTTGTCAAGCATGCATACACAACCAAATGTGAGGGACTATTTAGCCACCCATAGTCAAAGTAGGTGGGGGTGGTTCCTGAGACCAATTAACTTCATTGGAGTCAGGGTGCAATTTCATCTTATTAAAATGTTAAAAAGAGAGATACAAACAGTGTTACTAATGTGCATAATATAGCAGTAAGATACCTGTATGTTCAGAATTGCTGGGACGCTAGATTGCCATGCGGTCATGTTCACGGTGGTGGAACGCATCTGCGTTCCATAGTGATACTTCCGATACTTCCGGTTTCAGTTCACTTCCGGTTTCAGTTCACCGGTGGTGTGTCATGCCTTTTCATAGGTATATATATATATTGATATCCATTTATTGTAGTCAAGATGGAAGCTCATTGCCTTTAAGAGACATGCTAAGCTAAAGTTTGTTCGTTACAGAAAAACATTACATGTTTCAAGGTTCAGCCTGGCAGATGTATGCCTATCTAAGGGAGTAATGTCACCTTGTCCTAGGCTCTGCACCGGGATGGGGGACGCTTCCTGGCATGCCTCTATAATGAGGGTTACTAACAAAGCAAACATATAATCCTATTATTTTATGTGTTGATTATATTTAGTTTTTCACATAAGTCAATCGATATATCACATACGTATTGTTTTATATTGCTACACATTACACATTATCATTATGTATTAGCGTATATATATATATGTATGTATCCTGTGTGTGTATCACTAGAAGCGTATACTCCTGGGAGTATAAAAGAAAATATTCTAAATTGGATTCCTATAATGAGGAGTTACTCAGAGAAGTTGTGCTGTTTTCATAGTCGAAGCATCCGTGAGACCCAAAAACCCACACATTTGTTTTATGAAAACAATCGGACTAGTTTATGGGAATCTGGGTTTTTAATTGCTTCAAGTGTAGGGGGTACACATCCCTTCTGACGTATGTCCCAGGTGCTGCATGTTTAACAAATAACATGGAGTCACATTTTATAAAGTTAACTCTTAAAAGCTTCACATTTATAGCTTATACAACATTGCCGCCTAGGTATCGGCAGGTAACATAACACATTCACCACAAAATATTTTGGGTAATGTATGATCTCATAGTATCATTACCATATGTGCACACCCTCTGGTTTGGTTGGAAGGCCGTTATCTAAAAGGGTGTATGCTTTTGATAAGTCGGTGAATATTAATCATAGACGGGATGAGAGAGGAGGTCCAGAGAAAAAGAAAAAAAACTACAATCAAAGGATTAAACAGACACGTGGATTTGATCCGAGATCCCGGGAACCCTCTGGAGTGTTGACCGTCCCTCCGGAGCCCTACTTACCTTTTGACCCTTGGTAACGTATATCCTGCTTATTGCTTGCGGTATTGATAAGTTACTTAGCCCGGTATATAGTCAAAGATCCCCAATTGTGGATCTGTAATTGATAAGGCTCCTAATCAAGTCTGATCATTCCCTTAACAAAGATGCATATTGGTAATGGAGCATCAGACATTGGTACTTAGTCCTTGGGAACTTTGTTATTCCCTAGCCTGATACCGAGCTGGTAAAATTTATAGTGCCGCAATATACCTCAATTGGTTAAAAGGTGATAGAAAGGGGTATTTTTCTTTAATTTGGATTGTTGCATATCATTGCATTAATTGGCGATATTCAGTATTGTTTGAAGGTAGTGGTATTATATTGCATTATCTATCATTGTATAGGTTGTATCATTGGTTTTGTATCTAGCACTTATGTATAATAAACTCACATATATTTTTGCATAGATGATGGTACCTTGTTTCCTTTCTAGTTGCACAAAATAATTAAGGTTCTCGCAAACGAGCTGAGAGGTTATTATGTCGCCCTCTCCTCAATAGGATCAATAACTTTGGTATTCTTTTCCTTTGATCCTTTCTTTTGTTTTTTTGTATATAAAGCATTTTTGCGCTTTATACCCGCGACAGGTGGAACGCATCTGCGTTCCAAAGAGGTACTTCCGGTTTAGATTCGTCACAGGAAGTTCTCTTAACTGACCGTCTATGACCCTATTGGTCTTGTTGGAAAGCGTCAGCTCAAGGCACCGGCCCCTACGCGCATGCGTTAACAAGGCCGTGCCACCCTATGCCCACATAGCTGGATGTTGATCCGTGTGCTGTTTGTATAACGCATGTGCCAATTGACACACAAGATGCGCTTAACTGAGGAGCCCCCATTTGGATATTCATATTATGCTTTGATTGTATAGCGCATGCGCCAACTGTTGCGCAAATTGTCCTTCACGAAGGGTCCTCTGGTTAAAGCTTTGGAGCATATAATGTGTATATCACAGTAGCGCCAATATATAAAGAATAAAGAGTACATGCTAAACTCATACTAGGTGTAGACAAAAGTACATGCATTTTTGTGATTTATGTAAATAATAGCGCAGTATATGCGAAATAGCGCGTACATAGTGCAGCAATGTATGCAATGATTATATACGATTAGTATACATTTTAACGCAGTATATGCTATATAGAGTATGGATGGTGCAAATAGTGCACTTAAGGAAAATGGTGAGTCCATAGAGTCCAAAATCAAATGTGCGATATTCCTAAAAGATAAAAACAATGCGTAAGCACAGATAATTATTTAACCAAACACTTAATGTTACTCAATGCGAATCATAAGAAAGGAGTAAGGGCAAAGTCTATATTCAAGCCCCTGGGTGTGAGCGTATCAAGCTCATAGATCCATTTCAATTTAAGACGTTTCAAAAGTCTCTCCCGGTCACCACCTCTTCGTTGTTTTGGAATGTGATCGATGATCCGAAAACGTAGTTGGCTGATATTATGCTTAGCCTCAATGAAATAGCCTCATTTTTCAACAGACCATAGTTTGGAGGCATATATTAAGATCATCTCTTTACAAATACAAGAACTCAAACAAAGAAGCACAAAAGGGACTCATCAGAGGAACCTCACCAAAGGAGGAGAAAGCTGTTTGGGATCTCAAAAAGAACAAAGAAATCACATTAAATCAGCAGATAAGGGTGGAGCCGTAGTGGTTCAAAATACCACGGACTATATATCGCTGAGATCACGCGCCAATTCTCAGACACACAGGTTTAGAAATTATTAATAGGCGATCTAAAATTCAAAATCATGGGAGAGATCATTAATCTCCTACATAAAGCACTTATCAACAATGTGATTGATCAAGGCCTATTTGACTATCTGAAAATTACAGACCCAGTAACTCCAGTGATCTACTGCTTACCTAAGAACCAGAAGCAGCTACATCAACCACCAGGACGCCCTATAGTGTCAGGGAATAATTCTCTCTTTACACCACTAGCTACCTTTCTGGATAAAATGTTGCGCCCCTTTGCTACACAGTTGAAGTCATATATAAGAGACACTACAGACTTTTTAAACAAATTACACGATGTGAAGATCACAACTTCAGCCATTCTTGTTTCATTTGATGTAGTGAGCCTATATACCCCCATCTCACATGCAAAGGGCATACAAGCAGTAAGAGAGGCATTGGGTTTATCTGACCATCCCCCTCTTCTGAATGAGTTTCTTTTGGATTTACTCAACATCGTCTTGACCAAAAATTACTTTTTGCACCGTAATGACCTTTATATACAGTGCCCTGGGACCACTATGGGGTCGAACGTGGCGCCGACATACACTAATATCTTCATGAATCATTTTGAAGACAAGGTAGTATATAAAAGTGCACAATACACACATGTACTATGCTGGTGGCGATATATAGGCAATGTGTTTGTTATCTGGAATAATGATATTCCCAACAAGAATAGCTGAAGTTAAATCAGACCAACCCTGGATTACAGTTTACAATCGTGCACTCATCCTCACAATTGCATTTCTAGGATGTCCTGGTATGCAGAACCACAGGCAATTCTTTGATGACAGATCTATCCATCAAGGAAACGGACAGAAACAATTTATTACAGTACCAGAGCTTTCATCCCAGAAGACTGGTGAATACATTGCCCAGATCTCAGCTCATGAGAGTACGGCGTATAGTCAGTGAAGATTCCATCTGCATACAGAGAATGGAAAAAATGCAAGAAAAATTCTCTAACAGGGGCTATCCAGACAAATTACTTAAGAAACATCATAATGATGTGATGAAGACACCAAGAAAAGAGTTGTTGACTGTTACCCCTAAGAAGGACGCAACAAGAGTACCTTTTGTGAGTACATATGGACATCAGAGTAATGAGATTGGCCAGATTATAAGAGAAAATTGGGACATCATCCAGAGAGGCCATCCAAACATTGAGATCTTTAAACAACCTCCTATCATGGCATACAAGAGACCAAAAAATCTTAAAGATTTACTGGTACAGTCAGATATAGGCCCAGCAGGTGGCCTGACTCAAATACTACTAGCCCCTGGGAAAAGGGGCTGTTATCCCTGTCTTGGCTGCAGCAACTGCAATGCTATGTTAAAAGGCCCGCATTTTTTTCATCCTCATACGGGCAGACAGTACAAAATTTGACATTTTCTAACTTGTCAGACGACATATGTTATATATGTATTACAATGCCCCTGTGGCCTCCTCTATGTAGGGGAAACCACGATGGAATGTAGAGAACGCATTACGAAACACAAATCAACAATAAGGAAAAAGAACATAGAACAGCCTGTACCAAGACATTTCATTGAGGCTAAGCATAATATCAGCCAACTACGTTTTCGGATCATCGATCACATTCCAAAACAACGAAGAAGTGGTAACCGGGAGAGACTTTTGAAACGTCTTGAATTGAAATGGATCTATGAGCTCGATACGCTCACACCCAGGGGCCCTGAATATAGACTTTGCCCTTACTCCTTTCTTATGATTCGCATTGAGTAACATTAAGGCCCCTTTCACACGGGCGAGTTTTCCGCGTGGGTGCAATGCGTGATGTGAACGCATTGCTCCCGCACTGAATCCTGACTTATTCATTTCAATGGGTCTGTGTACATGAGCGTTTTTTTTCACGCATCACTTGTGCGTTGAGTGAAAATCGCAGCATGTTCTATATTCTGCGTTTTTCACGCAGCCCTAGCCCCATAGAAGTGAATGGGGCTGCGTGAAAAACGCATTGTATCTGCAAGCAAGTGTGGGTGCGTTGCGTTTTTCACTGATGGTTGCTAGGAGATGTTGTTTGTAAACCTTCAGTTTTTTATCACGCGCGTAAAAAACGCATCAAAACGCATTGCACCCGCGCGGAAAAAACTGAACGCAATCACAGGCAAAACTGAATGGCTTTGCCTGTGAAATCTCAGTTTTCACTGAACGCACCTGCAACGCATCCGGACCTAATCCGGACACGCTCGTATGAAAGAGGCCTAAGGTCTCTTTCACACGTGCGTCATGTTTGACGCCCGGATAGGATGCGGGTGCATTGCGGGAATATGCGCGATTTTTCCGTGCGCTTGCAAACGTTTCTAATGCGTTTTGCAGGCGCGTGTGAAAAATCGCCATGTTTGGTACCCAGACCCGAAGCCGGACTTTATCACTGAAGTCCGGTTTCGGGTGGTGTATTCTGTAGATTTTATTATTTTCCCTTATAACATAGTTATAAAGGAAAATAATAGCATTCTCAATAGAGAATGCAAAGTAAAAAGGGCACTAGAGGGTTAAAAATAATAAAAACATAAACTTACCCCCTCCATTTGATCGCGTAGCAGCCGGTTACTGGTCTCCTGCTCTGTATTCAGTCGGGAAGGGGTGAAGGACCTTCCGTGACATCACTGGGTCACATGGTCCAATCCCGCAGCCCCATTCATTTCTTTGGGGCCTGTGTTGCGTGAAAAACACAGAATATAGAGCATGCTGCGATTTTCACGCAACGCAAAAGTGATGCGTGAAAATCACCGCTCATGTGCACAGCCCCATAGAAATGAATGGGTCCAGATTCAGTGCGGGTGCAATGCGTTCACCTCACGCATTGCACCCGCGCGGAAAACTTGCCCGTGTGAAAGGGGCCTAAGTGTTTGGTTAAATAATTCTCTGTGCTTACGCATTGTTTTTATCTTTTAGGAATATCGCACATTTTATTTTAGACTCTATGGACTCACCATTTTCCTTAAGTACACCACTCGTGGTAGAGTAAGATACCTGTATAAAAGGAACGTGGCCATTGTTGTAGCATCATTGAAAAGACAAAAGGTTTTTTCACCTTCCTCATATATACTTGCATGATTTGCCTACCTCATGGGTCATGAGTGCATTATTTTCACCATCCATACTCTATATGGCATATACTGCATTAAAATGTATACTAATCGCATATAATCATTGCATAGATTGCTGCACTATGTACGCGCTATGTCGCATATACTGCGCTATTATTTACATAAATCACAAAAATGCATGTACTTTGGTCTACACCTAATATGAGGTTAGCATGTACTCTTTATTCTTTATATATTGGCGCTACTGTGATATACACATTATATGCTCCAAAGCTTTAACCAGAGGACCCTTCGTGAAGGACAATTTGCGCAACAGTTGGCGCATGCGCTATACAATCAGCGCATAGACTGAATATCCAAATGGGGGCTCCTCAGTTAAGTGCATCTTGTGTGTCAATTGGCACATGCGCTATACAAACAGCGCACGGATCAAACATCCAGCGATGTGGGCATAGGGAGGCACGGCCTTGTTGACGCATGCGCGTAGGGGCCGGTGCCTTGAGCTGACGCTTTCCAACAAGACCAATAGGGTCATAGACGGTCAGTTAAGAGAGCTTCCTGTGACGAATATAAACGCAGATGCGTTCCATCACCGGTGAACTGAAACCGTAAGTATCGGAAGTACCACTTTGGAACACAGATGTGTTCCACAACCGCGAACATGATGATTGTTTGTATCTCTCTTTTTAACATTTTAATAAGATGAAATTACACCCTGACTCCAATGAAGTTAATTGGTCTCAGGAACCACCCCCACCTACTTTGACTATGGGTGGCTTTATAATCCTTCACATTTGGTTGTGTATGCATGCTTGACAAAGGCCTAAACGTTGCATCTGGAATAAATACCACTGTTTGGACGTGCTGTCTCCATTTTTTTATTTTTATTTTAATTTTTCACAACTTCATTACACTATTAGTATGAACAGGCCCCAAAGCTATGCAAGTTCAATCACCGGATACCTAGAATCCTATCACACCCTATAGGACCCTGGAACTAATGTCAGGACTGAGTCTACCTCTTCCTCCAAAAGGAAGGACGAACAGGAGTCTCCCTCAGGCCTAATGACAAACAACAGGGAAAGACAACACACACATATATATATATATATAAACAAAATACAAAAGGGAAAGGAAACACATATCTTTAGAAGCTTTGGTAGCACCAGGAACCCAGCCGAGAACCAAACACAAGCTAACCACAAGTCCAACAGAATCTATAAACCGCATAGTGGGAGAAACAACAATAAATAGTGAAGGAGCCACACCTGGGGAAAGAAGGTGTGGCAAGCACCAGAAACAACACAGACATTATATTATCCAAAGGGAGAACATGTCAGATAAAACCATGTTTTGCCAGTCTCACGGATCTTCAGCCACCTGTCGCGGGAACGTCTGTATGTCTCGGTACGTCCGTGACATTCACTGTGCGGGCTCAGATTGGAAGGCAGAGGAAACCGCATTCCTCTGCCTTACTTTACAGATGCCGCGATCGCTATCTGAGGGGTTAATTTTGAGGTATCGAAACTTCAATACCCAGTGAAAACCTACTGAGGATGCCTTGTCCCAGATTTTGGACTACTATTTTAGTTATTTTCACTAAAATTGTATTCTCTGGGTAAGGGAAGGCATTTTGATTTCTGTGTACGGTGTAATTTACATTCAGTTTTGCTGGTAATAAAACAGTGTTATTGCTTTTGCTACACTGCTTTAATACCAATACGGTACACTGAAAAAAAAGCAATTGCTCAGCAGCAGATGGAGTTGTCATAACACTGCCAAAAAATGCTTTTGCTACAGTGCAAAGTGTTTAGCATGGACGGTTATGATGCACTGAATAAAAAATATACACTAATTGCTCAGCAGTCAACACTGCAGCATAATGCTTTAATTGTATTGGGAAAAAGAGTTTTTGAGAAAATGAGAGAAAAAAATGTTTTTGCACATTGCTGCTTTTGAGGTTCTTCAGCAGCTGCAGATATATTATGAGGCCGTAACTGCAACTAGAAGGCACTGTCTGGCTCACTCAGCCTCACTTCTCACTCCCTGGCTGAAAGCTATCCCTCACCTTCCCTATTCTACACAATAATTCTTCTTTCTAGCCTTTCTCTGAACTGTCCCTGATACTAGAAAAGAAGCTTCATTGTGATGGTACACTGTCTCTAAGATCGTTTTCTGCCACAGACTGCTAAACCCATTTACCCTCATTCACAGCCCGACACAGAAATACATTCTGCTCATTCTACAAAGGCCTGCTGCAGCACTGATTGGCTTATCCGGGCTGTCAATCAGCCTGTGAGCCAATAAGGCAAGCCCTCCCCCCCACTTC
Organism: Bufotes viridis; assembly: GCA_033119425.1. Classification (NCBI taxonomy): domain Eukaryota; kingdom Metazoa; phylum Chordata; class Amphibia; order Anura; family Bufonidae; genus Bufotes; species Bufotes viridis. Next base: position 148,924,145 of record CM065593.1, on the reverse strand, counting down.
CTCGTATAGTGAGCATCCTTCCTCTTCCTCTCTCCCTCATGCTTTTTCCTGCCAACATGTGCAGTAAAATGATGCAGCAGGCCATTTGGATTTCTCTAAAGTGAACCGAAAAAACTTCAGGTTTGTCTTGAGGACGAATTTCTGGGAAGTTCGTAATTAACCGGGTTTGTTACAAATTGATTTGCTTGTCTCTACTTCTATTATTCTCAAACTTTGATATTTAGCTGATACATGATCAAAAGAAAATAAAATGCAAAATATAATGTTGACATTTCAGTTATCGTTATTTGAACTTCTGAACTTTTGAGAGGCGCTATCTACCCCAGCATCATTTAACGTAGTCAGTAAGTAATTTCTACATCCTCCCTGAGGCAGCTTAGATTGAAAACTGTGAATTAAGTATGCTACCCTTTCGAATGCTAATGCTTTACAATGTAGAATTTGGTTCTTATTTCAAAGCCTGTGGTTGTCAAGGGATGTGGTAATGCATTGTATGTGGGATGCGAGTTAAGGGATTTAAATGAATAAATGTTGGATAAAAACTCACTGTTTTTGTAGCATAAATATTCAGTATGGTGCGAGGACAATTCTTTTAAGTGTCATGCAGTAGCTAATAAAGCTCTTGGGGTTATCTCAGTATACAAAGAAATTTACATAGAATAAACTTGTGGTCATTAGCTCAGAGCATACACTTGGTACAGCCCATGAAAAACCATACTGTATGCATCAGTCATTTCAAGAAGAAATATATATTGTATATTTGTTTAGTACTTTATGTAGAATCCTGTAGACCAATAATCTAATAGGATGCTTTGTCCAAGTTGCATGAATTGGGATTTTGATAGGAGTAGTCCCATCTGAGATATATATTTTTCATTATTATGCTATTTTACTTTATAATTCAGTCCCAGTCTAAAGGCTATAAATTTTATATGTCATCTCGTTTGGTCACATCATCGGAGTGAAAGCTAAATTGTTATGGTTTTTTTATGCACCTTTTTAATAATGTAACCACATTTTTAAACAATGACAGGAGACAAAACTATGCTACTCATGCTCTGCATATAAGAACTAGCATACTGAGGAATGGGATTTGTATATATTAAGTATTTTGCATTGGATGTGCTATTGCACCTAAGCCCAGCCCCTACAATGCTCTACATCCCACCTTGTTTTGCCCTAAAACTTCATTTTTTTAAACACTTAGGCCCCTTTCACACGGGCGAGTTTTCCGCGCGGGTGCAATGCGTGAGGAGGACGCATTGCACCCGCACTGAATCCTGACCCATTCAGTTCTATGGGGCTGTGCACATGAGCGGTGATTTTCACGCATCACTTTTGCGTTGCGTGAAAATCGCAGCATGTTCTATATTCTGCGATTTTCACGCATACGCGAGGCCCCATAGAAGTGAATGGGGATGCGGGAAAATCGCAAGCATCCGCAATCATAGTGCGGATGCGTTGCGATTTTCCCGCATGGTTGCTAGGATACGATCGGGATGGGGACCCGATCGTTATTATTTTCCTTTATAACATAGTTATAAGGGAAAATAAGCATTCAATTACAGAATGCAATGTTCCCCGGGCTTTAAAGGGTTAAAAATAATAAAGGTTAACTTACCTTTCTCATTGTACGCGCAGAGGCCCCAGAACGTCTTCTCTCTTGATAGTTTGGATGCTTGAGGACCTGTGGTGACGTCCAGGGTCACATGGTCCAATCATGAGACATTCTGAGTGGACCATGTGACCCATGTGATCCTGTGACATCGACGGCAGGTCCTTCATCCAATGTTAGATGAAGGACCTGGCCGTGATGTCACAGGATCACATGGGTCACATGGTCCACTCAAATGCTTCTATGATTGGACCATGTGACCCTGTGACGCCATCTGGGTCTCAAGCATCCAAACTATCAAGAGAAGGCGTTCTGAGGCTCTGCGCACAATGGGAGAACAGGTGTTAACTCTTTATTGTTTTTAACCCTTTAAAGTCTGCGAACATTGCATTCTGTAATCAGATTGCGATTATTTTCCCTTATAACTATGTTGTAAAGGAAAATAATTACACATACAGAATACTCATCCCGAAACCAGACTTCAGTGATGAAGTCTGACTTCGGGTCTGGGTACCAAGCATGCGGATTTTTTCACGCGCGTGCTCAACGCACTACAAACGTTAGCACACGCGCGGAAAAATCGCGGCGATTTCCGCAACGCACCCGCATCTTATCCGGGCGTCAAACATGACGCCCGTGTGCAAGAGGCCTTAGGGCTAAATAGAACATTTCATTTATTTAATGTAATAGAATTAAAATAATTAGATGTAAGTCTGTAGAAAGGAAATTTCTCTTTGTTTCTTTGTATGGTCTATAGAGATGTGCCTTACGCAAGCTGAAATAAATGGCAGTCAATACAATGTGATTGAGTTGCAATGCCAGCCACAGCCTTTTGGCGAAAATGACCGTTTGGGGAAAAACAAAACTCTTTGTGCAATCTCAACATCTTTGAACTGAATGACCATAAGCAGATTGGAGTATGTTGTAGGACAGTAGAAGCACCTACAGAGCACAAAATGGTGTTATTCACTGTAAGTGCAATCTTCTGCCTTCTTGTCTATTAACTTATTGAACTCCACACACAATTTCATTTTAGTTATTCAGTACTTTGACTCTGTTCTCCAGAACAAAGGATTTTTTTCTAATCTAAATTGCATGTATTTCATTTTTTTCTGCACACGCATTTGTGAAGTCTATAAAAATCAGTATCTCCTATCTCCCTTGAGGTTTCAACAACCCTGTGTTAGAAAATTGCTGAATTTCCCTATGGCAATACAGCCAATATTCTTCAAGTATTCTCAAAATGACATGGAAAAGAAGCATCATTTTATCCCTATATCACAAATTACTCATTACTTCTTTTTATTGATGTACAAGCGTATTCATGCCTGAAAATGTGAACAATTTTCATATCATGTGATGCAGCAAGTTTCAATCTACTCTAATATTCTTATGTTATTTAGAAAATTATATTTGTTTACTAAGCTACAGAGTCGTCCCTTTGGCACATTTACTCCAACTAGATTTTTTACATTCATGAATGGCATGTGACAGTTGTCATCATAATGGACAATAGTATTTTTCTTGATTCTAAAACCCAATGTTTCCTTGCTCATAATTAAAAAATATATAGGGCTAAATCTGGAGCTAAAAGAGCCTATAGCAAAGTTTTCTAAAGTAAAATGGAGCCCTAAAAACCCCATACACATTAGTTCGACCCACAGGCACTCACAACTCTACCCAACATATGAGCTCGAGAGAAAGAAGGATCAGGTGAAGTGATTTTGCTCGATCCTTTTGTTATCGCGATTCCCAGGAGATAAATCGATCTCAGAAGTGTCTGGCAGAGGCTTTCTCCTCTCTTCCCAATGCAACTTGCTTGTTTGAACCAAACATGTTCGTGTGTGGGGTAGTCGAGAGATAGCTATTAGCAGAATGACTATGTATGGCCTGCTCTAGGCTGCTGTATTGAACTTCAGAAAGTCAACCAGCCCACTTATTCAATTAAAAAGTGGAACTGGTGCTTTCTACATCTTGTTCTGAACATCATACTTACAATGTATTTACTGAACACCAGACAAATAGTATACATACATTGTAAATATCCCCCATACTTTTCTAAATTGTCTCCTCACCTTCATTACACAAATAAACTGTCTGCCTGAAGCCACCACTAGGGGGAGCTCAGTACAAAAGCATTTATTCAGTTACAATTAAACTGAATAGAAGCTGTAAAATATCTTTGCACTGAGCTTCTATAGTGACAGTTGCAGAAAAATGCTGTGGTGCAAGTCAGGAACAGAAGTTCAGGGTGAGACCCCTTCTCACTTCCGGCCTCGTAACAGTCATGTGGTTTGCCTCCATGGTAAGTAAACAACTGCCATTAACTAGTCTGAAACTATTTGGATATAGTGACTTCTAATAAGATTCTATGGAAAGCATGACGCCTTGTAGTTCAGGCTTCCAACTTGAGAGACTTGAGAAAGAAGAAATGCTGAAACCAGCTGGGGCACGCTGGAATTGATGTGGCCTTTATTGTTTTAATGCCTGAAGTGCCCATTGTGGGATTTTTATGTGAGAAGAATAAACCTCATTTTGAACCACTTTAAATCAAAGTTGCAAAGTTTTCTGTATTTATTCTCCTGCAGTTTCAGCCCAGAAAGAATGTGTGTGGTGACTGTTTGAACCCGGGTGTATAGCTTGGTGAACAGTGGTGGAGGTAACCAAGTGCAAAGAAACGCCGTCTATAACATGATTTGTTCCAGGAGGAGGACAGTATACTATGGAGAAATATACACCAAAGAGGTAGTGGAAAGCTGTTTGTTTATGACCAAAAACTATGGTAACAGGTGGTAAGAAGGACATCTAATGTCAAGAACAGTGTGAAAAGGAATTTTTGCCAGTTTGCTATTATTAATTACGCTTTGTTTTTCATTTGGACAGCCAATAATAATCTGAGCACTAAAAATGGCTTCTTCTGGACACTTTAGGTGGACATTCTGAGAAAGAGGAGAAGACCAGGAGGTGCCAAAAGAAGTATTCAACAACAATATGTAGACACTTAAAGGGGTTATCCAACCCCTATAATGCCCCCCAAAATGCCTAGGCCCCTCACACTGGTTATACTTACCCCTCTCCCCGGCACCAGCGTCGCTTCTGATGCCTGCACGGCCGCTGCTGCATCTCTCCATCGCGGATCAAAACATCTAACGACCAGTATGGCAGCCAATAGCAAGACTTGACGGGAACAAGCCTTAAGCTGCTCTACACCATATGTAATAATACACTGGCACGACTGCCCAACTTCTGAGCATTCCTATTAACCACATTGCATATACCCTTTAAAGGGGTGATGTGACACAAGGGAGACACATCACCAGTGTGACCAGTCATTGGCTGCCGCAGTTATGTGACCTAAGTGAAGCAGCATATTTACACGTGTAGACCGGACCGAGGCAGTCGTGGCGGGTGACCAAAAGGCTAGAACCCAGCAGCTGGGAGCAGGTAAGTATGCTTCCCTCCGCAGGTCCAGCCAACTTCTATAGAAGTGAATGGAAAGTACGCTACGCATGCAGCCACTTTTTCTGATACTGGTGAGTCCTGTGGGTGGAAATATTTCATGTGACTTATTATTTTATAGCCTTTATTCGTCATTTGAGAATGTTTGGGACGTCCCCCTTTTGAACTATTATGTAACTTGAATAGGCTATTTACGTGTATATATTATGTATATTTCCACCCTGTCTCCCCCGTGACCATTTTTTTTAGCATGTTATATATTCTTTTTTGGCCAGTGATTCAGTACAGCATTAAGGTCACTGCTACCTATTTCTGATGCGCTTTCCCTTGTATATTTTTATTTTTGATTTTGCTTAATAAACTGATATTACTTTGATTTATATATTTGGGAGTGGTGCTCTTGTTCTTTCTGGGAACATACACTGGTACAATGTGTTGTTAAAAAAATAATGATGTTTGTTGGGGAGAGCTGATAATGAGTCCACCTTTTCTTCACAGCCAGATAAAAATCTAGGACAAGCAACCATCATTTATTTTCCAGAGATGAAGCTTTAGTTAGATTATCAAGCCTACACATGGGTATCCATTGGTCTTTTTAAAACTAAGCATACATGCTCATTGGTTGATTGTGTAGTATTGTATTATTAGTGGTGGCCATGGGCGTAGCTATAGGGGTGCAGAGGTAGCAGTCGCTACCGGACCCAGGAGCATAAGGGGGCCCAAAGACCCTTGTGTCGCATAGGAAGACACACAAAGCACTGAGGGAAGGGGGGCCCAAGCTGAACTTTTGCACCAGGGCCCATGAGCCGTTAGCTACGCTCCTGGTGGTGGCCGTTGTACATTTAGAATGTGGAGGGACAAACACCTGTCCGGGCCCTTCTGTGTAGAACTAGGTCACATACAATAGTACTGTAAATGGGAAATCTAATGGAAACAAACAATGGCTCCATCTGGACAGAAGAAGCCATCCATCATTCCCAGCAGCCAAGGAGGCGCCATTCACCTAGCAAGCCCTGAGGTCTAAATTTTCACAATTAATTCAAACAACAAGTTCTTGTCACACCTGCTCACCTCTATAAGTGAAATAAGTGACGTAAATAGCTCTACAGAAGACTTATCTGAGTCTACAATGAAACCCTCTGATTAAATATCCTCTAATGTTAAAGATCAGTGTAATAACAAAGTAAAAACATATATATATATATACTAGCAGAAGGACCCAGCTTTGCATGGGTATTTTTCATCAATTTCATTTAATGTTACTGTGTCGTAAAAAGATATCAACAGTATCCCCCATAACAGTGATCTCTACAGTACTCTGCCCCCTTAACAGTGAACTCCACAGCCCCTCACCCCTGCCTGCCCCTGACCCCCCACAGTTGCCTGCCTCCTTAACTTTGACCTTCACAGCAGCCCGCCCCTTTAACAGTGAGTTTCACAGCACCCCACTCCCTTGACATTTACCTCCTCAGGGGCCCGCCCCCTTAACAGTGACCTATACAGCACCCCGCCCCTTAACACTGACCTCCATAGGGGACCGTCCCCTTATCTGTGACCTCCAATGTTCCCTGCCCCCTTAACAGAGACCTCCACAGCACCTGTACCTTTAACACTGACTGCCACAGTACCCCTTTCCCTTAACAGTGACCTCTACAGTATCCTGCTCCCTTAACAGTGACCTCACAGTACCCTGCTGACTTAACAGTGACCTCCACAGTGCCCGTCCCTTTAACAGTGACCTCCACAGCGGCCTGCCCCCTAAACAGTAACATCCGCAGTGAACTCCACTTTAACAATGACCTCCACAGCGCCCTGCCCCTTTAAGGCTAGGGCTACATGATGACGTGTCACGACTTACAAGACATTTTGTCATACTAATGTCTCGCAACAATTTTTATAATGATAGGCTATGGTGTTGCACTGCGACTGCGGCATGACAGTCACAAAAAATCCATCAAAGATGGATGCATGTAGCAGTGTAGTTCTGCCCTATGTGTCGTGTGACTTATTCTCGTTGTGTAGCCCTAGCCTAAAGCTGACCTACAGCAGTAAAGAAAAATGGCTGGGTTGTTATGGAAACCTGTGTGTATGTGGAGACTAAGGGCCTGTGAGCTTCTATTGGCTGATAAGGGACATGTGACCGTGTGTATGGCAGTTGAGATGTGAGGTAATTTTTTGGGGAATATCTCAGGACACCTGATGTACCTGTGTGCCAAATTTGGTGAAGATCGGTCCAGTCGTTTGGTCGCGCATAAAGAACAGACAGACAGACAGACGTTCAGACAGACAGAAACTCATTTTATATAAGAGACTAGCAGAAGGACCAGGCTTCGCACGGGTATATTTCATCTATTTCGTTTCATGTTTCTGTGTGTCGTAAAAAGATCAACAGTATCCCCCATAACAGTGACCTCTACTGTACCCCGCCCCACTGTCTGCTGAGCTGTGTATCTAATCCTGTCCTGGGTGATACCATCTGCTGATCTGTGTATCTAATCTTATGTTGTGTGATACTGTCTGCTGAGCTTTGTATCTAATCCTATCCTGTGTGATACTATCTGCTGAGCTGTGTATCTAATCTTATGTTGTGTGATACTGTCTGCTGAGCTGTGTATCTAATCCTATCCTGTGTGATACTGTCTGCTGAGCTGTGTATCTAATCCTAGCCTGTGTGATACTATCTGCTGAGCTGTGTATCTAATCTTGTTGTATGATACTGTCTGCTAAACTGTGTATCTAATCCTATCCTGTGTGATACTGTCTGCTGAGCGTGTGTCTAATATTCTATCCTGTGTGATACTGTCTGCTGAGCTGTGTATCTAATCATATCCTGTCTGCTAAGCTGTGTACCTAGTAGTTGATTTTTAACTTTATTTTTTCAATCCCTGTTGGCTGACTGGGAGGGGGGCGTGGCCTAACTGGATTGGGGTGTGTCCTTTTGAACATCTCAATCTAAGAAAGCAGCACTGTCCTCTCTGAGTGTGAGCTGCAAAGAGAAAGTCACAGTCCCTCCCACCTCTGCAGCTGACAGAAGTTGATTTTTAACTTCATTTTTCACTGTTTGCTTAGTGGAAGGGGGGGTGGCCTAACAGGATCAGGGGCATGTCCTTTTAAACAGTTCACTGTAAGACAGCAGCACTGTTCTGTCTGAATGTGAGCTGCAGGAAGAAAATTACTGTCCCACCTCTGGAGGGGGTGTGGCCTAACCAAATCAGAGGTGTGGTTTATCTGGACCTGGGGGCATGGTTTTAAGGGTGACTTGAATGGCCACCCTTCTTTCCCCCTGAACTGTGACCTCCCTAGCTCTCTGCCCCCTTAACAGTATCATCCACAGCGCCCTGCCCCTTTAAAGCTAACCTGCAGCAGTGAAGAGAAATGGCTGAGTTGTTATGGAAACCTCAGGAAATAGGGTACTTAGTGCTATTAGGCCTCATCTCATCTACAGCAGTGAACATGGCTGGGGGTTGTTATGGTTACCTGGAGTAAAACTCTGTGTGGAGATAAACTGTCAGGGAGCAGTAAGTGACAGTTTGAATTCAAGTTAAAGGCTTTGCTGCCTTGTATTGTTTATAAGCATGTCATTTTTTGGGAATATCTCAGGAACGGTAAGTCCTAGAGAGCTGAGACCTGGTCTAAAACCTTCCCAGACACCTGATATACCCGTGTGCCAAATCTGGTGAAGATCGGTCCATTTGTTTGGTCGTGCATAAAGAACGTCTAGACAGACATCTAGACAGACAGAAATTTATTTATATATATATAAGAGAGATATATAGCTATTGTATACATACAGTACAGTATTTGCAGATTTGCACCTATGAAACCGGCTGACCTGTTACATGTGCACTTGGCAGCTGACGGCATCTGTGTTGGTCCCATGTTCATATGTGCCTGCACTGCTTAGAAAAATGATGTTTTAATATATGCAAATGAGCCTCTAGGAGCAATGGGGGCGTTGCTGTGACAGCTAGAGGCTCAGCTCTCTCAACAACTGCCACCGCCTCTTCACTTTCATTGACAGGGCCAGGCAGTGAAAACATCAACGCGCCTGTCAATCAAAATGTTGAGGGTACAGAGAGAGCAGAGCCTCTAAATGTAATGGCAACGCCCCTGTTGCTCCTCAAGGCTCATTTTCATTTATTTAAAAATCATTTTTCTCAGCAATGCGGGCACATATGAACATGGGACCAACACAGATGCCTTCAGCTGCCAAGTGCAGCACATGTAACAGGTCAGCCAGTTTCATATGTACAAATCTGCTGACAGATGACCTTTTTCAGTGCATCATAATGATGTTCATTACTTGCCACTGCTCGTTAACATGGCCTGTTAATGCGTTTAGCCTCTCATGTTGGTGCTTGTTACATCTGTAATTTGTATAACTGAAAAAGACATCCATCCAGTTCTGCTTATTGTCCTGCAGAGTTGATCCCAAGAACAAAAAAAAAAAAAAAAAAAACTTGATAGACGTTAACAGGGAGAATCTCATGACTATCTAACAGTGTCGGACTGGGGTACTTAGGGCCCACCAGTGTAACTGATTTTGGGGGCCCACCTTAGGGCCCCTGCACACTAACTTATTTTTTTCCATGTTTGTACCGTTCACTTCACTTTAATGGGGCCGCAAAAAAAAAAAAAAAGACTGTGTGCTTTCTGTGTTGCCGTTCTGCAAAATGATAGAACATGTCCTATTATTGTCCACATCACAGACAAGGATAGGATGGTTCTAGTAGAGGCTGGCTGTTCTGTTCCGCATAATGTGGAATACACACACCCGGTATCCATGTTTTGCGGATCCGTAATTTGCGAAATGCAAAACATCAAACGCGTTCGTGAGCCCTTACAGTGATAACAGAAATATTAAAGATGAAGTATGATGGCAGACATTCACAGCAAAATGCACAAACATACATGTGGCAGAATTTACACATATATGGATATCCTGCACTTAAGTCAGTCAGAAACGAGACACATGCAGCGCGCACCAATCACTCATTGAACACATGTGGCACACAAGACACTTATACATGGCTCACATGCCACTGATGCATATGTCACATGCTGCACATACACCACTGATACATAGATCATATATAGCACACACCAATCACACATAGGAAACATGCAATGCACACACCAAGACATTTATGCCTAACCCTATTAAGTGTAGCACACTTAAAGGAGTTAAAGGGGTTGTCTCACTTTGGCATTTATCATGTAGAGAAACTTAATACAAGCCACTTACTACAATGTATTGTGATTGTCCATATTGCCTCCTTTCCATCACATTATACACAGCACGTATCCGTGGTTATCACCACCGTGTAATCTGCACACTATAGGTAAAAGCGTTGGCCTATGCGCACTTCCAGCCTTTCCCTATAGTGTGTAAGCACGGTCCCCACTGCTTTCACAGTGGTAATAACCACAGATACGTGCTGTGTATAATGTGATGGAATGGACAATCACAATACATTAGTAAGTGCCTTATATTAACTGCATGATAAATTCCATTTACTGAAGTGAGACAAAACCTTTAACCCCTTTAAGCATAAATGTCTGGCATGAAATTTACCAAATTGTAACCTCCTCAGATTGTACATAATCTACAGTATATTTAAAAGGGTTGTCTTACCATAATGACCTATTGCCTATCTACATGATAGGTGATAAATATCAGATTGCTCAGGTCTGACTGCTGCAACACCCACTGATCATGAAAAAAGGGGTCCTGAGACATTCAATTATATTACTGCCAATCTATGTACACAAGGGTCTTAACACCACGTTCCCTTGATCATTGGGGTCCCAGCAGTCAGACCAACATCAATCAGACACTTATCACCTGTCGTGTCATAGCTGTGGGACCTTTTCACATTCCCTATCTTTAAAGGTTGTCTTTGGGTATAAAAAAAAAATCAGTCTGCTATAAACAAATCCCCTATTACCCCCTTATACTCTCCTACAGCTCACTACTGTCACACACCTGAGAAATCAGCCCAGCACCGCAGAGGAGTCCTTCTCTCCAGCAGCCAGTTTGACTCACAGCAGAGAGGGCAGGAGGATGGCCAGACATGTTCTCTCCTCCTTCACTGCCAGCAGCCGGGAAGTTTAGAAGATACTGCGGGGCCTCCTGTACAATTTACACCAGTAGGAGGCTGCATCGCTGTGCTATACTGCCACCTAGTGGCTACAATAATATCTCTCCTGAGAAACAAGATAAATAATTACTCCTCTGTCTTATCTCCGGGTGCAGGAGACTGGGGGCCTACTGAGGAATCCCCTGCCTCCCCGGTGGGCCAGTCCGAGCCTGCTTACTACAGTATCGCGTGGTGGGATTTGTTTTCTTCTTCTTAGGAAAAAAGACGCCTCCTCACTAAGAAGGGGCAGTGAACACAGAGAGAATGTCAGTGAAAGGCTTCTCTGGGCCTGCAAGGAGGAGGAGCAGGAGGAATGCTGTGACCTCAGTCTCCAAGACACGGTGCCAGACTTAGAAGTCAACTCCACGTCATCCAGCTGTGACTGAGAGGAGGAGTGAGCCATCCAATCCACATTCTCATCCTCTTTCTCTTCCTCTCCTGAATAATAATGTCGCACCTTTCCGGAGCCAGGGAAAACTGTTGCATACTACTACTAAAACTACTTCTGGTTGGATAGCTGGTGCTGCTACTTCTGGTTCTGGGAGGACAAGGCCTGGACCTGGATATTTTGTTTGCAATCCAAATTGTACAGTTGTATTGAGTTAATTCGCCCCATCCCGACATCAACACTTGAACTCAGGTTTGGAAAAAAACATATTTGTGTTTAATGGAAACACAAGAAATGTTCTTGCAGGTAGCTGCTTTTGAGGTTCTGAAGCATCTGCAGCTGCAGCTGTAATATAAGGCAGTAACTGCAGCTAGAAGGAACTGCCTAGCACACACAGCCTGAGCTCTTTACTCGCTGACTAAAATCTTTTTCTGCCTTTCCCATTTCTACACAATTATTCTTCTTTCTAGCCTTTCCCCTCACTGTCCTTGACACTAGAATAGAAGCTTGATTGTGACTGTACACTGTCCATGAGATAATTTTGTGACAGTCACAAATCCACACATCAACCCTCATTCACAGCCCAACATACAGAATGATGTTCTGCAAGGACACCTCCCTGCCTGCTGCCCCACTGATTGGCCCACAGGTTGACACCCTAGATGAGCCAATCAGGGCAAGCACTCCCCCCTCCTTGCTCTCAGGGTCATGTTAGCATCCTTCTCCTTTCTGCCTCATGCTTTTCTACACCAGCTTGTCCAGTAAAATGGTGCCGCTCCTCATATTAATGGATTCGTCAGAAGGGAACCTGAAAAGCTTTGGGTTCGTCTTGCGGACAAATTTTAGAGAAGTTCGTAACGAACCTGGCTTATTACGAACTGATTTGCTCATTTCTAATTTCATTTATTGCTGTGCCCCCTACATAATTTTTTGAAATTCTCTAGAGATTTACTGTGCCAAGCGACAGATACAAGGCAATAGGTAGGTCTTCCCCCAGTAATATAGACCAGTAAGCTTAACTTCAGTTGAGGGAAAAATGTTCAAAGGATATCCAACCTACAGCACATACCACTTGGGATATGCATACCGCAGGTTGAGAACCACTGCCCAAGGTAGCCACCATTTTTACTTATCCCTTATCATAGTTAAAGCCAACTGTTTTAAATGTATTCTAGTAAGTTCTTTGTCTCATTTTCTCAACTTCTACACATGCATATAAAATATCGAGAGGGAAATAACTGCACCATATTCATTTATTTCAGCCTAATCTATTCTGAAGCAATTTCAGTCTCGGGAGAAAAGACAGTTAAAGGAGCAATCTAATAATTTTATCATCTCTTAGTTCTGTGTTGATTTTCATTCCCTCCTTGTCTTGGCACTAGGCGTAATGTCATTTAAATACATGCCAGTTTATTTGTCTGCAAACTCATACACTGTCTGTCAATTTTACTGACACATACTTTGGCCATTGTAATACTATATGAATCGAACAAAGTCATTTTCAGGGAAATGACACTGTATAAATCAGACTGGATGAGTTGGATCTGCACTGTGATAGACGTGTGATTTTGCTGATAGTCCGCCAGCAGTTTCCATATTTTTATATTATAAAGTATCCATATCACAGACACATTTCCTTCAATGTGTAGGTCCTGTGCTAATAATAAGCAGAATGTTTGATGTGGTGGCTTAGCAGCAACACAGCGGGGAGTGTGACGGGAGGATAAGAGTGGTAATGGCATGGCTGGTGGTAGTTGTCATGGTCTTCATGGTGGTTGTATCCTTCTCTCACCTCCAGGACTGGCACAGTGGTAAGAGGGCTGCAGATAAAAATAGTAGTTGTTTTTTCCCTGAGGCACATCCTGGTTGGAGTCTTCAGCTAGATGGGAGGTGGGGTGCCCTTGGTGTTATGGTGCGGGTAAAAGACAGGAGACTAGAGAAGAGGAGCAGTTGAACAAGGCAACAATAGTCATTACTGAAGGGCATAGCTACAAACACATACACACAAAATGGAGGTACAAATCTTATTAGTTGCAACAAATTCTAGCTGAAACAGGGTTTTTTCTGATGCTCCTCTGAGAAACACTCTTATATGTAAGAATGCCCCAGGCATCAATCAGCTGAGGAGTTTAACTTCTTTAGTAATGTTTGCAGTTCTAACTGCAAAGTGCAGACTTCAAAAACAGCACTACAAGATTATACAAGGGTAGAAAACATAAGCATCCTAACCAAGGACTATGACGTCTAGAAATCTTAAGGCTCCTTTACACTGTCAGATATAGAAGACTATTGTCAGAAAGGAAGCATTCCTTCCTGACAAATGTCTGCTCAACAGGAGGAGCAATTGCTAATGCCATCACTCGTCCCCTTACAGAATCATTGTCCGCTGCCGGCAAATAATGTTTTAGATGTCTGCACAAACAATCTTATTAGGCTACTTTCACACTAGCATTTTTGCTGATCCGGCAGGGCTCAGCAAAAACGCTTCCGTTACTGATAATACAACCATCTGCATCCGTTATGAACGGATCCGGTTGTATTATCTTTAACATAGCCAAGACGAACCTGTCATGAACTCCACTGAAAGTCAATGGGGAATGGATCTGTTTTCTATTGTGTCAGATAGTGTCAGAGTTAAGCAGATCTGTCTCCATTGCATTGTGGGTCATGACGGATCTGTAGTGCTCCGCATTCCATGATGGAAAGAAAACCGCAGCATGCTGCGGTTTGCTCTCCGGTATGAGAACACATTTTGGAGCATTCCGTTCTGTTCGGTTACGTTTTGTCCCCATTGACAATGAATAGGGACAAAATGGAAGAGGTTTTTTTTCTGGTATTGAGACCCTATGATGAATTTCAATACCAGAAAATAGAAACGCTAGTGTGAAACTAGCTCTACCCGAAGAACAAGTGAAGCACCTTTACACTGGCAATTAATCACTAACAAGCATTCCTATGTACGTTTGTTAACAATTATCTGGCCAATGCTCGGCCAATGTAAAGGGGCCTTTAGACCTGTGTGTCTCTCACAGTCTAAAATCCCACACTGCCTCTTTTAGCTGCCCAACATTCTTAGCGGTTCCTTACTTGTATATCATCTCGAGGCACACTCCACTAAGCCTTACTTCAGCACACTCTGGTCTCTGACTTAAAGGGATTCTGTCACCAGGTTTGACCCCTGTGAGCTAAACGCTCAGGGTCTCATCAGGATTCCTAATGTGGGCTCATCAATGCGATCAGTAGCTTTATTCTGGCAAAAAACAGGTTTTAATAACCTGTCAATCAAAGAAATAAGGTGCCCAAGGGGAGGTCCAGGGATGCAGGGTGCCCAGCCGCACCCATCGCTGTTCATGCCCAGCGCTGCCTCCTACTCTTCTGTGCCGCCTCCTTCTTTTCTGTGCCGCCTCTCCCTCTCCCTCCCTCCCCCTCCTCCTGCTGTAAGATCTGGCGCGTGAACACATAGAAACATAGAATGTGTCGGCAGATAAGAACCATTTGGCCCATCTAGTCTGCCCAACACAGGGCGCATGCGCACTTTGCTTGAAGAAGCCGATCCAAGAAGTCCGCTCGTGCGCATCAGGCTTCTTGGATTGGCTTTTTCAAGCGAAGTGGGCATGCGCCCTGTGCGCACACGCCAAATCTTACAGCAGGAGGAGGGGGAGGGAGGGAGAGGGGGCACAGAAGAGTAGGAGGCGGCGCTGGGCACGAACAGCGATGGGTGCGGCCGGGCACCCTGCATCCCTGGATCTTCCCTTGGGCACCTTATTTCTTTGATTGACAGGTTAGTAAAACCTGTTTTTTGCCAAAATAAAGCTACTGATCGCATTGATGAGCCCACATTAGGAATCCTGATGAGACCCTGAGCGTCAGCATATGTTTAGCTGACAGGGGTCAAACCTGGTGACAGAATCCCTTTAACTAGCTAGCTAGAGGCCAGGCCAAGTCCAGGGCTGAGTTATACCTACGTACGTACCACCCTTCTAAAAAACAGCATCACAACAGCATTGAGTTGACCCTCGCTTCAGTTTACAGCCTGAGTAAATGAAATAAAACAATGCAAAGTGTTGTAACACAGCTTAAATCAGCAGAAATATGTCATACAAACATTGTCTTAATAGTCCTCTTTCAACCCATAGCAGTCACCTAGTTGGTCTGTGTGATAACAGTGTTAGACCAGGTTGCTACTTCTCTCATTCACTTTTATTTTAGATATCTCTATTTTTTTTACTTTATTACTTATAGTTATTACTATAAATGATTTACATCCTGTCTTTTCCATAGATCCAATACAATGTACTAGATGTCTACACAAAGTGACTAGACACCAAGGAGACTTGGGACATCTACCAACTACCAACTGCATACAAGGTCTTCTACCCCCAGCACCATGTTCTGAAGCACATGTTACTTCTTGTATGGTCTAACTTCCTATCTCCATATTATATAGTCCTGTTCTTTACACATTGTATAATACTGTTACTTACACAGTCTGGTTTTGCTATGTGGCCACCATATACCTACATTATGCAGGTTGTATATGACAGTAGTATTGTTTTGGAGGCATGGGCTATTTATTACTGGGCATATGAGTATAATATTTATTTCTACTATTCACCCGAACACAAATGTTTCTTGAATTTGGCAAACTATTGCTTCTGGAGGTTCTTTCTGCACTACTGCCCTAAAGGAATGTATCACAGATTTTTTTTCCTGACAGTTAAAACCAGATACCGACACATATGCTTTTTCTAATCTGTTTTTATTTTCAGATTTCCTGGAATTGGCAATCCATGAATGAGATCACATGATGTTGATATCTTAAGCCCTCTTGCCTAATGAAGGTCCCTAGGTCTGCCTGAAGTGTATGCTCTATCATGTCACAGCCAAAGAGTGCTTATCAGTATACTACTGACAGTATAATACACTGTACTGCATAAGTAGTACAGTGTATTATAGAAGCAATCAGAAGATCGCCGGTGAAAGTCTCCTTGTGGGACTAATACATGTTAAAATAAAGTTTTAGTTAAAAATACATTTCAGTTAAAAAATGCTAATTTTTTCATTTCGCAAAAATAAAATCCTCACTACATATTTTGTATCACCGCATCCGCAAGGACCTCAGCTATACAATTATAAAGTAATTTATCACTCATGGTGAATGCCATGAAAAAAAAAATGCCAGAATTACATTGTTTGCTTATTTGCCACCAAAGAAAATGAAAAAAGAAAATCGATAAAAAAAAATGTACCCTAAACACAAGAGGATAATTGTAGCAATAGTTCATTCTGTATAGAATACTGAAATCTCTGCTTGCCTGAACTTTTAACTTTGCCTTGATATCACTGAACAGGCAGGAGAGGCGCACCAAGTGTGTAGAGGGGTAGAGATAAATATACCTTACACATGCATCCCCTCAAAAAACTAACACAGCCTGTGTACTACTATCAAATGATAGGTTCACTGTGGTGCAGTCAGTGATTGCAGGTATTACACAGGTGCATATGCCAAGCCACTGAGGACGGGACTTATGCCTGAATAGATATACTAAAGTTTTCCCTAGCAGGTATTCAGTCACACTGCCTTCTCTAATAATGTCATATAGACCTCAATGACAGTCCTGCTACCTGGGGATTATATCAAGGTATGGCACATGCGCTTGGTAGCTGACAGCAATCAAAGCTAACAAAGTCCTGAACCCTGCCTAGAACACGCTGGCAGCCTTCAGTATAGTTTACGCTGGCCAGCAGTTCAACTCAATGCTCATCAACACGTTTCCACATGAGTAGAGCCCCACACTTCATCAGGAGCAATATTGTTGGTGGCTATACAGTAGATAGATATGTCCGCCACTGATGGTGTGCAGACACCCTAGCCCGTGCGCTGTAGTGGCCGTGCATGGTTAACAGATCCCAGATAGATATAATCTTGGCCCCGCCCCCAGGGGGCACCGTGACTGCCAGCCAATGAGGAGTTAGGGCATGCACCAGGCACGCCCCCTCATGGCCGGAGTGACAGATGCTGCATACAATCTCGGGGGATCAAGCGCAGCCGCGCTAACAGGTAAGGGAGGAAAGTAATCATAACGGACATCAATTCTCTAGTAAATTGGACAGCGATGTCCCCATTCATCAGGAGAACCATGAATAATACATGCTGGGCTAGCCCTGTAAGTTAGATCAGCCTCAAGTGACATCTTATAAGTGATTGCTATAAGGCCTCAGAGCTAAGTAGACTAACACCAATATGCATAAAGAAATGTAGACAGAAAAATAAAAGAACGGAATGCCACCGCCACAAGTTAACATTTGACATTGGGTCTCAGTGATGTACCCAAAGAGGAGCCCATCATACCTCTTCCTAAATGAAGCTGGCGTATGAAATCGCCTCCTTTCATCCATTTGGGCTCCCTGTAGTCATCGTGAATATCCAGTAAGCTTCTTTGCAAAGTAACATAGTGTCAATATCACCCCCCAGCTCAATGCCTTGGAATTTGACCACTGCAGTGTTGGCCTCATGGTAGTCGCATACAATCCATTTTCCAATGTGGGAAACAGCAGTTTCCATCACTGGTCATTTGTATTCATTTACTATATCACGCAAAACACAGAAAGCTTTTAATTAGAGCTCATTCAGACGGCCGTATGCTGTCCGCAAAAATGCTGATCAGTTTTTTTGCGGACAGTTGAGCATGTCCACAAAAAACGGATTGCATTTCGTTTTTTTGCTGATCCATAGACTTCAATAGGGCCATGTCCTGATTTTCACTGACAAGTGTAGGACATGTTTCATTTTTTTTTCTGAGCCGTGCAATGGAAGAAAAGGGCTAGCATCTAATCCGCAAAAAAACGGATCCGCATTTTTGCGGACAGCGTACGGCCGTCTGAATGAGCCCTTAGAGTAATAACAAATTCTCCAGTGTTCCCTAGTGTTCTTGTGATTTCCTCTCAGAGTTTACTGGTGGTCATTTATGCACAGCTCAAACATTACTTACACACAGTACGTCTTTTCATGATGGGATGCTATTGATGACGTCTCCCGCTGTACGCCCATACAGTAGCATATGCCATAGTGTTCTATCAGGAAATACACCTGACATATGCTTTGAAAGAAGACAATGGTCTAAGCCAGCAATGCAGAACAGCAGTAAACAGCATGAATATTAGTGCACAGGGCCCTAATAATTAGCTGGTCACCTAGGGCAGTAAAGGGATTAATGTCAATATATCTTGTGTTTCATTACTGGTGGTCTAGGTTAGTGAAGGGCTTAATGTCAGACTTATTGTGTTTTAGCAAGAAAAGATTAAAAGAGGACCTGTCACCTCTCCTGACATGACTGTTGTAGTAACTATTTGCATTCACCATGTAATAACAATTCTGGAGCATCTATTCTTACATGTATGACTCTACTTTTTTCCACTTCTTTTTATTTCTACTAGAAGTTATGAATGGTCAACAGCTTGCAGGAAAGATACACAACCAGTCATACACACCCACTACTGCACCCAGCAATACCTTTACTGCAGACTGCTGGCAGTTTATTTGTAAACTTCTACCAGGACTAATACAGGAATCGCCAGTGGTGTAACCAGAAATGACTGGGCCCACAGCAAATTTTGGAATGGGACCCTCTTACCTCACAGCAACTTCTTCCCAACCCCCTCCTACCGTGCAACCCCCATTCCTGTGGCTAGTTAGGATCGCTCTCTCAGATCAGGCCCGGCAACTGCTCTGGCCCTTTCCTACACATATATACTGTATGTCACGTTACTGTATATACTGTGACAGGTCCTCTTTAAGTGTGGCTCAGTAGCTTAAAAGCTCTCTCAGCTTGGAGAAAGTCCGCTCCTGTGCAGATTCCTTAAGTTACCCCTTAAATGTGATTCTAGGTTCTTCTAACAGCTCAAGCATATGCCAAGAAGTCCTGATATACACGAGCTTCTGGTTGAGTTTGTTAATTAGGACACAGTAAAACTGTGACAGATTCCCTTTAAATGTGGCTGAAGGAGAACAGCAGTTGCGAGTAAAATGTAAAGAAAACCTTTATTTTTTTTAATTTCAGCAAGATCACATTCATAACTACTAGCTAGTTAGAAAGGGCATACGCCTATAGATTGCTGTCTGTAAACAGAATGATTCAGGTTTGCTGTTTCTCTGACGAGGCTAAAACAAATGCCCTGTTTGTTCCCCAGTTGAAACAGCTTTGGATTTGCTACCGCTAAGTAGATACTCAAAGTTGTCTCATCCCAAGTTGGATGATACACAGCAGACAGGAGAGGGGGAACTAGACATGGTACTTTTTTCCCTTATAAATGAGGGAGGTCCTCTGGCCCTCAGTAGGAGCAGTGCCCTAATTAATCATTCTGATAATGGAAACTCTAATGTTTGCTTTGGGGCATCCTTCATCACGTAGACCACTGACAAACATATTATTTACATAACGGAAAATATACCTTGACACTCTTTGTGCCAGAAAGACCAAGTTCGGATTCAGGTTATTTCCATCAGTTATTGTGAGCCAAAACCAGTAGTGAAGCCTACTCAGGGATGAGGTATAATGTAAAGATTTGCACTTATTCTGTGTTTTTGACCCACACCTGGTTTTGACTCACAGTAAGGTGTCATTCAGAGGGCCGTAGCATTTTGTGGTCCACAAATTGCGGACCCGCAAAACACAGATACTGGCCCGTGTGCATTCCACGTTCTGCGGACCTCACATGGCCGGCACTATGATAAAAATGTCTATTCTTGTCCGCAATTGCCTATCTTTGCAATTGCAAATGCTCTATCTTTTTTTCAGGGGGGGGGGGGCGGAACGGAACAATGTGTGGTGTCCGCATTTTTTGCAGCCCCATTGAAATGAATGGGTCCGCAAAATTGCGGAATGGATGCGGACTCATTTATATGGTCGTGAAGTCTGAACTCAGCCAAACCAGTGTTACTATAAAGAAGCTAATAGAAACCCTTGCATGTCTGGTGTACCACAGGACCGCCGATACTGCAAGAAATACAAAGACTGGGAAGATAGAGAAGGTAGGCAACTCTACCGTCTTATTTTAAACACTGGTACTGGATTGGCAGAATTTAGTGTGTATTCGCAGTCTGAACAGGTACAAAATAGCGCGATATCAACCATTTTATATATACTGATTTGCTTCACCTGATGCGGGCACGGCCGCCTCAAGATATCGCAGCTTGTAATTAAAGTTTAGTGCCAGTGAAGAAAGCTTTTGTATACATTGTTACTATAAAGAAGTTACTCATACTTTTATTTTAGTATTTTTAGATATTTTTGTACTTGCTTTTATATATTTAGTAGGTGGGTTTTCATCTACAGTTTATTGTGTAATACCCAGCAACTTGGATTGACAAGAAGAGGTAAACTAAATAATTTTTTGAATATAGGCATGAGGATGCCAAAATAAAGAAGAAAATAGAATGTTTCTGTAAAATTCTGCATATGTGTATTGCATTGTAAAGTTTTACAAACAAATTTACAACAAGTACATAATAAATATATGTTTAGAACACTGATTTGTAAAGACAACAAATTAATTTATTTTGTCTGTACAGAATCTGGTGTGTGTTTTCATAGAACTGGGCATTTTAAGAAGAGTATTCATATTCTTCAGCACTGCGGCGGCCGAAATCCATCCAGCCCATGTAATCTCTGTCATGTATCCGATGTGTAGAGTCAATAATGGATCTGCTGGGCAAAACTGCATACCGTCCAGAAGAGGGTCCTGCTAAAATATAAAATATACAGTGTCTGCAAATGAGTATACCTTGAACATAAGAATATAACACTATCATGACTATTACTTGACGTGTAGATGCTCAGTGGTTAAGATCTAATCTTAACCTCCTATATCCGGGGTCAGCAACCAACGCCACTCTAGCTGTTATGAAACTACAACTCCCAGCATGCTTCATTCACTTCTATGGGAGTTCTGAGAACAGCCAAGCAAGTGTGCATGCTGGGAGTCGTAGTTTCACCGCAGCTGGGGTGCGGAAGGTTACTGATCCCTGTCCTATTCCATCACATGCCCTATACATGTTGTTCTGGGAATGACAGGACCACACTGCTACAAACTCTCGGAAAGGGTGTGCCGATATAGGACTTTTCTAGAAAGAAAGTGGACATGTCTTTCTCATCCTCGGCAGTATGGTGATTCAGTGGTTAGCACTGTTACCATGCAGTCCTGGGGTCTTGGATTTGAATCTGACCAAGGGAAACATCTGCACGGAGTTCGTTCTCCCTGTGTTTGTGTGGGTTTCCTGGGGGTGCACTAGTTTTGCCCCAAATTCCACATACTTACAGATAGGTTAATTCAGAATTTAGATTGTGAGAGAAAATCTCTCTGCTGTGGAACATGTAACATATTCAGGGCTGAGAAGCTGACAAAACAGAATTGCAGGATTTTACAGTTCTCCATAGATTATTGGTGGATTCCCTCTATTTGTACACTTTTAAAAGCCACTTTTTTCTTCTCTATTTCACTGCAATTCTTTATTTCTGATTTCATTCTTTGATGTATCAAGCTTCCACATTGGTGCTAAAGTGTTGTCCAATTATGTTATGGCCTTTGTACCATACTAGACAAAACATCCATTTATCTCTATATTTCTTTTTTTTTTTTACTTTCACAGCCACGACTCTCGCAATGCATGTCATACTGTATTTCCTATAATTTTCTGTTATGCTGAACATTTCAAAGAAAATCTCATTATACATCATCTTTAATGGGTAAAACTGAAAGTCAAATTATTAGCAGCCAGATACAAGTTGTGATCTGCTGTCCCTCATAAAGAGGTATTCCAGGAGACTCACATGGATTGCACATGTAAATACATCACTGCTTACTGATTTAAAAAATACATTAATAATGTGTGTTAGTATCTGTTGGCGCTTTGCTGGAATCCAGATGAAAAGCCTCATGGGCACTGGAACGGCTCTAACTATTGGCTATCATCCAGCATTAGCCTTAGTCTTGGCTTGAAACGATTCATTACATATTACATTCTACGTGTCCATTACTTCTTATAATGATAATCAGATCTCCGTACACTGACTTCCCGTTGAGCCTGTGCTTATAGACAGCAGCCAATCTAAACAAGCAGATCTGCAATGTAATGTATTTGTTTAAGTAACTACTGACTTGTCTATATTAGTAACTGCTTGCGTTCCTCATGTTGTAACAATCCTGGCGCATCTCTTAATATAACTCTATTTTGTACCATTCCTTTCTTATTTCTGCCAGTCTGCACAGTCTAAGCAGGGTACGACCACAGCATCTCATTTTCCAATAGAAGCCAATGGGAAATAGGTTTCTGAAATAGACCTGGCACTTTCAAAGTTGTGATAACTGCATCTGATTGACCGCACATAAGACTTATACTGCTGCTGAGTGCGGGTTATACAGCTGAGTATCCACTTGAGGAATATTTTTTTCCACAGGTTATCAAAAGTTAATCAGAATGCTAAAGAACCAAGAACATTCACAGTTCAAACAATCCACCCTAAACGCATGGTTATGCAAGCGGTTACCAACCGAATGCATTTCCTTACTGGATCATGACCAGATCAGGACCGCATCACAACCGCACCATGTGGCTGTACCCTAACACTATCCAATTCGTGCTGCCAGTGCAGTGACGCATACCCAACTGGTAAAACCTAGTTGGCTGTATAGGTAAAAGGATGCTGATTTAGAATGTCTCGCTACTCATTCGCATTCCCCTGCAGTCAGCCTGGTCCATGCTCTGAATGCTAAAGGATGGCCTCAAGTTGTATTATTCTCAACTAACAATGATCTTCCTTGTGCTATCATAACTTGGTTTCCTATTTAGCAGATAATGCCACAGGCAGTGCTTATCCATGAGACATAAAATATCCAGGCAGTCAGCATGGGCATTTCATTGGTAAACTGATGTAAATCAGCGCATTACTTTGGGAGTAAGCAGAGAAAACCAGTGGTGGCGGTATTATTGATGTGCACGTGTTGACTGGCTGTCATATAGTGCATCTAATGTTCTTCTCTCTACCATTGTCAGAATGATCTGCTCCTTTGGGTAGCAGCAACATTTTATTTTTATGCTGCACTATGTACTTATTTTATACTGATGTAAATCAGCACATCACTTTGGGAGTAAGCTGAGAAAAATAGTGGTGGCGGTATTACTGATGTGCATGTGTTGACTGGCTGTCATATGGTGCATCTCTATCATTGCCAGAATGAACTGTTCCTTTGGGTAGAAGCAACATTTTATTTTACTGCTGCACTATGTACTTATTTTATACTATGTTGATAATTTGGGGCTTTGGAACCAATTACTAGATTTTCATAAAGGCATGGTCTCCAGTTACATTTTTTTTTCAGGTTACAATGGTTGTTCTAGAAGAAATAAATATTGTAACACTATACTAATGCCTTAGCAAACGTGTTAGTTATGTGCAGTCTAAGCAGCAATGTTCATGCATGCCTAGAATAAACATATTAGTGAATTAATTGACTTTCGGGTGTCATCAAGACTGCTAATAATTAATATTTCATCAAAATACCATCAATCTACATTATCACTAACCGGCTACCCTCACACATCTTCATTTGTTCAGTGTTGTGTACAAGCATATATAGAAGATATCACAAACAGGAATAGGATGTCTCGTGAAAGTATTCACCCCTTTTTAGTTTTTCTTGTTTGGTTGCATTATAGCCTGGAATAGATAGAAAATAGATTTTTGGGGGTTTGCATCCTTTAATTTATGCAAGATGCCTACCCCTTTGAAGGTGTAAAATATTTTTATTGTGACCAAACAAAAATGAGGAGAAAAAAATAAGAAATGTCATGTGCATTCATCCAATTATGCAATTATTCACCTCTGAGAGGCAATGCTCTGTGGAGCTGCCCTTTGCTGCAACTCCAGAGGCATACAGATGTAGATCTCTATTAGCCCAAAAGTCCTTCAAGTTTGATGGGTTGCTTTGCTGTTCAAGAATAAAAAATTTCAGCTAACCGGCCACTCTAATTAAACGCTCAAATTCTTTTTTAGACTACGGTGAATTTAGAATTTAAAAAAACTGCCATATTGGCCATGGGTCAGCCACGTAGAAAAACTGTATTCCTGCACTTGAATGAATGCAGATTCTTACTGATAGTTTGAATAATACAATGGAAGCTCTATATTTTTAATTTATACAGTAGATAGGAACTGTACTCTTGATCATGTCATGGTTCTAACAATATGGATACAGACTGGAGCTTGGAAAACTGTTTTTTCTCACCATGTACAACAGTCTTTAAGACATGCCATTCTTTCTAAATTAGATAGAGTACTGGGCTTTAACTAGGCCATTCCAAGACACTTAACGTATATATTTCCCATTCACAGGGTTATTCCCATCTCAGACAGTGATCCCATATCACTAGAATATGCCATCAATTTTAGATAGGTGTGGGTCCCATCTTTGGAACCCGTACCTGCTTCTATCTCCAGAGAGAAGCCTCTAAACTGAAGGTGAGTGTATCCCGCATGCGCAATTTGCTCCTCATTCACTGCTATGCCGGCTACTTCTGGCAGGCTCATAGCGATGAATCGAAAAGTAGCTGTGCATATGTGGTACGCTCTCTTTTCCCCACTGTGAGACCCCTGAAAATAGCCGAGGGCCCTTGCAAGGCTATTCTTGTAACTTCCATAGCAGTGAATGGAGAGCATGCTACACATGCGCAATTTGCTCTCATTCACTTCAAGGGCCCCAATGTGTGGATAGGAGCAGGTCTCAAAGACCTGAGAGACATCCACCTATCTGAAATTGATGGAGTCTGCAATATGCTGCTTTGAAAAATTCGAACGTGTTTTCTTGTATTTCTTTAAGCAATGGCCTTTCTTTTTTATGGCCACTCTTCTACAAAGCTCCACTCTGTAATGACTATGGTAATAGTGGTCCAATGTACAGATACTTCCATCTCCGATATGGATCTTTCAATTTACTTCAGTTTTATTGTTGTCGTTTTTGAATCTCTGATCCATGCCTTTCTTTCCCGGCCTGTGAGTTTTGGTGGGTGGCCAACTCTTATGAGTTTTGTAGTTGTGCAATATTCCTTTCTTTTTGTTATAATAGATTTAATGGTGCTCCATAGAATGTTCAAATTCTTTATCTATACTAGTCCACAACAGAGATGAGCGGCAGGGGCAATATTAGAATTCGCGATATTTCGCAAATATTTGCGTGAATATTCATCATATATTCGCGCATTCAAGAATTCGTGATCTCCAGTCATTATTTTCTTGATTGCGAAAATTGGCAATCGGAAAAATATAAGTTACTTACGGGTAATGGTATTTTCCTGAACCCACGACAGCACCACGAGAGAGGATGGATCCGCCCCCAAAGACAGGAAACCTGCGACACAAAAAGGCGGAGACTCCTCTCTGCCCTCAGTATGGACTCCACCGATTTGAGGAACTCCGCCGTCTAGTTTTAGTCTTATATAATAGTCCTTATGCCTAAAAAGTCTCTTTTTTTTTTTTTTTTTTGCTGCGACACCCGTGAACATTTAACGAAGACAAGAAGAAGAAGAAGGGAGGGAAAAACCAGGGGTGCTGTCGTGGGTTCAGGAAAATACCATTACCCGTAAGTAACTTATATTTTACCCCTCACCCACGACAGCACCACGAGAGAGAGAGCCAAGGAGGCTTAGGGTGGGATAACAGCAGAAAGAACCGAAGTCCCAAAGGCTAAATCAGCTGGTGAATTTATAAGTAATCGATAGTGATTGAAAAAGGTAGAGGGCGACGACCAGACTGCAGCTTTACAAATATCCTCAATGGACACTGCTGAACGTTCTGCCAAGGAAGTAGAAACTGCTCTGGTTGAGTGAGCGTGGAGATCTTCAGGAGGATCTTTTCCCGATGATGAGTAAGCCAACCTGATTGCTGAGGTGATCCATCTCGCCAGCGTCTTCTTTGATGCCTGATGACCCTTATTCTTACCCTGAAAAAGAATAAATAGCGAAGGCGATTTTCTCCATTCTCTAGTCTCATCCAAGTATTGAATGAGACATCGTCTGACATCTAAACAATGGTAAGCCTTCTCCTTCTCTGAAGAAGGATCTTCAAAAAAGGTTGGGAGGATAATCTCCTGGGTTCTATGAAACTTAGACGCCACTTTTGGCAAAAAAGCTGGGTCCGGCTTGAGAATGACCCTATCCTGAAAAATAGTGGTGTAAGGAGGGTTAATGGAAATGGCCTGAATCTCCGAAACTCTCCGGGCTGAGGTAAGGGCCACTAACAGACATAGCTTCAGAGAGAGATATTTAACATCTAACTGGCTAATAGGCTCAAATGGAGGGCCCATCAGGGCCTGCAAAACTATGTTTAGGTCCCAGGGGGCCACTTTACATGGAACCATTAACCTTGTCCTAGAGACTGCTTTAAAGAAACGTACAATCCAGGGGTCTAATGCCAACCGCACATTAAAAAGAGCTGACAAGGCTGAAACCTGCACCTTTAACGTACTGGGAGAAAGACCCAATTCCAACCCCTTCTGCAGGAACTCCAATACCACATTAATTGAAGGAGCTGCCGGAAGATTATTGAACTGAAGACCTGCAAAAGGAAGGAATTTACCCCAGGTTCTAGCATAGATGGACCTGGTTATACTTATACTTCCTACTATTTAAAAGGGTGTTAGTAAGGTTGGCTGAAAACCCTCTTTTACTCAAAAGTTGCCGCTCAAGTTCCACGCTGTCAAGTGCAACCTGTCCACCTGAGGATGACAAATAGGACCCTGGACTAACAGACCCTGACTGCTGGGGAGTACCCAAGGATCTGTGACGGACATCGTCCTCAACCATGTGAACCATGGACGTCTCGGCCAGAAGGGGGCAATCAAGATTACTCTTGCCTGATCTTCCCTGATCTTTCTCAGGACCCTCGGGATCAGAGGAAAAGGTGGAAAAGCGTAAGCTAGGGCAAAATTCCATCTGTGGAGAAAGGCATCTAGACCACAGGGGGACCCCTCTGGGGACAGGGAAAAAAATCTCCTTAGTTTTGTGTTCTGAACCGTAGCAAAAAGATCTATCTCTGGCCAGCCCCATAATCTGGTGATCTGACGGAAAACTCTCCTGTCCAGAGACCACTCTGCCTGGGAAATTGTATAACGACTCAAGAAATCTGCCCTGACATTCTCTATCCCCTTTATGTGGACTGCAGAAATCGAACGGCATTGCCCCTCCACCATCCTTATGATGGCACTCAGGGTTTCCATCAGACACCGGCTCCTGGTCCCCCCCTGCCTGTTTATATAGGAAACTACCGTCGTGTTGTCGGACATGACTCGCAGATCCTTGCCCCTGCAAAGATGAAGAACCTTCTTCACTGCTTGTTCTACAGCTAGTAACTCTTTCACATTTGAGGAAGCTGACCGGATGTTCTCTTCCCATCTTCCCTGAAATGCCATATCCTGAATATGAGCCCCCCAACCCCAAGGACTCGCATCCGTGGTAAGGCATATAATGTTGTCCTTTCTCCATGGAAGGCCCTGAATTAAGCTCTCTCTGCTCATCCACCACTCCAGGCTCAATAACGTCTGAGCAGAAAGAGAAAATTTCATCTCCAACGGAAGACTTCCCTTTTGCCAAGTCTCCAGGATCTCCCATTGTAGCGACCTCGTGTGAAACTGTGCCCAGCCGACTGCCGGAATACATGATGTCAGGCTTCCCAGAATTGACATACCTTTTCTTAAGGTAACCCGTGGCTGATGAAACAGATTCCTGATCTTCCGCTGGACGGACAGTATTTTCTCTTCTGGTAAAAAACATCGTTGCTGGACCGAGTCCAGAATCAGTCCCAAAAACAGCTGACGCTGAAGTGGCATAGGTCTTGATTTCTTTTCGTTGATAATCCAACCGAGTTCCTCTAGTATCTTCCTCACTTCCTGAACCGCAACCTCGCATGCCCTCTGAGTTCCTGCCACGATCAAGAAATCGTCGAGGTAAGGAATGAATAGGATATCCTTCCTCCTGACATATGCTGACATCTCCGCTACCACTTTGGTGAAGACTCTCGGAGCCATTGCTAGGCCAAAGGGAAGTGCCTGAAATTGCCAGTGTGTCAATCCCTCCTCCATCTTTATGGCAAACCTCAGAAACTTCTGATAGTCCTTGTGTATGGGAATGTGTAGGTAGGCGTCTTTTAGGTCTAGAACTGCCATAAAGCATCCTGGAAAAAGAAGGTTTATCGTGGAGCCTATTGTCTCCATCCTGAACTTTTTTGCCTGGAGAAACCGATTTAATCCCTTTAGATTGATAATCGTCCTGAACGATCCGTCTGGTTTTTTTACTAAAAAGAGAGAGGAATAATATCCCTCTCCCTCCTGTCCTCTTGGAACCGGTACTACCACCTCCTTCCGCACCAGAGTAACTACTTCTGACCTTATAGACTCCCCCTCCTTCCGAGCTAAATCTGTTTCCATAAATCTTCCTGGAGGAAATTCGCGGAACTCTAGTTTTAAACCGTCCCTTAGCGTATCCAAAATCCACGGGCTGTTTGAGATATTTTCCCAGGCCGGAAGAAAAAACCTTAACCTTCCCCCTACCTGGGCCCTGGCGTCATTGCTGATCATTCTTTTTTTCTGGCCTAGATTGTTTATTGAAAAAGAAAGACCTGTTACCCTCTCTACGTGGTCTCGACTTAAAGTATCTGTCCTCCTTGGGTTCTTCTTTGTTATTCCGAAATGATCTAAAGGCCCGAAAGGAACGACTAGATCTATCCCTGGAAAAAAAGGGCTGACCTGGAAATTTTTTCTTTTTATCAGCGGCTTTTTCTAATAAGTCATCTAATGCCGGTCCAAATAAATAGTCTCCCTCACAAGGAAGGGCACATAGCCTCTTCTTAGATTGCAGGTCCCCCTTCCAGTTTTTTAACCACAAGGCCCTGCGGGCTGAATTTAATAGCCCCGCTGCCCGGGCTGACAGTCTAACCACATCTACTGAAGCATCTGCCAGGAAATCAACTCCTTTTTTAATCGTGGGGAGACTAGCTAGAATGTCCTCTCTGGGACTCTTATTTCTGATTAAATCTTCTAGCTCCGCAATCCAAACAATTAATGATCTGGCCGTACAAGTGGAGGCTACCGAGGGACGAAAAGAGGAGGTAGACGCCTCCCAAGCTCCCTTTAAAAACCCATCAGCCTTCTTGTCAAGAGGATCCTTAAGGGAACCCATATCATCAAAAGGGAGTGCCGCCCTCCTAGCCTCCTTTGAAATGGCCACATCAATCTTTGGAGCCTTATTCCAAGAGGCAGATGCTTCCTCTGTAAATGGATATTTTCTTTTTAAATCTTTCGCAATAAACACTCTCTTATTTGGCTTACGCCATTCCTCCTTGATTAGTGCCCAGACATTGTCATGTAAAGGGAAGGATCTAGCCTGCTTAGTCTGTAGACCCCCAAACATAAAGTCCTGGACCGACTTAGACTCCTTTTCCTCCTCTATACCCATCGTAACCCTGATGGCTACCAACAGTTTATCTATATCTTCCACTGGGAAAAAAGTACGTCTGACTTCATTATCCTCTAAATCGGAGGAGGGAGAGGAGAGGTCGGAATCTATAGACACAGAACGGTGCTCCTCCTCATGATCTGACTCCGTTAACAACGACTTTGACGCTTTCTTTTTGAATGTAGAAGAAGACTCCTGTTTTTTTGAGGATAATGAAGCATTAACTTCCGTGCGAATTAATTTCTGAAGACAATTATAAAATGAGGGTGTTTCTTCTGCTACAGTTTTATCGATACACTGCTGGCAAAGCTTTTTGCTATAATCAGAAGCCAGGGCTGTTCTGCATAAAGCACATTCCTTATGACGTTTTTTGGACAGGGCTTTTTTAGATTTTTCCTACAGGAAAACACATAAAACAGAACAGATTTCCCATTAATAAGCTAAACAAGAAACAAAATGTGGCTCTACAGCCTCTCACCCATCCTACTACCGAGACAGGGGTGGCCGCCGGGTTTTCAGTTTGTTCCCTTCTTTCTTCCTCCATCCTGGCACCAGGGCTTCAGCACTGCACACACCACTGCAGTGGACACCGGCAGCCTGAACAGGTTACTGAGCCTCTTTTAACTCAACTCCCCTTCACACAGCAGCTCTCCCGCGCTACTGTGCACTCCACGCCTCACTCTCATACCGGAAGTTGGCAGGAGTGATGACGTTAGGCTCCTCCCCCTCCGGCCGAATCCTCTGCACTTCCTGTAACCAACTCCGGACGCTGCTCGTGCTGAAACCGCACCGCAGCGTCATGCCCCCAGCGCTCAGGAACCACTGCCATCGCGCCTCTGCAGACCCCCTGCGCACCGAGTGCCGCACTAAGTAAGGTGGGTCTCAGGAACTCCGGGCAGCCGAGGGAGAGAGCGGACGAACGCAGGCTTCCCTCAAAGACAGGAAACCATACTGAGGGCAGAGAGGAGTCTCCGCCTTTTTGTGTCGCAGGTTTCCTGTCTTTGGGGGCGGATCCATCCTCTCTCGTGGTGCTGTCGTGGGTGAGGGGTAAATTCACAATAAAAATTTGCGATACGAAAATGTGCGATCAACACTACTCCTAAAGTCAAATATATTGCAGCCTTCTCATTGGCCCACAAGCAAGAAGCAGTAAGGGACCATGGGGACGGATGAAAAAAAAAACTCGAATATTCGCGACGAAGATATAGCACTATATTCTAGATATTCGCGAATTCTCGAAGTGTCAATAGTCGCAAGAATATTCGCGATCAACACCAGCCCACAACTTTGTCTCTGACCGGTTTGCTTTATATTGTTTGCTTAGTTGTGGTGCAAACTCGGGGGCCTTTCAGAACAGATGTATATGTTATATTCACATCATGTGACATATCATGTGACAAACAGGAGGACCTTATTCAACAAATTATGTGACTTTGGATATTAATTGGTTGGACCAATTATCAGTTTTTCTTTATATCTTTTGTAAGCAGGGTATTTTTGTTATTTTTGTAATTTGTAATGATTTGGACTATTTTGTCTAAATTAAAATCCATTTTAATTCCAGGTTTTAATACAACAATAAAGGAAAAACACCAAGGGGGTGAATACTTTCACAAGGTACTGTATACATTTGCAGTGTTTCAGACATTGCATGCGGTGTATGAGTTGGAAAAGCTGAAAACCAAGTCAGTTGTACATGTTGTTACTTTAAGTTTTTCCTATTTTTGAACTATATGTGCACATGTTCAGTTTATCAGATTATTTTACTAGAGCTAGCAGTAGTGCCTCTCCTTCCGTGTAGCAGCTCACTCCTTCTCCTCCCCTCCCTACTCCATAGACTTCTATGTAAAGCATGCAAGTTTGTCTCATCTCTGAAGATGGATTTTATCTGTGAATGGATGTTGAATGATAATTTCAGGAGGCAGGAACCTGGCGTTTTTCTCCAAAAGGGGGCGCAGGGAGGGAAGAGAGGGGGCATGGCCAGCAGTTTTCTGGTGCAAATGAAGACAGAAATCTGCGGCCGCTCTGAGCTGCACAGACTGCGAATACTAGTTCTAGAATGGAACTGATTCATCCTGGGTCTCTTAGTTTTACTTACAAGATACTGTGAGAAATCAGAGCACTCCTGGTCTTATGGGAAGGCGCTGTCTGCAGTTCCCAATCCAGTAATCTGTGTAGATCAAAGCGCTAATACACGTGTGAATTATTAATTATAGATTTTTATTGAGAATAATGCTCACCGGTAAGACAGGTACATCATCTCAAAAGCGATTACAAACTATTACGCTTTCTACTGCTGTCATACAGGGAAAGGGTCTGATGAAGATCGAATAATAAACAACCAAAAACGGTCTCCTGCCTGTCTTACCATTGAGCATTATTCAGAATTCAGAAGTGTTCTGGAGGCTTGAGCTACCCAAGTATACCATACATCTTATTATTATTTTTTATATATATATATTCGAGCATCATCATTACCCAAAAATACTTATGAACAATTCTATAATTAGTTTAAATGTGAATAAGCCATTTTGTTAAAGGGGTTGTCTCATTTCAGCAAGTGGCATTTGTCATGTAGAGAAAGTTAATACAAAGCACTTACGATTGTCCATATTGCTTCCTTTGCTGGCTGGATTCATTTTTCCATCACATTATATATGTCTCGTTTCCATGGTTATAGACCACCCTGCAATCCATCAGTGGTGGTTGTGCTTACACAATATAGGAAATAGCACTAGCCTATATGCGCTTCCATGGCCCAGCCACCAGAGAGGCTGACGCTTTTTCCTATAGTGAGCATACACGACCACAGATTGCAGGGTGGTCATAACCATGGAAACGAGCAGTGTATAATGCGATAGAAAAATGAATCAATCCAGCAAAGGAAGCAATATGGACAATCACAGTACATTAGTAAGTGGCTTGTATTAACTTTCTCTACATGATAAATGCAACTTACTGAAGTGAGACAACCCCTTTAAGGGTTTATTGCTCTTTACAACAATGTGCCTTGTTGTAAGTGACATACTGTATTTCCTTCTGTTACATTTTAACATTGTGGCACCCATTATCAACTTATGCCTTCATGTTAAGTGGAATTGGCATAACCACATCATATTTTGTGTGTATCACATGCGCCAGCTGTTATTGCGGCATCTGTCATCTGTACTAGCTTCTGAATGAAATCAATCCAGCATCTGTTCACACTATTCCCCAATTCATTACATGGTTTTGCTTCCAATTTTACATCGTGGTTACTTGTTAGTCTGACCCTACCTATTAAAGCGTAAACCATCTGATTACCTAGTGAATGTTCAAACATGCACATGTGTCTCTGAATGTATCGTGCAATGACATTTTGGTCTGCTAGACTATAGCCTGTGATGGAATGAGAGTGGCACTACAGCACCTTGACTTAGAAGCTAACAGTTACAAAATCAAAATTGCTCTAATTTTGTTTTTATATTGATTATATTATACTCCATCCTTTCTGAAGAAATGTAAACTGATATACTGTATGTAATACATATGGCGAAAGAGATGCAAAGTGGATTCATATGACATGGAGACGCCCAAAACATATTTATTCAACATTTATAGTATTCAAAGTGAGTATACAGTACCTTATGATATAAGATGTTGTTTGTTAGGGGGTTTGTCCATATTGGATAAAAGAGGAGTGGGTAACAGTGTGATTGGGAATTTGTTATCACTGGTTAGGAAAATATTCACGTCATTATATGTCTGTAGTCTCTTGGTAGAGGATTGGTCCCGAAATGTATCGAGAGCTATTCTAATTTATTATAATATGGATGGAACAGAAAAAAGGAAAAAAATCACATAAGAACTCACATGTTTTCCTAAGAAAAATGGTGTGCCTTAGAAGATAACTTATATAATAATATAAGTTTTTAAACCCTCACCTGTGTGGTGGCACCACCATGGTGGGTGGATTTAAAAGGGTAAGATGTGGTTGTGGTATTTGTAATATACAATATGTCTATGATATGGAGGTGTGCCTATAATAACATTGTAGCTGTATAATAATATAGGGTTTTTTACCCTCACCTGTGGGATTTAAAGGGGGTAAAATGTAGTTATAGCATTTGTAATGTATGTGTTTCTATGTTTTGATAGCTGGATAAACAAATAAAGTATAACAAAAAAATGGTACCTGTTAGATACTATACAGCAGGGGTGCACAACCTTTTCTGGTTAGGGGCCACATTGTCAGCCCGAACCAATTCCAAGGGCCGAAAATAAAAGTTAAAGGGGTATTACCAACTAAAAATACTGTATTTTTGGCATATTGAACATACAGTATATATCATAAATGTCTAGTCACACTTCAAGTACTACCATCTAATAGGAGAATACATATAAGATACATGTAAGAAGCCATAATAAATAGATCTACATGTCTTTTACCAGATGTTTGGGGGCCGCACAGAATGGTATCGAGGGCCGCATGTGGCCCCCGGGCCGCGGGTTGTGCACCCCTGCTATACAGTATTGTTAGCATTAAAGTGCAGATCTGAGACCAATTCCTGTTAAAAGAATCTTCAACAAATTACGGTTTAGTTATATAAAGGGCTTGGAGGCAAATTTATTAAGACCAGCGTTTTAGACTATATTTGGCAGTGGATCGCCAAAGTTATGTAGAGGTGCCGGCCTCTACATCATTTTTGGCGCATCCAGCGCCAGTTAAATCTAAGACAGCTTCCTTGCTGTCTTACATTTAGACCAGTTTCTAAGCCTAAGGCAGGCATAGAAAATGGTAAATGAGATGAGCCTACCGACCAGTCCCCTTCCCCGCCTGCACCACACCCACTTTCTTTAGACCTGGCGTGAGCGGGGAAGAAGTAGCAGATTCTGCCGCCAGATATATGCCAAAAAAGTGAAAATTTGAATTTTATTGTGTTGTTTTATTCACAATTCTTTGTTGCCTAAATCTGTTAGTGACTTATATACTTTGATGGTAATTTAGGTTGTGTAACTTACCAATGTCATCAATTTAATAGTATTAAAGCAAAGAAAAACGAATATTGATACCAAGGGGACACAATTTTGAAAATCATTTCAAGTTCTAGCCCTACTTTTGCTATCTCCTTTATTGCTCCTTTTATCCTACAATATCCATTCCACTGATGATTTTTTATGATATTTTATGATATAGGCGGTGCTCTATGCAAGCGCGGCTTCCTGTTTATTACACTGCCTGTTGTCTCAGAAGTTACGGCGGTGCAGTGTAATGACAAGTACTCGCTCCATTCATTTGAATGGAGCAAGTGCTTGTAATTACACTATGCCCCCGCTCCACAACAGAAGACGTGTAGTGAAATGAAGAGGAAGCAGCGCTTGGATGGGGCGCCGCCTCCTCTTCAAACAGGGGTGCCGGGAGTCAGACCCCCGCCGATCAGATATTGATGATCTATCCTGGCAATAGGTCATCAATATAAATGACAGGACAACCCCTTTATGTTAGGTAGTCATACTTATTTTTGCTGACTGTGATAAATTGTAGTTTAGATTTTGAAATGGATAGGATACCATCAGTCGGTGATACCTAGGCTTTTCTTCATCCAGGCAAAGATTAACTTACCGATTCATTACAATTCCTTTGTCTAAATACATTGGGTAAGGCAGAGTGCCCCCTACCACCACTACGTACTTAAGTACCCAGGTAACATGCCCACCAGCTCTCCATTTTGTTCCACCATTAGCTATTGATGAGTTTTCCTCTAAAACTCCACTATCAAGCATTCATTACAAATGTGAACTACAAGATTGGATAAGGGAATTATCAATCAGCTAATGATTGTCTCATGGATAGGACACATTAATAGGGTTTCATAATAATCACTATTTGAACTATTTGCCTTTACTGATGTCTTATCATGGGTCTACTCGTTACCAAACACTGACGTAGTATGGACTTTTACACTACTAGATCTCATTGAATCAAATTACCCACTAAAGTCAATGAACATTGCCCTAGTAATGCATGTCCATTAATGGCTATTATCTGCCATCTCCACTTACGTAGGAAACAAATGTTGTACAATGTACCCGGACCTACTTAGTTCTAGTTGAGATAAAATAATATCTACAAAACATTTATACTGAATATATTATGGATATTCATTTATTTACAAACTGTGGTTATCCCCATCCATTGTCTTTGAAATCAGCAACCATAGACTACATTTCAATGCAATTTTTATGGAAGCTGAATACAATAAATAACGGTTTGCTATGGGCTTTGATCTACCTCTTACCCATTGCATGCAATTTTCCTATTACAACTCTACCTATTGTAAGAAACCTATAGTGAATAAGATTAAAGTGTAGGATCGCAATGCAAAAACACAATCTTACCTTTCCTGGTGTGGAGATATCTGGCCAAAATTGCCCCATAGTTAACTTTTTGGTCTCCATTGCCATCCAAACGTTGGAAGGCTTTAGCCTGGCCAGATGAGGCACGGATATGTCTTGGGTGATGTAAAGGGTTTTGTTGTTCAATTTCATGGATCCCCAGGTCTTCATTGATTGAGCCCACAGTTTGCTGTCCTGTTGAACTTGCAGACAGCACTGCAAGTAATACACAGATGCATATTCCTCTGTACATAGCTATGGGAAAGTTATAAACCATGATAAACGTTGAATTGATTGATTTAAATAAGCATACATCTCTATAAATCCAAATAAGTGATCATCTAAAAAAATATGCAAAAATGTACGTGTGAACGTAATAACTCATCCCAAACAGACATACTGTATATCGAATGTGCATTACGTTAACACAGTGACCATGACAAACATTTGTAATGTGCTTCTCTCACAGGGACTCAAAGTGCAGGGATAGTTGTGTGGCTAGAGCAACTTCATGTGAAGTCACTGGCTGCCATATAGGCGCTTGACCCCAACACACAACGCAAACTAGGGTCCATTTTGTTGAAAGCCAATTTGCCTAGTGTGAGAGGACACCATGCAACCATGGGGAGAACTTTCAAACTTCATGCAGATGTTGTCCCTGGTAATTGGAACCCATTACCAGATGCATTAGAGCTGAGTGCCTCATTGGATAAGTAAGGTTCACTGTGATATTATAGCATATGACTTGCTTTTACATAGAATTATAGTTAAGCGAACTGTAAACAGAGGTAATATTACTGCAAAGCCTTAGGATTGTGCTTTACAATTCAACTTTTAGTACATTTACAAATCTCCAGTATAGAGTCCATCTATCATTATAGAGCATCTGAATCTTCAGGCATATCACATAATATACAGCCTATTAATATTTAAACCAGTTCTTGCAAATGGAGAAAGTAAATTAATAAATGATATAAGCCATGTAGAAAGGTAACATAAAATTGTCACCAGATATTACTGGGGTCATTTATCAAACTGGTGAAAAGTAGAACTGGCTTAGTTGTCTATGGCAACCAATTAGCTTCCACCTTTCATTTTCCAAAGGAGCTGTCAAAAGTGAAAGGTGAAATTAGATTGGTTGCTATGGGCAACTAAGCCAGTTCTACTTTGCACCAGTTTGATAAATGACCCCATGCACTTTTACAGCGCTGGGTGATAGACGGTAGTTATGAGTTTTCTTTAAGACACGAACAAGAAAAATAGATGTTGTTAAAAAATGTCATCTGCACATAGTAGAACTCTATATTAATATAAATACACAAGACACATTAATCCAAGAGCCAAAAAATGCTTGTTTCCTACATTTTACAAAATGATCATGCTGGCACTTTATAAAGTAAGAGTAAATGCTACACCACCAAGAGTATGATGGTAGTAGTAACAATCATAATACTAGTAATAAATTGACTTAGATATTGCTATTTTCTGCATGTATGATAATTTGATACATGGTCTAGTAAGTTATTCAATGTGTCAATATCATTTGGTCAGCAATCATTATACCGTAATTCTAGGGGCATTAGTTACATTTGATTCCCAAAGGACTAATCATATTTTGACATTTAACTTTTCTCCAAAAATCAAAGATCAATAATTGTCTTTCAATATAGAGGCAGAATTAAACACCACTGCAACCCCTCATTCCCCAGGTGGTTAACTCTGCTGGTGACCTTAATTTGTTAATCTTGATTGTTTTTGTCATATCATATTCTACCTGCAGCTAGATGCATCTTTTCTAAGAAGTATATTTTTGTCTAGTACCTAACAAGACTACAAGACATGTCAAATTTATAAAATAATGAGTCTTGGCATATTTTCCAAATGAGACTCCTATAATAATATCATATAGTAATTCACTTTGGCATCTTATTTGTTCTATATGAGTAATTCAAAGATGATATCAATGATATTTCATTTTTTTCCTGCCGTTTAATCAGTAACTAGTCATGTCAATTATAATAATGATAGTTAATTTGTTGTGTAAGTTATTAACTTTACATTGCACAATCCATGGTAAAATTAGGTGATGTGGCTATTACATATAAATGAAATCTAACTGGACAAGTGATGCCTTGGATAGTGCTCTCCACCCCCACCCTCCCCCCAAAAAATGAAAAAAAAATTTAGAAGTAAATAAAAAATTAAAATATGATTTTGCCTTGCCATTTATGGAACATTACCCTCTGAATACATAAGTTCATCTATGGACAATATTTTTCATGCAAAGCAAAGTTATCTACTCTTCTAAAATAAACACATGCATCTTAAAACTAACATTTCTCGATATGTATGTGGCATAGTCAAAAAGTCAAATTTTATTAGCAATTATACACTGTATATCCTTAAGTTATACATTCTATAAAATCAAGATATCAACTAGCATTATAGTATGTTCACGCTATCAATGTCTAGATTTAAAGTAGACGACCTGGTGATTGACAAAGATGAAGGATCATTTGTCAATCAGAGAACCTGAAAGCCTCAAACTTCACAGCAACTTCAGTATACTGGAGAATGCTGCACTGTGGGCTGCAGTAATTCCTACAGTAATTCCTTATATTGAAGATTCCATTACCTGAATAGTATTTTTTTTAAAGAGTAATATAACTGTCCTTCTATTTATAGCAGCAATGCACATGTTCAATGGCAATGAATAGATAGACGACTCACCTGAAAAGATCTGCTTTTCCAAAAGAGAAGCAGGAGAGGGCAGTGCTCAGTGTGCAGGAATAGTCACTGTGCTCTTCACTGCTGTGCTGGAGCTTATATACTCCCCTCTTGCTGTCATCTGTTTGCACAAGCTGATGCAAACACTGGATCACCACTATGCTCAACTGGGTGTCATCAGGTCATAACATATTTATATCACTCCAGGCAAATCCACTGATGGTCCTCTGAACATGTCTCCCAGTCATTATACAAATAGTGCCTGCATTATATGGTTAGTCTATGACCATTCTGATAAACACTGGAGATTGACTAACCCTGGGTACAGGTTAAATGGCTTCAGATAGAGAGGACAGACCTCTGGTTTCATTAATCCATGCCTATTACTGGAGAGCAAGGCAGCATGAGCATTCATTACCTCGTGCACACTATACGGGTATCCTGACTTGCAAGAAAAGCTAACATATTCCCGAAACTTGCAAATGCTTTGTTAACTCTACACTTGCTGCAATGTGGTTTAGAAATCCTTTTCTTTAATGTGTCAAGCTCTCATTGCATTGTTGTTAAATGTATGGTTCCTTTAAGAATATAATGGCTAGTCATTCATTAGTAGCAATGATTTTTTTGTATGAATAGATCATTCCCCTATGTATC
Source organism: Bufotes viridis (assembly GCA_033119425.1). Taxonomy (NCBI): domain Eukaryota; kingdom Metazoa; phylum Chordata; class Amphibia; order Anura; family Bufonidae; genus Bufotes; species Bufotes viridis. The sequence continues at coordinate 148,884,285 of CM065593.1, read as the reverse complement.
AATTAAATGGAGTTTGTCAGCAGTTTTAATCATGATAAACTGCTGACAGCACTAAGTAGGGGCTTGGGAGAGCAGGACAATCATACCTTTTGTGGAGATTTTTTCAACAGGAGTAGTGATAATATGAAGTTTTATTCTGCCAAATTCTGCTCTTGCAAGTGCCCAGGAGGCAAAACTTCACTGTGCTGTCTGCAATGAGCTGCTTCATACACCCTCCCCTCGGCTTTCAGTGACAGCTGTAGTGGTCTCCTTTTTATATGCTATAGTTGTCACTCAGAGAAGAGCATTTCATGGTGAAGCTCTGTCTCCTGGGCACTTGCAAGAACAGAACCTGTTCTGGAAGGGCACAGCCACAAAAAGCCTCCTACAATGGGATAGCTGCCACCCGATGGCCTTGAAAAAAGGTATCCCCAAAGAGCAGTACTTGAGATTGCGCAGAAACTGCTCTAGGCTGGCAGACTATAATGTGGCAGCCAGGGACCTTCAGAGTAGGTTTACAAACAGGGGGTATCCACCACAGGTCTTGGCGAACGCATACCAGCACTCACTTGCAGTAAATCGTGACACATTGTTGGTACCACGGACCAGAGGGGGCGAGGACACTCAAGTCCGTATCATCGTCACGTTTGATGAGGCACATAGAAATGTGCGTGATGTTCTTGTCTGCTACTGGGGCATCCTGAAATCGGACCCAGATGTGGGACACCTCGTGCGCGCCACCCTGACCATTATTTTTCGCCATGGCCGCAATTTAAGAGATCGTCTGGTGCACAGTTTTTTACAAACCCCACAGCCGATGACGTGGCTCAATCGACAACTTAAGGGCATGTTTCGTTGTAGCGGCTGTAGGTTCAGAGGCCGAAAGTACTATTTTATAATTATCTGCGTTTATATGTAATTAGGTAGGGTCCTTAATACCCTCCCCTTTTAACGTATATCCAATAAACGTTGAAATTTTATTTCGGGTAACAACGCTTCTACCCACTGTGACTATATACAAGAACAGAACCTGGCAGAATAAAACTTCTTATTCACACTATTCCTGATAAAAAATCTCCACAAAAGGTATGGATACCCAGCTCTCCAGAGCCCCTACCTTATGCTGTCAGCAGTTTAGCATGGTCAAAACTGCTGACAGACTCCCTTTAAGATCTATAAAGATAGATAAAATATGTAATGCTGAATTACATTGCTGCTTAAATGTGGCAAATATTCATAATCACAGGTGACAAAAACTCTGAGGCTTTATTCACACTTCCAAATTATAGCGATGCATGAAAATGCATATTTAGCTTAGATTAAAAAAATCGCATCCGTGCAGTGGGAAAGCCTTACCCAAAAAGAACTTTTAGGAGATATTTATGCTTATGCTTCTGTCATTAGATGCTATCCTATATTGGCATTAACTACATGACGTTCATACAGCTAAAATATACCATGTGACCTCACTGTGGTATAATAGAGAAATGCAAATGAGAAATATTTATCTGTCATTGTTAGTTTCCTTTGTTATTCTTTCTGTACAGTCGAGCAGATTGATACCATATCGTCATCTCCCAGTGAAAGAAATGAGTGAATTCGTCACTCAACATCTTTCCTCTGGTGATATGAAGATGATGTGCAGGACAAGTGGAGGAGTATGATGTGGATATCAAGTATTGTGCTGTCATACAACAGAATTCTCTAAACATTTCACGTGATAATGAGACTTGTAACCCATTCTCTTCCCAAGTGAGAATGGACTAACTATGGCACTTGTAATAGATAGAAAAGAGATCCATGTATATCATGTGTGACTAAGAGAGAAAGATGTAGGAACACTTAAGAGGTTACAACGCTAAAACCCCCCACAAACCCCACAGGGCTTGGACAATAGGCTGCCTTCTTTACAACATTTTATGCTTAGACTGAAATTCTCTTTCTTTTTTGTATTTTAATGACTTCTTTTTTGAGTATAACATGTAAGTGTTACATTATTAAAATTAAGCATCGGCCTTAGGTGTTTGGGTTTATAGAAACATCCGAGCTAGCTGGTGATCCACTGTTTTCGAAACTCCCATTGTATTGAATGAGAGCTACTCTGCTTCCATAATTCCCAGAATTCCAGAGGCAGACTAGCTTCCGCTGTAGCTGTTTCCGTAAACCCAGACACCTAGGGCTATCAAAGCACCAAGATGGGACAACCACTTTAATAGTTTTAGTATTACTACTACTATACATATTGGTACTGTGCGAAAGTACTATTACAAAGGCTAGGCCCATTGCTGGCTCGGAGACTATGTTTAACACAACTCAATCACCCTAAATGTCCAAGAATAATTTATTCACTTGTTCTCATTTGCTATATTTACTCACTAGTAGAGATGAGCGTTTTTTTTTTTTAAACACTAGTAGAGATGAGCGATTTTATTTTATTTTTAAAGGGCATCTGTCACGACCATGGGCATGGGTTTCCAGATAAATACTATTATTTTTTATTTTCTCTCTACTTTTGACTCATTGATACAATATACTACAGCACTAGTGTTGATCGAGCACCCAAGTGCTTGGGCCGAACACATCGGGATGCTCGGGTGCTCTACCAAGCACCCAAGTATAATGGAAGTAAATATGAGAACGCGAGCATTAAACCAGGCCCCCCTGCTCTGAAGAGGGGAGGGTGTCTGGTTCATAGGAAAAGGTCAGAAATTGATGGAAACACCACCAAAATGGTTCGGGAACAGCATGGAGAGGATGTCTGGATGCATCTTGGACTCCCAAGTCGCTGCTGGGAACCATATTGTCCGAGTAGTACGCCACTTTTAAAGACTGGCAATAATACGCACAAAAACCAAAGATAAAATCGATTTTAGAGGAAAAATTTGTAGGAAACATTCTTTCCTGTATATTTACTTATATATAAAGTGCAAGTGCTGCCAAAAATTACAAGCAAGAGGCACTTTGATACAACCTGTATATCACATTGTGGTAGAATTGTTCAGGTGGTGGGACTCCTACACTCATAAAGCCTATGCACTTGGTGAAAGGGCTGCCAAAAATTACAAGGAACCAGCACTCCAATACACCCTTTGTTACATTTAAAGGAGGGCATCATACACACCCTTGAAAAATTATGATTGATGGCCTGCTGGTGACCCTCAAAAACATTTGGAGCAAGGGCCTGCTGATCTGACCATCTAAAACATTAGGGGCGAGGGCCTGCTGCTGAGCTGACCCTCTAAAACATTAGGGGTGAGCGTCTGCTGTTGAGCTGACCATCGAAAAAATTATGGTTGAGGTCCTGCTGCTAAGCTGACCCTCTAAAAAATTATATGTGAGGGCCTGCTGGTGAGCTGACCCTGTAAAAGATTGTAGAAGAAGGCCTGTAGGTGAGCTGACCCTGTAAAACATTATATGAGAAGGCCTGCAGGTGAGCTGACCCTGTAAAACATTATATGCGAGGGCCTGCAGGTGAGATGACCCTGTAAAAGATTGTAGGCGAGGGCCTGCCGGTGAGCTAACCCTGTAAAACATTACATGCGAGGGCCTGCAGGTGAGCTGACCCTGTAAAAAATTATATGTGAGGGCCTGTAGGTGAGCTAACCCTGTACAACATTATATGCGAGGTCCTGCAGGTTAGCTGACCCTGTAGAACATTATATGCGAGGGCCTGCAGGTGAGATGACCCTGTAAAAATTTATATGCAAGGGCCTACAGGTGAGCTGACCCTCTAAAAGATTGTAGGTGAGGGCCTTCTGGTGAGCTGACCCTCTAAAAGGTTGTAGGTGAGGGCCTGCAGATGAGCTGACCCTGTAAAACGTTATATGCGAGGACCTGCAGATGAGCTGACCCTGTAAAACATCATATAGAGGGCCTGCAGATGAGCTGACCCTGTAAAACATTATATGCGAGGGCCTTGGCGGCTACTGAGACTGGACTTGGTGGAAGCATTATCTGCTGCAATCCAACCGACCACCTGGTCTGACTTCAAGAGTGGTGTCCTGTGCCGCCCTGCAAACTGGGACATGAAGCTAGGTATCGTTTTTTCTTGTGCTCTGTGCAGCAGGCACAGTTTCAATGCGCCCAGTCATGGCCTCTGTGTGCACCATCAGCATAACGCCCAATTCCCCGTCCCTTACTGATAGCCTTCTTCATTTTAAATGTTATATATGCTTGAAAGTATGTTACAGGTACAGTAGCGTAAGATTTGGAAGTGTATGCGCAAAAAAACTTTAAAAAGGTATGTGGGATATGGAAACGTCACACAGGAGACATCCCGCAGAAAAAGTCAATGCAGTCACCAGCGGCTAATAAAAAATTACAAGGAATGTCACAAGTGTTTGGGATGAGGAAACGTTATACAGGACAGGTACCACAGGTAATGTCACTGTTTGCAGCGTCTATCGAAAAAGTATAATGTATGTCACAAATCAATTTTTTTTACGCACACGTTACACTTTAGAAGTCCCCCTGGTAATGTCACTCTCAGAAGCGGACACCATCTATTGAAAAAGTACACTGTATGTCACAGATACATTTTTTTATGCAAACGTTACACTTTAGAAGGCCCCCTGGTTATGTCACTGTCAGAAGCGGACACCGTCTATTGAAAAAGTACACTGTATGTCACTGATATTTTTTGGATGCACACACTTTATACGGGAGCTGTGGTGCGGATAATTTAACTGTCCGCAGCGGACACCGTCTACGGAGAAAGTACACTGGATGTCACTGATATTTTAGGGATGCGCACACTTTACACAGGAGATGTGGCTCGGATAATTTAACTGTCCGCAGCAGACACCGTCTACTGAAAAAGTACACTGGATGTCACTGATATTTTAGGGATGCGCACACTTTACACAGGAGATGTGGCATAAATAATTTAACTGTCCGCAGTGGACACTGTCTACGGAAAAAGTACACTGGATGTCACTGATATTTGAGGGATACGCACACTTTACACAGGAGATGTGGTGCGGATAATTTAACTGTCCGCAGCGGACACCGTCTACGGAAAAAGTACACTGGATGTCACTGATATTTTAGGGATGCGCACACTTTACACAGGAGATGTGGCGAGGATAATTTAACTGTCCGCAGCAGCCTATTAGACGCTGTTTAGTGCAGGATGCGCTAAAAATATATATTGCTGCTGTCACACACAATAGTCTTTAAAACGACTTTTTGGTCTCTGAAACGTTTTTCTAATAAAAGTCTTCCAATAACACTCCCTACACTGTCTGTCCCTTCCGATGCACAGCTTTACCTAAGACTGAGCAATTTAGCACAGGTTGCGCTACAAACATATATTGCTGCTGTCACACACAATAACTTTTGGGTCTCTGAAAAGTTTTTCTAATAAAAATCTTCCAATAACACTCCGTATACTGTCTGTCCCTTCCTATGCTCAGCTTTGCCTGACTAATTCTGAGCCGAACATGTGTCATCGGGTGCTATATAGCACCCGATGACGCTTTCCAGCCAGCCAATCACCGTAATGGCAGTAGCCAACATGGTTACGGCATTGCAGTGCGTGCTAGTACCCCCATGCAAGTTTGTTGGCTGTGTAGCAGCCAACAAACGTGCGGGGAGGAGACTTGAGCATTGCGCTTGAGCACATGCGGTATTCGGCCGAGTACCGCCATGTGCCGAGCATCGAGATGCTCAAGCCGAACTGGTGTTCAGCCGAGCATGCTCGATCAACACTATACAGCACTAATCATAGTGTTTTTCAATGTTGCTCTTTGGCCTCCACCCTGCCTAAATTGTTTTATAGTGGTTCCAAAATAGAGAAAATATGGACTTGAGTGGACTTTGTGCAAATGATTGTCAAACTGGATCTGAAATTGAGTCTGATGTTTTATAGTCCTAACTAGAGAGGCTCACATTGATTCTGCACAAATCTAATGTGTTATGAATTTTCCAAAAAATTTGAATTTCAGCAAATCACCATCTTGATTAATTCATGTGGGGCGGCTCAAAATAGTTCTGGGCCACCATTTTATAGACAGAGAAGAAGACACCTGCCACCGAAAATGGATCATTTTTGGACCATTTTTAATTAACAAAATGCAGTTGTTTTTAAAAATGCTTTTTGCTACATACAATACCCATAGCCCTATATGTTACTGTCAGTTTGACATTACTAATACTATCTTGGCTGTAAAGTACTTGACAGGATTGGATACAGTCCTAGGAGACCTCAGAGTGTAAAATTTATTCACACCCAAACTGAATCTGACGACCGATTTGTGCAGATTAAGCCTCAAACGAATTTTATGAAATTTGCTCTCTAGTTTTAACCTTTAACAATACAGTTTGCAGTGTAGGAGTCAGATATTTAAAAGAGACATCAATTCAATCGATGAAGCCTGGATATATTTCACTCTGTCTATCTGTGGTCTATAAACACAATTAGGATTACAAGTATTGTAACAACTGGTATTGGTTTTTAATCCCCTTCCAGCATCACACACACGTATCCTTACTAACGTCTTGCGGCATCATATCATTTCCAGCACAGTGAGAATGCCTGTTTGGATTAAACATCTGAAAATCTATACAGAGCCGCTTCATTTTAATCACCGTCCAGCAGGATCATAAGCAATAAGCATCGTCATTGTGAGCTGTTACGTTCTCTTGAGAGACGGATTAAATCCCTTCTCCAAACATGACATTATCGTTTACTGCGCTCTGTAAGATCTATAATGTTGACACAGCAAGCAGTCTCTTTCCTGATGTGTAATCCATTTAAACGCTCTCCATATCCCCAAATCAACCCAATGCTACTCACTCCTGAAAATATCTACACATCGATCAGAAAGAGCACTGTCATTAACAGGTGTCTTTTACAAGATCATTAGGAAACTAATGGTTATGTCAGGACAGTAACATTCAGTGGAGAGAAGCAAATCATACCATCCTTCATAATTCAGGGAATATTGATGTTATATTGCACCCTTAACTGAATAGCAAATGTCAGCTGGAAACAGAGCCTCGCCATTGAACTATTTCAGGAAAATAGTTATTCTGAGACGTAAATTATATGAGCCTCCTTTGTGTTAGATGTTGTGTTTGTGAATACAGCTATTATATTCTGTTTTATGTAACTCAAACATTAGGAGCTGCTCATGGTGCTGAAATGTCCACCTGATTGGAAAAAATGAAACGGCATTACTCTTGTACTGTACATAGGCTGGTATTGCAGCTTAGTTGCATTCAAGGGATGAGTAGTCCGTCCTTCCTCCCTCCCTCCCTCCTTCCTTCCTTCCTCGCTTTTTACAATATGTACATTATCTATCTATCTATCTATCTATCTATCTATCTATCTATCTATCTATCCATCTATCCTCAATGAACATTATTAGAGAGATACCTGTCCTCCTCAGCTTGCAGCTAAAAATCAAGTTAGGATGCTACCACAAGTTTTGTTTTTTTATGCAGTTTTGAAGCCAAAGCCGAATTAGAAAAAGTGGAGAAGTAGTATTTGCTCTTAATACTTTATCTCTTGTTATCATCCACACCTGAATTTGGCTTCAAAAACAGCATAAAGAAGCCTGAACATGTGGCAGCACCCTGAGCACGCACAAAGCCAAAGGTGAGCCAACTGACCTAACAAGTAACTTCTGAACTGCTGCCATTTGCTATAATCTTGGCTACAAGGCTGCATGCATTTCACCCACAACTCAAATCTCCTGATGAGGTTGTTTTTTTCTCTGGTAGACAATGTAAAGTCGGCATCAGAAGGATGATTCATATTATACACATTGCTTAGCTTTCTGGGGCCCCTGTGATGTTTTTCTCTTCCTCTGCACAGAGGAGACTTTGGGGTCCAAAATCTGCCTAGGTATCATCATTCCAGTCTCATTGACCAGCTGAACGAGTGGTGGATACCCTTGGCTCCACAACAATGGCCTTAATTGGAAGCTGTGTTTACCAAAGCAGAATCCTTCACGATCTTCCTAGCCACCTCTACTATCCTGCACATATCCTACAAAATTTCACCAGCAGCCATATATATCTGAGAGTCTATAGTGTTTCCCAGAAAACTATTCATTCCACTCAGAGATAGCATTCTGATTCAAGCTCTTGAATACAATATCCCTGATTTATCTTTAATGGGGTAATCCTTTTTTTGTTCTCAACATGCCCACAGTTACCAGACTTACAAGAAATTACTTGTAAGTCATGCTCCCTGGTCTACTTCTGTTGCGAGCACCTCTGAGTTCACATACCGTACATTGGGCATGTGATTGTAGCCCAGTTTCAACCCACAATATTTGCGTCTGCGCAGCCAGGTGGCCTGGGCACAGACAGCTCACATTGCTTGAGGCTGCCTGACTTCACAGGTGGAACACGTGTATATTATGGGTTGAAACCATGTCCAATCTATGGCATGTGATCCCATAAGTACCCGCAATAGAATTAGACCAGGGAGTGCAGCGCTCACCAAGTAAGGGAATATACTTTAGCATAAATAATGTCTTGTAAGTCTCGACACTGTGGAAATATTGAAATAATAAAAAAAACACACACACACAAAAAACAAACAAAACAATAACACCTTTAAGTCATTGGATCACTCATGGCATTGGCACCTCTAGGCAAACTCTATCAGGATCCTCCCACATTTTACCAGCTTAGCAAGCTCCACTTTATGTTTACATGGAAAAAGAGCTAGGGGAAGTCTTCTCAATAAACGACTAGGAAGACTCTAGCTGCATCAATCATGCAGAGCAGAATTGCAAGATACGAATGGTATTTGACCACTGATGTAGTTGTAATAGTAGCGCGGGTCCCTTGGTACCGTCGAATCCTGATTCTTGTGAAGTACTATTAGCTCTTTTAGATATAAGGAGACTTGCAAGTTTAAGCAACCAACACCAAAGAAAGAAGACTCGCGTACAGTCTGCTTAGTTTTCAGGAAATTCTGTCTCTCTGTTAACATGTCTCAGACCTTTTAGTGGGCTGACCCCGCCCTCTATGGCACATGGTCACCCAATAATATTACAGATAGGCAGGTACAATCCACTTCATGCCTTAACCAATAGGAATACATTTAAGAACTGGAAGGGTCAGATTTGGACACTTCCTGAGAGTGCCGGTGGGTGGAGCTCAAACATGCTCATTTGGCCTGCTGGTCACAATCCACCACCACTCCCAGGACATGTGCAAATACTTCCAAATGAATCAACCTGTCCTTTAAATGGATATTGCCCTCCAATCGGACAACATCTATTCAGTCAAGTGCAAGTCTCCTACCGACCCAAAGTGAACCTCTGTTAGACATGGTTCCAAAAGGGGGGATCAGTCCCTGAGGAAGGTCTTTTAAAACAGGGTCGACCAAGAAAGGTGATATAGCATTCACATGGACACCAGCCCCACCAACCAATGTTTAGCAGTATGTTGGGGCCCCCATGGTTCAGTGAGACCGGCATCAGTGTGCTATACCCCACCATTGCTGATGAGGACCCGCTGGCAGCTTTCACTAAGAACATTGTTCTCAGATCCAGCAGCCATTAGATCCCCCTCAAACCAATGGTGGCAGCTTTCACAAAGGGGAGTAGGAACCCGAGTGCTGATCTATAGAATTTCCCTGGTACCATCCTGACCCGATCACGCTCTCTTATAACCGTAATCTGGTCAGACTTTACAAAGGGAGGCATATACAAAATAAACCTACATAACATTCCTAAGCTAAAGAGAAAGTCCACTATAGTCATCCTATGCTAATAAAAATTTCCACGACACTGATAGACTTTTACATATTATTCCTGGCTATTCTCCGCTATGCAGGAGAGGGTCCGGGATGTGAAGCACAGCATATGTGGTTGTTGTCCCATTCTGGATATAATTGTCTAATTTATTAACACAAATAATGACCACCCCCTTACCATTTATTTCTTCTACTTTAGCTATACGTTAGCTATCTCAGACAACCCTCATTGTTATTAATGGATCTGCACATATGCCTTGGTTGCTGCTGACAAAATAATAGTTAGGTACTCGAAATAGGCTCATATTCTAGCTATTTTTGATTAATTACTCTCATAAACCAGTATATGCAACACAAACTAATTTATATCCCAGATCTATGCGTGGGAGTGATAGTTTTGGCCCTGAGGTAGAACTAACAGTGGCAAATCCTTCTCTCTGGTTCTTCCTGGGGCCACAAATTGACAGGAGGGCTCACCCTTTCATTTATCAGGCACAACCTGGTCTTGGGTCTCCTGCCTGGTGGTGACTGGGGTACCCTTGGTGTTAAGTGTTGTTCTGGGTACAAGGCAGGAGGACAGGTGCAATGGCCAGTGAATGGTGGAGTCGGTAACCAGGCCAGTAGATATAATTTAATAAGTCTTTCTTTACTAAAGTGCAGGATAGGAGTAGTACTACATCCAGGTATAAAGGCACAATTCCTAGCAGATCACAGTGCAATTCCCACCCAATAGCAATGTACGGATAGCAGCAATGATGGAGATTGTGGTACTTCTTCTCTCTGTCTATCTAAAGTCTCCCTCTAAAGATCTTTAGGCTGGTAGTGAGGTTCTTAGTAGATGTTTCTGTAATTCCCAGGCTGAGGGGTACAGAATTAAGATACAGTTGACCAAACCATCTCAAAGCGTGGAATGGTGTGTTAGCAATGGTGTTCCCATCTTACAGTAGCAAAGTCTCTTTCTGCCATAAATGAGCACAATACCTTGCTCACTAACTCCAATGCATGGCCTTGCAGATTCTGGACCTTCTATTTTCTTCCTTTTCTTTCTGCTTCTGGAGCATTTTAATGCAGCAATTGTTCTTTAGCTGTAGAAGTTTTAGAGGTGAAGATTCTCTTAGCTGAGGCCTAGCTCTGAGGAGTAAGCACATGTAGGCCTCCCCATAACTTCGGCACATCCAGCTCCAGTTCTAAATGTAAGACAGCTTCCTAGAACAGATGTAGAAAATGGTAAATGAGATGGGCCAGCCGGTCTGATCCCTTTCACGCCCAGTACACACTCACAATTTTAGACCTGGTGTGAGAGGGGAGAAGTCGCAGATACAGTAGTGGTGCAACTAACCATTGCACCACCATCTTCATCTGAAATATGCCTAATTTAGGCGTATTTCAGTATAGGTAATGACCCCCTTAGTGTGCATATATACATAATTTTAAAAGTTTACTTAACTGAAACAGTGGGTTTGCTACAGTCCAAAACAATATAAGACAGTTGCCTCTTGATTGACAACATTCAAATGAGTCAAATTATTGCTGTCTACACAGAGGTAAATGGTATATTTTCATTATTAATAATTCAAATACTTTTCTTACCTAATCACTCTTTGTCCATGTGATACAAATGATATGGAACATCTTATTTCAACCTCTCCCACAAAGGGTATTTATATCTATACAGCTTCATATTGAAAGACAGAGTGACGTGGGAGCTGAAAAAATCTGAGAACTTTAAAGGGATAAATACGTCATGTATGCTTCTAAATACGAAGGCTGATACAGTGTTATTTCTATGATAAAAGAGTGCTCTGCTTGTAGTGCAACACTCATTAAGAAATAAGAAGCAAATGTGGATTTAGACACTTGATGTTAGGATAGATAAAAGTCATTGCTGTTAATATAGTAAAGATTTCCTGATGAAGTTGTGCCAAAGAGTAATTAATTTTCCCTGCAACTTTACTCCATTGCTTTATTAAAACACATTAACCATCAATAGAAAGAGACCCGCTTAAAGGCTTTAGAATATACATTAAAGGCTTTACACAGTCCCAGATTTACTAATCCTATAGATGGTGTAAAGTTAGATAGTCTGTCAAGAACTGTATCAGATTTATCACAGAGGCTCAGGCTGGATGATAAATGTGGTGCAGGAATAGATACTTATATCTAACTCTATACCAACTATTGATTGACTTGCTTTGAGACAGACCTGTATGCCAGAATTTTTGGGTGCAACATGGCGCATCTTAGGTCATGTACCCTTTGCTGTGAAGCTCAGCCTCTCCCTGCCAAGTGCCACTCCTTTGTCAGGTAAGTCATAAAAAAGTGTAGAAACCCCGGTTGTGCTAAATTGCTATAGGATTGTGCCAATTCGAGCAATTTATTGTACAAATTCAAGGTGCAGAGACATTAGTAAATCTAGGCCACAGTGTCCGATTCTAGATTCGAAGCCATTTAGCGTTTAAAAACTACAAAATGGGAAGATTCAGCTTTCAACCCACTAATATAGTTGTATAGGTGTCCGTACACGTTGCATCCTAGCTGCTGTAACTGCATACAGATCACACCTAATTGCTGTGGTTTCACTGTATGTACTTACAGCAAAACAACATCAATAAGAAGTAATGTGGTTACAGTGGTTTAATTGCAACATGTACTGTGCTCTTATAGAATTGCTTCTATTTAAAACTGGGATATATTAAGGTAACAGGGGAGAAGAGCTGTTTCCAATGTGCCAGAAGTAGAGTATATAGGGGCTCCACTATTCTATCAGGGGAGAGAGCAGAGAGGATGTTATGATAACTGTCCATCAACTCATTGTGAAGACCCTCTTCTCAGGACCTACTGTACCCAGCAGGATAGACACAGGAGATTTTTTCTCTTTGGCAGTGCTCATGTGTTATAATTGCTCTGATTTAGAAAGAAAGCAATTCAAGTTTTACAGATATATTACCAAAACAATTTGACTGATTTACAAATACATTAAAGGTCTATTGGACTTAGTCACCTTGATGGAACTTCCATCAACAAATACATAAATTTCAGACAAGGAAAGACATTTCTATGGAAGGGAAAAAGAAAATGTTGGCATGCACATGGTCAGTATCCGTGTTTTAGAGATCCGCAGTTTGCCGACTGTAAAATCCATACGGTCATGTGCACGAGGCCTTAGACTTTAAATGTCCCGTTTGAAAAACCTTTATTTAATGCACTACAAGCTAAACACATGTCTAAAGCTGGCCATTAACTCAAAGTAAATGTGAATGAACTGTTCAGCTGAAAGTACATAGATTTTCAGTTATGGAGATACAAAGGTTTGGCTATGAAATCATTTGTGAGATTTTTTATTTTTCTTACAGTAAGATGCAACAAAATGCACCATTTAAAACCCAAGAGAGTACTTTGAATAAAATAGATTTGTTCTGGGATCACTACTGGTGCCATATTGCCATCTCTTTACTACTCTTGAATGTGGTTTTTGAGACCATTGATGTTTTTCTCATTAATTGGCCTCCAAAACATCTTACTATGATTATATGGACCCATGTATGGGTTTCTAAACTATCTTGGGTAAAGAGATTTGCCCTCATTCACACGTCAGTGTTTTGGTCAGTGATTTCCATCAGTGATTTTGAGCCCAAACCAAGTGCTGCTCTAAACACAGATCAGGTGCAGATTTTTCCCTTATACCTTATGTCTGTGGAGGCTCCAATCCTTGTTTTGGCTCACAATCACTGACCAAAACATTGACATGTGTATGAGAATTTAGTGGTGCTTTCCATCTGCAGGACACGATCACGTATCACTAGGTTACTGTTAACACTTATCCCTAACTATGTTAAAAGATGTATATAAAAACAGTACAGAAATATTTCCTTGTCTATCACAAAGTAAACTTGTCTTAGTGGGAATAAAAGAACTAGGAGTAGAAGAAAACTAATGTGTGTAAATAAAAAAGAATATGGTTGTACAAAATAAGGGTAGTAAGAGTATATAGGGGGTTGGAGGCAGCAGGGGTTAAAGGGGACTTAGTGACGGCTAGGGTTAGCAAGGAAAAAATGTGTTGGTAATATCAAATGTTTGCTGGATAGCAGAAGAAGTTTTGCAAATAAAATGGACAAACTGTAGATCCTAATGAGAGATAAAAAGGTGGGAGGGGTTATCTGTAATGTCTAACTTTCCTGTGCAGAAGGATAACACTGGGCACAGCTTTGACAGTGTGGCATCTTTGTGGGTGAATATGCAGATGTAGCAATTGTCATCTTGATTCTTAACATATTATGTAAACGATAGCAAGAAACTTTTGATTTACTTTTTCAATACCTTAAATGGTTTTTGTAATGTAATAAAGAACCTTGATGTTATAAGCCACAGAACACAGCTGCACAAGCCTAGGCTGAAATACTGCAAAAATAAAAAGTCAGCTAATAATAATGGCGACCTTAAAATGCCATTAGTAGTATTGTGTTATAAGCTGCAAGTTTGTATCCACAATTCAAGTCAATTGTGTCTCTAAGGGTAGTTTCACATCTCCAGCACTTAAATATGGCAGTCTGTTCCAGCAGAAAAACAAAATTACTGGAGTTACCATATCTGGCATAGCCAGATACCGCCACACATTGCTGTATCAGGATCACACGGGAATTTGTCGGCTTTCCAGCATAAATGTTGGCTTTCGACCAGACAAATACTGCTGCAGTCAATGGGGGTGTCATATCAGACTAATGGAGTTAAGTGATGCCGGACTGGGAAGGAGTTAAGGGGAGGCTGGCATGAGGGGTTTTGGTGAGAGAGGGCCCGGGCAAGGTAGGGTTAATGGTAGTGGTACGTGGGGGGGGGGGGTAGTGGAGTGGCTAGCCAAGGGGTTGGCCTTAGTGGAGATGGTGTTGCGTCATCTGAGGGAGGCAGCGGAGGCCCACGGGCCGGAATGTCTGGAACAGCAGGTGGCCGGCATGTTACAGGTTACAGGGGGAAGAGGCGGGCACGATCCCACAACCATGTGCGAGGCGGCCGTGGCAGTACGCTAGCCGCTGTGCCCAGGGGCGGATTAAGTGCATGATAGGCCCGGGGCTGTCTACCCAACTCGGGCCCCTCCATCCATTTTAGTTTAATTTTTTTTTGTATGAAGAGGCTGCGGTGCTTCGTGAGCGTCACAGTCTCTTTCTAGGCCATATGACATCACATTCATCATTCACATGGTCTAGGTGTAGCTCAGTCCCATCTAAGCGATTGGGGATGATCTAAAATACCAAGCACACTGCTATCAAATGGACATCGCTGTGCTTGTTAAGTAGCAAAGAGGCTGCGGCACTCACTGGAACATCGCGGTCTCCTCAAACAACGGATTGGCGGGCGTGCCAGGAATCATACCCCCACCATCTCATAACTCTCTGAGTACAGATGTCATAAATGTTACCTGCAGTCCTATGTGAACTATTGTGTTATGTGGGGTGTTACATAGGACTGCATGGAACATCTACTACATTATCTGCACAAAGAAAGTTATGACTATTATCTGGGCTGTTACATAGGACTGCAGGTGACAAATTAAAATTTTAGTTGCCAAATTTAAAATACATATGATTATGATAAAAAAAACTTGGAGGAGAAGATGAGAGGCAGGTCACAGTAGTGAGCCACCTCTACATATAGGAGAATACAGCACCACATACCTCTTACATCCAGGGACATCTCCTGTCATGTAGACCTTCTCTTTCCTCTTCTCCTCCGTTTGACTTAGTACGGCATGACAAATTTTTTCCGCCACATCTCGTCTCTACAGAGATTGTTACACAGACACATTAGATTTCTCATAATTGGGGTTATTTATCAAACTGGTGTAAAGTAGAACTGGCTTAGTTGCCCATAGCAACCAATCAGATTCCACCTTTCATTTTCCAAAGGAGCTGCGAAAAAAGGAAAGGTGGAATCTGTTGCTGTGGGCTACTAAGCCAGGTCTACTTTACACCAGCTTTATAAATTATCCCAAAGGTCCCTATAGTGTCTACAGCAGTTATAATGTCCCCTAGAGTGCCCCAGTAATAACAACAACACCCTATTTTGTGCTCCAGGTAATAATGCCTGTATAGTGTCCCCAAAAATAATGTCCCCTAATAGCAATGCCCTAATTTCCCCCACACTGCTCCCACATAATAATTTCCTGCACACACTGCCCCTTATATATTACCCCCCACACTGCCCCCACATGCAATAATTTCCCCACACTGCCCCCTATATAATACCTCCTCTCATTCGCCCCCATAATTCTCCTCACACTGCCCTATATAATACCTCCCCCCACACTGCCCCATATAGTTATTTCCCCACACTGCCCCCATATAATAATTTCCTACACTGCCCTATATAATAATTTCCACACTGCCCCCCATATAATTTCCCTATACTGCTCCATATAGTAATTTCCTCCACACTCGGCTCCCTATTATAGTAATTTCTCCACACTGCCCCATAAAGTAATACCCGTCTCCACACTGCCTCTACCATGAAAATATATTTGCCCCCACACTGCCCCCATGAAGTGACCCCCACACTGCCCCCATGAAGTAATTTGTCACACACTGCCCCCATAGCACTTGCCCCCACACGTTCCCCCATGAAGTAATTTTGCCCCACACTGCACCCTATGAAGTAATTTGCCTCATGTAATAACACTCCGTTCTAATGAAATTATTTGCCCCCATGTAATAATCTGCACCTATACTGCGCCCACACTGCCCCCATGTCCTCCTGGCCCCCCAAAGGCACACACAGAAAAAAAAAACAACAACTAAAAAGCTAATACTTCATCAAGTTCGGGATGGTGAGGCACGCAGGCTGCCACTTTATTGAACGGCAAGTTCCGGCGCGCAGGCACGCGATGATGATATCACGCACGCCTGGTACGGGAATATACTACTACTGGCCCGATGTCCCAGGCTGTGGAGATGGTGTTGCGTCATCTGAGGGAGGCAGCGAAGGCCCAAGGGCCTGAATGGCTGGAACAGCAGGTGGCCGGCATGTTACAGGGGGAAGAGGCGGGCACGATCCCACAACCATGTGCGAGACGGCCGTGGCAGTACGCCAGCCACTGCGCCTTAGCCCTGATGAGACCCCCTGGGTCCGGCGCTGGGTCAGGAGCCCCTCCGCGCCGGGAGGTTAGCAGGGCTGCGACTTACAAGGCCTCTCGGTGCAGAAAGAATACAGTTGTTCGGCGGGACGCAGTTTTGGGTGGGGGGGCCAGTCCCCAGCGGCAGGCAGCTTGGATTCGGGAATGGGGTTCAGCAGTCCCCCCCTTGTCTGGTTCGGCGAGGGAGACCCTTCAGCTCCAGTGAGCACGGGGCTGTGCAGGAAGGAGCCAGTAGTCTGCACAGGCCTCTGCACTCTACCCTTAGAGACACAATTGACCAGCTGGCTGCTGGTCACAAGGCTGTGCAGGGGGGAGCCATGAGTCTGCACAGGCCTCTGCACAGGATGACGGATGGCTTGCTGCTAGTCCTGCCTGCCGGAATACGAAAGATGTAGCCAGAGCAACGTGGAGCACGTCCAGTGCTGTGGAAGCTGGGATGCTGCCCGTCAGCGGTAGGAGGGACCTCGAGAGGATCATACCTGTGGTTGCCATTAATGTGCGTCAGGAATCCCGACCTACGGCTGCTGGGTCCACAGCACCCGGGCAGTCAGGTGAGGCAACACTGGGATCTTTATTAGCATTGTTTCAGGGTTCGGGGGCAGGTGGTGTTAGTGGTCGTATGAATGACATTATTGGGGGGCTGGGACGGTTGTTGTGTGGTTTAGCGAGGGTGAGTTCGGGGACAGACTTGTTAGGTGCGGCTCTCCTCCAGGCATGGGGGATGGGGTCGGGGGTTGGTGGCGCGACTATGAGTGCGGGTGGTAGGCTAGGAGGTTTGGTTTCGGTGCAGACACAGGCGGGTGGTGAGGAAAATAGGCCAAGGGTTTACGATGCAGCCAAATGGGAAGTTTATGTGTGTTTTGAAGGTCTGCTGGGTGCACATTTGAGGCACGAGGTGCGTGAGAAGATTTGGCAAGGGGAGTGCGTACAAATGTTTTCTCTGCTCCCCTTGAGCGTTTTAACCTAGATGCGGTTAAGAAGGATGGGGGTAAGACGGAGGAGGACGACAAACGTCGGTATCGGCTGATACCGCGGACGTTTGGGAATTGGCTGCAGGCCTTTGCCATTCTGGCAAGTGTGATTGGGGAAATGTCGCCGGACTGTTGTTTGGCGCTTTTCTGTTACTTGGACGCGATTAGGGAGGCTTACCGAGTGTATGGGGGTTTAGGGTGGCTTAGATACGACGAACAATTTCGTCAGAGGAAGGCGATCTGTCCGAACATGAGATGGGACCATAAGGACATAGGGTTATGGATGAGGGTGACGGTGCCGGTGAGGCCGGGCCAGTCCTTTTGGGGAGCCAGGTGGGGCAGGGCAGTCCGGTTTGGCAGCATCATTGGCAAAAGGCCTGTGCTTCCTTTTTAATGAAAAGAGCTGAAAGTTTGGGCAAAAATTTAAATTTAAACACGAGCATGCCTCCTGTGGGGACAGTCATGGGGCTAGCCGGTGCTTTAAGTGTGGACGGCAGAGAGGGGGAGACAATTTTGCAAAGGGTCAGACCCCAGTTCAAGTGGAAAAGATGGTGCGGTATGTAAGTAGATATCCGAACAGGGAGGTGGCAGAGTTTTTGAAGTTGGGTAGTTTTCATATCCCATCTAACCCAATGCCAGTGGGTGAGGTGCTAAAGAATTTGTGTTCAGCATTAGAGCACCCTGAGGTGGTGGCGGATAAGGTAGCGAAGGAAGTGTTTTTGGGAAGGATGGATGGGCCTTTTGCTGAACTGCTATTAGATAATTTGCGGGTCTCCCCATTGGGGGTGGTTCCCAAGAAGGGGCAGAATACATTTTGGCTCATTCACCATTTATCATTTCCAAGAGGTGCATTGGTCAATGAGGGTATAGATCCTGAGCTTTGTTCAGTGGTCTATACCTCCTTTGATGCAGCTGTAGAGTGGGTGCATAAATTGGTACCGGGATCCTTATTGGCAAAAACTGACATAGAGTCGGCGTTTCGGCTTTTACCCGTTCAACAGTAAAGTTTGCATTTGCTGGGTTGTTTTTGGGATGGCGGGTATTTTGTGGATAGGTGTTTGTCGATGGGGTGCTCAGTGTCGTGTGCATATTTTGAAATGTTCAGTTCATTTTTGGAATGGGTGGTGGTGGACGTATTGGAGTGTTCCTCCATTATGATTTTTTGTGTTTTAGGTCCGACGGGTTCGCGGGTTTGTGCGTCATTGTTGTCGACGTTGCAGTCAGCTTTTGAGTCGTTTGGGGTGCCCTTGGCGGAGGGGAAGACGGTGGGGCCTACCACTGAGTTGAACTTTTTGGGCATTGTTATACACACGGTTAAGATGGAGTGTCGGCTGCCGGAGGACAAGGTGCAGGATTTGAGAGTTAGGGTGGCGGAAGCATTGTGGTCCAAAAAGATTCACCTGAGGGACTTGCAGTCCCTTCTGGGGTAATTGAATTTTGCCTGCAGTATTATCCCTATGGGCCGCATATTTTGCTAGACAGGTTAACGTCAGCCTCGGGTGGAGTTGTTGCTCCGCATCATTTTATTTGGTTGGGACAGGAGCTGAAGGGACATCTGGCGGTTTGGGACTTTTTTTGACAGCAATTTAAATGCAGGGAGCTGGTGTTGAGTGATGCTGTTGATAGTTTTGATTTTGAATTGTTTACCGACGCAGCGGGGGGTTTGTTTTAGGGCGTATTTTCAGGGTCAGTGGTGTGCGGGTAGGTGGCCGGAGTCTTGGGTGATGCTTTGGGGTGAGAGGTTCAGGGATAGGAAAGTTAGGTTTCATTGTGATAATATGGGGGAGGTGCAGGCGATCAATGGTTTGACTGCCTCTTCGCCTCCGGTGGTTCATTATTGCAGTGTCTGGTATTAATTTGTTTGTCACTTAACGCTTGGATTGTGGCGGTTCATGTGTCAGGGACCTCTAATGGCATTGCTGGGGCACTTTCTAATTTACAGTGGGAACGTTTGCATCAGCTGGCCCCAGAAGCGAGTGCAGACAGGTGGGTGTGTCCGGAGTCCCTGTGGAAGTTCTTGGAGGTACAGTAGCGGAACTTTTGGGAGACTCTTTGAGCGAGGGTACGTGGAAAGCTTATAATAGGGTGTGGAGTAGTTGGGAACGGTGGTGTGGGGAGTTGGGGTAGGAGTGGATTCGGGGGAGATCCCGTTGTTGTTGTTCATATGGAATGTGAAGGAACAGGGTTGGTCGGTGGCTCAGATAAATAGTTGCATGGCTGGTTTGGCGTTTTGGTTTTAAGTTGCAGAGTTTACAGGATGTTACCAAGGCCTTTCTGGTCCGTCAAGTGTTTAAGGGGTGTAGAAGGGGCAGGCATGTGGTGGATAGAAGGAGGCCAGTGTCTTTTTCTTTGTTGTTGCAGTTAGGCATTCAGGCGGGTTCGGTGTGCAGGTCATCTAATGAGGTGCGTTTGCTTCAGTTAGCGTTTTTGCTGGCCTTTTTCGGGGGTTTTCGTTTGGGGGAGTTAGTTTGCAAAAGTGTGCGGTGTGAGGGTGGTTTGTTTGGGGACAACGTTGACTTGTATGCAGACAGGATTGTGGTTCGTATTCCAGTTTCGAAGACAGATAGGTAGGGTAGAGGCTGTTGTATTACATTGTTTGAAGTTCCAGGGTGTTTGTTGTGTCCAGTTAGGTGCTTGCATGAGTATAGGTCGGGGGCCAATTTTGGGAGGGGCCCTCTTTTGAGGCATGAGGATGGGACATTTTTGTCTCGATTCCAATTTATTAATAAGTGTTTGAGGAATTTGGAAATGGACTCTGGCGATTGTACGGTTCATTCCTCCGATAGGTGAATGGGTGCCTCAATGGGGGGGCTGGACTCTCAGAGTTGGGGCACCTGGTTGGTTCGGTGTGGCGTTGGTCAGTTGGTGTCTCCGAGCTGGTGTTATGCGGCTGGAGGCAAGATGGAATTGACACGGTGGTTTATGGATGTGAATTTTTTGGGGCTTCTACGACCTCCCTCGTCAGGTTTAATGTTAATGCTATTGTTATTTATTTTATGTATTTATTTATTAATAAAAAAATGGCTGCTGCTGCCGAATTAATCCAAGCAGTGGCTGTGTGTGCTTTTTGGGGAAGATGGGATCAGGGGAAAAGGTATTGAAGGTGGTTTGAGGGCCCTTACCCTAGGTACACACCTAAGCGTTTTTCAGCGCGTTCAAACGCGCTGTAAAACGCACAACATGTGGAAAGCCATGCTTCCCTATGGGCATGGTTCACATTTGGGTGTTTTACAGCGCGTTTGAACGCGCTGAAAAACGCCAAACGCTGTCGCTTCAGCATGAGCTTCTTTTGGGCATTTTAACGAGCCTATGGACCATGCTGAAATAGGGGAGAATCACTGAATCGCGCGTATGATGCGCGTTTCTTAGTTACAAAAACGCGCATCCAAAAACGCGCGTAAAACCCGCGTCATACGCGCGATTCAGAAATGCTTAGGTGTGTTCCCAGCCTCAGAGTAACTAATAACCCTACTCAAGTGCTGGAGATATGAACCTACCTTAAGTTGGTGAAACTGAGGAGATAGTTTTCAATTGCTGTCTTGTCAAACAGACCAGATACAATATTAGATGTACATTGCCCAGGAACACTTCTGCAACAGCAACCAGTAAACTTTAAAATAATATAAAAAAAATCCTACAAAAGAGAGCTAAAAAAAACTAAGATAAATAATAGAAAATGATAATTCTGTCAACTAAGAGAAATGCATTATCAAGACTCTCCTGTGCAATGAATCGAGGTGCATTTTAATACATTAGGCACATCTTTGGCCCTCTGTGTTCCACAAACTCAAATTTATGTCAGCCAGGGGCTGGCGTAGACTTAAACTATACCTCAAGCCAGTTTCTGGTGTAAATTATCGTAAATGTAGTGGGCAGAAGAGACTGTGCACATCCCAGTAAGCCCCACCCCTTTTCTAGCCACTTTACAAAAGTAGCAAAAAGCTAAAAAAGTGGCAATTTATGGCCCAAAGATGGCATGCTCCGTCATTTGCAGCTTTTAAACTCCACAAAAGTGGCATTGAAGCAACTGAATACATCTTCCTTTTAGTCTTTGAAATTGTGATCATTCTGGGTAACTAGGGATTACTGAATCTACACAGTCAAGCCACATTATTATTTCTACTTTTAACATTGGCAGCGAGTAGCTCATGAAGGAAGTTACGTGTCATGAGCTGGCACGGTGGGTATTAAGGATAAGAAAATCGATTCGTAATGGGAGAATTATAAATTTCACAAAAATTCATCAGCCAAACGAACTCAAGTGGGGGGGAAGGGCTTACCGATTAGTGGAACAATAGGCAGGGAGATGCCTGTGCAGAGTGAGCAGAGCATCATTCTATGTTAGGCTGTTAATGAGGGTGGAAGGGTGTATGCAATGTCTGACAGAAAACAATCTTACACAGTATACAGAGGCACCTCATTCCTGCTATTCTGCGCTACAATACCAGCCACCTGCAAGAAAAAAAATATTCTTTTATCTTATTTGAACAGCAGTTTTTTCCCCAAAACCTCAAGTTTCTACAGTACATATTATTGCCACTCTTGCATCATTATATTGATGGTGTGCGGGGGGTTTGGAAGTTTTGAACACAAATAACAGAGTAGTCGAATCTTACACTGGCCTTTTCCTGCATCGGTATATTGCTGTTGTGGACCTCATAATAAATTGTCTGGAATACGGAAGGGTTCAAAGTCAAAACAAAAGACCCAAGCCTTATCCTATCAGAGCCAGAATGTGGGTGGCAGCAGCACCAGCTATTCAGCCAGAAGTAGTAGTAGGCCACAGTTCTCCTTGGCTTTAGAAATGAGCAACAATATCATTGAGGAGAAGGATTATCAGATTGCAGATTGGATGGTTCACTCCTCCTCTTAGTCACAGCAGGATGATTTGAGGATCACATCTGAGTCTGACACCTTGCCTTGGAGACCATGGACCATAACACTCCTCCTGCTCCTCCTCCTTGCAGCCCCAGAAAAACCTTTAAGTGAAGTACTCTCTGTCTTCACTTCACCTTCCTAGTGGGGCGCCTGCTTTTTTCTTAAGAAGAGGGAGCAAAAACCACACCATGCCCTATGGCATATAGTCAAGAGAGTCTCCCTGTTGATGACTTGTGTGAGAGAAGTCAGCATTTGGACTGCCCTGAGGAGGAGGTTTGTGAGGAGGCATAGCTTTGTTGGTGGTGGCAACGGTGGCACCTGTAGCCACAGTATGGGTGGTGGGGGCAGTGATAGCGACAGTGGCATTCTGGGCAGGTACACAGCAGGGAGTCGGGAGAGGTGCCAAGGAGAACACCATAATATATCACAGTTTGAAAAAAGTGGCAGGGAGGGTGAGGACAGGACTTGGGAGCTGTATTAGGGTGCTGAGAAGGAGGTAATACCTGAGGATGAGGGCAGTGGCAGCAATAAAGAGCAGGTGCAACGTACTGCCAGAGCCATCCAAAGGCAATGGCCGCAACATTGTGGATGCACTGAACCTGGGGGAGATAACACATGCTCCTTGCATGGTGCACGTGATAAACCTAGTCATGAAACACTTTTTAAAATAGCTACACTGGCTTGCTGGAGGTGCTGGCAATGTCCAGAATAATGTCCTCGCAGACATTCTTTGTGGCAAGGAACATCCTTCTGGACTTGCAGCCACAGAAAATTCTACTGTTACACTGTTTAAATTGTGAAGTTCCAACTCGCTGGCATTCCACTTTGAACATGATAGAGCATCTGTATGAGCAGATTACAGCCATATTTCATTTTGTCATGCACCAAACCACCTCAGCATGGAGCATGTGTTGTTTCGAGATAAGGCAGAGCATGATGGAACAGCATGATGGAACAGTTTTACCACGTGACACGCCAGGCTGAAGCAAGTCAGCAACTGGAGACCTACTTGGACTCTGGTCTTGTCCCAGGGCATACCTGCTTTAATGATCCCATGGACTTCAGCTTATTGGCAAAGGGTTGCCTTGTCTAATGAGTCATATTTTCTGCTTCATCGAACGGATGGACTTTGGCATGGAGAGAAACATCAGAGACAAAATACCCTGCAACCACTTCTAGAAGGACACAATCTGGTGGTGGCAGCGTTATGGTCTGGGGAATGTTTTTGTAGCATTCTCTGGGTCCACTCATCCAGGCAATCTCAACTAAATTGGGGAAGAATTAATCTTTGCAGATAACATACAACCATACTGATTGTATTTCGATGGGAGGGGGCCTTCCAACAAGACACTACTACATGTCACACAGCTAGAAATGTCTGACATTGGTTTGAAGAGCATGACTAAGACTTTCAAGTATTATCCTGTCTCCCTAATTCCCCAGACTTGAACCCAATTCAGCATCTGTGGGATCATCTTGATCAATGTTTTTTCTCTATGGATCCTCCCCCATGCACTCTCCAGCATCTGTGGGATGGACTGCAGTGAGTCTGGCTCCAGAAACCTGTGATAACCAACCAGTATCTTATTGAGTCACCCCAGCCCATCTAGTTGCTGTTTATGCTGAACAAGGTGGTTTAATAATCCCAGCACTTGCTTTCGTCAATATTCTTTTATTTATTACAACATCAATTGTTACATAGGACACATTTTGGCCCATCCATGATGCTGATCATGTGACCCCAAATTTGGTCATGTGACTGCAACATGTGCAATGATCGCTCCGGAATTAACTGGGCATCGCTTGGGGCAGTAATTTCTGCAATTTAATGTACTTTTTTACTCCACAACTTGAGCCACCAATGCAATAGTATTTTTAATTATATGCTGACTGTTTGTAATTAATTTGAACCAAATACATGTTGTTCTTTGCCAGGGTGACACCTGGACACTTTGGGACCTCTCCCCCTTCCGTCTGAACCCCGTTTTTGGCGTTTTTTGTGTGTATATATATTAGTGTAAGGTCAGTGGCGTACCTATAGGGGTCGCAGCGGTCGCAATTGTGACCGGGCCCCTAAGTCAGGGGGGCCAACGGGGCCCCCTCCAGCAGAGACAGTTTAAAGCCCTATTAAACTTTAGTTTCACTTGCGCACCACCGGCCGGCCGCCCTCTCTGGCCTCCCGACAAGTTATTTGACGTCTTGAGGACCTTTTTCACTCAGCCAATCAGTGGCTGCAGCTGTGTCACATGTCAGGCCAGTGATTTCCTGCTGAGCCAATCACTGACCTGACACATGACATAACTGTGGCCACTTATTGGCTGAGTGGGAAAGGTCCTCAAGACCTCAAACAACTTGTCGGGAGGCCAGAGAGAAGATACCAGGACCAGTGCCACACAGAGGAGAAGAGGATCTGCTACCGACTGGACCAGGACCAGGTGAGCATAATGTTTTTACATAATATTAATAGAGGGGGGAAATGTGACATATGAAGGGGGGGTGGGGGGAAATGTGACATATGGAGAGGGAGAAATGTGACATTTCTCTCCCCCCCATGTCACATTTCTCCCCCCCCCCACATGTCACATTTCTCCCCCCTCCATGTCACAATACTCCCCCTCCATGTGACATTTCTCCCCCCTCCATGTGACATTTCTCCCCCCTCCATGTGACATTTCTCCCTCTCCATGTCACATTTCTCCCCTCTCCATGTCACATTTCTCCCTCCATGTCACATTTCTCCCCCTCCATGTCACATCTCCACCCTCCATGTCACATTTCTCCCCTCCATGTCACATTTCTCCCTCTCCATGTCACATTTCTCCCCTCCATGTCACAATACTCCTCCATGTCACATTTCTCCCCCTCCATGTCACATTTCTCCCTCTCCATGTCACATTTCTCCCTCTCCATGTCACATTTCTCCCTCTCCATGTCACATTTCTCCCTCTCCATGTCACATTTCTCCTCTCCATGTCACATTTCTCCCTCTCCATGTCACATTTCTCCCCTCCATGTCACATTTCTCCCCTCCATGTCACATTTCTCCCCTCCATGTCACATTTCTCCCTCTCCATGTCACATTTCTCCCTCTCCATGTCACATTTCTCCCTCTCCATGTCACATTTCTCCATGTCACATTCTCCCCTCCATGTCACATTTCTCCCCTCCATGTCACATTTCTCCCTCTCCATGTCACATTTCTCCCTCTCCATGTCACATTTCTCCCTCTCCATGTCACATTTCTCCCCTCCATGTCACATTTCTCCCCTCCATGTCACATTTCTCCCCTCCATGTCATTTCTCCCCTCATGTCATTTCTCCCCTCCATGTCACATTTCTCTCCTCCATGTCACATTTCTCCCCTCCATGTCACATTTCTCCCCCTCCATGTCACATTTCTCCCTCTCCATGTCACATTTCTCCCTCTCCATGTCACATTTCTCCCTCCATGTCACAATACTCCCTCATGTCACATTTCTCCCCTCCATGTCACATTTCTCTCTCCATGTCACATTTCTCCTCTCCATGTCACATTTCTCCCCTCCATGTCATTCTCCTCCATGTCACATTTCTCCTCCATGTCACATTTCTCCTCTCCATGTCACATTTCTCCCTCTCCATGTCACATTTCTCCCCCTCCATGTCACATTTCTCCCCCTCCATGTCACATTTCTCCCCCTCCATGTCACATTTCTCCTCCTCCATGTCACATTTCTCCTCTCCATGTCACATTTCTCCCTCTCCATGTCACATTTCTCCCCTCCATGTCACATTTCTCCCTCTCCATGTCACATTTCTCCCCTCCATGTCACATTTCTCCCTCTCCATGTCACATTTCTCCTCTCCATGTCACATTTCTCCCCTCCATGTCACATTTCTCCCCTCCATGTCACATTTCTCCCTCTCCATGTCACATTTCTCCTCTCCATGTCACATTTCTCCCCTCCATGTCACATTTCTCCCTCCATGTCACATTTCTCCTCTCCATGTCACATTTCTCCCCCTCCATGTCACATTTCTCCCTCTCCATGTCACATTTCTCCCCTCCATGTCACATTTCTCCCCTCCATGTCACATTTCTCCCCTCCATGTCACATTTCTCCCTCTCCATGTCACATTTCTCCCCTCCATGTCACAATACTCCCCCCCATGTCACATTTCTCCCCCTCCATGTCACATTTCTCCCTCCATGTCACATTTCTCCTCTCCCTGTCACATTTCTCCCCTCCATGTCACAATACCTCTCCATATCACATTTCTCCCCTCCATGTCACATTTCTCCCTCTCCATGTCACATTTCTCCCTCTCCATGTCACATTTCTCCCCTCCATGTCACATTTCTCCCCTCCATGTCACATTTCTCCCCTCCATGTCACATTTCTCCCTCTCCATGTCACATTTCTCCCTCTCCATGTCACATTTCTCCCCCTCCATGTCACATTTCTCCCCTCCATGTCACATTTCTCCCCTCCATGTCACATTTCTCCCCTCCATGTCACATTTCGCCCTCTCCATGTCACATTTCTCCTCTCCATGTCACATTTCTCCTCTCCATGTCACATTTCTCCTCCATGTCACATTTCGCCTCCATGTCACATTTCTCCCTCTCCATGTCACATTTCTCCTCTCTCCATGTCACATTTCTCCCCTCCATGTCACATTTCTCCCCTCTCCATGCCACATGACTCCCCTATGTCACATGACCCCCTCCATTTAACATTTCTCCCTCTCCCCCTCCATGTCACTGGACACCATTCGGCTAAGTTCACATCAGTGTTTGGCCGTTCCGTTCTCCTGCTCTGTTATAGGAGCAGGAGAACGGTAAGGACCCATTCGGGACATAACTGAGCCGAACAGAGCCTAAGGATCCCATAGACTATAATGTCGTCCGTTAGGTGTCCACTCCGAAGATGATTTTGGAGCGGAGTCAAAAGTCCTGCATGCACAACTTTTGCCTCCGCTCCAAAATCATCTTCGGAGCGGACACCTAACGGACAACATTATAGTGTATGGGATTCTTAGGCTCTTAGGCTCTGTTCGGCTCAGTTATGTCCCGAATGCGTCCTTTCCTTTCTCCTGGAAACAGAGCAGGAGAACGGGGGGGGGGCCCAAATTGAACTCTTGAACCAGGGCCCATGAGTCTATAGCTACGCCCCTGTGAAAGGTGTGTCACGCGTGTACAAGCAGTTTTTACCTGATGCAGGGGAATACTTCCCGAAACACGTTGTAATACCAGCAAATAAATTCAGAAGATCTTTAATACTTACCGACTAGTTGGCTGGTTCTTTGCGCCGAGGGATAGTCATTTCCTGATATATTCCAGTCTTCTTGGTGCGTTATCACCCTGTGTTACACCTGTTTTTTGTACTAGTAAACATCGACTGTGAGATTGATAGCATTTAAAAAAGGCCTACATGTTTATCTACTAGCAAATGACTTTGAGGTTTCTAATTAAGCTAATGATGTTGTTCAATGTACAGGGTGAGTCAAAAGTCTTAGGACACCCTTTTATTTCAGAAACAAAAGGTAAAATTAAATATCTGAATACCTGAGCAAGTAATGGGTGAGGGGGCCTATCTTTTAGACTTTGTCTGGAACATGGCCACCATCTTGAAAGCCATGGATCAAGGGAAAATTTTTCCAATGGGAAAGAGGTCATGTAGCATATCAAAAACCTACATTTTCTCAGAAATCGATTGCCGCAATCAGATTTGTAAAATCTCTTGTGGTTCAAAAGTTATACACACAGAAAGTTCAAAACTTCAAAGTTCTGTGTTCAGCAACAGGGACAAAACACTGAAGACGTCAAATAATTGTGAATCATAGGGAACATTCCTGGTTGTTGTTGTAACTTTCTGTGTTGATAACTGTTGAACCACAAGATTGCAGCAATCGATTTCTGAGAAAACTCACGGCATCTTAAAAGGTTACAAGTCCATGATTGGCATTACCACCAGCCGTGGACATTAAGCCCGGGTGTCTGCTGTAAGAAACTGTTGAAACTGCTCTATGAAACTGTTGCTATGGTGCCTGCTCTGCTAGTACTTCACTTCTCAAGAAGTGGGAATTAGAAATGCAATCATAGTATGATAAAGCAGTACTCTAACTCTGACAAACATAGTCTATCCATGGATTACAAATTGTGGGCATATATTATGATAAAGTTCTGTGGCAACAACTGCAGGAGAAAAGAGCAGTGGGTGACATCTTCCCCCTGTCATAATCTGATTTTATGAACTTTGGGTTTATAGACCAACTAGTCTAATTGACCAGCAGTGGATCTCAAATTAAAGAGTGGACTGAAATAAGTTTTATTTTCTAATAGAGGATAATATGTTGAAACATAAGAAAGACAAAAAAAAAATGTATATTCTAGAATTGCAGTTTGTCTATTCAGGGTAATTGCTACCTATTATTAATGCACAATAATGTTAATTAATTCACATAACACTTCACACATGCATGTGGAGGCTAATGTAAAATTCAGCAGATTGTATGTTTTAGAAACTTTGATTGAAAAGGCATTTTATTATAATTTTGTCAGTAGTTTTACAAATTACAGTCTTAATTACTCTTGATAAAGTTATCCGACATATTCTAGAACAAAAGATATTGTTATAACAAAAACGCTGTCAAGTGTATATGGCTGATCAACGTGTGTTATATTGTAAATCTAGCATTACATAATTTCAACAAGTCATCATGAGTATATATTTGTAGTGCTCTTTGCGCTAAATGAAAATTATAATCTTATTAATTTAGTGTAGGAGTGGTGTGAGTCAGGAGGCATTTTTGATTTGAACGATTGTACAGCACATTTCTCTACCTGTCTATCTGTATGTCTCTGTCTGTCAGTCTTTTTGTCTGTCTGTCTACCTAGCTATTTAAACCACAAATCTCACACACTCTTTTATAAAGCAAAGTGAAAGTGACATAGTCTAGTTTATGGCATTAATTAATAATAATTAATAATTAATAAGTGCATTTGTGACGTCATCACAATTAATTGTAGATAAATTCTTAAAGTACTGTAACAAGGAACAGAGAGCTTATGCCGGTGTCTCACTGACCTTGTTTGAGACAGTTTCTCACATCAAAATTTAATTCTGTTATCAATTTGATAGTCTGGTGTTTGCTGGGAAGGGCTTTTTGGTGTGTATGCCTTTAAATACATTTAGTTTCTGTACCTCTTTGCCAGGAAAAATGAATGCTATACGCAGTTTAAACAGTGATATGGCAAAGGGGGAAGGTTCTGGTTCTATGGTGAAGCCAACCAAAGTTCACTATGAACTGCGTTGATGTGTACATGTGTTGCAATTATAACCTTAAGGAGCGGGCTCATTTTCACCTTAACCCCTTAAGGACTCAGCCCTATTTCACCTAAAGGACTTGGCCATTTTTTGCAAATCTGACCAGTGTCACTTTATGTGGTGATAACTTTAAAATGCTTTTTCTTATCCAGGCCATTCTGAGATTGTTTTTTCGTCACATATTGTACTTCATGACACTGGTAAAATTAAGTCGAAAAATTTCATTTTTATTTATAAAAAAATATCAAATTTACCAAAAATTTGGAAAAATTAGCAATTTTCCAAGTTTCAATTTCTCTACTTCTATAATACATAGTAATACCGCCCAAAAAAGTTATTGATTTACATTCCCCATATGTCTACTTCATGTATCGATCATTTTGGGAATGCCATTTTATTTTTTGGGGACGTTACAAGGCTTAGAAGTTTAGAAGCAAATCTTGAAATTTTTCAGAAATTTTCAAAAACCCACTTTTTAGGGACCAGTTCAGGTCTGAAGTCACTTTGTGAGGCTTACATAATAGAAACCATCCAAAAATGCCCCCATTCTAGAAACTACACCCCTCAATGTATTCAAAACTGATTTTACAAATGTCATTAACCCTTTAGGCTTTCCACAAGAGTTAATGGCAAATGGAGATAAAATTTCAGAATTTCGATTTTTTGGAAAATTTTCCGTTTGAATCCATTTTTTCCAGTAACAAAGCAAGGGTTCACAGCCAAACAAAACTCAATTTTTATTGCCCCGATTCTGTAGTTTTCAGAAACACCCCATATGTGGTCATAAACTGCTGTATGGCCAAACGGCAGGGCACAGAAGTAAGGGAATGCCATATGGTTTTTGGAAGGCGGATTTTGCTGGACTGGATTTTTGACACCATGTCCCATTTGAAGCCCCCCGATGCACCCCTAGAGTAGAATCTCCAAAAAAGTGACTCCATCTAAGAAACTACACCCCTCAAGGTATTCAAAACTGATTTTACAAACTTTGTTAACCCTTTAGGTGTTCCACAAGCGTTATTGGCAAATGGAGATGAAATTTCGGAATTTCTATTTTTTGTTACCTTGCCTCAAAAAAAGTGTAATATAGAGCAACCAAAAATCATATTTACCCTAAAATAATACAAACAGAACTGCCACGTTATCCCGTACTTTCCAAAATGGGGTCACTTTTTTGGCCATACAGCAGTTTACGACCACATATGGGGTGTTTCTGCAAACTAGAGAATCGGGGCAATATATATTAAGTTTTGTTTGGCTGTTAACCCTTGTTTTTTTACTGGAAAAATTGATTAAAATGGAAAATTTGCCAAAAAATAGCTATTTTCGGACCGTTTTTATTTTTTGTTATTTACATCGTTGAACTGACAGGTTAGATTGTGTGCTATTTCTATAGAGCAGGTTGCTACGGACGCGGCAATACCAAATATGGCTACTTTTTGGGGGGTTTTGTTTCAGTTTTACATAATACAGCATTTTTGAAAAAAATGATTTTTTTAGGGTCTTCACATTCTGAAAGCCATATATTTTTTTTATTTTTTGGGCGACTGTCTTATGTAGGGGCTCATTTTTTGCAAGATGAGATGGCGGTTTGATTGTAACTATCTTGTGGTGCATATGACATTTTGGTCGCCTGCTATTACACTTTTTGTGATGTAAGGTGACAAAAATGTCTCTTGACACCGTATTTATTTATTTTTTTTGTTGTGTTCACCTGAGGGTTTTGGTCATGTGTTATTTTTATAGAGCAGGTTGCGACGGACGCGCCAATACCAAATATGTATACTTTTTATTTATTTATTTAAGTTTTACACAATATTATCATTTTTTAAAACAAAACAAATCATGTTTTAGTGTCTCCATAGTCTGAGAGCCCTATTTTTTTTTTTTTGGGGGTGATTGTCCTATGTGGGGTATCATTTTTTGCGGGATGAGATGACGGTTTGATTGGCACTATTTTTGGGTGCATATAACTTTTTGATCACTTGCTATTACAGTTTGAGATGTGAGGTGACAAAAATGTTTTTTTTTTACATTGTTTTTATTTTATATAACAGTATTTACCTAAGGGGTTAGATAATGTGATATTTTTATAGAGCAGGTTTTTACGGACGCGCGATACATAATATGTATACTTTTTATTTATTTATTTTACTTTAACACAATACTAGCATTTTAGAAAAAAAAAATTATGTTTTAGGCCTTATTTTCACGTCCGCAATGTTCGTCCGCACCCGTTCCGCAAATTTGCGGAACGGGTGCGGACCCATTCATTTTGAATGGGGACGTGATGGATGCGGAGAGCACACACTGTGCTCTCCGCATCCGCATTTGCGGAGCGCGCTGCCGATCTTCCGGACGGTGGCTCCGCAAAAAAGTAGAGCATGTCCTATTCTTGCCCGCAATTGCGGACAAGTATAGGCATCTCTATAGGGCCGGTGGCAAGGTGTTTTGCGGATCCGCAAAACACTACGGACGTGTGAATAAGGCCTTAGTGTCTCCATAGTCTGAGAGCCATATTTTTTTATTTTTTTGGGCGATTGTCCTATATAAGGACTCATTTTTGCGGGATGAGATGACGGTTTTATTGGTACTATTTTGGAGGCATACGCCTTTTTGATCACTTGGTATTACACTTTTTGTGATGCAAGGTGACAAAAAATGGCTTTTTTACACCATTTTTTTGTGTTTATTTTATGGTATTTGCGTGAAGGGTTAGGTCACGTGATATTTTTATAGAGGAGATTTTTACGGACGCGGTGATACCTAATATGTGTAGTTTATTTGTTTTTTTTAATTTTTATTCAGTGATATGTATTTTTCTAATTTTAATTTTTTTTTCACTTTTTTTTACATTTTTTTGACCCAGACCCACTTGGTTCTTGTAGATCCAGTGGATCTGGTGTCTATATAATACAGAACAGTACACTATATAGTGTACTGCACTGTATTTTTTTACTTTTCACAGTCTGGTCAGACTTCTGCCTTTAGCAGAAGTCTGACCAGAGTTACTATACCATGGCAAGCAGGACGCTTCTGAAAGCGTCCTGCTGCCATGTAGCCATCACCCGCTGCCATTACAGAGCAGCGGGTGATGGAAGAGAGGTGAGCTCCCTCCCTCTTCTATCCTATCCCGTCGGGGGCTGCAAAGGTACGGCAGCCCCCGATGAGAGGGAGGGAGCTCCCTCCATGTTAACACCTTCCATACCGCGGTCCGTACGGACCGCGGTATAGAAGGGGTTAAACTGCTGACATCTGCAGCAGTTTATAGCAGGGGGTCAGCAATGTGCTGACCCCCTGCTATACCCACTAGACACCAGGGAAATCGATTGAAAGGAGGCGATTGCGATCCCCCGCCCGCCTCCTTTCAAAGATTTTTGGATGTTTCTATACTTTCATTTACTGTGGCATTCAAACGTTTAGGCACCCCTGGTTAAAATTACTGTTACTGTGAATAGTTAAGCAAGATGAAAATGATCTCCAAAACGCATAAAGTTAAAGAGGACACATTCCCTTGAAAAAGAGCTTGAAGCAAAACTTTGGGCACCCTGCATTGTAAGTACCTAGTGGTATCCCCTCTGGCAAGTATCACAGCTTGTAAACGTTTTTTTGTAGCCAGTCAAGAGTCATAGTAACATAGTAAATAAGGCCGAAAAAATACATTTTGTCCATCCAGTTCAGCCTGTTATCCTGCATGTTTTTCCTCTGGATAAAAAAAAAAAATTGTGAGGTAGAAGCCAATTTTCCCCACTTAAGGGGAAAATAAATTCCATTCCAACTCCAATCAGGCAATCAGAATAACTCTCTGGATCAATGACCCATCTCGAGTAGCTATATCTTGTAATATTATTACACTCCAGAAATACATCCAGTCCCCTCTTGAATTCCTTTATTGTACTCACCATCACCACCTCCTCAGGCAGAGAGTTCCATAGTTTCACTGCTCTTACCGTAAAGAATCCTCTTCTATTTTTGTGTACAAACCTTCTTTCTCCAGATGCAGAGAATGTCCCCTTGTCACAGTCACAGTCCTGGGGATAAATACATGATGGGTGAGATATCTGTACTGACCCCTGATATATTTATACATAGTTATTAGATCTCCCTTGTCTTTTTTATACAGTGACTAACCCTAATTTTGATAATCTTTCAGGGTATTGTAGATCCCTCATTCCAGTTATTACTTTAGTTGCCCTCCTCTGAACCTTCTCCAGCTCTGCTATGTCTGCCTTGTTCACAGGAGCCCAGAACTGTACACAGTACTCCATGTGTGGTCTGACCAGTGATTTGTAAAGTGGTAGGACTATGTTCTCATCATGGGCATCTATGCCCCTTTGATGCAACCCATTATCTTATTGGCATTGGCAGCAGCTGCCTGACACCGGTTTTTACAGCTTAGTTTGCTGTTCACTAAAATTCCCCAGTTGCAGACAAGAATAGGATGTGTTCTATTTTTTTCGGAAACGGTATTGCAGATCCGGGAGTGCGGATCCAGAAATGCGGACATGGTGGGGATACGGGGGTTAATGCATTTGTAGTTATGATCCCAGACATACTCGAACATCCCTTTTAAGTATTCTGCTATTGCCCATATGATTTTGTTTTCCAAAATGTCAACAACTCAAACAATTTCAAACCATTAAATTCTGTTTTGAATTGAGGATCTGAAACAGTCTCCACTGAATTCTACATACAACACCTCCACAGCACCTTTTTAACATTGATAAGCTTTCTGAGCTCCCAATCGCCAACATTTCCCAGGTTCCTCTATTACAAGCTCACATACATGCCAGACTGAAAGGTCTCTGTATATCAAATCCCTTCTTGCGTCTAGATTTACGCTTTGAGCTTAAACCTTTGAAGCTGAAATGAATTTATCAGAATCGTAGCTGGACCTCTAATGAGAACAAGGGGAGATCAGAAAAGACTCAGAAGTGTCTCCTTAAGTGAGTGTATAAGAATAGAACTGAGCATTTTATTAGTAACTGACAGTTACAGATACATATTTTCCAAAGTTTTATTCTCATCACCGGCTAGAACTGTTTCATTTTAATGAAAGAAAGGGATGGCTAAAAATATGAGAATAAATGTTGAGATAAATTCCCTATACAAGGACTAACAGACAACTTATATAGTTTATTTTATTTATTGTGTATTGATTTCTTTAAAGCTTTATATAATTAGCACATGTATATTTTATTTAAACTTATTTTATTTAAGGCTATATGCACACGACAGTTGTTTTTCTCGGCTTTCCATTTCAGTTTTTTTTGCGGATAGGTTAGGAACCCATTCATTTCAATGGGTCAGCAAAAAAATGCTGACAGTTCATCCGTTCTTGTTCTGCATCCGTTGTCTGTGTTTCCCTTCAGCAAAAAAAAAATTGTGCATGTCCTACTTTTTTCTCATTTGCGGACGAGGATAGGCATTTATTACAAGGGATCTGTGAAAACAAAGGAATCCCCCCAAAAAAACCTGATGGACCATCCGTTTTTTTTTTGCAGATCCCGATTTGCGGACAGCAAAAAACAACTGTCGTGTGCATGTAGCCTAAATCATATTGTCCAAATATATCTAATACTAAAAAGGATGCAATTTGCAACTATTTTATAGCTATAGCTACAGCTCTGTGTAGTCTGATCCTGGAGTCATTTTTTGCCCCTTACTTCTTAATAACATACATTTGATGAGTTACCAAGAAATAAGGGACTAACGGAAGGGATTGTAGGATCAGCTTGCAAAGGTTTTGCTTGTAGTCTGTTCTCATGGTCATAGGTCTGCATCCAAACATACAGGATTTTATGTTTTTAAAGAGGATCTTTTACCGGTCCTGACATTACCATATAAATACCTGGCAGTGTAGGGCATACATGTGATGTCGCTCATTTTTATTTCTGTAGGCTGCTCCGTTCCCCCACTGTGCCCCCTGTTCTGGTTTCTCACCTTGTATGTAAATCCATACCATCGGTATAGGGGGAGGAGACGGCCATGTTTCTCAAGGGGCATGTTCCTCTCCCTGGCTGTGAGCTGGCCAATTGCAGCGGAGAGCGTCACAGCCAGAGAGAAAAAAAAAGCTCACTTTCTTCCTGGCTTGGACAGCTCACAGCCAGGGAGAAGGAGACGCCCCTTGAGAAACATGGCCATGTCGTCCCTGTACTGACAAATCGGCAAACCAGAACGGGGGGCACAGTGGGGAAACGGAGCAGTGCATAGGGAAAATAGTAAGCGATATAACATGTCATCAGTATGCCCTACGCTGCCAGGTATTTATATGGTAAAGTCAGGACCGGTCCTCTTTAATTCAATGTTATGCTATTGTGGAATTTTTCTTTTACGTTTTAACCCACAAAAATATTTTCACCATATTTTAATACAAGATATGGTAAATTTAATGGTGCCATTTAGAATTGAGCAAAATTTGTGTTAGTTTCAATTCTAATCAGTCGGAAAGTTTAATTCTCATACAATCAAATTCAACCAAAATTGGGAGTGCACCAATTGGCCTGAAAAATCGTGCATTACACTCTGATGTCTCGTAGGACTCTTTCTCTCTTGTCTTTCTTTCTTTTTTTTTTTTTTTCTTTATAAATTTCTATCTCTTTTCCCTTTCAAGCTGTTTAACGCGAAACAAGACTTTACTAAATAATGTCAGTGACATTAACATTTATAGCTATGGGTAAATGTATAGTTTATGGTGCTAACAAACAGCCTGTTTAAAAACACACTGCACTGTCGGATTTAATATGCCTTTTAAAATTAAAAAGTTCCAAAAATTGTTCCTTCTGGTGTTTATACAAACATGATAGTATGGGAAGACGCAATGGGGGAGATTTATCAAAACTGGTGTGAAAGAAATCTGTCTTAGTTGCCAATAGCAACCAATTAGATTCCTACTTTCATTTTCCAAAGGAACTGCGAAAAATGAAAGGTGGGATCGGATTTTTTGCTGTGGGCAACTAAACCAGTTTTCCTCCACATAATTTTTGAAAAATTTCCCCCAATGTCTTGTTCTGAACAAGTGGTCCAAAAATTATTCCTTAAAGGGGGAATATGTCTGTCCGTATTTATACAGATATGGTAGTATCGGAAAAAACACTGGCTTGTTCAGAACAATAGATCCCAAAATGATGCCTTAATAGGAGCAGGTGCCTGCCTGTGTCTATACACACAAGGTAGCATCGGAACAGGCAGTAGCAGTAAAAAAAATCCTGGAAACCCACTTTAAAAGATTGTGAAGGAATCTGTTAGAAGACTTTGTTACACGCTGTGGAGAACTATTGGTATAAATAACAGCAAACAATAAATATACTATTTTTGGGTGACTCTAAAAACTGACTAGTCACATATTAAAATTAGATATAAGTTGTCAGTGTCAGATATGTGAGTCTAATAGCAGTCAGGTGTCAGACTCGGGTATAAAAGCATTTTTTTCAATTGATCTTTATTAAAAAATATTGAACTGTTCTATTCCATTAACTATTTTTCTAGCTGTGTGCATCCTACTTTCAGTTTGTGCCGGTAATCTAAAAACCCTCATCTCTAAACTTTAAACAGGTTATAAACACCTATTTTAGCCACATTAAGCTATAATGAGACTTTATAATGTCAGAGAGCAGAGATAAGGAGCCAGTCAGCTCCCCAACTGACGGAAAAGATCCCTCCATTAGAGCATCTCAGCTATGTATAAAACAAAGGATTCCATATTTTTAATAAAGACCAATTGAAAAAAATATATATTTTTAACTCATAATGAGTATAATGGACTAATTATGCACATAGTCTTTAAAGATGTAGGGTGGTTAGGAGCTTCATTAAAGGCCAAAAATGTTATTCAGGAGACAGCTGTAAATTACAGCCCCTGTGAAGCACTGGCACCAGTAACCTGCTAATATAATAATTTGTGAGGAGATGACCAAGAAATGTCTGGTACAGAGCCTTGTGGAGCAATTAAAATACTTCCTGTGATATGAGGTAGAAAACAGAAACTGTTGTGGTTTTTCAGTTTGAATGCAATGGACCTGCTTGAAGTTTAGCTCCACTGGATGAAGTTAAACCGTGAACAGACTCCTACCCATATTCAGAGGCCTGATTGGTTAAAATGGACAGCTACTCCATGGTTCCATTGCACCTGTTTTGCTACTTCTCATTGTTGTTTGACCATGGGGATTTAATAAAGAAACAGTTCTCGGAAATTTTTTTAAAAAAAAAAGACTTTTAAGAAAAACTGTGTGTTTGAGGGAGGGAGCTACAGAAAGTTTTGGAAGTAATCGGAAAACATTAAATTCAGGAAATGCAGGTATAATATAGTGTGAGCTCATCATGCATATGGAACCTGCATTTCCTGAATTTAATGGAGGCCATTGTGGCACCAGCGGAGACAGTATTTAGTGTAGGTTCCCATCCTAAAGAGATTGCCTTGACGCCGGCGGACAGGCACAAATAATTTTGTACAAAATGTATTTGCCAAGAATCTCACATTTATAACATGGCATAAACATTAGTAAATTTTCTATAATGAGTATGGCACTATTGTATTTACTTTATTATTTGTGTGTGCAGCATGCTGCTGTATTGTGTTTGTTTTTGCTTTTGTGCTTCCACCCATGGCGACGTGCCCTGCACACTAGGATGTGCTGACTAACCCCCATTTTCTTATTTTCAGTTGGAAGGAAGCGTTCCTTCTCGACAATCTGCTGATCGGTGGTGGAGGTTTGATCTGCAGCGATCACCTCCACAGTACAGAGAGTAGTGATTGCTAATGCTATCACTCTTCCCCGTACTGACTTGTTTGCCAGCAGAAGATTGTGTTTATACCACACGATTTGCTGCCGGTAAATGATAATTTTTGCATTCACACAAACTATCGGATTACTCAATAAACAAGCGGTTACCTTTGTTGTCTGGCAGATGGAGACTAGAGATGAGCGAATCGAAGTTGACGAAGTGGAATTCCATCCGAATTTCAGGAATTATTCGATTTGCACTGAATCCGAATTTCCTCACGCTTCGTGGTAACGAATCACATTTTTTCCTAAAATAACTGCTGCACATGTTAGGACATGGAGCAAGGAACTCTGGGAACTAGGGATCACCCACAATGCCATGCATGCAGCCAATTAGCAGCCAGCCAGCCCTGTGATGTCACAGCCCTATAAATAGCCTCAGCCATCGTGGATTCAGCAATTTTCCAGTGTACTTACTGCAGGGAGAGACGTCAGCAGACACTGGGGACAGTGCTAGGAAAGACTTGAAATCTTATATTTTGCTTAATAGAAGTTCAGGGAAAGAACATTAGAAGTGTAGGGAAAGGATAGGGAGGAATTATTACACAGTATTGAAGCGGAACAGGGTTCAATAGGGGTGCTTACAGCCTGGTTAATAGGAGCAATCCCATTACACCTTGCTGCGCTGACTGCGGATCCAAATTGCCATTATACTGCTGCTTTCAGGTTTGAAATAACTCTGTAATTCCAGCAAACAGTTCTTGTTATTGCAGTCTTATTAGACTTTGTGCGGTGCAGTTATATATAGGTTTTAAAGCCTTTTTTTTGTTGTTGTAGTGGTGGGAGATGGGGGGGAAGGGGGCTTAGTGGCCATTGTGTGTTGAAGTGAGAAAATTACAGCCCTTTTTGGCGTGTATTAGTGGCACAAAAAAAGCTATTTGCCATTCACGGCCGCAGTTATATGTTCTAAAGCCTTTTTTTGGAGTGTGTTAGTGGGGAAAAAAGGAAAAGGGCTTATTAGCCATTGTGTGGTGAAGTGGAAAAATCACAATTAGAGATGAGTGAATTTCTCAAAAATTCGATTCAGCCGGTTTGACGAATTTTCCGAAAAGATTTGCTTCGATCAGAATTTATTTGTGGCAAAACGCGTTAAAAATGGCTATTTTCAGGCTGCAGAGATCCTTTATAGGGGTGTAAAACACTGTGCCTTGCAGTAACACGCATAGAGAGTGTGTTGCGGTAGTGAAATAATACTGTGAGTCAGTATGACATGCAGATGACAGGCGTCGCTCTTAGAATCACTGCACACGTCATTTATTTGGGTAGTCACGGGGCCAAAACCGACAAAATAACTCAAGTATGAACTCAGCCTTACAGGTCGATGTTAGCGTCAAGAAGAAGTGCACTTCCTTTTACCTCGTCAGCTGATTCCACATAGATGTCTATAGAACCTGTTCTATTAAACGCTTAAACAAGTAGAGCCCCCCCAACAGAGTGGAGAGGGTGTCAGCAGTAAGTTTGTGTTGACGTCACTAATTAATTTGCCCTTCCTCTGATCCGTCAGAACAATAACCCACAAAAAACGGATCCTGTCTGTGGAGCATACACCTTCACTTAGTCAGCATTTGCTACAATAATCCATCAGTATTGGTAATGCCAAAAAAAACAGGAGTGGATCTAAAACAGAGATGACACGTGAATGGAATATTTGCATGTCTTCTGTGTTTTGTACCCATTACTAGTTTTGGCTACCAAATCATAAGCCAATTCGATGGGACCATACAGGCCATACAGCTGCTACACAGACAGAAGATGTCAGCCAGGCCAAAAGGCAAAATAGTGGCCCAGTCATGAAGTGTGGACAGTGTTAACAGCATGAGGAGACCACAGAGTGGCCCAATGAAAGGTTCTAGGGGTGGCGGCAGAATCAGGAGACTACATAGTGGCGCAATGACAGAGTCTGGAGGTGGTCGCAGCATAAAGAGACCACAGAGTAGCAAAATGACAGTGTGGAGGTGGCGGCAGCATCAGGAGGCCACAGA
Organism: Bufotes viridis; assembly: GCA_033119425.1. Classification (NCBI taxonomy): domain Eukaryota; kingdom Metazoa; phylum Chordata; class Amphibia; order Anura; family Bufonidae; genus Bufotes; species Bufotes viridis. Next base: position 148,843,544 of record CM065593.1, on the reverse strand, counting down.
GTGGCACAATTACAGAGTCTGGAGGTGGCTGCAGCAGTAGCAGCATCAGGAGAAGGCGACCGAGTGGCACAATGACATTGTCTGGAGTTTGCAGCAGTATAAAAAGGCCACCGAGTGGCACAATGACAGAGTTTGGAGTTGGCAACAGTACGAGGAAGCCACTAAGTGGCACAATGAGAGAATGTGGAGGTGGCGGCAGCAGCAGTAGCAGCATAAGGAGAAGGCCACCGATTGGCACAATGACAGAGTGTGGAGGTGGCAGCAGTATGAGGAGGCCACTAAGTGACACAATGACAGAGTCTGGAGTTGGCAGCAGTATGAGGAGGCCACCGAGTGGCACAATGACCGAGTGTAGAGGTGGCAGCAGTATGAGGAGACAAATAATTCGGGCAGCACTACTCGCTGTGTCTTCATAAGTCAATCATTCCGTGGTGGTGCCTGTAATGTCAGGTACCGGTCCTTGGGTCCTCAGTCAATACAGTGTTAAAAGATGGAAATTACGGCACTCTTGTGTTGTCAGTTTCTGTTCTTTATTTCACCAAAAGCTACACTTTTGGTGAAATAAAGAACGGAAACTGACAACACAATAGTGCCGTAATTTCCATAGTTTAACACAGCAGTATGAGGAGGCCACAGAGTAGCACAATAACCAATTGTGGAGGTGGCAGCAGTATGAGGAAGCCACCGAGTGGCATAGTCACAGACTCTGGAGGTGGAGGCAGCAGTAGCAGCATCAGGAGAAGGCCACCGAGTGGCACAATGACAGAGTCTGGAGGTGCCAGCAGCATGAGGAGGCCACAGAGTGAAAAGGTGACATAGTGTGGAGGTGAAGGCAACATGAGGAGGCCACAGAGTGGCACAATGACAGAGTCTAGAGGTGGCGGCAGCATGAGGAGGCCATAGAGTGGCACTATCACAGAGTGTGGAGGTGGAGGCAGCAGCAGCATCAGGAGGAGGCCACATAGTGGAGAAGTGACATAGTGTGGAGGTTGCAGCATCAGGAGTAGGCCACTGAGTGGCACAATGTCAGGGTCTGGAGGTGGCAGCAGCAGCAGTAGCAGCATCAGGAGAAGGCCACCGAGTGGCACAATGACATTGTCTGGATTTTGCAGCAGTATGAGGAAGCCACCGAGTGGCACAATGACAGAGTGTGGAGGTGGCAACAGTATGAGGAAGCCACTGAGTGGCACAATGAGAAAGTCTGGAGGTGGTGGCAGCATGAGGAGGCCACAGAGTGGCACAATGACAGAGTATGGAGGTGGCGGCAGCAGCAGTAGTAGCATCAGGAGAAGGCCACCGAGTGGCACAATGACAGAGTCTGGAGATGTGGCAGCATGAGGAGGCCACTGAGTGGCACAATGACAGAATGTGGAGGTGGCAGCAGCAGCATCAGTAGGAGGCCACAGAGTAGCACAATGACAGCGCTCGGATATGTGGCGGCGGCAGCAGCATCACGAGGAGGCCGCAGGGTGGCACAATGACAGTCTGGAGGTGGTGGCAGCATGAGGAGGTCACAGAGTGGCACAATGACTAAGTGTGGAGGTAGCGACAGCAGCAGCACCAGGAGGAGGCCACAGAGTGGCACAATGACCAAGTGTGGAGTTGGCAGCAGTATGAGGAAGCCACCGAGTGGCACAATGACAGAGTCTGGGCGGCAGCATGAAGAGGCCACAGAGTGGCACAATGACAGAGTCTGGAGGTGACGGCAGCATGAGGAGGCCACAGTGTGGCACAATGACAGTCTGGAGGTTGCAGCAGTATGAGGAAGCCACCGAGTGGCACAATGACAGAGTCTGGAGGTGGCGTCAGCAGCAGTAGTAGCATCAGGAGAAGGCCACCGAGTTGCACAATTACAAAGACTGGAAGTGGCGTCAGCAGCAGTAGTAGCATCAGGAGAAGGCCACCGAGTTGCACAATGACAAAGTCTGGAGGTGGCGTCAGCAGCAGTAGTAGCATCAGGAGAGGGCCACCGAGTGGCACAATGACAGAGTGTGGATATTTGGAGGAGCTCTTTTCATCGCCATTCCTTGATTTGGCCCTCTCGCAAAGCCCGCTTGTACAGGTACATGGGGAGATCTTGTGCACTGATTCCCAAACTCTTAAGCACCCACAGTCAAAAAAAGATGACGGTGGGGAACGGCAATTAGTGTTTCACAAGGTGGCTGATGATGATGAGACTCAGTTGCCAATAAGTCAACGCAATTAGTGTCTCAAGAGGTTCATGATGAGGATGAGACACAGTTGTCAATAAGTGAGGCTCTTGTTAGGTCAACAAGTCAGGAGGATGACCAAAGTGGAAGAGGAGGTGGTGGACAATGAAATCACTGACCCAACCTGTGAAGATGGCAAGCCAAGTGAGGACAGCAGTACAGAGGGTAAGGGATCTGCAGCGCAACAACAGGCTGGAAGAGACAGTGGGTGGCAAAAAGGAGAAGGCGGGCCACACCAAACAGGCCCACCGGAGCACCCCCTTGCGGCAATCTCCCTTGCCAAAGGGTAGGTGTTCCGCAGTCTACACTCTGAAAGTGCAGACGATTAAAGAATTGTCATTTGCAACCTGTGCCGTACCAAAATAAGCAGGGGCGTGAACAATAACAACCTTACTACCACCAGCATGATCTGCCACATGACATTAAAGCACCCTAATAGGTGGGCCAAACGCCTGGGTCCACAATCAGTGTCTGTGGGTCACACCACTGCCTCCTCTTCCCCTGTGTCACCTGCTGGCCAATCCCCTCTCCAAGATGCACTAAATGCGCACCTTTCCAAATTGCTGGCCCTGGAAATGTTGCCATTTAGGCTTCTAGACACAGAGGCTTTCCACAGCCTGATGGCGGTGTCCGTCCCTCGTTACTCAGTCCCCAGCCGCCACTATTTTTCCTGGTGTGCTGTCCCCGCCTTACACTAGCATGTGTCCCGTAACATCACCCATGCCCTGACCAACGCAGTTATTGGGAAGGTTCACTTAACGACTGACACATGAACAAGTAATTGTGGCCACGGATGCTACATTTCCCCTATGGCACACTGGGTGAACATTGTGGAGGCCAGGAGCGAGTTGTACCCTGGGATGGCACAGGTGCTACCGAAGCCAAGGATTGGCAGGCCCTACTTTTATCAGGATTTCTGCCACCACCTACATTCGTGGCTGCAACCCCCGCTTCTCCTCCTCCACCTCCTCCCCCACCTTCACCTCTGAACTCTCATCTTGCAGCACCAGTCAGCCATCAGACAGTAGCTGGAAGCAGTGTAGCACTGCATTGGGGAAGCGGCAAAAGGCCATGCTGAAACTTATTTGCTTAGGTGACAAACAGCACACCGCCACAGAGCTGTGGCAGGGTATAAAGGACCAGACTGAGCTGTGGCTCTCGCCACTCAACCTATAACCAGGCGTGGTTGTGTCTGATAATGGCCGTAACTTGGTGGCGGCTTTGGAGCTCGGCAAGCTCACACACATACCATTCCTAGCCCACGTGTTCAACTTAGTGGTCAGCGGTTTCTCAAAACCTACCCCAATTTGCCTGAGCTACTGGTGAAGGTGCGCCGTGTGTGTTTCCATTTCTGAAAGTAATCTACAGCTGCCCTGGTCTGGCAACGCTGCAGCAGCGCTTTCAATTGCCAGCTCACCGACTGTTGTGCGACATAAGCATGCACTGTAACTCCACGTTCCACATGTTGGTCAGGCTTTGTGAGCAACAGAGGGCAGTAGTGGAATACCAGCTGCAACATGGTCGTCGCCTTTCCAGTTGGGCTTGCACTCTTCACAAGCGACGAGTGGGCATGGATGTCTGACCTCTGTGAGTTTTTACGCAACTTTGAGGAATCAACACAGATGGTGGGTGGCGATGCAGCTTTTATCAGCGTAACCATCCGACTCCTGTGTCTGCTGAAACGCTCGCTGCTCACAATGAAGGCGGACACTTTGCATGTGGAAGAGGTGGAAAAAGGGAAGACAGTACACAGGGTGATAGCCAGACTACCCTCAGTTTGTCTTCTTAGCGTGAATTGTATGATGAGGAGGAGGAGGAAGAGGAGGAGCAGTAGACGGTTGCCTCCGCTACAGAGGGTAGTACCCATAGCAGGTTTATTCCATCTGTTCAGCTTGAATGGGCAGAAGAGGAGGAAGAGGATGAGGAGATTGAGAGTCATCCTCCTGATGAGGACAGCGAAGTCTTGTCTGTTGAGACTCTGGCACACATGGCTGACTTTATATTATGCTGCCTTCCACGTGACCCTCGCGTTGTACGCATTTTGGCCAACACCGATTACTATTGTTCACCCTTTTTGACCCCCGCTACAAAGAAAACTTCTCATCTCTCTTTCCTGTGGTGAAGAGGACTAGCAAAATGGTGCAATATCAGAAGGTCCTTGTGGAAAAATTGCTCCAAAAATTTCCTGCTGACAATGCTGGAGGCAGAGTATATAGTTCCTTGGGCAACCGAGGAGGGGAGACGAGGGGAACACACAGCAGTTCTAACAGAGACAGGGCAACACTCTCCAAGGCATGGGAACGTTTCATGACACCCCACCACCACCCTCACTCTGATGCGCTGGGAAAAATTTTGGAAGATGGTAAAGGAGTACGTAGCACACCGTGTCAGTGTCTTCAATGATCCCTCTGTGCCTTACAACTATTGGGTGTCCAAGCTGGACACCTGCCACAAACTGGCTCTCTACGCCTTGGAGGTGCTGGCCTGCCCTGCCACCAGCGTTTTGTTAGAGTCAGCAGGCCCTTGTCCATAATGTTTTAAATGGTCAGCTCAGCAGCAGGCCTTCGCCCATAATGTTTTAGATGGTCAGATCAGCACCTGGCCCTTGCCCCTAATGTTTTAGATGGTCAGCTCAGCAGCAGGCCCTCGCCCATAATGTTTTAGATGGTCAGCTCAGCAGCAGGCCCTCGCCCATAATGTTTTAGATGGTCAGCTCGGCAGCAGGCCCTCGCCCCTAATTTGTTAGATAGTCACCAGCAGGCCCATGCTTCTAATATTTTTGAGGGTCACCAGCAGGCCATCAATCATAATTTTTCAAGGGTGTGTATGATGCCCTCCTTTATGTGTAATAAAGGGTGTATTGGAGTGCCGATTCCTTGTAAATCTTGGCAGCCCTTTCACTTAGTGCATAGGCTTTATGAGTGTAGGAGTCCCACTACCTGAACAATTGTACCACAATGTGAATGAGGCCCTCCTTTATTTGATATACAGGTTGTATCGGAGTACCTCTTGTAATTTTTGGCAGCACTTGCACTTTATATACAAGTAAATATACAGGAAAGAATGTTTCCTAATAATTTTTTCTCTAAAATCGATCTTATCTTTGGTTGTGTGCGTATTATTGTCAGTCTGTAAAAGTGGCATACTACTTGCGGATAACATCTTCCCAGCAGCGACCTGGGAGTCCAAGATGCATCCAGACATCCTCCCCATGCTGTTCCCGAACCATTTCAGTGGTGTTTCCATCAATTTCTGACCTTTTCCTGTGAACCAGACACCCTCCCCTCTTCAGAGCAGGGGAGGGTGTCTGGTTCACAGGAAAAGGTCAGAAATTGATGTGAACCAGACATTCTCCTCTCTTCAGAGCAGGGGGTGTCTGGTTTATTGCTTGGATACTCCCATTGACTTCCAATGTGCTCGGGTGCTCTGTAGAGTACCGAGCATCCCAAAGTGTTCTACTCGAGCACCCAAGCACTTTGGTGCTCGATCAACACTAGTCTGAATCCAAGATGACTGCGGGTATTTATAGGGCTGTGACATCACAGGGTTGGCTGGCCGCTGATTGGCTGCATGCATGGCATTATGGGTCAGCCTTCCCAGAGTTCCTTGACCCATGTTCTCACATGTGTAGCCGCCATTTTAAAAAAAATTGTGATTTGTTACCACGAAGCGCGAGGAAATTTGCATTAGTTGCAAATCGAATTTTTCCTGAAATTCGGATCAAATTCCACTTTGTCAGCTTTGTTCATCTCTAATTATAACCCTTTTTGGCGTGTAATAGCGGCAACAAAAAAATACTTTCTTTGCCGTTCATGGCACCAGTTATATGTTCTAAAGCCCTTTTTAGAGTGTTTTAGTGGGGGGAAAAAAGGGGCTTATTAGCGGTTGTGTGGTGAAGTGAGAAAATGAAATCCCATTTTGGCATGTATTAGTGGGTGGGAAAAAGGGGCTTATTAGCTGTTGTGTAGTGAAGTGAGAAATTACAGCCCTTTTTTGGTGTGTATTAGTGGCAAAAAAAAAAAAAAGATTTGCCGTTTGCGGCCGCAGTTATATGTTGTAAAGCCTTTTTGTGGCATGTATTAGTGGGGTAAAAAAGGGGGCTTATTAGCTGTTGTGTGGTGAAGTGAGAAAATGAAAGCCCTTTTTGGCGTGTATTAGTGGGGGGAAAAAAAGGGGTATATTAGCCGTTGTGTGGTGAAGTGAGAAAATGACTGCTCTTTTTGGCGTGTATTAGTGGCAAAAACAAGTATTATTTGCCGTTCACAGGTGCAGTTATCTGTTCTAAAGCCTTTTTTGTTGTCATGTATTAGTGGGGGAAAAAGGGGGCTTATTAGCCGTTGTGTGGTGAAGTGAGAAAATTTCAGCCCATTTTGTCATGTATTAATTTCCTTTTTATTAACTTATTTGATCTAACACTATGTCAGACAGAGAAGTGACAGGCCCTGCACAGGGGAGGGGCACAGGCCTAAATGTTTCTGGTAGCAGCAGAGTAAGGGGGTGTGGCAGCAGGGGTCACTTCGAGAAGCCTGATCTCCCAGTGTCATTTAGCGGTCGTGTCTTGACCTAGCAGTTCTTGAATAGTTGACTCGATCTTCAACTTTGTCGCAAGTGACATCAGACACCCCCAGCCAAGAGTCGGTGCGTTCGTCAGACACAACCCTTAGTTGGCATGGCCCGAAAGCAGGGCCTGTGCCCTCACCTGTCCTCAAGCTGCCTCTGTCCTTTTCTGTTCCCTCAGCCAGAGAAGTACTATATGCTGTGGGCTCAGCTCCACTATACAGCGAGGGCGAGCTACTAGAGGACAGTCAGCAGCTACTGCCCAGCCAAGATCTGGAGGAGACATCCGCTGCTTCCTCCGGTAAGCGGGCAAGTAGTGATGAGGAGAGTGGCGTGGGAGCTGGTGTTGTGAGCGGCCAGCCTCCTGGCTCAGAGACCGTTGAGGTGGACATAAGTGAAGTGCAGACAGTACTCGATGATGATGTAGCCGATCGCAATTGGGTACTGGATGACAAAGGGGCTTCATCATCATCGGGAGAAGAGGGTGGCAGCTTGCGCGTGAGAAATCGTGGCCGGGAGTCAGAAGGGTGGCAGCAGTAGGAGGTCGGGAGCCAAACGTGCCCATGGTAGACCACCTGCTTCGCAAGAGTCTACCGGCCCGTAAAGTAGTGGTGCAGGGGTTCACGGAGTCAGTGGCTGTAGCAGTCAGTCAGTGGGGTGTGGCAGTTTTTTGTTAGGCCGCCGGGGGAGGTGAGCATGGCCATTTATCGAATCTGTAGGCAGAGGGTGAAGCATGGCCAGGATGCCAATGTTAGCACCACGGCCCTGTGTCAACATATGCAGCGTTACCATAAAGTGGCCTGGAAGAACCGTGGGTCCGATGTGGTGGTCCAGCCTGCCGCAGCAACCGCTGCATCACCCAGTGGCACGAACCCGATTTCAGGCAGTAAAGGCTCCACCACCTAGTCAGTCATTCCATCAGCAATCGATCACCGAAGTGATTGCCAAGAGACAACAGTACATGTGCACTCATCCAATGGCGCAGAAGCTGAACATGCTCCTGGCCAAGTTGCTGGTACTGCCGTCCCTCCCTTTCCAAGTGGTGGACTCTGCACCTTTCAGAGAACTAATGGCTTGTGCCGAGCCGAGGTGGAGAGTCTCAAGTCGTCATTTCTTTGCCAAAAAAGCAGTACCAGCCCTGCACACATATGTAGAACAGAAGAGGCCAATCCTTGAGCCTGTCGGTGTCTGCCAAAGTGCACGGCAGCACCGACTTGTAGAGCTGTAACTACAGTCAAGGACAATATATGTCCTTTACGGCCCACTGGGTAAATGTGGTTCCTGCCCAGCCAAACCAGTTTCTTGGCCAGGTGACGCAGCTTCCGCCTCCACGTTCTTACGCCGTTAGTCCTGCGACAATGTCCGCCTCTGACTCCCCATCCTCCACCTTGTCCTCAGCCTCCACTGCAGGGACAATTCACAGTGCCCCACCAGCATACCACATGTGCAGAGCACAGTGGTATCACGCTGTTCTGCACCTAGTTTTCCTGGGTGAACAGAGTCACACAGGGGAGGAACTGCTTTGTGTCCTTCATCAAGAAATTAAATCCTGGCTTTCCCCACGACAACTCAAAATTGGAACCATGGTGACCGTCAACAGGAAGAACATGGTTTCGGCACTGCATCAAGGAGGGCTGAGCCATGCGCCTTGCATGGCGCTTGTGTTCAATCTGGTTGTCACTGGTTGTCCACCCATCTGCAAGACATCCTAAAAATGGCCAGGTAACTTTGTATGCACTTCAGCCACTCATACACCAAAAAGCACACCCTCCTTGAGCTACAGCAGCAGAACTGCATCCCCCCAACAAAGGCTGATATACAACGTTTCGACCCATTGGAATTACACCCTCCATACGTTGGACCGACTGTACTAACAGAGAAAGGCCATAAACGATATCTTGATGATACAGGCGGACAGAGGTATTCCCCTGTGTAACTTTGATGTTAGCTAGTGGCAGCTCATGCGTGACACCTGCCATTTGCTCGTGTCCTTTGAGGAGACACCTTTATTTGTCAGTCACCAGAACTACGGGATGAACAATGTCATTCCACTGATTCATATCCTGGAAAATATGCTGGTAAATCTGTCTGGTCAGGGGACTGGAGACATGGCACCTACATCTCACGGCCACATGAGCCCTGTGGGGGCTGAACTGGAAGAGGAGGACAAAAGCAATGTGTAGCGAAATGGGTGGTTATTATATTTGAATGTATCCGTACGGTGGACCCCCAAAATAAATTTTACTGGTGGGCCCTAGGCAGGCCAGTCCGACACTGCAGGAGCATACCAGCTCCATCAGCTGCAGCCTGAGTCTAGAGTCGCTGATGAGCACCTTTCTTCACCCGCATAGTGAAGAAACTACTCACCACCAGCTAGACATAGAGAAGAACCTGAACAAGCAGGTGGTAGCATACTTGGCGTAGGCCCTGTCACTCATTATTGAAGATCCGCTGGACTGCTGGGCAGTCAAACTGGATTTGTGGCCGCACCTGGCTGAGTTTGCCCTGGAAAAGCTGTCCTCCCCTGCCAGTAGTGTGACATCAGAGCGGATGCTTAGTGAGGCAGGGGTCATAGTTTCCTCAAGGAGAACCGTCCCGTCCACCCAAAATGTGGAGAGACTGACCTTTGTCAAGATGAATCAGGCATGGATCAGCCAGGATTTTCACCCACTAATGCCTGATGCATCAGATTAGATCATCCATGCCGCCTCACCCAAACCTTGAAAAAAGAGACCGGTTTCTTCTGGCTACCGGACTCAGCAACTATTCTGATGCTGCCACCTGCCTGATGCCACACATTTGATGCCAAGTGCTCCTTCTTACACCCACCATCGCCAGCGAGTACTGTTATTGCCATCCACCTTCCCACTCTGTCACCGGGTCACTCTGTTGTCTCCTCATGCTGCTGCTGCTGCCACCTCCGCACTATGTCACCTTGCCACTCTGTGGCCTCCTCATGCTGCTGGTGCCACCTCTACACTCTGTCATTGTGCCACTCTGTGGCCTCCTCATGCTGCTGCTACCTCAACACTATGTCACCTTGCCACTCTGTGGCCTCCTCATGCTCCTGCTTCCACCTCCACACTCTGTCATTGTGCCACTCTGTGGCCTCCTCATGCTGCTGCTACTGCCACTTCACTGCTATGTCACTGGGCCACTCTGTGGTCTCCTCATGCTGCTTCCACCTCACCACTATGTGATTGGCCCACTCTGTGAACTTCTCAAGCTGTTCTCCCACCCTCCCCACTCCATGACTGGGCTACGATTTTGACTTTTTGACCTGGATGACATCACCATTTATTTGAACCTTCTGCTGATCTGTCAGAAGGAAGGACAAATGAGACGCACAACGGATATTGGCTGTGTAGCAGCTACAAGGCCTGTATGGTCCCATCAGAATTGGCTTATGATTTGGTAGCCAAAAGCAGGAGTGGGTACAAAACACAGAAGACATGCAAATATTCCATTCACGTGTCATCTCTGTTTTGGATCCACTCCTGTTTTTTTGGCATTAGCAATACTGATGAATTACTGACCAAATGCTGACTGAGTGAAGGCGAATGCTCAACAGACAGGATCCATTTTTGGAGGTTATTGTTCTGACGGATCAGAGGAAGGGCAAAATAATCAGTGACATCAACACAAACTTACTCCTGACACCCTCTCCACTCTGTCGGGGGGGCTCTACTTGTGTAAGCGTTTAATAAAACAGGTTATGTAGACATCTATGTGAAATCAGCTGATGACGGTGTAAAAGGAGAGAGCTTCTTCTTGACACTAACACTAACCCGTAAGGTCATATTTGAGTTATTTGGTCAGTTTTTGCCCTGTGACTACCCAAATAAGTGAAGTGTGCAGTGATTCTAAGAGTGACGCCTGTCATCTGCATGTCATACTGACTCACAGTATTGTTTCACTACCACAGCAGACTCCCTATGCATGTTACTGCAAGGCACAGTGTTCTACACCACTATACAGACTCTCTGCAGCCAGGAAATAGTCAATAATTGACTCAAACCGTTTTGGAAAATTTGGCAAATCGGCCGAATTGAATTTTTGAAAAATTTCCTCATCTTTAATAGAGACAGTCAGTGTTGTGTGCTTCCTCTGGCTAAATTTTGTGAGCCAGTCCTTGGTTGTGGTCTAGGGTAGTAGAGGAGTTAATGCTTATTTAATTGGCTGTCTAGAGTAGCAGAGGATTAAAACCCATTTTTTTATGGTGGTCTAGGGTAGTGTAAGGTTTAATGCCTGTGTTCTACAATGGGTTACCAATCCTCCTATGTTCCAGCAATGTCTTATGAGAGCTACCTATCTAACTGGAAGATGAATGCAGTATGCTCATGTTGTAGTTCACTGAACAGCAGGAGGCAGGGAGAGTGTTGATTTGGGATACAAACACTGCTATAGAAAAATAGAAGGAGTCAGTCATATGTTATGGTTTGTCCTAACAATAAACTATAATATCTGATTGGAATAAACTTTTCAATTCGACTTTAAGAATTCTGACTAGTGTATACTATCACATCAAGGCCGGTTTTAGACATAATGTGGCCCTGGGCAAAATTAAAAGTGGGGTCCCAAATCTTGTAATAATGTACTAACAACACAGTTACATTCTGTCGATTCTGGCGCTCCCTCACAGATTTACACTCTGTAAAGCTCCTCACACAGTTCTTCACCCCCATGGCCCCAGAATATGCCACATGTCCCCACCCCTCACAGCAATGAGTTCCCATTACTCACGGCATCTGAGAGTGTTAAAAACCGGAAGCGCGGGATTTCTCTTTAGGCGTGCTTTCCCCCGGCGGAGATCAGGGAAAGCACCTTGTTCTAAAAATGAGTCGCAGCCTGTACTAGGCTTCCAGGCTCATTGTTAGTATATCCCAGTTCAGGCCACTAGTAGGCAGCACTGAACTGTGATATATGGTATTTTCTATACAGAATAATGGATCAATTTACATCTGATGTGTAACAATGGCAGTTGGCAGCCGTCGGTGTGCAGCGCACCCTGCTATTTACCTCAGTCGAACTGCACGCAAGGCTCCTCCTCTCCGCTGCAGGCACCGGTCCCACTTTCCTGCACTGTCGCAGGTGGTGACAGATTCAGTTGCACCTTGTAGGAGCCGTTCGTGCATGCCCCTGCGTCAAGGCGCGAGGACAGTGGGACAATACGCAATCCAGTTTTGTACTCTGGCCGCAGAACTGTCCTGAAATGATGAAGCCCAATGAGACGTATTCTGGGAGGGTCTGAGTGACCGCATTAAAGATGAACTTGCGGGAAGGGACCTTTCTGGCTCTCTGGACGCTTTGATCACGTTGGCCAGACGTATTGACTAGTGTTGAGCGCGAATATTCGAATAGCGAATTTTTATCGTGAATATCGGCACTTCGCTAATTCGCGAATATTTCGAATATAGCGCTATAAATTCGCTATTTCGAATATTCTTTTTTTTTTTTTTTAGTTATATTTTTTTCTTTCCCACTTCCCAAAAGTAGTTCTTACCTGTCCTGAGGATTCCTGGCTTCCTGGCTGCTCCAGTCAGTGCCCGTTGCTGCTTCTGCCGACTTCCGTGCTCATGGAGTGTCCCCATCACCATGGGAACGTCTCCATATACTAAAATCTACTGTCGGATTTGAGAATTACGTTGAAATCGCAATGCGATTAATTCAAGTTATATTAATTGCATTGCGATTACAACTTAGCAGTGCACTGCTATCTTACATATTTGGCTAGAATTAACGAATATAGAATATAGCAGCAGTGCTAAGTTGATATCGCAATGCGATTACTCCAAGTTACATTAATCGCATTGCGATTTCAATTAGCACTGATATAATATATTCCATATTCGTTAACTTCGTTAATTCTAGCAAGCTGACCCATTATAAACCCAGCACGAAGTTGAAATCGCAATGCGATTAATATAACTTGAAATAATCACATTGCGAGTTCTACTTAGCACTGCTGCTATATTCCATATTCGTTAACTCTAGCCTAATATGTAAGATAGCAGTGCTAAGTTGTAATCGCAATGCGATTAATATAACTTGAATTAATTGCATTGCGATTTCAACAGACATGGTTTATTATGGTTGCTAAAACGAAGATGGAGAATACTTCGTTATCTTCGTTTTGAGGAATATGACGAATACATTCGTCATATTCGCTAATTCTACCAAGCCAACCATAGTAAACCAGGTCTAAGTAGAAATCGCAATGCGATTAATTCAAGTTATATTAATCGCATTGCGATTTCAACGTAATTCTCAAATCCGACAGTACATATTAGTATGAAGACGTTCTTGGCTTGGTAGAATTATCGAATATGACGAATGTATTCGTCATATTCCTCAAAACGAAGATAACGAAGTATTCTCCATCTTCGTTTTAGCAACCTATTCGTCAACTTCGCTAATTCTAGCAATCAAATAGGAGGGTTGACTATAGAGACAGCTGTATTTAATTCGCTATGCGATTATATAATTTTTTTTTAATAAATAGAGCAATTATAATAATTATCAAGTAATATAATTATTCTATTAAAAAAAGCTAAGTAATATAATCGCATAGCGAATTAAACACAGCTGTCTCTATAGTCAACCCTCCTATTTGATTGCTAAAATTAGCGAAGTTGACGAATAGGTTGCTAAAACGAAGATGGAGAATACTTTGTTATCTTCGTTTTTAGGAATATGACGAATACATTCATCATATTCGTCATCTTCTCTATAATTCTAGATATGAAACCAATAGGAAAGTAGCCTAAGTTAAAATCGCAATACGCGATTATTTAAATCGCATATTAATCGCGATAACTAGAATAATGACGAATATTCGATTTCGACGAATATTCTTTCGAATATTTGCGAATTTAGTCGAAATCGAATATGGCACCTGCCGCTCATCACTAGTATTGACGTTCGATTTTGAGAACGTTTCTCTCAAGCTGCAAGGGTGAAGCGGACATCTAGATTCGCACCTGTCTTCCAGAGGACTGTACCGACTCCTGCTGTGGTTCCGCCCGTAGAGCCTATGCGGGTGGAACGCATGAAGCTCTCTGACCAGGAGCGCCAGCGGTGGTGAGCAGAGAACTTGTGCCTCTACTGTGGCGAAGAGGGTCATGTTGTTCGCACCTGTCCCCAGAAGGCGGAAAACTTCTGCACCTAGGCTCAATGGGAGAAGTGACCCTGACACTGGGTTCAGACCTGGGCGTTCGTGCAGCGCGTTTAATTCACGCGTTTTTAACGCGCAAATTAAATCGCGCTGCACAAAATTGGAATCGCGCGTTTAACGCGCGTCCCTATTAAACTCTGTTTATGGGGACGCGCGTTAAACGGGCCAAAAAACGCAAATATACTTGCTTTTGCGTCGGCCGTTTTTACGCGCGTTCGAACGCGCATAAAAACGCGCAAGTGTGAACCAGGCCCATAGGAATGCATGGGTACTGTACAGTTGTGCGTTTTTATGCGCGTTCGAACGCTCGTAAAAACGCTAAAGTGTGAACTGAGGGTAAGTCAGTGCTGAATGGGAGAAGTGACCCTAAGTCAGTGCTGAAAGACCTCACATTATACAAGAGAAACTTCTATGAAGTTTTTCCACCATGTTTTAGCATTGAGCTATATGGCCCAGTGGTTAAGGTTTTTGCCTTTAATATGGATGGTTGTGAGTTCGAATCCCCTCAGGGACAATTCAAAAATAGAGCCTACATTAGATTTATATGCACACGGTGTCCCTAAGCATAATGACCATGCTTGAGAATACCCCTTTCATATTCATAACACTGACTCAATATATGGACATATGCATTTATGAGTCAGAGCAGGGACTTCTAACCTGGGAAATTTCCGAGTTCTTGTCTCTCATCAATAGAGATGATTTGCATAGACATCCCTCAGTGCAAAAAAACATATGGTCATGGTGTGTTGATTCGATGAATAAATAAAGCTGAATTATTAAGAAAGGTATTCTGATATATTATAGGAATAGCAACGCGTTTCGGGGTTCCGCCTTCATCAGGTTAAAAAGTTGTATAAACAAAAATCTGCCATACTGTTTATAGGGGGCAATCCTGATGGCAGAACACACCCTCTTCATTAATCAAATAAATATGCAAAGAAAAATATATATAAAAAGAAATGTAGCACAAACTTGTACAGATTGTATGTGATCAATAATTTATTGTAAACATGTAACTGGAGCTAATAATTCAAAAAGCAATCTAATAGTTTTTTCAGCATCCACTGGAACTTTGGCCCGAGCGTGTGTAGTTATATGATCATAGAAAAGGTCACGTTAAGCTCACTTGCACAGGTCACGTGATGCTCCCTGGGAACACGTAAGGTCAGCTTGGTACAGTTTACACAGACACCTCCTGTTCACCGAGGCACAGGGAGGCATAAGAAGTGAGAGAGGGTGGTCCACGCTGCCTCCTGCATAACTCACAACCCTGACAGGCGGAGAGGGTCTTTTCATTGCCCCAGTGAAAAAGCACCCTGTCAGCTCGGTAGACTGCCACCAGTCCCTCGTTAGATATAAGCCTAGTCTGCTAGCGGGATTATATGGGGGCAGGAACCACCCCAGGTAGCTACAACTATGTTGAAACACAGACGTGGGGATTTGTGATTGAGATACAAGGACAGTACAAGATTAAATTATATATTTAGTTGCCTTAAGGGTGCACTAAACAATACACGATATACACAAAGAATATATACAGTGGTCGGATGTGCAAATACAGGTGGTATGATACAACAGAGTTAAACAGAGCAAGAGTCAGTTGCCAGGTGGATGAGTAGACCTTTGGGTTATGATGAGTTCTGAGTTGCTGTAGTCCTTGGCTGTAGTCATGTGGGGGCAGTGATGTCAGCAGTTTGTCCACGGTCCCTCCAAACATATTACTTGATCGGCCTGCCCCTGGTTCCATGATGTCTGCTGGATCCTTTTGTTCTGATGACTAGCTCAGCCCCCCACCAGCATTCATCCTGCCAGATAAATTGAGTTGCTAGTATGGCTGAGTGAGGTGTGAACTGTAAACATGTGGCCACCCTTTGAAGCAGGGCCCCCCCTGTGGAGTTTGATTTCCTCTGCCTACTCCGTGGAGCAAATGGCAGGAATGAAATCATAACTCAACATTCCTCACAGTGAGCCTCCACTTGGAGTTTTTTTATTCATTTATTTTAAACTTATTCACCCTATGGTGAGCCTTTTTTCTGTTTGTACAGCAAACGTTGCCTGATTATTTGATTTAATCAGTAGAGGGCAGGGTACTAGTTGGCTGAGTGAGATGCCTTAGGGTACTTTCACACTTGTGGCAGGACGAATCCGTCCTGCCGCAAGTGCCCGTGCACTGCCGTACTGCCGCTCAGTCCCCATTGACTGTAATGGGGGGGGGAGCGGAGCTATGGCGCAGCACGGCAGCGCACAGCAAAAATTGCTGGACTGAAAAGTCAGACATGCAGGACTTTTAGTCTGGCGATCTCCGGCCGCATACTGCCGTGCTGCGCCGTAGCTCCACCCCCGCCCCATTATAGTCCGGAGCGGCAGCACGGCAGTGCATGGGCACTTGCAGCAGGACGGATCCGTCCTGCCGAATAGCCTGCTGGATCCGTCCTGCCGCAAGTGTGAAAGTACCCTTAGACACAGCTCATGATGTCATTGTGCATTTTTATCTATTTTACAAAATGATTATTACTTTGCTGAAAAATAGTAGAAAATCAACCTTTCTAAATCACTTGTCAAGCAAGCAATTGCTTTGTTCATGATTTAGAATACATTGTCTGTAACACAATTCAGAAGGAATGTATAAGGTGAAAAGAAATGTGGAGATTTGAAAAAGTATTAAAATTGTTGTAGTACATACAAAAAGGTTTTATAGAGTTAATGTTAAAACTTTTATGCATAATAATCTGTATAACCACCAATTAAATCTTACCATCAGAAACTGTGGTGAAATTATTCTTAATGTTTTGACTGTAGAAATCTGACAATAAAAACAAATTTATTTTAGTAATATACAATTCAACTGACTGCATATTTTACTCTGCAATTATTTTTTTTTATAAGAGCCACAATTATCAAAGCAGTCTAACAGAATGAAAAAGGTCTCTTTACTCATAGCAACCAATCAGGGACCAGTGAATTTCCCAAAATTTGTTTTGAGTCCAATACGGTCAAATTGATCATCAGATAGGATTTGGTCAGAAAAAATTCAGTCTCAATTGAAAGTACCCCAATTGCCTAGAGGTCTCCTGGGATTGCATCCAACACATTTACACAGCCTTACAGGCCCAAGACAGCCTTAGTAATGAAAAACTAACAGCGTCATATATTTCTGTGGGAAATAAACCCACTGCACTGTTTCTCTTTAACCCCTTAGGTAACGGGCTCATTTTCACCCTAAGGACCAGGCCATTTTTTGCAAATCTGACCAGTATCACTTTATATGTGAATAACTTTAAAACGCTTTTACTTATCCAGGCCATTCTGACACTGTTTATTCGTCACATATTGTACTTCATGACACTGGTAATATGGAGTAAAAAAAAAAAAAAATTATTTATAAAAAAAATACCAAATTTACCAAAAATTTGAAAAAATTAGCAAATTTCCAAGTTTCAATTTCTATACTTCTATAATACATAGTAATACCGCCAAAAAAAGTTATTAATTTACATTCCCCATATGTCTACTTTATGTATGGATTATTTTGGGAATGCCATTTTTTTTTGGGGGGGGGGGGGGACGTTACAAGGCTTAGAAGTTTAAAAGCAAATCTTCTAAACTGCTTCTTCTAGAAGCAAAAACCCACTTTTTAGGGACCAGTTCAGGTCTGAGGTCACTTTGTGAGGATTACATAATAGAAACCACCCAAAAATGACCCAATCCTAGAAACTACACCCCTCAAGGTATTCAAAACTGATTTTAAAAATGTCGTTAACCCTTTAGGTGTTCCACAAGAGTTATTGGCAAATGGAGATAGCATTTCAGAATTACATTTTTTTTTAAATTTTCCATTTTAATCAATTTTTTCAAGTAACCAAGCAAGGGTTAGCAGTCAAACAAAACTCAATATTTATTGCCCTGATTCTGTAGTTTATAGAAACACCCCATATGTGGTCGTAAACTACTGTACAGGCACACGGCAGGGCGTAGAGGGAAAGGAGCGCCATGTGGTTTTTGGAAGGCAGATTTTGCCGGACTGATTTTTAGACACCATGTCCCCTTTTAAGCCCTCCTGATGTACCTCTAGAGTAGAAACTCCAAAAACACTGACTCCATCTAAGAAAGTAAACCCCTCAAGGTATTCAAAACTGATTTTACAAACATCGTTTACACTTTAGGTGTTCCACAAGAGTTAATGGCAAATGGAGATAAAATTTCAGATTTTCTATTTTTGGGCAAATTTTCCATTTTAATCAATTTTTTCCAGTAACAAAGCAAGGGTAAACAGCCAAACAAAACTCAATAACCCTGATTCTGTAGTTTGCAGAAACCCCCCATATGAAGTCGTAAACTGCTGTCTGGCCAAACGGCAGGGCTCAGAAGGAAAGGAACGCCATATGGTTTTTGGAAGGCAGATTTTGCTAGAATGGTTTTTAGACACCATGTCCCATTTGAAGCCCCCCTGATGCACCCCTATAGTACAAACTCCAAAAATGTCACCCCATTTTGAAAACTGCGGGATAAGTTGGCAGTTTTGTTTGTACTATTTTAGGGTAAATATGATTTTTGGTTTCTCAATATTAAACTTTTTATGAGGCAAGGTAACAAAAATAGAAATTCTGAAATTCCATCTCCATCTGCCAATAACTCTTGTGGAGCACCTAAAGTATTAACAAAGTTTGTAAAATCAATTTTGAATACCTTGAGGGGTGTAGTTTCTTAGATGGAGTCACTTTTTTGGAGTTTCTACTCTAGGGGTGCCTCGGGGAAGCTTCAAATGAGATATAGTGTCAAAAAACCAGTCCAGCAAAATCTTCCTTCCAAAAACCATATGGCGTTCCCTTCTTTCTATGCCCTGGTGTTTTGCCATACAGCAGTTTACAACCACATATGGGGTGTTTCTGCAAACTACAGAATCAGGTCAATAAATATTGAGTTTTGTTTGGCTGTTAACCCTTGCTTTGTGACTGGAAAAATAGATAAAAATGGAAAATTTGCAAAAAAATAGCTGTTTTGGGACGGTTTTTATTTTTTGTTATTTACTATGTTGATCTGACAGGTTAGATCGTGTGCTATTTCTATAGAGCAGGTTGTTATGGTCGTGACAATACCAAATATTACCTGCTATTACACTTTTTGTGACGTAAGGTGACAAAAATGGCTTTTGACACAGTATTTATATATTTTTTTTTGCTGTGTTCACCTGAGTGGTTAGGTCATGTGTTATTTTTATAGAGCAGGTTTTTACGGATGCGGCGATACATAATATGTATACTTTTTATTTATTTATTTAAGTTTTACACAATAATATCCTTTTTGAAACAAAAAAAATCATGTTTTAATGTCTCCATAGTCTGAGAGCCCTATTATTTTTAATTTTTTTGGGCGATTGACCTATGTGGGGTATCATTTTTGTGGGATAAGATGAAGGTTTGATTGTAACCATTTTTGGGTGCATATAACTTTTTGATCGCTTGCTATTACAGTTTTTGTGATGTGAGGTGACAAAAATGTTTTTTTTTTAACATTGTTTTTATTTAATTTTTTTATGGTATTTACCTAAGGGGTTAGATCATGTGATATTTTTATATAGCAGGTTTTTACCGACGCGGCAATACCAAATATGTATAATTTTTTAAAATTTATTTTACTTTAACACAATAACAGCATTTTAGAAAAAAAAAATCATGTTTTAGTGTCTCCATTGTCTGAGAGCCATATTTTTAAATTTTTGGGGGCTATTGTCCTATGTAGGGGCTCATTGTTTGCGGTATGAGATGGCGATTTGATTGGTACTATTTTGGGAGGCATACGCCGTTTTGATCACTTGGTATTACACTTTATGTGAGGTGAGGTGACAAAAAATGGCTTTTATTACACCTCTTTTTGTTTTGTTTTTTACTTTATTTATTTGAGGGGTTAGGTCATGTGATATTTTTATAGAGCAGGTTTTACCTAATATGTGTAGTGTATTTTATTTTTTTATTCAGTGTTTTTTTTTTTTTTTTTACTTTGTTCACTTTTTATATTTATTTTTTTACTCAGACCCACTTGGTTCTTGAAGATCCAGTGGGTCTGATGTCTGTATAATACAGTACAGTACACTATATAGTGTACTGTACTGTATTTTTTACTTTACACTTAGTCTAATTAGACTTCTGCTTTTAGCTTTCACAGGATCCCCCTAGGCATTGTAACAAGGTACCTGCTGAATGATTTGTTCCGATCACCGCCGGCATGTGTCCGTAAGTACCAGGACGTACGTCATGTGTCCCCAACAGTTTAAAATCAAACAAACAAAAAAAAAAAAAAAGATTCCTTTCTCTCTGTCTTCTAAACTGTTAAATATCCACTATTTTATGCATTTTGCATGAGACAAATCCCTCAAAATTTGGATTCTTTGGAAACCAAAGTTTTTGGGAACTTTGTAATGAATTTGATTCATTTCGGAATAATTTTCTTATCTCTACAACCTATTTATTTATAAACAGCTTTGAAAGAAATTTAAAGCTGCAAGGTAATTTGTTAATTTTTCTATTAGACAGTTTTAAATTCTCTCTCTCTCGAACTTGACCTAGTAGCCACTAGTAGTGATATTTTAGTACCCCAGATCTGTAGTCTTTTATTGTTTTATTTTGTTATGTATTTTGTATTGTATCATATGGCCATATCCTTACTCATATACTTACTTACCAGTAAGGAATGGATGGCAATAGTTGACGGGAACAGGGCTAACCACCCTGTTCCTCCCCTCTTGGTAGGAGTGGGCTGGTCCTGCTTCCTGCCAGGAGGGGGAGTTCCTGAACATTCTCAGTGTGGAGAGAAAGCACAAGTCAGAACTCCTTCAAAACATTCTCCAGAAAGATCTTCTTACTCTAAGTCTCAAGTGAATCCTTGAGAAGATAGACAGTAAACTAGGCGAGGTACTATGGCTAAGGCCTCTTTCACACTTGCGTTCTGAGGATCCCGCAGGCACTTCCGTCCTGCCGGATCTGTCAGAACGCAAGTCGCCTGAAAGCATTAGAAGACTGATCAGGATCCTGATCAGTCTTCAAAATGCTTTGAGGTTACTATGGCAGCCAGGACGCTATTAAAGTCCTGTTTGCCATAGTAGTAGTGGGGAGTGGGGGAGCGGTATAATTACAGTCCGTGCGGCTCCCGGGGCGCTCCAGAATGACATCAGAGCGCCCCATGCGCATGGATCACGTGATCCATGCGATCACGTGATCCATGCGCGTGGGGCGCCCTGACTTCACTCTGGAGCGCCCCGGGAGCCGCACGGACGGTAAGTATACTGCTCCCCCGCTCCCCCGCTCCCCACTACACTTTACCATGGCAAACAGGACTTTAGCGTCCTGGCTGCCTTGGTAACCAGTCAGAAAAAGCTAAATGTCGGATCCGGCGATGCGCCGAAATGACGTTTAGCTTAAGGCCGGATCCGGATTAATGCCTTTCAATGGGCATTAATTCCGGATCCGGCCTTGCGGCAAGTGTTCAGGATTTTTGGCCGGAGCAAAAAGCGCAGCATGCTGCGGTATTTTCTCCGGCCAAAAAACGTTCCGGTCCTGAACTGAAGACATCCTGATGCATCCTGAACAGATTTCTCTCCATTCAGAATGCATTGGGATAATCCTGATCAGGATTTTTCGGGCATAGAGCCCCGACGACGGATCTCTATGCCGGAAAACAAAAACGCTAGTGTAAAAGAGCCTTAAGACACCCATCACCAGACTATCATTAGGTCAATACCCCATAGTGCTAAACTGCAGCCAACCAACTTGCCATCATCTTTACTGATGCCACAGAATTACACTTAGAAATTGCTGCTATTGAATGTATTTGAAGTTTCTAGGTTGCACTTAGTAAAAAAGACTGTTACATTTAATTCTGACCTCATCAATACTACATTTCCATTGCACCGATCCCCAAGGAGCAATGGCCTGAGGGAGTACACTGTGACACAACACTTCATCAGGGCCACTCCCACTCACAAACTCTGCATCGGCTTCTCCAGGGTTTGCGGCAATGTCACCTTTATCTGCTGTGAAAACTGTATTAGCAGATATCAAATAGCTTAAACATATAACAATGTAGTAAAGATAGAGGACTGTCAGTTGATAATGCCAGTTGAAACACATTCATTAAGAACTTCAAATTACAAATACTGATTAAATGAATTATCAATTAATTTAGGCAGAATACATCATTCTTAGAGTTGTATATGATGTAAAAATTGTATAAGAAAGAGAGAAAATGACTCATGTCCACTGGTTTTTGTTCTGCTTATTTATTATGGACATTATACATTTGTGTATTCCTGAGAACACTGTCTCTGATTAAGGCGTTCAGTTTGTTTGTAGATTTTATAGGACAAGCTTTAGATCCAGTTGTCATTTGCCCCTACATTTTATCTTGAGACTGATATTCAGATAGAGCGGTTTAATCAAACCCTTGAGGAGTATTTTAGGCTTAATTATGGGTTTTATCCTCATTTTGGGTCATTTTCCACTTCTGATACTGAAAATCCTGGAGTGAAGACTGATACAAATGAACTCTGCATGCACCTTATGGGCCCAGGTTCAAGCGAACCTAAAGTAAGACCAATTTTCTCAAAAGAAAAATATTGAAATGTTGAAAAAAAACATTCTGCAGGTTCTTTGTTTTCTGTGGGTGAAAAGATATGGTTGGCTACAAGAAATTTCCATCCCAAGGTACCTTCACACAAGTTGGGTCCCTGATACATTGGCCCATATGAGACTGTGAAAGTTATTAATCCTGTGTCTTTCTGAATGCTTCTGTTCTCTTAATTTCAGATTCATGATGTGTTTCATAAATCCCTTCTCAAAATGTACTTTTTGCCTGTGTCTCCTCCTAATAGGCCTCCTCCCCCTGTTCAGGTGAAGCGAGACCCAGGGTATGAAGTGCAAAATATTGTTGATTATCGTAGAGTTAGATATCCCCTTCAATTGGTATATTGGAAAGATTATGGACCTGAATAGCATTTTTGTGTATCTACCCATTCTGTACATGTAGATCATCTGGTCTGATCTTTTCATAAAAAAATTTCCACTTAACCATGTCCTAGATGTAAAGGTCCGTTGACCCCCTAATAGAAAGGTGGGGGAAACTGTTTGGGAGGGTTGCCAGGCCGTCCAGTCAAGCCCTGGATGGTCGACCAATCAGGTTTCTGGCTCAGCATCAAATTCCAGAGATAGGCAGGAGATTTAAACTTCAGGTCACTGATTAACATCGCCTGTAATTTTGATTGTTATCCAGGTTACTTTACTGTGTGCTACTTATTACTTCTGCATCTGAACTCCTGGTAGTCAGACTCTGCCTTGTTCTCTAGATTTACTTCTTGTCTGCTGTTTTGACTTATATTGATTCTCCTTGAATCTCACTGTGGCTTGCTCTCTGGGGTAACAATTTATCTGCTTAATTGGCTACTTTCTGAATTAATCCCTTGTCCTATATTTTGGCACTATCTGCCTCTCCTGTTTCTGACTCTGTTACTACACATTGCACCTCTGGTCATTCTAGTAGGTTTGCTTCTAGAAAGCTTGCACCAGTTTTATGTTACCTTACTCTGCAGATTATCCTGGGTCCCTAGCAGCCAAGTCCACCCTGCCTTGCTTCGGTCTCTGGTGAAGAATCTAGGGGTAACCTTACCTTCCTACTAACCAAAGTGGTTGAGCATGACTGGCAGCAGTTTTTGAGTTTGCTTGGTATGTTTCCAGATGGTTACCATAATGTATCCTTACAGTGATACTTTAAACTGGTTACATAGAACTATAATATTAATATCTTTTCCTCAGGATAGACCATCCAATTGATGAGTGTTCGACTCCCAATGCGCTCAGCAATCAGCTTACTAAAGGAGATGTTGCACTTATTGTCCTCCTTATTTGGTTACCAGGCAAAGCAATCTTCATGTGATAATGGCTGTGCCTAGCACTGCAGCTCACTGCAGAAAAAGACCATCAATTTTATAGCATACCTTATATTACACTCCTTGACAAAAAAATAACGCACCAAGAAGGAATAGTTGAATGAAACTTTATAATTGTAAAACTAACAGATATGTTTATTGGGGGAAAACTGTACAATTAAAAGGAGGCGCTATTATCTTGTTGGGCTGCCTCTACCCCGGATACAAGTAGAGATACGGTTGGACATGGAGGCATACAGGTTCTGTATGCCCACAGATGTTGCATACAGATCCAGAATACTTGTAGGTTAGTGAACCTTTCGTCCCAGCTGGTCCCATAAATGCTCAACTGGCAATAAATCTGGAGACCAGGCAGGCCAAAGAAGTGTTGCAAACTAGTGGAAACATTCCTGGGAAACCCTTGTTGTGGGTGTGAGGGGAAAATTATCCTGCTGAAAAGATCAGGTGGATACCCTGCCATGAGAACCACACATGTGGTCACAGGATGTCCTGCACATATCACTGACCTGTTAATGACCCTCCTATCACTACAAGGGTGACCGACTGTCATATGCGATGGCACCACAGATCATCATACCAGCAGTTGTGGTAGTTTATCACTCCACAGCAAAGTTATGATTGAGGAACTTACCATCAGGCCTCCATACTCAAACCTGATTGTCATTAGATCCCAATCAAAACCTGGATGTGTCTCTAAAGACAATATGGTTTCAGCCTCTGGCAGTGCAGGTTTCTTTTTAACAACATCATTGGCTGGCTGTCAGTGACAGGACACATAATCGACACCTTGACACCAAATTTCCTTCGCTAAGCGCCTGAAAATGGCCTGGGCAAGAAAGGGATGTTTAATGAAGGTGCCATCTCTGTCTGGATGGTGGACAACAAAACTGTGGAAAATGTTTGTGCTTTTCAGTGGATCAAACGATCCTCTCTTTTGGTGATCTGTCTGGGATGTCCGAGCCTGTTCACTGTGTGTTTGTGCCCTCAAGCAACCACTTCTTCCAACACCTCCTAACAGATGGGTCACAGCGGCCTAGATGGCAGGTAATTTGTCAAAATGACCATCCTGCTTCTTCCCGTTTAATAGTGTACCCCATCTTAAAGTCTTTCAACTGGGCAAAATGTCTACGAGTACATCATAGAGACATGTCTACCAGACAAGGATCTCTCACCAAGAGGTACACTACCTAAAAATTAGGCTCTGAGAGCCTTTTTACAGGGCAGCAAGGAAACGTGTTTATATCCTCTTCTGGCAAGATCCAGTATATGATTAGTGTATAATGTTCTTAAGTTGGCCATACATCTTAGATAGGTTTTGCCAACAGCTATGCCTTCCAGCCCACCATACACATGTATGTTCAGATGTTTTCTCTATAGGAGATGCAAATAAGCTACTGCCAGACAGTTCTGATGGTAGCTTACCTAGAACAAAAGGATAGATCTTTAGATCGAAGGATTGATAATTAGAACAAAAGGATTGTGCATGTTAAAATCCATCATGCCATACAACTCTTGCTTCTGACAAATGCTGTCAGGGGAGAGTCAGGACACCTCCATAACATTTCTTGGCTGCCTAGTCCTGCCAAGATTAGTTGGATCAGCCGATATTCATGTGATCTGCATGGGGAGCTTAAGCCTTGTCAGGTATGCTTTTCCTTGTGAATATATCTTGCATATTTCATTATCCATATTTGTCCAACTAAGTAGTTACTAGTTGGGATAGAAATAAGAAGGTTCTAGCATCCAATTAAGATAAAAGTATGCATGATTTATTGAAAATCTATATAATCCATCCAATATATCAGTGCACAAAATGCTTACCACTTACATGTTTCAGGCATATGCTGCATGCTGCAATTATAGCATACTGAAGGGAAGCCATGTGTGGTATAAAATACAGTTGTTAGACAATGCTTTGTAGGTACATTGTCAAGTGACTAACAAGACTAAATAGAATTTCAATGACTAAAATAACAGAATATACTGAACATAAAATATAGTGGAAATGCTTTTAGTAATGCAGTATCAAATTGTTTTCCAATTTAGCCATTTTAGTATGTGGATATTAAACAAGAAAATTGAGAAAGCTTGCCTATTAGGACGTTTCTGTAAGTAATCTTCCCCACTAAAATTTGCCTGAGTGAAAAAAAACGTTTAACTTTTGAAACTTTTTTATGTTGCAGTAGACTGCCAAAATAAAAAAATCCAATTTTTCCCCATAAATCTGCACTCTATACATCCAAATTGAGAGAATGAAAACTGAATTTTTGTCAATTTATTAAAAAGCAAAAGCTAAAGTTTCGCATGGACATAATTATTCAGACCCATTGCTATGACACTATAAATTTAGCTCTGGGGATTCTTATTTTTTCCCGATGATCTGGAAAGACAACCCCTGACTATATAATGTATCTCAGCTGAAAAATCATATTAGAGCAAAAAAAAAAAGCAATGAGAAGGAAATAACTGCCTGTACAGCTCGAAGAGAGGATTGTGTAGAGGCACAGACCTGGAGAAGGGTACAAAAATTTCTTCTGCACTACAAGTTCCGAAAAGCACAGTGGCCTTCTTAATTATTATCTGGCAGACATTTGAAACAACCAGGACTCTTCATAGAGCTGGTCACCCTACCAAACTAAGTCATCGAGGGAAAAGGGCCTGTGTAAGAGAGGTGACCAAATGGTCACTCTAGCTTAGCTCTGAAGATCCTGTGGGCAGATCGGGGGAAAATTCCAGAAGGTCAACAATCACTGCAGCACTCCACCAATCTGGGTTTTATGGCAGAGTGGCCATAAAAAAGCCTCTCCATTGTAAAAAACCACAAAAAAAACACATGAATACCTGTCTGGAGTTAGCAAAAAAACACTGAATGGACTTATACTGTGAGAAACAAGTTTCTGTGATCTGATGAAACTAAGATTGAACACACTGTGCCCACCAACTGGTTTGACTTTGGGCTAGTCCTGAGAGCATAACTCTGGTGTTCCCCTGTTTTTCATCCTTTAACAGCTACCCAGGCATCTGACCTTCTCTGCCAGGGAGCCACCAGGCCACTACCTCTTGGAATATTCCTAGTGTGGTTAGCTGCTGAGCCACTGGGTCAGAGACACCGGAACGAAGCACAGGGGAATCAGGCAATACTTTTAATTAGGAAATAGGCAGAGGTAAGGGTAGGCAGCACAGGGAGACTGAAAGAAGAATAGGCAAGGTGTCACGCTTCTATGTGAAAGGGAAACCCACACTGAATGTAGGATGGAAAGTTGTGAGGGGAAAAGGCCTGGGAACTAGGGAACGGAGCAGATCTCCTCCTAGAGAAACCCTAATCAAAGTCCTGACTGACTGCAAGTATGAACTGACCCCAGAGGTAGGTGAGTTCATACACTGTGATCTAAAGTCCTAACTCACCCTGTAGGACCCTGGTACTTATGTCAGGACATAAGACAACCTGTTCCTCCAAATGGTAGGACGAACAGGAGTCTCTCTCAGGCCTAAACACAAATGACAGGGAAAAGAGCAACACAAGAAAACCCCAACAATAAACAAAAAGGGGAAGAAGACACTTAATTTCAGATGGCTATGGTAGCACAGGAACTCCGCCGAGATCCAAACACCAGCAATCCACAAAGACTGAAGCTATAAACCGCACAGCATGGTGGGAGAAGCCACAAAAAATAGGGAAGATTAAATGACCACATAAGTAAAGAGATAAAACAAACAAAGACTAATTTTTTAACTTGCTTATATGACAAAATATATTCATATGTACTTGAATTATGCACATATGAAATTCATCTAATCCTGATTGAATACAATTTGTCGCAATTTGAAGTACCTAATAGCAATGATTTGTTGCTTTTGAAAGTGTTTACATATATTAGATGGGTCACTGATCAGAGAAGTGAGAGATTGTGAGCCTGTACCCAAAATTAGCAGTTTTAGTCCTTTCTTCTCTTGCACTGCTGTGATTATTGTATATATTCATTAATTTGGAGCACTAGACAAAAGAGGTCCTGTAGTGATTATCTACAGATCTAAAGGGAACTACACACAGCCCAGCATATATAGGAGCTGCTTAGCTCATTAATAAAGCAGCTGCACACAGAAAAAAAAAGGGTGAATAGTCTCACTAAGGCCAAGTTCACACTTTAGTTATTTAGGCAGTTATTTTCATCAGTTATTGTCAGTCAAAATTAGGTTTGGGTCAAAAACACAGAAGAGGTGCAGATCATTCCATTATACCTTATCTCTGAGTAGGCTTCATTCCTGGCTTTGGCTCACAATAACTGATGGAAACAACTGACCAAATAACTGAAGTGTGAACTTGGCCTAATATACACACAGTAAGAGGCATTGCAACTAGGCTGCAGCATGCAGTATAGGACATAAGAGTCTGGCGGCTGGGCAACTAGGTGAGTGATGTGGTGCCAACTGCCATTGTAACCACTGAACTCTTTGGCCTCAATTCTAAACATCATATCTGAGGGAAACCAGGCACTGTCACAAAAGTGGCTTGCGACCATCAAACATAGCGACTGAGCAAAAGGAGATGGCCAAGCACTTTATTCCCACAAGATGGACAGCTTGCACATATCAAATATACAGTAGCATGTTGTAATATTTCATGATCATGATGTCTAAGGACAGGCCCTCTCTTGCTATGCTAAAGGTATTCCAAGTCCCCCCAGTTACAGAGACATACACCCACCCATCCCATGTCCTGTCTGTGCTATCAGTTAGCAGGGGGTGGTGGGTTTTACTACCCAAGTAGAAAAGAATGCTTTGTGTAGACAATCCCCATACCTTATCTCTGGTAATTGGCAAATATGAAAAATATAAATACAATGCATTATATCTAATACAATAAAACTAATAAAAGAAGCAGATTAATCAGTCATATACAAGGTTACAGAGACATGACACAGTCTACTGTGACGACCCCTTCCCCCCCCAGAGAGCAGACCTCTAGACAGCCCCTAAACAGGGGAAGCCCGGAGACAGCTGCAATTGATAAGTCTGTAGCAGCTTCATGATCTGGATCGACTTCTGTGTTTTTTATGCAATGGCTGGGTTTGGGGTGACCCCAACGCTATGCTGGGTCCCCCAGACACTGTTGGGTTGTCACCACGTGTTGTTACTCTCTGGAAGGAATGGTAAGGCGTGGTGCACCCCAATGGAAAATAAGTCCAGAGAGTCAGGGTCTGCAGTAAAACAGTGTGCTTCTTTACTGGGGGAATTCAGGTAGGTGGCAGAGTATTCCCATCTTAGTGTCTTCTTCTGGTCACTCAATAGTCTGGCAGAAACACAAGGGGGGGGGCAGTCAGCACGTCCCTGTATGCAGGTGCACGCAGCTATGGCAAACTATACATACAAACACAGAAATGCAACAGCACTCTGCAACCAGCACTCTGCCCTGCCTCTATGCTAGAAGCTATCAGAGGTCGTTAGTGTACATTTTGATCAAAAAGTAATAAGCCACTCGCCACGTCAAGGCCGCCTCTATGAGTGGTCCTAATGCTAAATCCTACCTGTCATGGGTCACAACAGCCACATAGAGTCCAGGGAGTGCGGGCCCAGCATGCATGCTAGGATCAACCATGCTTATTAACCTTTTCTCGTGCCATAACAGCCTCCATTAGATCCAGGGATGCAGCTACCAACATGTATGCTGATCCCACTATATACTCACCCTGGAGCCAGATGGACTCTATGTGGCTTTTGTGACCCATAACAGGTAGGATTTAGCGTTAGAACCACTCATAGAGGCGGCCTTGACGTGGCGAGTGGCTTATTACTTTTTGATCGAAAAGTACACTAACGACCTCAATAGTCTGGCAGAGACTCCTCTTCTAAGCACTGTTCCCTAACTGCAGAACACTAGGGGCTCTGACAGCTCTTCTTATATACAGTTTTTAGCTGAACTAGAACCTTTTATTGGGAGGGGTGGAGTGGATAAACTCAGCACTTGTTTGTGCTGAGTTTATCCACTCCACCCTCCCAATAAAAGGTTCTAGTTCAGCTAAAAAGTGTATATAAGAAGAGCTGTCAAAGCCCCTAGTGTTCTGCAGTTAGGGAACAGTGCTTAGAAGAGGAGTCTCTGCCAGACTATTGAGGTCTTTATTGTACGTGTCAATGTTGCAAGTCTGGCTTTTTCCCTCCAAAACATACTCTTTTTTTAAACCCTATGGTAGATGTGGAAAATTACCAGCTTCTCATTATTAGCTAGAAAGTCTCAAAAGTCTCTCAGTATTCATTAACTTTTTCCACAGTGCTATGCAAATACAGTGCAAATGAACAGGATATATATGACAACAAACATAAAATATGGTTACACAGTATTAAACAGTATAAGTCAGTGCAAGTTAACCCCTTAAAGTGAAATAAAGGGCACTACGTTTACAATCCTCAATCAGGTTTATTTTAAGACAACCAAGTTCCATGCAATCCATCTTTTCTAAAGTACTCTTCATATCACTGTAAATTTCAAGCTGATAACTAAAACGAATTGTGTAACACCCTTCCTCACCACCCATCATACCTCCTCTTTCTCTTTTTTTTCTAGCATGTTCAACTGTGACTCTTTCACAAACGTGAGGACTCAACCCCTCCCCCGAATATCTGCCTAGTCAGTGGTGTCAGGTATGTACCCACCTGTGAGCATCGGCGTAGCTATAGGGGGTGCAGAGGTAGCAGTCGCTACCGGGCCCAGGAGCCTGAGGGGGCCCAAAGACCCTTGTGCCGCATAAGAAGACACATAAAGCACTGAGGGAAAGGGGGGCCCAAGCTAAACTCTTGCACCAGGGACCATGAGCTGTTAGCTACGCCCCTGCCTGTGAGCTATGCTCCACTGCTGCTTGTCTCTTGGTAATGCGCCTGCAACAGATGTCCCCAAAATCATTTCTTAGCAGTATGTCAGCAGGTAGTTTAACCATTACTCCTATAGTGTGGTTCATTGGTCACCCCCCAGCCCAGAGTGATCTGGGTATTTGGAACTCCAAATTTCTCTCCTTTAACCAACACAATCCTTGTCTGTCCTGTATTATTTTTTTTTTTTTTATGAAAGGTGACCATGTGGGGTACTAAAAGAGTCATGAAGGCTCTGAAGTCTTTGAAGCCTTTAACTGGTTGTCCACTAACCTGTACTGTAACTATTGGATTTTCCACTTTTCAGCATCAGTCCAATGGATTTACATAATCACATACTGAGAATCTCCCATGCTCTGTAGACCATTTGACATCCTACTGACATTCTCTGCTACTGAACACATCCTCCGCCAGCTACCCATCCCTTCCTGAATGACTGCAACACTGGGGTATAATACTGGAATTCTCGTGATAGATGGCAACGGGGTTGGCATTTTGGTCTCTGGGCAAACTGCTTGCAGATGCCGTAGGGAGTCACATGTATAGCTTTGTGAGCCAGCAGGGCCCATTGCAGATGGTTTATAGGGAGCTTGTAGAAGTTGGGGGGGGGAAGTTGATGGTGGAGCCATTTACCTTGGCTGGTGGTATAGTGGTTTGTGCAGAGCTTCTCCAAGTTGCAAATCAACTTTACACATACCTATCCGCAAGGCAGGCTGCCTCCTTCAATATTTGCGTCTGGATTTCCGATCCATCATCCACTCCTTAACTCCTACTGGATACCTTTCCAAGGACTACTTCTTCCGAAATAGCTGATGGAGGTCCTTAAAAGTCTCTGTCCCACAGCCATGGGTCCACTGGTCCAGGGCATGGGACAACTTGGTAAATTCCAAATAGGTTACGGAAACTCTGTCTATGATATTCTTGTGTGATGGCATAATGTGCTAACAATGCTCCCTTAACCTCAGCATAGTCCAACCGCTGTTACACTGAAAGGGCACAAAAGGTAGAATTTGTTTGACCTGTACGTTTTCCAGCCAATAAATGTGTCTAGTCCCCTTCTGCGATATTTTGAGACTTACACATGATGTTTTTAGATATGTATCAATATCCTGCTTGACCTCATGAAAGGTAGTACATGCAATTGACAGCTTGAGATTGTTCCGGGCAAACATGTAAATTAATTCCCTGGTGCTGGGCTCTTTCGGCTTGGTCCCTTGCCATCACTTCATAGATGAATTTCATGAGCCTGAGGCAGCATCTTGTTCTTGGACAACAAGTGGGATGGGGATGTCAATAAGTTCAGGTTTTTCCTTGCCCTCTGAAACAATTCGACGACTACTGCACCACTTCCTCATGGTGGCCACAGTTAGTTCTTGTCTCCTCATCCTGCTCAGCTCATCAATTCCATTGGTGTCACAAAGGGGCCTGTGACCACCAGAGCACTGAGTACTAGAAATTGGCCCAAGTGAGACACTTTATAAGATGGACAGTTCACACATATCAAATATGCCATAGCATATTGTAAGATTCCACAATGTTTAAGGATGGGCCCTCCTGCTCAGTGCTAAAGGTCTTCCAAGTTCCAGTATCACAGGCAAATCCAGAGGGGATAGCACCGTAGCTTGCTCTTAAAACCACCATGACTAACTTTCCCCCATTCACAGAGATACATGTACACACACCCACTCATTGCCCTGTCTGTGCTATCAGCTAGCAGGGGGCATTGGGATTTACTACCTGAGTAGACTATCTCCACACCTTATTTCTGGTAACAGGGCGATGTGAAAACTATCAATACAGCGCCTTATATCTAATACAACAAACCTTAACGCAATAAAAGGAGCAGATTAATCAGCCATATAGAAGGTTACAGGAACATGACACAGTCATCTGTGACAGGCACTACTCATCACCTTTCCAATACTATCCCTACAGTGAAGTATGGTGATGTCGGCATTATGTTGTTGGTGTTTGTAGCAGCTCGGACAGTGAGAATGGTCAGGGTGGAAGGAAAACTGAATACAACAAAGTACAGAGATATATGAAATGAAAAGCTAATCCAGGGTGCTCTTGAACTCAGACTGGGCCAAATTTTTACCTTCCACGAAGACAATGACCCTAAGCAGACAGCCAAAACAACAAAGTATGGCTTAGGGGAGAGTCTGTGAATGTCCTTGAGTGACCTAGTCAGAGCTCTGATTTGAACCACATCGAACATCTCTGGACAGACCTGAAAATGGCAGTCAACTGATGGTCCCTATCCAACCTGACAGAGCTTGAGAGAATCTGCAGAGAAGAATGGCCAAAATCCAGATGTGTAAATCATGTGGCACCATACTCCAGAAGTGGTCTGTAATAGTTGCAAAAGGTGCTTTAACTAATTACTGAGTAAAATGCCTGAATACTTATGTCAATGCAATATTTAAAATCACCAAAACAAAAAAGAAGGTACCAGATGAATATATGCATATTAAATATTCTTCATCGACCCCCCAGACAAATCCATAGCCGAAATAGTGTGATTTCTTAGTGGTTATCTTAGGGTACTGATCTTTATTTTGGATGCAATTTTTTGGTATAGTACCTTCTTTTTGTTTTGGAGATATGACTTGCTTTGGTACAGTGTGACCAACTAGTTAAAACAGGGGCATGTATTTTGGTTGAAATGCAATATTTTAGTCTTTCCTTTTCAATAAATTTGCAAAGATTTCCAACATATTGTTTCCACTTTGTCATTAAGGTGTATTGATGATGGGGAAAAACTTTTTTGTATTTTAGCACAAGGCCACAACAAAACAAAATGTGAACAAAGTGAAAGGGTCTGAAAACTTTATGAATACATAGTATATCTTTGCTGGTATGATTAGAAACTTCAGACAAATGTCCTTAATCCTGATTTTCAGATTTCTTGTAGCGCACCGTACATGTTTCAACTGGTGTGACTGACATGAAATAAGATAAACAACATAGAAAGAATTATTTTTTTTAGCTGATATTATATGTCATTTTATAGAAGTAAACTGTGTGGAGGTCGACATGCAGATGTTACAGAACTAAAAGGAGCTTTGATAGCACATGTCACAGTGTTATCTGAAGACAAAAGAAACTGAAAGCCATTAAAAAAGTAAATTACCATTTTCTTGCTATTGGTTACTTAAAGAGGTTATCCAGGAATGGATAATGATGACCTATCCTCAGGACGGGTCATCATTATCACATCTGCAGGAGTCTGAGTCCCGGCATCCCTGCCAATCAGCTGTTTCAGGGATCCATTGTGCTAACCGGAGCTCAGGTGAGCGCCGGCCTCTTCTAAAGGCTGATCGGTTGTGGCCTCAGGTGTGGGACCCCCACCGATCTGATACTGTTGACCTATCCCGAGGTTAGGTCATCAATATTAATTACGGGAGAACCCCTTTAACGACTTAGCCATTTCGTTTAGCTCAGCTACATCTGTAACAGTGCAACAGATGCCCAGGTCGTGACCGCATTTATAGGAACCTTTGTATACCAGATGAGCTATTTGAAGCCACAGCCAGTCATTTTTGTTCTTGCAAGTCATGTGTTTTGGCAATCACTAAGTGTAACCTGTATTATCAGAAATAAGCAAATGGGAAGACCTTTGCAAGCCATGTGTTTTGGCAATCACTAAGTTTACCCTACATCATCAGAAATATGAAAATGGGAAGACTTTTTGGCTCGGCTACATCTGTAACTGTGCAACAAATGCACCTGTCGTGACTGCATTTATAGGAACCTTTATATACTAGTTGAACTATTTGAAGTCCCAGCTATTCACCTTCCTCCTTGCAAGCCATGTGTTTTGTTAATCACTAAGCGTACCCTGCATTATCAGAAATAAGCAAATGGGAGGACCTTTGGTTTGAGGTTTCTGAGTTCGTCTGCAAGATAGACGCATACTAGAAGATACAATTTTATGAAATTCACTGAGCTTTTTTTCATCTTCTTTTCAACTTCTTGGTGTAATTTAGGTTGCAGTTGTTTGAGGCATCAGGTGGTATAATTATTTTTGCTCTATATTTCATCGCTAACAATTGTGAGAGCAAAGAGCCATCTGCCCTAAGCTGGGTCATTGTGTACATGATGGACTTTTATTGCATACTTACTTCTAATTGCTTTCATTGTCTGATACTGATTGGCAATAGAATACAATAATATATGTATGTTCTAACAACTGACAAGGTCCCCATAACCAAAATGAGCATTCAGTAGGTTACTGTACCTTGTATAACGAGAAGACATTCACGGCACTCAGTTTCTTTCATGCAAAAATATTTATTGGAATTGAAGCAAAATTCATGCCAATTGTATGTAGCGGCCGACGTTAACGTTTCGGTCCCTTGGACCTTGGTCACGGCCTAAAATCACACAAGTATAAAAAATATTAAGGGACCATGTACAGAATACATATATATAGACAACATGTCAAGTATACGAATATATATAAATATGTGCAGGACTAGTGTACTAAATGAGATATACTACAGTCGTGATAATGCAGAGACACTACAATACAAAAAACACAATATATTAAAGAAGATGAACTGAATCAAGAGTTAAATATAGCCATAACCATAAATAAGGGGAATGATATACTCTATATAATGCATATATTTCTCAAGAGTCACCCATGAAGAGAGTCGTATAAAGTAAGTATGAGGTAGAGCCATCGGCGTATGCAATATCAAAACTATATTCGCTTACCTAGGTAGAATGTATGACAGGCATGGCGCTGTGAGCGATATGAAAGACGCGCGCCTGTTTTAAATAGGCCGGGCTAATCTCTAATTGATGGAAGGGTTGTCAAGATTTGAAATCATATAGAGAAGTAGGCATCTAAGGTCATGTGAAAATCACATGACCTATTATGTCCCTGAACGTAGCGCGCGCATGCGCATATGTGCCGATGATACGTCTATGGGCAGGAGTTGCCCAAATAGCAGTGACGACGGTCAGATATGGCGTGCGCATGCGCACCAGTCAAAGTGACGCATGTATGGGCAAGATGTTCCCTTATCACAGCGGGGCATATAGATGTTAGCCAATAGCCTTATACTTTACATTTATATAATATGCAAGGCGGTACCTAAAGGGCAAATGTTATGCCATCACTAGGGTATACATTTTGCATATAATGGACAATATATAAAGCCGACCTGGGGCAATGTAGATCCGATGGAAACACTACAATATATTAGAAGCAATACAACAACGAACAACATGGACAACATAAATTACAAGCACAGTGTACAATGTTATTGGTTATATACAACCAGATCAAATGTAACAATCCACAGTACAAAATTAGCAACAACCATAAAGTATATTAGTTATAACAAGGATGACCAAGACCAATCATGCTTTTTCCACCCTACAATGTAGTAAGATAAAGGTCAGTATGCACACCCAGTCAAAAAACTAATATCAGTGCAATAAAGGGCTCAATATGTGAGATTACTTACTTAGGTGGCATCAAGCCTAACACGTATACATATACACAGGTGAGTTGGTTATATTACAGCCGCCCAGATACGTGGCCACCTTATAGTTCCTGTACAAAAATCATCCCAATCATTACATTTATTCAACGCTGGCTGATACACTACATACAACAATAAATGCAGTCACTTACTTTAAAAATCATGAAACCAGCAAAAAGCACATGTGCGCATCAATGGGAAAGATAAACCAGATCAAGCACTGCCTGGATATACAGCCATCTGATATTTACTCTATGAAAAAAATGTATATCCCAATTACTCCATATGCTGATAACAACTTATTAGATACACCGATGGTGAAGAGCACTTACATTCCTTGGTCCCCACGAGTGATCCCTCCTCTGGCACTTATCAACACTGATGCGCCCACTATTTTTATATCTTACCGCCAAGTCAGGTCAACGTACATCAGACGCTGACCTGAATCACTTCCAGGTTCTGTTCCTTCCATCTCCAGTCAATCACAGGAGGGGCGGTCATGTGACGGTGTGTGATACGCCTTATATTTATTATGTGCGCGCGCTGTTCACAGAGACCTCCGGTCCGTGGAACGCATCTGTGTCTCACAAACCGGAAGTCCATGTACACTCCTGCCTCCTGTGACCGTAACGCATCATTCAGTAGCGATGCGCCACGGAGCGATGTCATCACTAAAGTTAAGGCAGACCAGGAGCGGAGCTGACCAATGCGCACTGCCCAATGGACCAATATTATAATTTATACTAATATTTACGATTCACTGTGATACATAGATATACACAGAAGCCACATAGACCTCCTTATTTTACATCCCAGAATGGTGTTTATAGGTTCCTGTGTCATATATAGTGAGCGCCTTTTTTACTTACATGTGTCAGTCGAGTATAGACAATACACAAAGATATAAATAGCAAAAAAATACTGATATTGTATTGTTCTTTGATTCAACAGCAATTGGATACTTATCGCATCCGGCCAATTAATTAACCCTACAATCAACATTACAGAGTGTGGCCAGGTTATAGAGGGGGCATTTCATGGTTAGACATATTAAACAGTCAACATAATGACAGAAAACAAACAACAATGAGCGAGAATATGTATTGATATTAATCCCTATAGGAAGCAGGAGAACGTTAGTCTCTCATTTAGTCCCAATGGTGATTGGGATCTAATCGATGTATCCAAGTACATTCTTTCTGTAGGACCTTACGGTCCCAGTCACCCCCTCTAGGGCAGTGTTTCCCAACCAGTGTGCCTCCAGCTGTTGCAAAACTACAACTCCCAGCATGCCCGCACAGCCAAAGGCTGTCCGGGCATGCTGGGAGTTGTAGTTTTGCAACAGCTGGAGGCACACTGGTTGGGAAACACTGCTCTAGGGGACGGTGGTACTACCTCCAAGATTGAGAATTTTAAAGCTTTAGGGTCGCCACCATGAAACTCATTGATATGTGAAGCAACAGATGTAGTTCTTTTGTTGATCACATCATTCACATGTTCGAAAATTCTCCTTCTTGTTTCTCTTATAGTCTTCCCCACATAGTCCAGGGGACAGGGGCATTGGCAGATGTATATTGCCCCCCTACTTTTGCAGTTGAAGAAATCCCTCACTTCAAATACTTGCTTGGTTACTGAACATGTGATATTTTTTGCAGTTGATATATACTCACAGGCTTTGCATGAGCCGCATCTATACATACCTATAGGTTTGCGGTCCAGCCACGTGCCTGTCCTGCTTGGAGATGTATAGTGACTGTGGACCAAACAGTCCCTAAGGCTCCTGCCTCATCTATAAGTCACACTTGGATGTACACCTAATATATCTTTCAATTCTGTGTCCATCCGAAGGATCGGCCAATACCTTTTTAGGAAAGACGTGACCTGCTCATTAGCAGAGTCAAAGGTAGTTATAAGTCTCACTATCCTCTCCTTCTCTTCCCTTTGTCTGGGGACGAGGATTTGTGTACGGTTCTTATTGACTGCATTCTTAAAGGCACCCGTCAGGTATCTCTGAGGGTACCCCCTGTCCGTAAATCTCTTTTGCAGTTCCCTAGCTTCACTAAAGAATCTCTCCTTCTCGAAGAAGTTTCTCCTGATCCTGAGATACTGTCCCCTTGGTATACCTCTCTTCAGGGGGACTGGATGGTAGCTATCCCAGTGTAAGAGGGAGTTGGTTGCGGTTTCCTTCCTATGTGTTCTCAGTCTCTCTCCCTCCTTTGTGATACAAACATCCAGGAAGGTGATGATATACACATCTATCTCATACGTAAAGCGGAGACCACACTGGTTGGTATTGAGATCACCAATGAATCTCACAAACTCATCCGACCCGCCTTGACAGACCAGGAAAATATCATCGATGTAGCGCGTCCAAAACACAATTTTGTTGGACCACCACATCGACTGGTCTGGAAAGACATAGACGTCCTCCCACCAGCCCAGGAAGAGATTGGCATAAGTGGGGGCACAGGGGCTCCCCATTGCCGCCCCCCTGAGATGGTGGAAGAACCGCCCATCGAAAAAAGTTTCGGGTCAGGATGAATTAGAGAAGGCTGATAATAAACGCATTATGTGCTTTAAATTGGACTCCTCTGGTTTTCAAGAAATGTCCAACTGCAGCCAACCCCCTCTCATGTGGGATGGAACTGTACAATGATTCAACATCCACACTAGCTAGGTAGCAGTCTGATTCAATGTTAATGGTGTCAATCTTGTTGAGGAAGTCCATCGTGTCCCTCATGTAAGCAGGTAGAGACACGACAAATTCCCTCAGCACCTTGTCGACATATATGCCACAGTTCTGAGTAAGGGAATCCACCCCAGATATAATGGGGCGACCCCTAAGTTGGTTGGTCCCTTTATGGACTTTGGGCAATCCATAAAATGGGGCAACAGTCGGGTGCTTAGATAAAAAAAAATAAAACTCGGTCAGGGTAAGCACTTTGTCTCCAAGTCCTCTCTCCAGGATCCCCTTAAGTTCCACCAAATACTTTTCAGTAGGATTAGTGGATAAAATCCTGTAACCACCTGTATCCTCAAGGAGATCTAGACACATTCTTGTGTACATCGAGTGATCCAGAATCACCAAGTTTCCCCCCTTATCAGAGGGTTTTATGATGACTGTTTTGTCCCGCTCAAGAGCCTGTAAAGCCTGCATCTTCTGTCGTGACAGATTAAAGTCACTTAGTCGTACATGTCCCAGCTTTTCCAGATCGGATGTAACCATCTGGAGGAAAATGTCTATTCAGAGTTGGGGGCATCTTTTTCCTTTTCCTTTTTAGATTTGTAAAGGGACCCGCCCCAGTAGGTTAAAAGCTTTCCTCACCCAGGGCCGGCGCCACCTGTAAGGCGACCTAGGCAATTGCCTAGGGCGCAATTTAGCAGGGGGCGCCGGAACCCTGCGATTGAAAAAAAAAAAAAACTTATGTAGTAACGGGCGGCCGGCGCGCCCCCGCTATCATGTTGCACTGCCTGAGGGGGCGGACCGTACCGGGTGACACCAGTCCCTGGGGTGACACCGGTGCGGTCTCCCGCCCCAGGCACCAGAGCAGAGTCGCGGCAGCGGAGCGTGCAGGAGGAGGGCGGGCCGGAGGCGTGTCCCGTCCTCCCCTGTTCATCTGATAGGCTGCCTGCCTAGTGCTGGCAGGCAGCCTATCAGAGGCCGGTTCAGGAGGCGCGATGACGTCATCGCGCCGCCTGAGCCGTACAGCGCGGGACACAGGCCGGAAGAGGCCTGCATCGCATCGCTGCCATGGAGGTAAGTATGTGTTTTTTTGTTTTTTTGTGTTTTTTTTAACTCAAATGAGGATGGAGCACATATGTGTGGGGGCTACTGGCACATAAGGGGGGTCACTGGAGCATCAGGGGACTACTGGCACATAAGGGGGCTTGCTGGCACATAAGGGGGCTACTGGCACATAAGGGGGCTTACTGGCACATAAAGGGGCTTGCTGGCACATAAGGGGGCTACTGGCACATAAAGGGGCTTGCTGGCACATAAAGGGGCTACTGGCACATAAGGGGCACTACTGGCACATAAGGGGCACTACTGGCACATAAGGGGGCTACTGGCACATAAGGGGGCTTGCTGGCACATAAATGGGCTACTGGCACATAAAGGGGCTTGCTGGCACATAAGGGGGCTTGCTGGCACATAAGGGGGCTACTGGCACATAAAGGGGCTTGCTGGCACATAAAGGGCTACTGGCACATAAGGGGGCACTACTGGCACATAAGGGGGGGCTACTGGCACATAAGGGGGGCTTGCTGGCACATAAATGGGCTACTGGCACATAAGGGGGCACTACTGGCACATAAGGCGGGCTATTATTATTGTTATAAGGCCGCCTCTGTATATTATTGTTATAATGGCCCCCTCTGTACTATTTTTATCTTAATAGCCCCCACTGTATTAGTATTATTATTATTTATACAGAGGGGGCCGTTATTATAATAATAGCACAGAGAGGGCCTTTATATTAATAATAATACCGAGCTGTGTTGCCATGTTGGAGGGGAGAATTGGGATATACCCTATATACTGTGTATTATATTATGGGGGCACTAGGAGGAAGGCGGAGAGGAGCACTATGGGGGCATTTACTAGGGGCACTATATAGGGGTATTTCATACTGGTACATTATGGGGACATTAGCTGAGCTGGGGTATTACAAGGGGTATTTTTTGCACTGTATATTAAAAGGAGAATTATTACTACGGGGGTATTATGGTGGGCTTTATTACTCCCCATGTTATGACCCCCAGTAGCAGCACCAGCCTCTCCCTGCTCTGCTATCCCTCTGATCCTTCTCCAAATCCTTATTCTGATATCTTTCTCTTTAGGATAAAACACATCATCAGCTCCGCCGATCCCCACAGTATACAGTATACCTCTACACCGATCCCCCGGCCAAAGTGTGAAGTGGTGTCCGAGATCCCCAAGGGCCAAGCAACTGTAAGTTTTCATGTGAAATATGTTTGTTATACACATATAGCATACACTGCGCACAGCGTCATTGATTACTATGACGCCGTGCGCTTCGTGTCGCCGCTACAGTACCGTAAGGGCAGATCATCTGATGGGGGGGGGGCGTCAATTTTTATCTTGCCTAGGGCGGCAAAAATTCTTGCACCGGCCCTGTCCTCACCCAATTCTAATAATAGCTGAAGATCAGCGTAATCACTCTCAGTGAGACCCAACTTTTCACAAGTCTGCTTATTAGATTGTGTGAAGACTTTATGCCATTTCAGTCTTCGAGTAAATAGATGCAGTGGTGTTGCGAGGGGGGTGCGGGGGGTGCGGTCCGCACCGGGTGACACCAGTCTGATGGGGTGTCACCAGGGGCGGATTGACCATTGGCAGACGCGGCGGCGGCAGGGAACATCAGGTCGGACGGAGATGAGCGCTTGCATTGCGCTCATCTCCGTGCGGAGCAGCAGCAGAGGAGGGAGAGGCGTGTTCTCTCTCTCCCTGTTCCTCTGATAGGCTGCCAGCACTAAGGCCGGCAGCCTATCAGAGGCCGGCTCCGGCGGCGCGATGACGCCATCGCGCCGCCGGAGCCGTACAGCTCGAGACACAGGCCGGAAGAGGCCTGCATCGCATCGCTGGAGGTAAGTATAAGTGTTCTTTTTTTTTTTTCTTGGGGCTACTGGCACATAAAGGGGGCTACTGGCACCACTAAAGGGGCTACTGGCACCACTAAAGGGGGCTACTGGCACCACTAAAGGGGGCTACTGGCACCACTAAAGGGGGCTACTGGCACCACTAAAGGGGGCTACTGGCACCACTAAAGGGGCTACTGGCACCACTAAAGGGACGGCTACTGGCACATAAAGGGACGGCTACTGGCACAT
Source organism: Bufotes viridis (assembly GCA_033119425.1). NCBI lineage: Eukaryota > Metazoa > Chordata > Amphibia > Anura > Bufonidae > Bufotes > Bufotes viridis. The sequence continues at coordinate 148,801,454 of CM065593.1, read as the reverse complement.
AAAGGGACGGCTACTGGCACATAAAGGGACGGCTACTGGCACATGAGGGGGACTAATAACACATAAGGGGAACGGCTAATGGCACATGAGGGGGGACTAATGGCACATGAGGGGAGCCTAATGGCACATGAGGGGGGCCTAATGGCACATAAGGGAGACGGCTACTGGCACATAAGGGGAGACTGCTACTAGCACATAAAGGGGACGGCTACTGGCACAAAAAGGGACGGCTACTGGCACATGAGGGGGACTAATAACATGATGGCTGACATGGGGGGCATGATGGATGGGGGCTGACGGCTGACAGACGCCTGACATGGGGGCTGACGGCTGGCATGATGGCTGACATAAGGGCATGATGACTGACATGGGGGCACGATGGATGGGGGCTGACGGCTGACTTGGGGGCTGACAGCTGACATGGGGGCATGATGGATGGGGGCTGACGGCTGGCATGATGGCTGACATGAGGGCATGATGGCTGACATGGGGGGCATGATGGATTGGGGCTGACGGCTGACATGGGGGCTGACGGCTGGCATGATGACTGACATGGGGGCATGATGGATGGGGGCTGACACGGGGGCTGATCTGAGGTGTGATTAACATTGGGGGTCTGATTGGTGGTCTGACCTGAGGTATAGTGGAAAATATTGTTTCTTATTATACTCCTCTAAAACCTATGTGTGTGTTATAGTCTTATAGGGCGAAAAGTACAGTCTTCAAGCGATTGAAGCATAGCGAAGATACCAGGACCACACAGAGGAGAAGCCAGCTGCTGCACACAGGACCAGGACCAGGTGAGCTGCGGGCGGGGGTCGCCAAGATGTAGCTTCGCTGAGCTTGCACCGGCCCAGGTCACGTCACTCACACAGGCACAGCACAGCCTGAACCAGCCCAGACTTGTTGCTGATGTTAATGGATGCTATAACATTGCACCATCCTTCTGAACATACACATCTGTCATCCGCCTTACCTCATGATCCTGGAGCTGTGCTGTACAGTGGCCGCCGAGCTCTACAGCACAGCTCCAGGATCATGAGGTAAGGCGGATGACAGATGTGTATGTTCAGAAGGATGCTGCAATGTTATAGCATCCATTAACATAACAGCAGCAATTCCTCTTTAGTTATATGTGAAGACACTTCGTACACACCGGACTGTAAGTGAATTAATAACTAAGGCCCCTTTCACACTACCGTTGTGAGGATCCGGCGTGCACTTCCGTCGCGGAAATGCCCACCGGATCCGTCACAACGCAACACACCTGAAAACATTTGAAGACTGATCAGTCTTCAAAATGCTTTAGTGTTACCATGGCAGCCAGGACACTACTAAAGTCCCGGCTGCCATGAAAAAGTAGTGGGAGCCAGGGAGAAGCTACTTACCTTCCGTGTGGCTCCTGAGGCGCTCCACAATGACGTAACAGCGCCCCTACGTCGCATGATCACATTATCCATGTGATGTAGGGCGCTGTGACGTCATTGTGGAGCACCCTGGGAGCCGTACGGACGGTAAGTAGCTCCTCCCCTGGCTCCCCACTACTTTTCCATGGCAGCCGGGACTTTAGTAGCGTCCTAACTGCCATGGTTACCATTCAGAAAGGTAAACGTCAGATCCGGTGATGCGCCGAAACAACATTTAGCTTAAAGTCGGATCCGGATTAATGCTTTTCAATGGTCATTAATTCCAGATCCGTCCTTGCGGCATGCCTTCAATTTTTTTGGCCCAAGGAAAATCCGCAGCATGCTGTGGATTTTTTAACGGCAAAAAAACGTTTGAATACTGAACTGAAGACATCCTGATGCATCCTGAACGGATTTCTCTCCATTCAATATGCACTGGGACAATCCTGATCAGTATCTTTCCGTCTTAGAGCCCCGAGGACGGATCTCTAGGACGGAAAGCTAAAACGCTAGTGTGAAAGAGGCCTAAGCACTAGTGAGTATCTGCTATTTTTGGTTATATGACTAAAACATTATTGCTTCGGGGGGTCTGGGGTGACACCATTTTCTACCGCACCGGGTGACACCAGCCCTAGCAACGCCACTGAATAGATGTAAATCTTTTGTCAATGTGAAAAGACTAAAATTAGTCTTTGGGACAAAGGAGAGTCCTTTCTTCAATACATTCATCTCTATCGGGTCTAGGGTCCTAGTTGTTAAATTAATTATTTGCATATCATTGCCTAAGTTTTTTCTGTTCTGCCCCGTTCCCAAAGCTGATAGGGAATCTGGCTCCTCTTTAAAAAAGAGGGAAGGGATTGTGTTTGTGATAGATCCCTGGAGGAGACCGAAGAGGATGACAAGGACGGTGCCGAGGGGTAAGACACTCCCCTTGACATCCCACGATTTCTGCCTCCTCCACGTGCCCATCTTCTGCCTCTCTGATTACTCCCAGGTGCTCCTCTATTATATGGGCAATGCTGTGTCTCAGCGTTCGATTAATCAATATCAGACATCAAGACCTCCGAGGACTGTGGGATACTGCTATCAGCGTTATAGGTCCTATTTTCCTTAAATTCAGTGAGGTCTCGGATAAATTGGCAATGTTTACGCTCCTTCAATAAATTTTGAAATCTCTCCACAGATGTCTGTAGAGATGCCTCACGCCTGCCGAAGTCCGAGTCCTCTCTGAACTTGAGTGCCATCTCAATTTTTTCCTGTAGATTAATAGTTGTTTTATTAAAGAAGATTTTTTCCTCTTCCAGGAGAATTCACATCAGCCTCAGAGAACTACTTGTCAGTTCATCCTCTCATTTTTTCATCAAGCTGGGAGAGGAAATGCCCTCTTGGCACAATTTTGTGTTCTAAATAGTTCTCAATTGTCTTCACTTCCCACCAGGATTTGATATTATCTTTATATCTATTATAGAGCTCCCAAAATACTTGATTACAGGATGAGGTAGTGCCTAATCCCGGAACGTCCCACTCTGAAAATACAGCCTTAGCCTTATTGATTAAAGCCTTTGTAAAAAGGGTCCCAGACAAAAAACTGGCCATTACAGACAGAAAACACTTAAATGTTCCAGCAATTATTATCAGAAACTGATTATCATGGGTTCGCTTAATAATACTAGATCCAGCAATAACAAAAAACCCTTATTAAAACTTCACGTTTATTCCAATCATAGATATAAAAAACTGAGAGAATCCTTCTCTTATATGTATTTGAAGTGAGGGATTTCTTCAACTGCAAAAGTAGGGGGCAATATGTACATCTGCCAATGCCCCTGTCCCCTGAACTATGTGGGGAAGACTATAAGAGAAACAAGAAGGAGAATTCTCGAACATGTGAATGATGTGATCAACAAAAGAACTACATCTGTTGCTTCACATATCAATGAGTTTCATGGTGGCGACCCTAAAGCTTTAAAATTCTCAATCTTGGAGGTAGTACCACCGTCCCCTAGAAGGGGTGACTGGGACTGTAAGGTCCTACAGAAAGAATGTACCTGGATACATCGACTTTGATCCCAATCACCATTGGGACTAAACGAGAGACTAACGTTCTTCTGCTTCCTATAGGGATTAATATCAATACATATTCTCGCTCATTGTTGTTTGTTTTCTGTCATTATGTTGACTGTTTAATAAGTCTAACCATGAAATTACCCCTCTATAACCTGGCCACACCCTGTAATGTTGATTGCAGGGTTAATTAATTGGCCGGATGCGAGAAGCATCCAATTGCTGTAGAATCAAATAAAAATACAATATCAGTATTTTTTTGCTATTTATATCTTTGGGTATTGTCTATACTCGACTGACACATGTAAGTAAAAAAAGCGCTCACTATATATGACACAGGAACCTATAAACACCATTCCGGGATGTAAAATAAGGAGGTCTATGTGGCTTCAGTGTATATCTATGTATCACAGTGAATCGTAAATATTAGTATAAATTATAATATTGGTCCATTGGGCAGTGCGCATTGGTCAGCTCCGCTCCTGTTCTGCCTTAACTTTAGTGATGACATCGCTACGTGGCGCATCGCTGCTGAATGATGCGTTACGGTCACAGGAGGCAGGAGTGTACATGGACTTCGGGTCTGTGAGATAAGTAAATCCGGTAGATGTACCTCTTTGGATCTGAGCCTCCCCCCCCCCCCCCCAGGGAAATAATGAGGGGAAGATAGGTATAGGTTCGAGGACAGGGAGTCCCCACCATCAGGGGCCATCCCTGGGCAAAGGAAAGAGGAGGGAGTGATATAGGGAAAGTGACCTCCCCCCTTGCAAACAGATATATATTGTAGAGTAAATTAGGATCTATATCTAACACTGTATGACCGTAACGTACATCGATAGGAAAATTATCTACTGTGTGTTATTTGAGTAATAAGTACATATAAGAGAAGGATTCTCTCAGTTTTTTATATCTATGATTGGAATAAACGTGAAGTTTTAATAAGGGTTTTTTGTTTTCGCTGGATCTAGCATTAATTAGGTCCCAGTGTGTGGTTGGAGTTGTTACAGACACACATACCTGTATCACTGAGCTTGGGGCCATTTACATGTGTGTATGTTTGTTTAGAAATTGTGGAGATATCCCACTATTTTAGAATATGTATTAAAAGTTTCATTTTAGCGACTTCTTTTCTCTTTAGTTAAACAAGGATTAGAAGTTTAGAAGCAAATCTTGACATTTTTCCACTAATTTCCAAAACCCACTTTTTTAAGGACCAGTTCAGTCATGAAGTCACTGTGGGGCTTACATAATAGAAATTTAATATTCACATGACCAGATGGAGACCCCTGGACCAAACCTCTTTTAATGTGATGACGCCCAGCAGTAGTACCGACTTTTTTCAACTGTTGCGCAATCCCATATACTTAATTCACGTGCGGTGCCTTCCTTGAAATCCAAGGAGAATTCCCTCCTGGGCTGCGCAACTACCGGCATTGTGGTTGTCAGTGTAAGCGGGGTACATTGATGTGTCCCCTTCTAACATGGGCGACCCATTAGGTTGGGCTCCATCTCGGCAGATTTGGGACCCTCCCTATATGCTGGACAACGTAGGATTCACCTGCGGCGGCTCGCAAATTACCAAGGACGCACCTTGCACTATATAATATCTTCAATCGATGTGCTACGTAATACATGACGAGGACAGTCCAGACATGCGCAATGTGTTATCTGAGACGCTCAATGGAGCGCTATGGTCTCTGCGAGCGCCATTACCTGTTGAGGTAGGATCTTGATGATCTTCATCTGGTATATTAAGTCACTTTGATTACTACATTTTTATAACAAGAGTTTTTCTACACACACGTGTTGTATTTTATACTATTCGATCTACACATAAGGATATTGTTTATGTATATTCGAATTTATGGCACATGTCACTTTAGCTTTAGGAAGATAGACAGGGGCAATTAGGGGGCGGGCCTCTCCTCGACTGCGGCCCCCTCTTCCTCACAGACCCCATAGCAGCTGCGTGGTCTGCCTATATGGTAGGTATGCCACTATGTACAGCGCAGGTCCTCTAGGGGTTAAAGAAAATTATACAACATATATAGTATAACATTCCCAGCCTCTCATAGTGTACATGTATAGTTTAGAACACCCGACAGTATACAGTATATATAGTATACTACAGTATTTAGTAGGGATGTCCCGATACCATTTTTTTAAGACCGGGTACGAGTACCGATACTTTTATTTAAGTACTCGCCCATACCAATTACCGATACCTCGTATAAACAGCGGCGCAGTTACTGATAGCAATGAAAACAATTAAAGCTGGAAGTTTGTTGCTGTGGATAACGGCTTTTCTTTTCCTTTGTACAAGTGTTAATAAATTAATAAATGGGAATATAATAGCGTTTTCAAACCAATGTGCCTCCAGGGGGATCTGTTTTTGGGGGATCTGTGGAGGACACACTGTTATGGAGGATCTGTGGATGTCACCGTTATGGGGGATCTGTGGATGACGCACTGTTACGGGGGGGATCTGTGGATGACGCACTGTTATGGGGGATCTGTGGATGACGCACTGTTATGGGGATCTGTGGATAACACAGTGTTATGGGGGATCTGTGGATAACACAGTGTTATGGGGGATCTGTGGATGACACAGTGTTATGGGGGATCTGTGGATGACACACTGTTATGGGGATCTGTGGATGACGCACTGTTATGGGGGATCTGTGGATGGCACCATTATGGGGATCTGTGGATGGCACCGTTATGGGGAATCTGTGGATGGCACCGTTATGGGGGATCTGTGGATGGCACCGTTATGGGGGATCTGTGGACGGCACCGTTATGGGGGATCTGTGGACGACACCGTTATGGGGGGACCTGTGGACGTCACCATTATGGGGGACCTGTGGACGTCACCGTTATGGGGGGACCTGTGGACATCACTGTTATGGGGGGACCTGTGGACATCACTGTTATGGGGGAGGGGACCTGTGGACATCACTGTTATGGGGGAACCTGTGGACATCACTGTTATGGGGGGAGGGGGGACCTGTGGACATCACTGTTATGGGGGGGGGGACCTGTGGACATCACTGTTATGGGGGGGAACCTGTGGACATCACTGTTATGGGGGGGGGACGGGACCTGTAGACATCACTGTTATGGGGACGACGACCTGTGGACATCACTGTTATGGGGGGGGATCTGTGGATGAGGCTGTAATGGGGGGATCTGTGGATGACACTGTTAGGGGGCTATGTGGATGACACATATATAGCATCTTATGCTATATACATGTCATCCACAGATCCCTCCCATTAGTGCCACCCAGATTACACTTGCGGGGGCCGGTGCAGCTTGACTCAGCAGCTTGACCGCAGCTGCTATATTCTGTTTCATTACCCCTAACTTACTGTGCCCGTGATTACTAACAATTAATGCGCAGTCGCTCCATGCTCCTGCCCCGCGCGCCTTCTGTAATCATAAAGTGGGCGGAGCGGGCAGGCGGGACATGAGGCGCATGGAGGAATCGGGCAGCTTGAGCTCTCAGTTCCTCCATGCGCCTCATGTCCCGCCTGCCCGCTCCGCCCACTTTATGATTACAGAAGGCGTGCGGGGCAGGAGCATGGAGGGACTGCGCATTAATAGTTAGTAATCATGGGCACAGTAAGTTAGGGGTAATGAAACAGAATATAGCCGCTGCCGAACCGGAACTTATCGGTATCGGCAGTGGTATCGGCGGCATTTTTACGAGTACAAGTACTCGTGAAAATGCCGGTATCGGTCCCGATACCGATACTAGTATCGGTATCGGGACATCCCTAGTATTTAGTACCCCGGTCACAGACATTAGCCTTGGGCCTCTGCTGTTTAAAAAGCAGAAACCTTGCGGCTATGGCGTCTGCTGCTCTCGCTTACGGGTTCAATATTTAAAATAGATGACCTGTGCTGTACATTAGGGGTTAAATAAAAGGTTAGGCTGTCTTCACATCACATTTTTGCCTTACGTTTTTACGTATATGTTGGGGGGAATGGATAAAATCCCGCAGAGTCCAGTAGAAAAAACATGTACCTTAACATATACATTTTTCTTTCAAACTCTATGATGAAGGATGCCTGTATTTATACATAAAACGGATGGCAGAAACGTGATATGAACTCGGCCTTACCGTTTATGTTTTATTTATTTTTAGCAGGAGGACCCAGGAGGAGGGTAAGCATGTGGGATATATGGCAATTACCACTGCTGATAAAAGTAAATACAGGGCAGGCTGGTACTTTACTGCACTCCAGGTGTCAACCCTAGCTAGCTGTGGGAGCAAACTTCCACTAAAGACATCGCAGAGGGGCGGGCACATCGGGCCCTAAGCTGCTACCTGATTGGAGGAAGCATTGCAGCTGCTCACTCTCCTCTCCCTCCCTTCTTCCACTTGGGGCCCAGCCTGCTGTTGTCAGCGCAGCACTAGCGCTGCGCCTAGTGATAAATGAAAATGTAAATAAAATGTAAATTTGTAATGGCACTGGGGCATTTGGAGTGGCAACAGGCCTATCATTGACACTGGGCCCAGGGCTGCCGACTAAAACTCCCCTAAGTATAATCCGCCATTGTGCATACCCCATTATAGAAGTCTGGGACGCATTCTCATCTGTTTTTGGTTCATTGGGGAATCGTGGATCTCGTGTTCACCCTCTCCTGGTTCTGAGCTCCACCACACTGGAGAAGATCGATAGTTCATCTAGTCTCTGGCCTCTAGTGGTGCGCTGTCTGAATGGTCCTCCCCAATGCTTTTGACGCTTCCTCAGGAGTAGTGTATGTTGTTGACGAACCATCTGGGTTAAAGACTTTGAGGGTGGCTCGATAAGTAATGCAAATCTGGTGTTCTTGCTGTAAAGTTAAGAACAAAGAGACGAAAATGTTTCGCGTTTTATGGTGACCTCAGCTGAAAGGTCTCCAAATAGAGGGATCCTCATTCCCCGCAGTAGGACTGGCTCTTTGGCGACTTAAATGCTCAATGCACAGCTTCTGTTTAATCAAGGTAGCGTATTATAATTTGCCTCGGTTTGGCTGTTGGTCGTTCTGCACTGCGAAGATCAGGGCCGACTCTGCGTGCATGTTCCACTTTACAATGGCGCGAATGTCCCAGAGCTCGTGGTAGCTTCTGCTTACATATTCTGAGTCCGGAGTGGATAGATTCTTGCAGTCCTACCACCCTCAGGTTATGACGGGATCTGTTCTCTAGGCTGGCTTGCAGCTTATGTAGAATAGATTCCGTGGTGTTTTCTAGTGCGGGTATCATGCTGCTGCAAGGTGTGTTGCAATTGCTGCATGGCATTAGTGACTGATGTGACTAGAGTCTCTTGGCCAGATGAGTGGTTACCTCGATGGCCAATTTTTTGTAGTCCAGATGAGCAGATAGCAACACCTGGGCAAGTATCTCTAATATGCCATCTGCCTTGTCTGAAGTTATGGGCAGTGTTGTATGCTCTTCTACTTCCCACAGGTTTGATGCCAATTTTGATATCTCAGTGTCCATGGGTGGAGGTGGAAAAGACGATTTGCTCTTGATTTTCTTGCCCATATTCAATATGAAACTGTCAATACACTGTCTGGGACCTCCAGGCAGATGCCAGTTGGTACGATTATAAGTCGGTTTGCGGGCAATATGGGGCTTAAAGATGCTGTGTAGCTGAAGAGCTTGATCACTCTGCTGCCTCACATGTCGGCGCTGGAAACGGAAGTCCTTTATACCAGTTTTGAATAATGTTCTCCCAATATCTTAGTTTGACTGCAAGATCTTCCACCAAGACCGGTGGCAGAAGGTGGTGGTGTTTAATGAATCCATGGAGAAATGGACATCATTGGTTGTAGTTTGGGTAGATGATGTCCTGATACTAGTAAGAATGACGTTCAAGAGTTTTTGACAGTCCGTAATGACAAGTCAATGACATCTCACTTCTGAAATATATGTTTCTTGACCTCAACTTTACTAAAAATGAGATGGGCAGACTAACCACTATGATGTTTCATAAAAGTATTGCTATGAACAACCTATTACACTGGGAGACCTGTGACTCTTAAAAGAGGGGTCTTCAAGGGTCAATATCTGAGAGTGCGCCACAACTGCTGAGAGATGTCTGATTTCATAGAAGATGTGGGAGACATAAAAAAACTGGTTTATGTGACTGATACCCACATAAGGTCTTTAAATCAGCCTATCAACACTCATTGGGTTGTATGAGGGAAAGCCTTCTTAACCCTAAGATGAGAACTAAGAGTGATGAGACTGTATGAATTATTGTCAGATTTTATTCTTCCCACGAGGAAATAAAGATCATGGAGACATAATGAGGGATCCTAGTCCAAGCTAATACTGACATTTATTACATACAGAAGGGTAGGGAGACCTGCAGGACTGTTTGGTCCACAGGTTTTGCCAGTCCCCTCTCAATACCACATAACTCAGTCATGAATAGGATGGTTGGCACGTTTCGTTCTAGCATCACTTGCGAATTTATTTTGCGCAATATGGACTTCAGGAGCCCAACCTATAAAACAGATCATTCATAAACTGAAAAACTATTGGAGTAGTTTATTTGATCACTTATGTATGTGAGAGCTGGTATGTCAGAAAAAAGTAGTTTAGAAGATGGATCAGAAAACATCTTGGTGACGTAAGGAGACATGTTGACACCCCTTAAGCTCGTCATGTCTGTGACGTGCATGACGGACTAATATCGGGACGGACTAATATCTGCATTTAAATCTCAGGATGTCGAGCAGGTGCATCAGCACCTGCTCGACATCTTTTGGCTTCAGGCATTCAAGCTGAAGAGGGTCTCAATGATCAGATATCATTCACATCCACTACTTTTGGTTCTAAAGAAAAAAAGAAGGGGGTGCAGGGTTCTGCTTCCCTTCGTGCTGCCCCTTTCCCCCTTTCATACGATGTGTCCCCTCTTTGTTTCTGGTATTTGTATTGTACATTTACATCTTTGTTATTTAACTGTATCCATATGGTTCCTCCCATTGCTTTAACTATATGTGCATGTATTTACCTGCTCTGCTTTGCCTATTATGAACACTCTTTGTCACTGGTCACTGAAGATAGTTATATCACCTTTGGTTCCCCCAGTTACTTAATACACTATGCAGTGTCCTCCTGGAGGTTAATACAGCACACTAGGAAACCGTGTTTCCATTCTCAAATGCAACTCCTGTGACCAACAGCGATTTCAACAGTATCAACTGTAGGACCGTGTACGACTGAGTACAGTGGCCCCACTTTTTATGAATTGAATACCTCCTCTGTGACTGCTTGGAGCAGTATTATTCTGTATAATTTGTGTATCATATGTTTTTTTTTTTTTTTTTTTTTTGGGGGTTTGTATTTTTAACGCGTTTACTAAAAGTTATGTTTTAATTGAGAGATTTGTTATAACTGTGGTGATTTGTTTCCAATGTCCCACATTGGAAACCAATGTGTTCACCAATTCCCCTGCAGACTGGAGGTCCTAGGGACCAGCAGGAAACTTCATTCTGGGGGCTGATGGATTAACTACATAAAAATATTATCTGACACCTGTTCAGAATATTATCTGACACCTATCTCAGGGACCCTGTCAGTATTCTGCTGACTGGCTCCTGCCTTTACTCGGGCTGTCTAGTATCTGAGGCCAGAACACTTTCTCACACAGTGACAGGCAGCAAAATCATTGATGATGAGGTCTTTAAGCAAACTACCCAGATTTATATGGATGCACAGGCTGGTTGAGATGTGGTTTTTCAAAATGAATAGGTGGCTCCACCTGTGTGTAAGATGGACTAAAATGGTGCTCTATATCCGTTGATACCAGCTTCTATGTATCAGAAGAAAATCACTAAAATCTAAAAAGGAGGATATGGCACTCAAACTCTGAAGTACTAAACCACAATCAATTTAATATACATATATTAAAACATACTTATATTACGTACATCCCACATAAAATATATTCAATCCAAATCTTCAATTCAATGTACCCAAACCAATATAAAACAATAACAGTAAAAATTAATAAAACATCTAATTCCACATATAGAAGGGCGAATTTGGCATGGACACGTAGTTCTTCACAATCGTTCTTATTATAACCTGAATAGTCCCGTGTCTATTGGACTTAGTATATGACCTCTTGTATTCAGATCATTCCCATCAAAATTTAGCAGCCTTTGCAGCAATTAGTGCGGATATCGATAATGTATCAGAACATTGGTGGCATCCCACCATTAAAAACAAATCCTCCTCCTACCTTTATGCGATCGCTTGTGTTCGATCGCTTACCGTGCCTTCTACGCCGTCTCCACCGCACTTTAATTACTTCATATTATTATCACATCTTATGCAGTCGGGCTCTCCAGCTGGTTTAGCTACGCCCTGGCGTCTCCTCGTGTATATGCCCTGCCGTCTCCTTATGTATCGGAGTAATTTCCACTTTATATCACGCTCCGGATTGGCCAATCTTTCAGTCTTTAGTGCGCACTTAAAATCCTGGTGTCACGGAGGTTAGGATAATGTACCCAACGCGTTTCGAGGTCTCTTATGTAACTGACCTCTTCCTCAGTGGTCACCACTGATGTTCATTGTCTGATGTTCAATTGTTCTTGGCATAATCAAATGGATAACATCTTCGATAGAGAAGCCGCACTAGACTGGTCAATGTCCAGTAGTCAATGTTCAGTGTACATATCCAAGGATGAACACCTAAGTTGCCCTAAAGTTATTTCAAAGTTCTGTCTAGCTTGACAGAGAATTACTTCTCAACAGATAAGAGCTAGACAATTTGGGATATTGGCCTGATGAAGGATTTGGAGTCATCTTGTTTCGAAATAATAGCTGTCATCTTACGAACCTTGCCATGTTTACTAGGAAAGATCTTTGAGATACGTCCCATGGGCCATGCATTTCATTTTACTTTATGTTCCTTCATGAGAACAAGATCTCCTACCTGCAAATTCGGTTTGATATGCTTGAAGAAGAGTAAGTTACTCCCTTTTATTTGTTCAATCTGTTTTGCTTTCAGCACTGACAGCTGGGAATAATAAGAGGGTCCCTTTCTGAATTCTCAAATTTGGTCCTTTTTAAATGACCACCAACCCTCAGCATACCATGACTCTCAAATACTGGCTTTAGTTTGGCGATGGGAGTGTTTTTTGGAATATCTTGCTTGTTCCATATACATATCAAGTCTATGCCAAGGGCACTTTGCTATAAGTTATGTTTCACAATCCATTCACTTAGGACAAGGTCTTCTGCAGAGAAAGGCTTCTGAAACATGTGCTAATCCCAACAATCAGTGTTAGTGTTCTAAATAGAGTAGCACTGTACAATGTCAACTAACCTTGCAATGGCATGTACAAGCCTTAGCCATCTGAGGAAGCATCCAAGCTTTTCTTTGGATCTGGTCACTAGGGTGCTAGCATCAGGACGAATCTCTGGATCATTGTCAGGGTCTTGGAGACTGAATACACCTTCAATTGAATTCTCTTTGGTCTGGCTCAGCATGAACTCTGGACCTGTCAACCTAGAAGACTTTACAAAGGCACTAGAAGACACTGGTCTGGTGGCACAATCTGCAGGGTTGAGATGGGGTGGAACATAATGAAATTGTTCAGGTTTAGAAAACTTTCTGATCCTTTCAACATGGCTAGATTAATTTTTGCAGAATCAACTGTCCATTATTTTAATAAAGGATATTTTATTGTAATCTTGTATTGTGCAAAACACTGATCTCCCTAAGTCATCATCATAAGGGATAGACATGGCATCTGGCTCTTGGATAAGGTTACAGAGCCTTTCTTTCACCTCATTATAATGAGAGCATGTGTCGTGAGACTATTTGTGAGCACAAGTGTGAATCAAGCTAGCAAAAGAGACAAAATGACAATAATAATACATTACAAAGTGCCTTGTATTTACTTTGTCTAAATGATAAATACCATTTCTTGAAGTGAGGAGACCCCTTATTAATGTCTTGATGCATTCTGTAGTTTAGGGGCCTAACCAGTTAATAAGCAAGTGAAGATCTTGGTGATGAGATTAAGATCATGGATTACAGCTTTACAGCTCAATTTCTAGGCCCTATAGTTCTTAGCACAGTCAGACCATTCCTTGCTGCCGGATCAACTCGTGGTGCCATGGGGCATGTAAGTTCTGTAGCGTATTCAACTGAGATAAATTTTTTTAGGACAAAATTTTGTAGAATAAGGGTTAAGCTTTCGTTTAATCTCTGTAGGATCTGCTGCCTTGTAGCTGGATATTACTTTTTCACTAGAAGTGGTAGCATTTGTGTGGGTATATCCATATGGTAGATTGAAAATGGAGCTGGCACATGCAAGTTAGAAATTTCTGTTTTGAGCGTTAGAGTGATGTGGCTAGCAGGAAGTATAGGTGATGATTGTTTTAGCACATTCTGTTCAACTTAAAGAGGACCTTTCACCGATTTAAAAACTAAAAACTAACTATACCTGTGGGCAGAGCGGCGCCCAGGGGTCCCCCTGCACTTACTTGTATGTCTGGGCGCCGCTCCGTTCACCCGGTATAGGCTCCGGTGTCCGAGCTCCCTCTGTTGTATGGGGCGGGGACTTTGTATCAGGCGTGTCCCTTGCTGCAGAGCTGGCCAATCACAGCGCACAGCTCATAGCCAGGCTATGAGCTGTGCGCTGTGATTGGCCAGCTCAGCAGCAAGGGGCACGCCTCATACAAAGTGCCCGCCCCATACAACCAAGGGAGCTTGGACACCGGAGCCTATACCGGGCGAACGGAGCGGCGCCCAGGCATACTAGTAAGTGCAGGGGGACCCCTGGGCGCCGCTCTGCCCGCAGGTATAGGTAGATTTTAGTGTTAAAAGAGGTGAAAGGTCCTCTTTAAGGCCCCTTTACATGATTGTCAGGAAGGAAGCATTCCTGACAATCGCTTACTTGTCAGTGAAGAAGACCACTGCATTTTCATGCTGCAATCTCCTCCAAGTATGGGGAGCAGAGATCACTAAGATCACTAATGTCATCACTCATACCAATACAGAATCATTGTTTGCTTATAACAGAACAACAGAATTTAGACAAACGCTTGTTAGTGATAATCTGTTTGATGTTCCAGTAGTGTAAGGGGCCTTAAGGCAGCTGCTTTTTCCTTTTCCATTTGGAGAATTTCAAATTTTGCTCACATTTGGGCTTCTTTTGCCCTTCCCACTGCATCTTCCTTTGCCATTTTTGCCCCGCCTCTTCTTTCTTCTGTGCCATTTTGCCCTTGCCTCTGTTTCTTCTTTTACCATTTTTTTTCTTAACTCTACTTCTTCCCATGTCATTTTAGCCCTTGCCTTCGCTTCTTCCTGTGCCATCGTTGCCATTTTTACCCATATAATCTTTTTTGTGGAGTACCTTCTAACACTAGATTTTCTTCTGCATTGGCACAAAATTCTATTAGCGTGTCACATAATGCTGACCTTCTGTAGCGAGATGATCTGGAAGATGAAGATGTAAGTTTGAACTTGATCGCTGTGATTTAACCACTTACATGTATGCAATGCTCTTACTGGGAGTAGTCAAAGTGCTGGGTGGGTGACTACTCCCCACGTTCCAGGCCGAGTTTTGGCAGGCTTTAAAAAGCAGCCAGCACTAGCAGCTGGGTGGATTATGCTCCATCTGCCATTGACGCTGTGGAGCTCTCAGTGCTGGGAGTGGAAGTCTGCAAGCAGGCGTACAGACCTAACGGAAGCCTGCACCTGGACTTTTCTGTAGCTGAGCTGTCAGCCGGGTGTGAACCAACACCTAAATCCTACAGGTGAACTTTTCCTGTGTTTTTGTTTTGCTGTGTGTGAACAAGCACCAGGACTGTGATTTTGCTGTGTGTGAACAAGCACCAGGATTGTGATTTTGCTGTGTGTGAACAAGCACCAAGACTGTGATTTTGCTGAGTGTGAATAAAACACTACTGCTTGATTCAAGAACTGTGTACTTTGCCTCTATACTGCGTCCGCAAGCCTGTCTGCCAGAGCGATTCCCCACATTTGGTGTCGGATGCGGGCACGTGCAGTGAGGCTGGCGTGAACGCCGAAATTTTTTTGATTTTGCTGAGCACGACTGTATGTCCTATATCAGGCCAGCAAAATCACAACCCGTGTTATCTGACAACATGGAAGCAGTTGTAAAAGCTCTCGTGGAGGCTAACTTGCAGCAGCAGGAGGCCAACAAGCAGCAGCAGGAGACCAACCAGCTGCTATTGCAACAGGTGATGGCTTTACAAGCAGCAGGAGCATCCCACCACGTCCATGATGCCCGGAAAGCGGTTCATGCGGCAATCCCAAAGATGACCCCCTCGGACGACTTCGAGACCTATCTGGCGGTCTTTAAAAAGGTGGCCGTGAGGGAGAAGCTACCCCGTGATCAGTGGCCTGAGGTGGTCGCTCCATTCCTGGCATCTGGACCCCAGCAGGTGTTTTTTGATCTAGCGGATGACCAAGTTGCCGATTACCCGACAGTGAAGAGTGAGATCCTGGCCAGACTGGGGGTGAACGTGTTGGTCCGGGCTCAGCGAGTGCACCAGTGCAGCTGAACCCGCCAGACCGCAGTATTATGATCTGCTGCACAGATTGCAAAAATGGCTGCAGCCTGATGTACTAAGTCCTACTGCTACGCTGGACTGTCTGTTGGCTGATATGTTCTGGAGGGCTTTGCCATACCCCCTCCAGCACTGAATCGGCCAGGTTTCTCCTGCTAATGCCTTAGAGATGATCGACCTGGCGGAGCGCTATGAGGCTACCAAAAACCTGCAGGGAGGTTCTGTTGAGGGGGGGGGGGCAGTCAAACCCCAGAAATCTCCAACCCAGACCCGACGACTGGTACCAGCAAAACCTGCTCGGATGTACCCCCTGTGGACCCGGCTCCGATAGTCTCCTGGCGGTATCAGGAGCCTGGCCACATAAGGGCCGACTGTCCACATTGGGGAGAACCCATGGAGACGAACTATGGTTAACGCCATTCATTGTACGCCAGAAAACTGTGTGCAACGGGTACACCTGAGGCGTTAGACAATAGTCACCTGTGTCAGGTGGAAGTGTGGGACACTCTGGCGGTGGCTCTGCTGGACTCAGGGAATCTGGTGTCCCTGGTGAGAGCTGCTCTGGTACGGCCCACCGAGTATACTGGGCAGAAAATTGGGGTCGTGTGCATCCACGGAGACCTAAAGGACTATCCCACCGCCCTGGTGTCTCTGTCCACAGTGGCCGGCAAGTGGACCCACAAGGTGGCTGTCTCCACCAAACTGTAGTATGAACTTATAATTGGGAGAGACTTCCCAGGTTTCCCGGCGCTGTGGCCTGATATGAAAGTGACTAATAACCATTAGCAGAGTGGCCTGATATGAAAGTGACTAATAACCCTAGCAGAGTGGCCTGGTTCCAGTGGAAGGCCAGAACCCTGGGAGCCCGAGTCCGTAGCGGTGACCACCACTTCTGTGATAGAGGGGGAGACAACCCCACTGAGTGTAATGGTGGAAGACGTGGAGGACTTGCCACCGGGACCTGAATTGACAATAACAACAATGTATCACTAATCAGGTGTGGATGAACCAAGAACACATAACAAGTATTGCTACTCCACACCATATTCATTATAAAAATAAATTTTTATTGTGCATACACATAATAACATTACAATATAAAATCCACAATAATAGTGAAAGGTAACATGGAGATAAACACATATGCCTACATGTGCCCGAACACTAATGCCCTCTTATAGTAAGATCAAATGCAATCAGCCCAGCCTAAAAATTGCTAAGTGCGTCCATAGTGCTCACTAGTACAATATAGATATGTCACTGGACTTAATAAGACACAAAGCGTGGGCACAAAAAATTATATATGCTTACATAGAGTAGATAGGGGTCCGGGATCACAGCAGGCAGCACGCCCCAAGAGGAAGCAAGGGTGCGAAACGGCTGTTGGGTGTGCTGCCTGCTGTGATCCCGGACCCCTATCTACTCTATGTAAGCATATATAATTGTAGAGCTGTGTGTGGGTGTGGCTTGAGGGTGGGCGGGGACACAGGGGCTCCATAAGTTCCAATTGCCCGGGGAAGTGCCCCTCCCGAGACCAGGCTCTGGATCCGCCACTGCCAAGGGATCCCTTTTATGTCCAAGGTAATGAGGGAACTCTGTAAATTGTCGCATATAAAACAGTTACGGATGTCCGTTTACCATCCGCAAATGGAAAGATTTAACCAAACTTAAAAAAATATGTTAAAAAGGGTGGTGTCTAGAGATGGGAAGGACTGGGATCTGCTTCTGCCCTATCTCATGTTCGCAGTGCGAGAGGTGCCCCAGGCCTCTACTGGGTTCTCGCCCTTCGAACTGCTTTATGGCAGATACCCTCGGGGTCTGTTGGACATCGCCAAGGAAGCATGGGAACAACAACCCACCCCCCACAAAAGTGTTATTGAGTACGTCACCCTGATGCAGGAACGGATGGAAAGAGTGTTGCCGCTGGTCTGGGAACATATGGAGGAAGCGCAACGAGCCCAGAGTAGGGTGTATAATCGTCAGGCTCGGGTACGGGACTTTAATCCGGGGGATCGGGTTTTGGTTCTGGTACCCACCCTTGACTGCAAGTTCCTAGCTAGGTGGCAGGGGCCCTACTCGAGAAAGTAGGGGAGGTAAATTACAAAGTACACCAGCCAGGGCGGCGAAAGCCAGAGCAGGTGTACCATGTGAATTTACTAAAGCCATGGAAATATCGGGAGTCTTGCGATGACGACAGCCCCCGGCCAGGGTTTCTAGGGGAAAAGGGTCCAGCCCCTCATTCTGAGGCCAGTGAAGCAGTAGCCACAGTAAAAATTGCAGACAGCCTTTCCTCCAAACAGGTTAAGGAATTCATCAGTCGGAACACGGTTGTGTTCTCGGACCTCCCTGGACGCACTTCCCATATCCAACATGATATTGTCACTGAGCCTCAGGCCAAAGTCTGGTTAAAACCATACTGGGTACCCGAAGCTCGACGACGTGCCATCGGATAGGAAGTGGAGTTAATGTTGAAACTCGATGTCACTAAGGAGTCTAAAAGTGAATGGGCCAGTCCTATAGTCTTAATACCCAAGCCAGATGGGACGTTGCGGTTCTGCAACGATTTTCGCAAGCTAAACGAAGTCTCCAAGTTTGATGCGTATCCTATGCCCCGGGTAGACGAGCCTATTGAGAAATTAGGCCAAGCCCAATATTTTTCTGTGTTAGACCTCACCAAAGGGTACTGGCAGGTACCCTTAACTAAGTCTGCCAAGGAAAAAAATGCTTTTGTTACACCGCAAGGCCTGTATCATTATAAGGTATTACCCTTTGGCCTGCATGGCTCCCCCGCCACTTTCCAAAGGTTAATGGATATTGTGCTGCGACCTCATTGTCGGTACGCCTCGGCCTACTTAGATGATGTCATCATCCACAGTACCAACTGGGAAAGTCATTTACCCAAAGTGCAGGCTGTAGTGGATTCCCTTAGGAAGGCTGGACTGACCGCTAATCCAAAGAAGTGCTCAGTAGGATTACAGGAGACTAAATACCTGGGGTATGTTATTGGGTGGGGAGTCTTAAAACCCCAAGTAAATAAAATAGAAGCTAGACGTAGTTGGCCCCGACCTGTCACCACCAGGCAGGTAAAATCATTCCTGGGAATTGTGGGGTATTACATGAGGTTTGTGCCCCACTTTGCCACTATAGCCGCGCCATTGACAGACGTGTTGAAGGGACGGAAGTCAGGAAGGGTCCATTGGAGTGAGCAGGCGGAAAAAGCATTCTCCGCTTTGATGTCGGCCCTGTGTGGGTCCCCGGTTTTGGTGACACCCGACTTCAATAGGGAATTTATAGTGCAGACGGATGCCTCGGAGGTAGGTCTCGGTGCTGTACTGTCTCAGGAAGTCAACGGGGAGGAACATCCTGTTGTCTTCCTGAGCCGTAAGCTCACCCCAGCCGAGACCAGGTACAATATAGTGTAGAGAGAGTGCCTGGCTATCAATTGGGCACTCGAGTCTCTCCGCTGTTACCTGTTGGGGAGGAAGTTCCGTCTGGTGACCGACCATTCCCCTCTAAAGTGGATTAGCCAGGCCAAGGAGAGGAATGCTCGGGTCACCAGATAGTTCATGTCCTTACAGAACTTTAAGTTCTCAGTGGAACACATTTATAAGTTACAAGTAAGTGGTTGTAGAGAACCAACATTATAATCATTGCAGACTGGGCCTGGAAAAGAGTCACGGCCACCTGAGAAGAGTCATGGTTATTCATGAATTCCTGCTCTCCCGCCCACGTGCTAATGATTGACAGTCTTCTACCTAGTTTTCTCCCTTTCTTTCTAGGAGAGAACTGCCAATCATCAGCAGATGGGCAGGAGAGCAGGAGATTATGAATAACTATGACTCTGATCAGGTTGATTTGACTCTTTTCAAGGCCTGCGCTGCAATGATTATGATGCTGGTTCTCAGCAACCACTTACTTTTAGCTCATGAGTGACACATCGCTGAAATCAGCATTTCTGTCATTAATTTATGCTGCCCTCAGTGAGGTCAGCATACAGTTAATGACAGGTTCCCTTTAAGTATCAATATAGGAAAGGCTACTTTACTATGGAATGAATAACCACAAATTCCAGCTGAATACACGTCAATCCTATAATATCCGGGTTAGTAATGTACAATCAAGTTCCAGCAAAAAAGCAACCCTTCTAAAAAATATATACTTTATTATATCCATTAAAAGAGGAATGCCCTCACATATATCAGAGAGACAAATACATATTCTAAGAGAAATCCAGATACAAAACTAGATGAATCATTACACCTGGGAACTCAGCTATAAAGAAGAGAACTACACTCCAATGCCCACTCACTCAGGTAAGTATATGCAAGGGGGTTCCCTTCTTGTACATTGGTCGAGGGTTTATCATGTAGATGATGATTCTGCACCAACCCGTACTGCGGGCAATTGTGTTATCGGGTGAGTATCAAGAAATATCTCTCCCTATTTCTCTCCCTTGATAACACCTGTGCCCAGGGACGGCCCCTGATGGTGGGGACTCCCTGTCCTCGAACCTAACCTCGCCGTCCCTGTCCCTGTAGAGACCCTGATGGAGTCAAGATAGGAGATACCAAGAGATAACCCAGGTAACAAGTCTATCAGTACATAATAAAAAGGCAGCTTGCCTTGATCTCACAGACGATAATGAACTTACAATTACAGAGGACTGCAAATACCATATATCATCCAATGTCTTCCAACCCACAAGGGGTGCTTGGTCATCGTATGCAGTACTCTAAATTAAAGATACACAGATATTGCACACAGATATTACCGATGCGTCTACATAGAAACCCCGACACGTTTCCCCCGTTTATTGTCTGGGTTCATCAGGGGGTGATAGTGACATATATGAATATAATGTATCAAATCAAAACGAGATCCAAAGTGCAAGATATCGCACCAGAAAGTACAATACTCGATACCAGATCAAACTAGATATTTAATCAATAAACCTAAAGGGGCAGTCTGGCCCCATGAGGAGGAAACCAATGGATCTTCAAGATAAAACATCACAAGAGACCAGGTCCACTAAATAACCGAATTCATGCATCACCTATAGCAAGTTAAGATACATACATAAATACATCGCTCTCCATATGGCCTTATTAATAATAATCCCAGAGACACTTACATGTAGATCATGTACATTGATAAGCCATCGCCTCCTATGGCCAGGTTAGGCTCCTATGATATTGGTGATGCCAATTCTAAAATGACATAGCCAGATATTAATCACCCACTGCAAAATGTAACTTATGCACTGCCGGGTGTTCTATTCACTAATAAAGGTCTCCTGCTTGTATGTCCTCCCACGGTCCACAAAAGCCGTCACTCCCTCAGTGTCAGATGCCCCATTTAAATTGTCCACGCCATGCCAGACACCGATGCCACTTCCGGATCCCCGCCTCCCCATCCGGTCGGTGGAACGCAGACCTGGAGGTGGCAGGGTAAGAATCCGGTCATGTGACATTGTTCCTAAATATCTGTGCAGTGCAGCGCTGCTTCCTGTCTATGGAGCGCACATATGGCAGGCTGAGAGTCCAATCATGTGATAGTACTCCTTCCTGTCTGTGCAGCGCAGCGCTGCTTCCTGTCTTTGGAGCGCATAGCTCCAATCGAATAGACATAGGTGAGTGGAAGAATATCAAGTGAGCAGAAGTGTAAACCAGGGACAAATTAGTGTCCAAGATCATTACTCTGAATTAGGGAGTGACATCAACAGATATCCAATAATAGAGTAATTTCCATCACATTAAAATGGCACTGGGGGCAATCTGCACATAAATAATCCCCTAGAGTATGAAAGTCCTGCTGATTTAAAGGATGTATATTAACGGGTGGCACTAGAATTGTCACCCTGATTTATGATAATTCAAAGCAAAGGATGCTTCACACATCCTGACCAATTTCCAAACCATAGATCACTCATAATACCGAGCCGGCCAAGTATACAGAGCATACCTAGTGCATAAATATGTCACTTGTATAAGATAGGTATCAACCACATCTGTCACAAAAAGCAAGAGAAAGGGAGCCTCTCAATCATGCCCATGGGAGATTGGGATCAGAACCGATGGATCCAGCTGCATTCCTTTTGCAGGATCTTACGGTACCAATCACCCCTCCTAACAGGTATGGGTACCGTCTCAAGAATGGAGAATTATAAGCATGGAATGCACTACTCAAAGTAATATATTGGTAGGCCACTTAAGGACATTCACAGAGTTGTCCCTAAGTCCCTCCTGTGTTGTCTTGGCTGTGTGCCTAGGGTCATTGTCTTGTTGGAAGGTGAACCTTTGGTCCAGTATTAGATCGAGAGCATTGCTGATCAGGTTTTCATTAATATTATCTCTGTACTTTGCTCAATTCAGGTTTTCCTCAACTCTGTCTCCCTGTCCTAGCCACTGAAAACCCCCCACAGCATAATTGTGGAGGTCATTGCGATGTTGGGAACTTTGAGTGCAGCAGAAATTTTGTATACCCTACTCTAGATCTGTGACTCCATAAATTCTTGTCTCTCAGCTCTACAGGCAGTTCTTTACTCCTCATGACTTGGTCTTGTCTCCCTTTCTATGAAGTCCTATACAGTATAAGCATAAAACGGTAAGCATTACCGTCTGCTAGTTATAGATACATGTCTTTATTAATGCTGCTTTGTTTTTTTTTGAGTATTTACGCTATATTGTAACAATGTAATTCATCATTTTAATGCTCATTTAATGGGACTCACTCAGCGTCAGTATCTTAATCAGCATTGAACAATGAACAAAGATGATATATGAAAAACAATCAAACTCAGCTACAACCATTAAAAATAGTTGGGGTTGAGAAGGAACATTTTAGATTATTACTTATAAATACTTGTTTCATGTTTCAATTGTATTCAGAGTCACACACATCGATTTCAGTGTCTTCAGAGACAGAAATGTATAAGTCTCTGTCTGTGATTCACAATGCCAAAGGCTAATCATTTTGAACTTTTTTTTTTACATCGGTTTTGATTTTTTTTTTTATACTTACAGCTTATAGCTGGAAGAACCAAACCGATACAATAATCATACAAGGAACATACCTGAAATCTGAGTCACCTAAACTTCTTTGAACTTTCTAACTTGTAGATCAACATTTTAACAAAAAATATTTCACTTTTAGTCAGATACCTGTCATTATTCATTTTCAGGTTATGGTCTCTTGTTCCATCTTTATGTAGGTTAGTATGTAGAAAAAATTCAGAGCCCAACTGTTGTAAATATTTTACTAATGTTACACTATGTCTAAATAATGAATTTGGTATTCAGCAACATCTTCTCTGAGATTTACCCAAGTGCATGTAAATCTTGATGTCAAAGAACACAGGAAAGGTCAGAGCTCTGAGTATTCTCAAATGTTATCTCAAGTTCAGTGGCTAATACCTATATGTAATTATTCTTAAAGTTTTACTGAAACAGTATAATGTACTACAGAGTAACTAGAAAACTCTATGCAGTATAAAATATTTATGACTTATGACAGAAGAAACTATACAAAGCCAAAATTACATGAGAGCCCATTCTAATAAGTGGTTTCAGCCTTCTCATTTATGGCCATTTGTAAATAGTGTATAGATTAACACCTTAAGGAACCGAGCCATACATGTACAGCGCAAGGATCACGAGGCTCTGCGGAAGGATTGGGGGGGGGGGGTATTGAGTAGTGATGTCGCGAACATAAAATTTTCCGTTTCGCGAACGCCGAACCGGGCGAACCGCCATAGACTTCAATTGGCAGGCGAATTTTAAAACCCACAGGGACTCTTTTTGGCCACAATAGTGATGGGAAAGTTGTTTCAAGGGGTCTAACACCTGGACTGTGGCATGCCGGAGGGGGATCTATGGCAAAACTCCCATGGAAAATTACGTAGTGGACGCAGAGTCGGGTTTTAATCCATAAAGGGCATAAATCAACTAACATTCCTAAATTGTTTGGAATAACATGCTTTAAAACATCCAGTGTGTGTATACAATCAGGTATGATGTTGTATCGATCAGGTAGTGTAAGGGTTACGCCCACTTCACAGACATTGACAGACCAAACTCCCCTTTTAATGCACCGCAAACAGTTCATTTGCACAACCGCAAACTCCCCATTTGCACAAGGTTGGATACCAAGCTAGCCACGTCCCGGTGATGTCATTGAAGGTTTCTTCCTCCACCCAGCCACGTACAACACCAAGGGTCCCCGAAAGGTAAATTGAATTGATTTTTCGAACGGGGAGATGGTTAAAAAAAGCTGGCTCCCTCCCCTTTGTTTTTATCCACGGTCACTGCATCTGCGCCGTGCAATTTACTGTCACACCCCATATGAGTGGTATTTTCTGTAGTACTATTCTCATCAGTTTAATCCCTGTTACGTACCCTATCCGGGGATGTGTGTTAAATTAGCCTAATGTGTAAAAATTAAATGCCTTATTTATCGGCAAGCTACTATGCCACCCGGTATCAGTGGTTGGCACTGGCAGTGGGCACACTACAGTCTGTGGAAGTGGGCCTGACACACACTGGCAGCAGGCAAGCAACTGAAATTAGACTAATGTGTAAAAATGAAATGCCTTATTTATCGGCAAGCTACTGTGCCACCCGGTATCAGTGGTTGGCACTGGCAGTGGGCACACTACAGTCAGTGGAAGTGGGCCTGACACACACTGGCAGCAGGCAAGCAACTGAATTTAGACTACTGTCTAAAAATTAAATGCCTTATTTATCGGCAAGCTACTGTGCCACCCGGTATCAGTGGTTGGCACTGGCAGTGGGCACACTACAGTCAGTGGAAGTGGGCCTGACACACACTAGCAGCAGGCAAGCAACTGAAATTACACTAAAGTGTAAAAATTAAATGCCTTTTTTGATGCAAAGTCCTGTGCCACATGGGATGACAGGGGTGGGCACTGGCAGTGGGCACACTACAGTCTGTGGGCCTGCAGCTCCTCACACACAGGCAGGCCAGGCAACTGCAATATGTATATGGAGAAAAAAAAGCAGACTAATGTTGCAGCCCTAAAAGGGCTTTTTGGGGTGCTGTCAGGACGCTGTCCTTACAGCAGAGATCAGATGAGTCTTTCAGGACTGGAGTGGACACTGAATACACTAGCCTAGCTATCGATTTCCCTATTAAATCAGCAGCAACTACACTCTCCCTCCTCTCACTAAGACTGCAAATTCCGAATGAATCTAAAATGGATGCTGTTCAGGAGATGGGAGGGTCTGGGAGGGAGGGTATGCTGCTGATTGGCTGGAATGTGTCTGCTGACTGTGAGGTACAGGGTCAAAGTTTGCTCAATGATGATGTATAGGGGGCGGACCGAACATTGCATGTGTTCGCCCGCTGCGGCGAACGCGAACAAGCTATGTTCGCCGGGAACTGTTCGCCGGCGGATAGTTCGGGCCATCTCTAGTATTGAGGCACTATGCCTGCTCTTACCAGCAAGCAGCTATGCCAGGTAAGGGCAGCATGGTGCTGAACATGCGCATTTTAGCTCCGGCTGCGATACGGAGCTGCAGGGGGGGTGGGGGTGGGTTGGGTCATGTGGAGGTGACCGGTGTTGAAAAAGTCAGCACCTGTCTCTTCCTAGGTCAGGCAGGGGACAACTGGCATCCCCTGCCAGCGCTGCAATTGGCTGGAACAACGCTCCAGCCAATGGCAGCACTATAGCTGCACAGGAAGAGGCAGAACTTCCCTGCATGCAGCCATTCTAGCTGGTGACTGCATTCAGAGAGGTTCTGTGTCTTTCTGTGTTGCTTGTGGCTTGCTTTCCTGCTGACAAAAGAAGAAAAGAAGAAGAAAGAAGAACACCTGGAATAGCTGCACAGATTTTTGTTTTCATTGGCAGCTGTTCCAGATGCACCCTCCGTCCCCTGTCCCTTCCCTTACATTTTTTTGCTGTGAAAAAAGAGCTGCAGATAGTGGTAGTAAGTTGCAGAGCATTTTGCAGAGCGCTTTAGTGAATTTTTATACTACAGTTTTTGCACACACATACACGAACTGTGTGCGTGCGTGAGTGATTCAGAGGACCGATCAGTAGTGTGATCAGCAGCATCTGCACATTTTTAAGTTTTTAAGTTTTATTTATTTATTTCTTTTTTTTTAGGCATTTGCACTAACGCACCATCTGCATGCGTGGATTTTGCAACCACTGAGCACCAATCAGTAGTGTCCATTACTGATCGCGTCTGGTCAGTTTGCACTGCAAGACTTTTTTTGTGCAGAAGACTATTTTGTGCAGAAAAGTCTTTTTTTTTTACAACTTTTTTTCTCTACTCATTTTCTCTATATTTCAAATTTGCTACAAGCCCCTTCACGTGTAAAAACACTACATACACATCCCTCAAACTAAATAAAAGTTTACACGTTTCACACATCACACCCCAATAAAATAAAAATGGCGAGTCCATCCCAACAAGTGTACTCAGCTAAAGAGGCATATGCCATGCTTGCCTCTGATACTGAGTCTGCCAGTGAGAGAGAAGAGGATGCCACTTTCCTCTACTCCTCTACCCCCTCATCATCATCATCATCACCCACTGATGAAACACCTGTTAGGTCAAAAGTGCCTTTTCCACCCCTTAAAATGTTTGTACGGGGGCGCTCTTTCCAAAATGGGGTCACTTGTTCAGGTTTTTCATTTCTGGGGACCTCAGGAATTTATTTAATGCGACATGGCAGCTAAAATCCATGTCTGTTTATTCAGGCCTGCAAAAACCATATTTTGCACTTTGCCTCTAGAGCCCTGCTGTGCGCCCATACAGCAGGCTACAAGTACATATGGGGTGTTTTTAAAAAAGGGGAGAAAATGGGGAACATATACTGGGGTGCATTTTCTCCTTTAACCCCTTGTGAAAGTGAAAAATTGGGGTCTGCTAATAATTTTTATTTTTACAAATGCGTGCTTTGAAATGCTTTCACAAAAGTATCTGTCCCCTGTGAGACAACTTTTTGCTGAAAAGTACCCTTTCCACCACTTAAAATGTTTGTATGGGAGTGCTCTTTCCAAAATGGGGTCACTTCTTGGTATTATTTATTTCTGGGGACCTCAGAAATTTATGTAATGTGCCATGGCGCCTAAAATTCATGTCTGTTTATTCAGGCCTGCAAAAACCATATTTTGCACTTTGCCTCTAGAGCCCTGCTGTGCGCCCATACAGCAGGCTACAAGTACATATGGGGTGTTTGCAAAAGGGGAGAAAATGGGGAACATCTACTGGGGTGCATTTTCTCCTTTAGCCCCTTGTGAAAGTTCAAAATTGGGGTCTGACTAGTAAATTTTCATTTTTACAAATGTGTGCTTTTAAATACTTAAGTATTTCTGTCTTCTGTGAGACACCTGTTTGCTGAAAAGTACCCTTTCTACCACTTAAAATATGTACGTGGTGTTCTTTCCGAAATGAGGTCACTTGTCGAGGTTTTTCATTTCTGGGGACCTCAGGAATTTATTTCATGCGACATGGCAGCTAAAATCCATGTCTGCCAATTCAGGTCAGCAAAATCCATATTTAGCTGTTTGACTCTAGAGCCCTGCCATGCGCCCATACATCATTTTTTGAGCACATATGTTGGTGTATTCGGGGGGAAATGGGGAACAAAATGTAGGGTGCATTGTGTCCTGTTACCCCTTATGAAAGTGAAAAATGTGGGTGTGAAGCAACTTTTTCTGGAAAAAATTGTAATTTTTCATTTTCACAGCCAAGTATTTCCTAATTCTGTGAAACGCCCGATGGGTCAAAGTGCTCACTACACACTTTGAAATATTCCTTGAGGGCGGTAGTTTCCGGAATGGGGACACTTTTTGGGGGTTTCAACTGTAGGGCCACCCCAGGGTGTCTTCATATGTGACATAGCTCTCAATTACCATTCCAGCTAAATCCGCTCTTCTAACACCATATGGTGCTCCTTCCACTCTGAAGCCTGCTGTGCGCCCATATATCTGTTTTTGAGCACATTTGAGGTTTTGGCGTATTCGCGGGGAAATGGGGAACAAAATGTGGGGAGCATTTTGTCCTGTTACCCCTTGCGAAAGTGAAAAATGCAGGTGTAAAGCAACTTTCTCTGGAAAAAAAAAATTATTTTTTTCACAGCCAAGTGTTTCCTAATTCTGTGAAACGCCCGATGGGTCAAAGTGCTCACTACACACCTTGAAATATTCCTTGTGGGGTGTAGTTTCCAGAATGGGGTAACTTTTTGGAATTTCCACTCTAGGAGTACCTCAGGGTGTGTTCAATTGCAAGATGGCGCCTGTCAATTATTTCGGTGAAATCTGCCTTCTAGAAGCCATTTGGTGCTCCTTTCTTTCTGACCCCTGTGGTACGCTCATATAGCTGTATACAATAGCATATGGGGTATTGCTGTAATCAGGAGAAAATGGGCAATAACTTAGGGGGTGCATTTTCTCCAGTTCCCCCTTGTGAAAGTGAAAAATGTAGGCCTAAAATTCCTTTTCTGGAAAAAATTGTCATTTTTCATTTTCACAGCCAATTCCATGAATCTTTTTTGAGGACAAAGTTCTCACTACACATCTTGAAATATTCCTTGAGGGGTGTAGTTTCCACAATGGGGTCACTTTTTGGGGGTTTCCACTCTAGGTGTACCTCAGGGTGTCTTTATATGCGACAAAGCTCCCAAAAGCCAATCCTGCAAAATCTGTCCTCCAAAAGCCCTATGGCGCTACCTCCCTTTTGAACCCTGCCATGCATCCATACATAATTTTTTGAGCACATATGGGGTGTTGGTGTATTCAAGGGGAAATGGGGAATACAATTTGGGGTGCATTTTTTCCTGTTTTCCCTTGTGAAAGTGAAAAATATGGTGGTGTAAAGCCACTTTTTCTGGAAAAAAATTGTAATTTTTCATTTTCACAGCCAAGCATTTCCTAATTCTGTGAAGCGCCCGATGGGTCAAAGTGCTCACTACACACTTTGAAACTTTCCTTGAGGGGTGTAGTTTATGGAATGGGGTCACTAACATAGATATACACAATTCTGTCCCGCTCTCCTGCAGGCGGCACTCCCAGCGGCTGGGTCTTTCAATAGGGCCATATTATTTTAAGAAATTTAAAAATTATGGATTAAGCCATATAACATACAAAGTTACAATATTTCAAGTATTTTATTATCATAACAAAATGACATTATATGTAGTATATTATTGATTACAATTTACCTTATGACATGTAGCTGAGGTGAGAGGAGATGATAAAAGGAAGCGTTTGTAAATAAATACTTCTAAAATCTTAGGACCCCTGAGTGATTACATAAAAAGATAACCCTACATCTGAAGGATATGTTTCAAAGCAGTGCAAAGAAATCACAACATGAAATGACAGAAACATAATTATGTGAAAATAGTGAATAGTGAGGACCTGTCTGGATATATTCCACAAACTAAAAGTATAGATAATTCTAGATAGTCTGATGTACAAATAGCATAATGGTTAACCCCTTAAGGACACAGGGTTTTTTCATTTTTGCGTTTTCGTTTTGCGCTCTATGCCTTCCAAGACCCATAACTTTTTTATTTTTCCGTTCACATGGCCACATTTTTTGTTGTTGCCATGTTTTGACCGCTATAACGTATTTGTAAATAAGTGTATGGCGTTGTATGGGGGCTTATTTTTTGCGGGGCGATCTTAACTTTTAGTTGATACCATTATGGGGTGTGTAGGACTTTTTGATCGCTTTTTATTTAATTTTTGTTGA
Organism: Bufotes viridis; assembly: GCA_033119425.1. NCBI lineage: Eukaryota > Metazoa > Chordata > Amphibia > Anura > Bufonidae > Bufotes > Bufotes viridis. The sequence goes on along the minus strand of CM065593.1, from coordinate 148,771,706 downwards.
GGAAATGAAGAGTCCAAAAACGGCAAATCGGCCATTTGGGCGCTTTTTTCAGTTTTTCTGTTTACCGTATGGGAAATATATTTTTATATTTTTATACTATGGGCGTTTTCACACATTGCGACACCCATGATGTGTATTTTTTTTATTTTTTTTATTATTTTATTTTAATTTTGGGGAAAGGGGGGTGATTTAAATTTTTAGTTTAGCGATTATCAGCTGCGGGGATCAGTTACAGGAATCAGCCGGACCCCCGCAGCGATGGTGCCCGCAGCAAGCAGGAGTGGGCGCCATCTTCAGGGACTGGACACATGACGTACCCATACGTCATGTGTCCTTAAGGAGTTAAGTTTTAACCTCCTAACAGTCCCATTAAAATTGGAAAAACCCTCCCAAAAATGTCACTTTTTTTATTGTACATTTTTAATGTGTGTCTGCAGTAAACCTTGTTGGCGCACAACTCAGGGGACACAATTGTATTTTTATCCCCTAAGTGACTTAATTAATTTTAGCCTTAAGGACCAATAATATTTTTTAGCAGTCAAAACTTTTTAATTTTTTCTTCTACATTTTTTTTAATTTTGCGGGATTAGGTGTAGGTTTTTAGGAACCATTTTGGGGTATATAGTGTATTAAATAACTTTGATTATTTTATTTTTAGGGGGAAATATAAAAAGCAGCAATTTTTACATTATTTTGTGGAATTTATTCATGGTGTTCACTGTGTGGTAAAAATAACATAATTTTATTTTGTGGGTCTGTACAGTGATTATAATGCCACATTTCTATATATTTTTACTATTTTTCTCTCCTCCTGTAGCCTGTCAGCTCTGCAACTGCTCACTCCTTCTCCTTCAGACTGACAGGGAGGGGGGGCTGCTTTAACTGCTCATATCTCTGGTTTGGTATCTGCTTTGTATTGTTCGAAAGCTTGCATTCCAAGCTTTAAAACAATACCAGAATGATAGCAATATGTTCACTACATGGGAAGATATCACTGTTAAAAATCGTGATGCAGTGAATGCAGCTGAAAGTGAAAGTAAAAGCATATTTTACCCGCGATTATTCCTGACTCGATTTCTAACAGGAATATCTCCTCTGTTGCTGTCATTTTGGTCTTGTATGAAAGCCTGGAATGCCAGCATTCAAACAAGACCAGTTGCAGGCTTCTAGCTGCATTGAGAAGATATCAGCATCTAAAGCAGCCCTCCCCCCCTCCACGTTCTCCCCGAGCTGCACTTGGGCAGAACAGTTAGGTGGGTAAAGGAAAAGTGTCCTATAAAAGTTTTCATGTTAAATATATTTTAAGAATTTTTTGTAGTTATTTTTCATTTTCTGTAATTCAAAAATATACTAAAATCATATTGTTTTAACACTGCCCGCTAAGCCTAATAATAGACTAACTTCCTGTTCTGTAGAGATAATTTTTCCCTAGTCATCTCATTATCATCACTAGTCAGACCACACATGGAATATAGGATACAATTTTGCACACCTATGTATAAAAAGCTGAACAAAAGTAGGTTCAGAATGATTAAGAGGCATGCAGCACTAAAACCATTGTAAGTCAATGGGCGCCGGATCCGTTTTCTTTTGTGTCCGAGAAAATGCTGATGTGAAAGTAGCCATAACCTGTCCTGAATGCTGAGACTCCTGATTAGAGATGAACGAATTTTTCACAAATTCGATTTCGATACTTTGGCGAATTTTTCCCAAAAATTCGACTTGTTCCTAATTAATCTGCCATGAAGCGCGTTAAATCAGCTATATCCCAGCCTGCAGAGAAAATTTATAGTTAGTCCTTTCTGGAAGTGAAACAGTTACTGTGCTTCAGTACAACAGGCAGGTGGTAGGCGTCACTCTTAGGCTCAGATCACACTTCACTTATTTAAAACACAGAACAGATGAAGATCCTTTCATGATACCTTATAAAATCAGGATTGGCTCCCTAACCATACCAACTGCTAGAATTAACTGACCAAATTACTAAAGTGTAAACTCTTACGGGTCAATGTTTGCATCAGCATAATGTCGTGCCCCAGCAGGAGTTCATTTCTAATTCGCTCTGCTAGAGTTTAGTATTTCTATAGTTATTAGTTAGGTTACAGCACCATTTAGCGGTGGTAAAAATTATTGCACCTTGTTTTCTTGTTAATAAAGATTATTGCTTTGTGGGAGGTGCTGGGCATTGAGGGTAGTGCAAGGCATTCTGGGAAGGGGAAGCCCAGTCCCGATGTTACAGGACATCAGCAGAGCTGTCTTCTGCATATCTTCTTCTTAAACTCCACCATCTTTGTGCAAGTATATCTGGTGAGTGACATCTACCTCGGTCTCAGGGATATTATGTTATGCAGAGCTGTTCTAGTAGTTGTAGTGTTACTCAGGGAAGAGGTTGTAATGGTTAGATGTTAGCTATGCAATCTTATCTTTAGGCAGCCATCTTGGACATGTGCCCAGTGTTAATGTAATGTTAAAATGCATGCTGTTCTATGCTTCTGCTGATACATGTTATGTTTTACTTATACAAGCTATTTGTAGTCTTATAGTTTTACCATAATTCACAATCCTGTTGACCAATAAACAAGTTAGACTGCAGAGAACAGTCCTCTTATTTGGAAGACAGGAATGGTTTATACTGAATGTCAGACTGCACACTGCGTGAAAATGTATGAAGACAGAACACATAATGTACTTAACCGTGCTGTGGCCCAAGATTCTACTATAGAGTGAAATAGCTGTCTCATTTTACACCGTCAGCTAATTCCACATAGATTGCTAGATAACTTGTTCTGTTGGCCAATGATACAAGTAGTGGGCCCTATGACAGAGGGTGGAGGGTGTAAGCAGTAACTTTACATTGACATCACTGTTTATTTTTCTCTTTTTCTGATCCGTAAGAAGTACAACCCCCCAAAAAAAGGAACCTCTCTTTTGAGCATCTGCCTTCTTGCGGTCAATATTTGGCCAGTTTTTGATCAGTATTGCTAAGACAGTGGAACCAAAACAGAGATGACACATGATGGGAATATTTGCATGTTTCTGCAATTTGGACCCACTCCTGCTTTTGTCTCCCAAATCATAAGTTTTAGCCATTTGCCTCTCAAATTGGCTTTATTCAGGTCAGGTGGAAAAGCATGCAGGATTTTAATGGCCTCTATCACACTGTTAGTATTTCGTTAGTTTTTTGATCAGTATTTAATCAGTATCTATAAGGCAAAAACAAGAATGAGTTCAAAACAGAGATGACACATGAAGGAAATATTTGTATGTCTTCTGTGTTTTAGACCCACTCTTACTTTTGGCTTCCAACTCATGATTAAATCCTGATGCAAAATACTGACTGTGTGATAGAGGCCTTATGGATGTTCCAAAGACAGGATCCGTTGTGTTTTTCATTTTTTGGTTCTTCTGACAGATAAGAGAAAGGGTAAAATAAACAGGGACACTAGTGGCCCTGTCACAGAGTGGTGAGGGTGGCAACAGCAAGAGGAGTCAACATAGTGGCCCAGTCATAGAGTGGGAAGGGTGGAAACAGCATGAGAAGTCAACATAGTAGCCCTTTCACAGAGTGGGCAGGTGGGGGTCAACAGCAGTTGCAGTAACAGCACAAGATGGTGGGTGGCAGTAGGAGAAGATGGCAGCAGAGGCAGTAGGTGCGTGGCATTAGGTGGGCGACAGCATCAGAATAGTGGCTGAAGCACATGGCCAGAAGTAACGAGCAATTTTTCACAATGTTCTGGTGTGGCAGCACACTGCAGTGAGAACAGTATTGCCAGAATGATCTAGTCTGATGTATTAGGCATTGACGTGTGGAAATCCTGGCTGATCAACACCTGCTTCATCTTTATAAAGGTAATCTGTCTACAATTTGTGTTGAAAGGCAAGTTCTCTTTACATGGCAAACTCAGTTCAGGTTCTGCTCCATGTCCTGCTGCTGCTGGGTGGTTTCTACAGTAGGCGGGTGAAGAAACGTGCTCATCAGAGACTCTAGACTCAAGTTGCTTCTGATGGAGCTGGTGCTGCTCCTGCCCCCACCCCTTCTCCAGCAGTAGTGGCAGTGGAGCATGAGTGCAGAGGGTCCCCCCGGTTAGACCTTCATGAGGGAGGGCGATGGCGCAGATAGGCAGCAAGCAACCACATAGGATGTTTCAATAGGAGTTGAGTCTAACATCCCTCTCAGAAGTAGAAAAAGGCCCCCATTTTGCCCCAGTAGCAAGGGTCTAACATCATGGAAGGCCAGTAGTCATCCCTCTGCCGAATGGTGATAAAACTACGCAAGCAACTCAGCATGCATCTGGCCATTTGCACAATGTCGCTTGGGCAGATAAACCACCTATTTCTGTATACAATTTCTGGGTGTTAATGTTCTCATCCTCATCCTCCTCCTCTGCCAGTTTAGCCCCCACAGGGCATAGGTGGCTCTGAAATATAAGCACCACGTCTCTCGCCAGCCAGATTTATCAACATCTGCTCCAGGACACGAAGGAGTGGAATGACATCATTCATCCTGTAGTCCTGGCACCTAACTAATAAATTGGCCTCCTCAAAGGGCCTGGGAAAATGGTAGGTGTCTCGCATAAGCTGCCACTGGCTAAGGTCGAAGTTACACAGGGGAATACCCCTGTCCACCTGCATCATCAAGAAATTGTTCAGAGCCTTCCTCTGCTCATATAGTCGGTTCTACATGTGGAGGGTAGAGTTCCAATGGGTGGAAACGTTGCATCACGAAATGTTGGGGAACACTATTCTGCCTTTGCAGCTTACGGGGGCGTGTTTTGCATGGTAAGAGTGACTGAAGTGCATGCACAGTTCCCTGGCCATTTTCAAAACATCTTGCAATTGGGTGGAAGACTTAAAAACATGCGCCATGCAGGGTGCATGGTTCAACCCTCCTTGACAAAGCACTGACACAATGTTATAGGTGACCATGGTTCTGATCTTAAGTTGGTAAGAAGACAACCAGGATTCGATTTCATGGTTGATGATGCAAAGCAGTTTTCCCCGATGTGACTCCATTTTTGGAAGGCAGATTTTGCTGGACGGGTTTTTAGACACCATGTCCCATTTGAAGCCCCCCTGATGCACCCTACAGTTGAAACTCTGAAAAAGTGACCCTATTTTGGAAACTATGGGATAAGGTGATAGTTTTATTGGTATTATTTTGGGATACATATGATTTTTGATTGCTCTATATTACGTTTTTTTTGAGGCAAGGTAATAAAAAAATAGCTGTTCTGGCACAGTTTTTATTTTTTTGTTTTTTACAATGTTCATCTGACAGGTTAGATCATGGGCTATTTTTATAGAGCAGGTTGTTATGGACGTGACAATATCAAATATGTCTACTTTTTTGTTTGTTTGTTTCAGTTTTACATATTAAAGCATTTTTGGAAAAAAATTATGTTTTTGTGTCTCCATTTTCTGAACGCCATATTTTTTTTATTTTTCTGCCAATCGCCTTTTACAGGGACTCGTTTTTTGCAGGAAGAGTTGATGTTTTTATTGGTACCATTTTTGGGAACATACGATTTTTTGATCATTCAATATTACACTTTATGTGGTAAAGTGACAAAAAATTGGTTGTTTTGGCACAGTTCTTATTTAGTTATTTTTACAGTGTTCACCTGTGAGGGTAGGTCATGTGATATTTTTATAGAGCAGGTTGTTACGGATGTGGAAATACCTAATATGTATGCTTTTTCTTATTTATTTAAGTTTTACACAATAAAAGCATTTTTGAAACTAAAAATGATGTTTTAGTGTCTCCATATTTTGAGAGCTATAGTTATTATTTTTTGGCCAATTGTCTTACGTAGGGGCTCATTTTTTGCGGGATGAAGTGATGTTTTGATTGGTACTATTTTGGGGGGAGGGGGCATACACCTTTTTGATCGCTTGGAATTACACTTTTTGTGATGTAAGGTGACAAAAAAATGGCTTTTTTGGCACAGTTATTTTTTTTTTACAGATTTTCAGCGGAGGGGTTAGGTCATGTGATATTTTTATAGAGCTGGTTATTATGGATGTGGCGACACCTGATATGTCTACTTTTTTTTACTTATATGTAGCATTTTTGAAACAACAAAAAAAATTTTTTTTGTGTCTCCATAGTCTGAGAGCCAAGGCTTAATTTTTGCGGGATGAGGTGACGGTTTGATTGGTACTATTTTGGGGGTGATACACTTTTTTGATCGTTTGGGGTTGCACTTTTTGTGATGTTATTTTCTTTACGGCGTTTATCTGACGGTGTAGATTATGTGATATATTTATAGAGCCAGTTGTTACAGATGTGGTGATACCTATACACTAACAGTTGCCTAGGAGACCCCGCCAAGGGCTGAATCTCTTAGGCTTCTGTAGAAGGCAGGTTCCGATGCCTCTGCAAGGCATTGGGCTGCCTTCTCACCAGGGCCGGGCAGACACAGAGGCTGGGGAGGCTCCAGCCTCAGGGCCCTCCAGCCTCAGGGCGCAGGCAGGGGCCAGCCAGAGGGAGAGGGACTGACAGGGGGGAACCGCTCAGCGCTAACTCCTGTCATTCCCTGATTGTAGCGTGACCGAGCTCCGTCCGGTCCGCAGTTACAGAGAGCATCAGTCTCCTGTACCCGGCCTGACTGACAGGAAGTGCGCACACAGTTTGCACTTCAAGTCAGTCGATCTCGGTACAGGAGACAAAAGCTCCTCCTCCTGTACCCGTGGAGGCGCAGACCATGCAGAGCTCGGCCACGCTACAGCAGAGGTAGGAGGAGAGGAGGGGGAGAAGAAGGAGCATGACAACATGGGGGGGCAGAAGAGCATGACAACATGGGGGGAGAAGAAAGAGCATGACAACATGGGGGGCAGAAAGAGCATGACAACATGGGGGGCAGAAGAGCATGACAACATGGGGGGCAGAAAGAGCATGACAACATGGGGGGCAGAAAGCATGACAACATGGGGGGCAGAAAGAGCATGACAACATGGGGGGCAGAAGAGCATGACAACATGGGGGAGAAAGAGCATGACAACATGGGGAGGGCAGAAAGAGCATGAGAACATGGGGGCAGAAAGAGCATGACAACATGGGGGTATAAAGTGCATGAAAAGATGGGGGAGAATGACAGGGGGCAGAAAGAGCATGCCAAGAAGAGGGGATTATGACAAGAGGGGGAGAATGACAAGAGGGGAGAGCATGACAAATTACTATGTGGGGGCACTGCTGTGTGGTTGAGGGGGTGTGGGGACATTACTGTGTGGGGGCAGTGTGGCAGACATTACTGTGTGGGGGCAGTGTGGCGGACATTACTGTTTGGGGGCCAGTGTGGCAGACATTACTGTGTGGGGGCAGTGTGGCGGACATTACTGTGTGGGGGACACTACAGTGTGGGGTGGCATTATACAAAAGCTCTGCAGATGCAACTCCCATGTATTGGGTCACCACAATTTGGGTGGTCATTCACTAAATGAATCCTGTTATGGGGAGAATCTGTGGATGACACATATTTGTCATCCACAGACACCCCCCCACCTCCCCCAAAACAGGTTTAATTTACTGAATGACCACCAATAAAAGAGGTGGGGGTCACATATGCTATTTCATAATGACTGCAGGGCCCGTGCAGTGACTGTATTCTACTACACCCACCCCCCCCGTGCTCACTGGATGTAATCTTATTAACTATATAACTGTAGCAAATCACTACAGTTATATAGTTAAGATTATATACAGTGTGTGCATGTGTGTGTGTGTGTGGGTGGGTGGGGGTGTAGTAGAATACAGTCACTGCACAGGCCCCGCTGGCGCTGTCATCAAAAAAGCAGATACAACCCCACAGCCTCACCCCTTGTATTGGGGGTCATTCCTACATGGACATATGTGTCATCCACAGATTCCCCAATAACAGGGTCATCCATCACAGATACCCCATAGCAGTGTCATCCACAAGTTGGAGGGGGGGGGCGCACTTGGGCAGCTTAGCCTCTGTTGGTGGTGGACCTTGTCCCAGCCCTGCTTCTCACCCACTGCAAACAACTTCTATGCTAACCACTACATAGAAACGGTTATTCTGCCGGCGGATACAGCAGGATCCCGGCTATCAGTGATTCAATTTGGCCGGTTCGCCGAATTTTCGGAAAAAATTTGCTTTGATCCGAATTTATTCGCAACGAATGTTAAAAACGGCTATTTCCTGGCTGCAGAGAGCCTTTATAGTGATGTAGAACACTGTGCCTTGCAGTAACACGCATAGGGAGTCTGCTGTGGTAGTGAAATAATACTATGAGTCAGTATGACATGCAGATGACAGGCGTCGCTCTTCGAATCACTGCACAGTTCACTTATTTGGGCAGTCACGGGGCCAAAACTGACCAAATAACTCAAGTATGAACTTACAGGTCGATGTTAGCACCAAGAAGTCTCCTTTTACACTGTCATCAGCTGATTCCTCATAGATGTCTACAGAACCTGTTCTATTGAGAGCTTATACAGTACAAGTAGAGCCCCCAACAGAACGGAGAGGGTGTCAACAATAAGTTTGTCTTCACGTCACTGATTATTTTGCCCTTCCTCTGATCTGTCAGAACAATAACCCCCAAAAAACGGATCCTGTCTGTGGAGCATACACCTTCACTTGGTCAGCTTTTGCTCAGTAATCCATCAGTATTGCTAATTCACAAAATAAGAATGTAATATTATAAAATACGGTGTCTCCATGATAGATTTGCAGTGTGTGGGTCCCATGTGGCTTCTGCACACTTTCAAAATAATCCTTCAGTTGGGCGAATATATGCCGGATGACCGGGGCGCTCCATGACCTTTCCAGGAGCTCCTGTTGGGAGCCGTGGTTCATTTCTGAGACGTCTGTATAGTGTGGTGTGAATCCGAAGACCCTCTCCATCTCCGTGCACCACAGGATTTCCTCCTCCTCCTGTGTTAGGAAAAAATGTAATTTTTATTATTAAATTTATTAAATATAATAAGGATTCCCTCCTTTCCATTCCATGATGACTGGGAACCCCTGACGAAGAGACCGGGGCCTGGTTGGTTTGAATATTGATTAACTTCACAACTCTTCCGGGTTCCAAGCAATCTTGAAGCTTTGTCTTCTTCTCATTGTCTGTCTCTAGTAGAGGCCTGTTCATGGCAGGCAGGTTCCCCCAAAAGTATCTTGCTGGATGAGCAGTCAATACCGCACTTGCATCAATCTTGACAGGATTCGGCTCACGGTGGAGAGGAATAGCTTTTTTGAAATGTTTTCTCCATCGCAACACCATGTTGTTGAATTAACTGAAGACTGGCCGATTCTCTCCTGTGTTAGGAATTTTTTTTATTTTATTATTAAATTTATTAAACATTTAATTATTAAGATTATTACATATAATAAGGATGCCCTCTGTTCCATTCCTGATGACTGTGAACCTGTGATGTTTTCCGGATGAAGAGACTGGGGCCTGGTTGGTTTGAATCTTGATTAACTTGGCGACTCTTACGGTCTCCAAGCAATCTTAGAGCTTTGTCTTCTTCTCATTGTCTGTAGCTACTAGAGGCCTGTTCATGCCAGGCAGGTTCCTCCAGAAGTATCTTGCTGGATGAGCAGCCAATACCGCACTTGCATCAATCTTGACAGGATTTGTCTTCAGGTGGAGAGGAATTTTTTTGGGGAATTTTCTCCATCGCAACACCATGTCGTTGAATAAACTGAAGACTGGCCGATTCTCTCCTGTCTTATGCAACATTTAATTTTTATTATTAAATTTATTAAATATTATAATATTAAATTTATTAAACCTAAACTTGATTAAAATTACAAGAAAGTATACTACAATTTGCCAAAACTGGTCTAATAACTCAAGTATGAACTCAGCCTTACAGGTCAATGCTAGTGTCAAGAAGAAGAGCACTCCTTTTACACCCTCGTCAGCTGATTCCACATAAATGTCTACAGAACCTGTTCTAGTACACGCTTAAACAAGTAGAGCCCCCCTGACAGATGGAGAGGGTGTCAGCAGTAAGTTTGTGTTGACGTCACTAATTATTTTGCCCTTCCTCTGGTCCCTCAGAACAATAACCCACAAAAAAACAATCCCGTCTGTGGAGCATTCACCTTCACTCGGTCAGCATTTTATCAGTATTGCTAATGCCAATAAAAACAGGAGTGGATCTAAAACAGAGATGACACGTGAATGGAATATTTGCATGTCTTCTGTGTTTTGTACCCACTCCTGCTTTTGGCTACCAAATCATAAGCCAATTCTGATGGGACCATACAAGCCTTACAGCTGCTACACAGACAGGATCCGTTGTGCGTCTCATTTTTCCTTCCTTCTGACAGATCAAAGGTCAAATAAATGATGATTTCAGCCAGGCCAAAAGCCAAAATAGTGGACCAATCATAAAGTGGGGAGGGTGGGAACAGCATGAAAAGTCCACAGAATGTCCCTATGACAAAGTCTGGAGGTGGCAGCAGCAACAGAGTGGCGAGGTGGAAGCAGCATGAGGAGTCCACAGAGTGGCCCAATGACAAAGTCTGGAGGTAGTGGCAGCATCAGGAGGCCACAGAGTGGCACAATGACAGTGTGGAGGTGGCAGCAGTATGAGGAGGCCACCGAGTGGCACACTCACATAGTATGTAGTTAGCAGCAGTATAAGGAGGCCAGTGAGTGGTCAGGTTACATAGTGTGGAGATGGCAGCATCAGGAGGCCAGAGTGGCAAGGTGATATAGTGTGGAGATGGCAGCAGCATTATACAATAGAGTGGCATGGGGACATAGTGTGGACATGGCAGCATCAGGAGGCCACAGAGTGGCAAGGTGACATAGTATGGACATGGCAGCATCAGTAGGCCACAGAGGGGCAAGGTGACATAGTGTGGACTTGGCAGCATCAGGAGGCCACAGAGTGGCAAGGTGACAGTGTGGAGATGGCAGAAGCAGCATGATACATCAGAGTGGCATGGTGACATAGTGTAGACATGGCAGCATCAGGAGGCCACAGAGTGGCAAGGTGACATAGTGTGGACATGGCAGCATCAATAGGCCTCAAAGTGGCAAGGTGACATAGTGTGGACTTGGCAGAATCAGTAGGCCACAGAGTGGCACAAAGAAAAAGTGTGGACATGGCAGCATCAGTAGGCCACAGAGTGGCAGGGTGACATAGTGTTGAGATGGCAGCATCATTAGGCTACAGAGTGGCAAGGTGACATAGTGTGGACTTGGCAGCAGCAGCAGCATGATATATCAGAGTGGCACGGTGACATACTGTAGACATGACAGCATAAGGAGACCACAGAGTGGCACAATGACAGAGTGTGGAGGTGTTGGCAGCAGAGGCATCAGGAGGAGGCCATAGAATGGCACAATGATAGAGTCTGGAGGTGTTGGCAGCAGCAGCATCAGGACAAGGCCACAGAGTGGCACTAATGACAGAGTCTCGAGGTGGCGGCAGCATCAGGAGGCCACAGAGTGGCAAGTGACATACTGTGGAGGTGGGTGGCAATACTAGAAGATGCTGAAGATGGTTGGTGAAAGAAGGAGCACTTGGCATCAGATGTGTGGAATCAGGCGGGTAACAGCATCAGAATAGTAGCTGAGGCAAGTAGCCAGAAGAAACCGGTCTCTTTTGTCAAAATGTTGGTGTGGCACATGGATGATCTAGTCTGATGCATCATGCATTGGTGTGTGGAAATCCTGGCTGATCCACGCCTGATTCATCTTGATGCAGTGTCCCACTATGTGCTATGTGGGCACCATTTATATTTATAGCTGGGGGGGGGGGTGTAAAGTTAGTGTGTCCGATGTTAATGAAGAGATGAGGAAGTTAATGGAGTAGGTGGAAATTTTTATTTCCACCAAAATAATTCACTAAAGATTTTACTGCTTATAAGTGCAGCGCTTAATGCAGAAAACAAGATTTTTTCCCACCAAAATAATTCTAAAAAGATTTTATCACGTATTAGTGCAGCGCTTAATGCAGAATACAAGATTTTTTCCCAGCAAAATAATTCAAAAAAGATTTTGCCACGTATTACTGCAGCGCTTAATGCAGAATACAATATTTTTTCCACCCAAATATTTCAAAAGAGATTTTACCCCATATAAGTGCAGTGCTTAACGCAGAATACAAGATTGTTTTCCAATGAAATAATTCAAAAAAGATTTTAATTCATATAAGTGCAGCTCTTCGTGCTGAATACAAGATTTTTTCCACCCAAATATTTCAAAAGAGATTTTACCGCATATAAGTGCAGCGCTTAACGCAGAATACAAGATATTTTTCCAATGAAATAATTTAAAAAAGTGAACGTGACGTAGCGGAGGAAGCAGGTGCGCGCTCGAAGAGTGAGACACGGTCTTGGTGCGGTTTCTGTGCTGCAGAAAAGTCCCCGTAGTGTCCAGTAAGCAATACTGCAGATAGATGTGGGCTGGTGTGAATTAGTTCATATTTTTGTGCAGGGTTAGTGCATAGTGTATTCACCTCTATTCACTTCCGCTACGTCACGTTCTCTTACATCACGTAAGTGCCCAGTGTGTGAAACGTAAATACGAAATTTCACCACAGCGTAATCAGGTCCATACCGCAAAAAGGAATTTCCCACATATAACTACAGCGCTGAATCCTGAATATATCTTTATTTTCCTACAGAAATACAACACTAAAGACTTTACCACATATAACTGCAACAGTGAACGCTGAATATATTTTTATTTTTCTACTGCTATACGCCAATAAAGGTTTTTCAAGATATAAGTTCAGCAGCAAATGGCAAATGTATATTTCTTTTCTACTGATATATGTCAATAAAGGTTTTTCTACATATAAGTGCACCAGCAACAGGCGAATGTATATTTCTTTTTCTACTGCAATACGCCAGTAAAGGCTTTGCCAGATATAAATGCAACAGTGTACTGAGAATATATTTTTCTTGTAGCACTGAAATACGACCCTATACGCTTTCACCAGAAATAACTGCAACAGTGCAGTGCGTATATATTTTTCTTTTTTGAATGAAATACGCCCCTCTACTCTTTCAACAGAAATCACTGCAAAAGTGCAATGCGTATATATATATTTTTCTTTTTTTACTGTAATAGGCCCCTATACCCTTTCACCAGAAATAACTGCAGAAGTGACCCTAGAATATATATTTCTTGTTGGACTGGAAAAGGCCACTATACTCTTTACCAAGAAAACAATTAAGGCCTCTTTCACACGAGCGTGTCCGGATTAGGTCCGGATGCGTTGCGGATGCGTTCAGTGAAAACTGTGCGATTTGACAGGCAAAGCCATTCAGTTTTGCCTGCGATTGCGTTCAGTTGTTCAGTTTTTTCCGCGCGGGTGCAATGCGTTTTGATGCCTTTTTTACGCGCGTGATAAAAAACTGAAGGTTTACAAACAACATCTCCTAGCAACTATCAGTGAAAAACGCAACGCACCCGCACTTGCTTGCGGATGCAATGCGTTTTTCACGCAGCCCCATTCACTTCTAGGGGGCTAGGGATGCGTGAAAAACGCAAAATATAGAACATGCTGCGATTTTCACACAACGCACAAGTGATGCGTGAAAAAAAACGCTCATGTACACAGACCCATTGAAATGAATGGGTCAGGATTCAGTGCGGATGCTATGCGTTCACGTCACGCATTGCACCCGCGCGGAAAACTCGCTCGTGTGAAAGGGGCCTAAAGAGTGAAGTGCGTATATATTTTTCTTGTAGTACTGAAATACAACCCTATACGCTTTCACCAGAAATGAGTGCAAACGTGCAGTGCGTTAAAATTTTTCATGTATTACTGAAATACCGCTCTATACTCTTTCACCAGAAATGACTGCATATTATTTTAGCTTAAATAACAACAAAAGTGACCTACGTATATATATTTATCTTTTTCCACAGATAAAAGCCACTAAATGCTTTTCAACATAGCACTTGCACCCCAATAACTAATTGCTGGAATGACAGAGGTGTATTATGAGACTATCTGGATCCCCAAATAATGTTTCCCTGCACTTGTAAATCACTTTTTTCACAATGAGGATTTTCCTATGACTCTCCCTACCATCTGCACATGTCTCTCTCTGCTTGTAAAATGATTCCTCTCACTATCCTTTCCCTTCACTTGTAAACAAAGTACGATACTGAATGGTAGAATCTAAGATGGTCGTCATATTTATAGGGCTGTGACATCATCGGGCTGGCTGGCTGCTGATTGGCTGCATGCATGGCATTATGGGTCATCCAGCCTTCCCAGAGTTCCTTGTCCCATGTCACACTGCTAGCCACCATTTTAGCCTCTATTGTAGCTGCCATGTTATAAAAAATTACGATTCGTTACCACGAGGCGTGAGGAATATTCACATTCGTTGCAAATCGATTTTCCTGAAATTCTAAATGAATTCCACTTCATCAGCTTCAATTCGCTCATCTCTAACCTACCGCTATGCGGTACTATTACGTCATACAGTGGATATAAAAAGTCTACACACCCCTGTTAAAATGTCAGGTTTCTGTCAGGGAAGTAAAATATAAAAATAAAATAATATGGTTGCATAAGTGTGCACACCCTCTTATAACTGGGGATGTAGCTGTGTTCAGAATTAAGCAATCACATTCAAAATCATGTTAAATAGGAGTCAGCATACACTTGCCATCATTTACAGTGCCTCTGATTAACCCCAAATAAAGGACAGCTGCTCTAGTTGGCCTTTCCTGAAATTTTCTTAGTCGCATCCCACAGCAAATGCAAAGCATCAGAGGGATCTCATTGTTAAAAGGTATCAGTCAGGTGAAGGGTACAAAAAAATTTCCAAGGCATTAGATACACCATGGAACACAATGAAGACAGTCATCATCAAGTGGAGAAAATATGGCACAACAGTGACATTACCAAGAACTGAACGTCCCTCCAAAATTGATGAAAAGACGAGAAGAAAACTGGTCTGGGAGGATACCAAGAGGCCTACAGCAACATTAAAAGAGCTGCAGGAATATCTGGCAAGTACTGGCTGTGTGGTACATGTGACAACAATCTCCCGTATTCTTCATATGCCTGGGCTATGGGTAGAGTGGCAAGATGAAAGCCTTTTCTTACGAAGAAAAATATCCAAGCCAGGCTACATTTTGCAAAAACACATCTGAAGTCTCCCAAAAGCATGTGGGAAAAGGTGTTATGATCTGATGAAACCAAGGTTGAACTTTTTGGGGCTGTTTTTCTTCAGCTGGGACTGGGGCCTTATTTAAGATAGAACAGTTCCAAATACCAGTCAATATTGGCACAAAACCTTCAGGCTCATGCTAGAAAGCTGAACATGAAGAGGAACTTCATCTTTCAGCATGACAACGACCCAAAGCATGCATCCAAATCACCGTCATTGTCACACCCTTGTGGCTCCATTCAGACGTCCATATGTGTTTTGCGGATCCGTGATTCACGGATCCGCGGATCCGATCCGCAGATCCTCAAAACACGGACACCGGCAATGTGCTTTCCGCATTTTGCAGATCCGCACATTGCCAGAACTATATAGAAAATGCTTTTTCTTGTACGCAATTGCGGACAAGAAAAGGACATGTTCTATATTTTTGCAGAACGGAAGTGCAGACTCGAAGCGCGGATCCGTAATTCCGATCCGAAGGGACAAAGTCTGTCCCCATAGAAATGAATGGGTCCGCACTCCGCTCCGCAAACAGAATTGCGGACGTGTGAATGGGGCATAAGGGTCCCCTATCACCACCAGTTAGTTAGCGCCCAGCCCACTGCACCGCAGTCACTGATTTGGCAGAGATTTTTTCATCCACATTGACCGATGCGAATGAAAAATCTGTGCCGCTTCATTTTTTTTTTTCAGCGCAGAGGCTGAACGGAAAAAATCTCATTACCCGTATGCTCAATATACGGAGAATCGCAGAAACTCCTAATGCTGGCCATACGTGTAATGACTGCGGAGACCTCAAATGCCAGGGCAGTACAAAACCCCACATGTGACCCCATTTTAGAAAGAAGACACCCCAAGGTATTCCGTGAGGGGTATGGTGAGTTCATGCAAAATTTTATTTTTTGTCACAAGTTAGTGGAATATGAGACTGTAAAAAAAAAAAAAAACAATTTCCGCTAACTTGTGCCAAATTTTTTTTTCTGTGAACTCGCCATACCCCTCACAGAATACCTTGGGGTGTCTTCTTTCCACAATGGGGTCACATGTGGGTATTTATACTGCCCTGGCAATTTAGGGGTCCTAAAGCGTGAGAATCCAAATGCGTAAAAATGGCCTGTGAAATCCTAAAGGTACTCATTGGTTTTAGGGCCCCTTTGCGCATCTTGGCTGCAAAAGTGTCACACATGTGGTATCGCAGACTCAGGAGAAGTAGGGCAATGTGGTTTGGGGTGTATTTACATATACCCATGTTGGGTGTGAGAAATATCGCTGTAAACGACAACTTTTTAAATTTTTTTATTCAAAGTTGTCAATTTACAGAGATATTTCTCTCACCCAGCATGGGTATATGTAAAAATACACCCCAAAACACATTGCCCTACTTCTCCTGAGTACGGCGATACCACATGAGTGACACTTTTTGCAGCCAAGATGCGCAAGGGGCCCAAATTCCAACGAGTACCTTTTAGGAGGGCATTTTACGCATTTTCTTCTCACGCTTTAGGGCCCCTAAAATGCCAGGGCAGTATAAATACCCCACATGTGACCCCATTTTGGAAAGAAGACACCCCAAGGTATTCGCTGAGGGGCATAATGAGTCCATGAAAATTAAACTTTTGTCAAAAGTTAGCGGAAAGGGAGACTTTGTGAGAAAAACAATAAAAATCAATTTCCACTAACTTGTGCCAAAAAATCTTCTATGAACTCGCCATGCCCCTCATGGAATACCTTGGGGTGTCTTCTTTCCAAAATGGGGTCACATGTGGGGTATTTATACTGCCCTGGCATTTTAGGGGCCCTAAAGCGTGAGAAGAAAAATGCGTAAAATGCCCTTCCTAAAGGTACTCATTGAATTAGGGCCCCTTTGCGCATCTTGGCTGCAAAAGTGTACACATGTGGTATCGCTATCAGGAGAAGTAGGCAATGTGTTTGGGGTGTATTTACATATACCCATATTGGTGAGAGAAATATCTCTGTAAATTGACAACTTTGAATAAAAAATTTAAAAAGTTGTCGCTTACAGCGATATTTCTCACACGCAGCATGGGTATATGTAAAAATACACCCTAAACCACATTGCCCTACTTCTCCTGAGTACGGCGATACCACATGAGTGACACTTTTTGCAGCCTGGGTGCGCAAAGGGCCCTAAAACCAATGAGTACCTTTAGGATTTCACAGGCCATTTTTATGCATTTGGATTCTCACACTTTAGGGGCCCCTAAAATGCCAGGTGAGTATAAATACCCCACATGTGACCCCATTTTGAAAGAAGACACCCCTAGGTATTCTGTGAGGGGCATGGTGAGTCCACAGAATTTTTATTTTTGGCACAAGTCAGCGGAAATTTTTTTTTTTTTTTTTTTTTTTACAAAGTCTCATATTCCACTAACTTGTGACAAAAATAAAATTTTACATGAACTCACCATACCCCTCACAGAATACCTTGGGGTGTCTTCTTTCCAAAATGGGGTCACATGTGGGGTATTTATACTGTCCTGGCATTTTAGGGGCCCCTAAAGCGTGAGAAGAAGTCTGGAATCCAAATGCGTAAAAATGCCCTGTGAAATTCTAAAGGTACTCATTGGTTTAGGCCTTTGCGCACTCAAGCTGCAAAAGTGGCACACATGGTGATGCATCAGGAGAGTAGGGCAAGTGCTTGGGGTGTATTTTATATATACCATATCTTTGTGTGAAAAATATCTCTGTAAACGACAACTTTTAAAAATTTTTAATACAAAGTTGACAATTTACAGAGATATTTCTCTCACTCCAACATGGGTATATGTAAAAATACACCCCAAAACACATTGCCCTACTTCTCCTGAGTACGGCGATACCACATGAGTGACACTTTTTGCAGCCTGGGTGCAAAGGGCCCAAATTCCAACGAGTACCTTTAGGTTTTACATGGCGGCTCACAATTTAGCCCCGCCCAAAATGCCAGAACAGTAAACACACCCCACAAATGACCCCATTTCGGAAAGTAGACACCCCAAGGTATTCACTGAGGGGCATAGTGAGTCCGTCTGAGATTTATTTTTTTTTGCCAGAAGTTATCAGAAATTGAAACTTTTTTTTTTTTTTTTCTCAGAAAGTGTCATTTTCCCGCTAACTTGTGAAAAAAATGAAATGATACATGAACTCACCATGCCCCTCCGTGAATACTTTGGGGTGTCTTCTTCTAAAATGGTGTGATTTGGGGGTATTTATACTATCCTGACATTCTAGCACCTGAAGAAACATGACAGGTGCTCAGAAAGTCAGACCTGCTTCAAAATGCCGAAATTTACTTTTTTGCACCATAGTTTGTAAACGCTTATAACTTTTACCCAAACCAATAAATATACACTTATTGGATTTTTATCAAAGACATGTACAGGGACTGTACACAGTCAGGTCACATGTGCGCCCTCTGGAGACCAGGAGCAGCGCGGGCAGCAGCAGGCAGCAGCACAGCACTGTGTCATGACCCAGCCCAGGCCCCAGCAGGGATAAAGCGTGAGAGTCTGCCCTAAAGTGAAGTAAGATAGTTTTTAAATAAAGAATATTCTTTTCCGTCTGATGGGGGGTGGGGGGGGCGCACTTGGGCAGCTTAGCCTCTGTTGGTGGTGGGCCTTGTCCCAGCCCTGGGCACAGGACTTTGCATCAAACAAAGGCATTTCATTTTTACCCTTTAATCTAAGGTTAGTTGCCTGCCAGTGTGTGTCAGGCTGACTTCCACAGACTGTAGTGTGCCCACTGCCAGTGCCCACCACTCATACCGGCTGGCACAGGCATTTAATTTTTACACTTTAGTCTAATTTCAGTTGCTTGCCTGCTGCCAGTGTGTGTCAGGCCAACTTCCACAGACTGTAGTGTGCCCACTGCCAGTGCCCACCACCACTCATACCGGGTGGCACAGGCATTTAATTTTTACACTTTAGTTTAATTTCAGTTGCTTGCCTTCTGCCAGTGTGTGTCAGGCCGACTTCCACAGACTGTAGTGTGCCCACTGCCAGTGCCCACCACCACTCATACCGGGTGGCACAGTAGCTTGCCGATAAATAAGGCATTTAATTTTTACACTTTAGTCCGGATAGGGTACGTAACAAGGATTAAACTGATAGGAATAGTACTAGTTAAGACACCACTCATATAGGGTGTCACTGCACATTGCTCTGTGCACGCGCAGTGCCCCAATTTGGGAGTAAGAGGACCGACCAAGCTGCTTTTTCCATCTCCCGGTGCCTAAAATCAATTCAGTTTGGTGTATGAGAGTTTGGTCTGTCACTGTGAAGGCAGTCGAAGGTACCGGCCTACATTTTTTTCACAAAAGGCAATCCCGATATGGACGTATAGGATTAAACTGATAGGAATAGCACTAGTAAGACACCACTCATATCGGGTGTGACAGTAAATGCATGGTGCAGACGCAGTGACCGTGATTAAAACAAAGGAAGGAGCTGAGCGTTTACCCATCTCCCGTTGAAAATCAATTCAATAGATGGACCCTAGATTGGGGACGTAACAGGATTAAACTGATGAGAATAGTACTACAGAAAATACCACTCATATCGGGTGTGAGAGTAAATTGCACGGCGCAGACGCAGTGACCGTGGGATTAAAACAAAGGGGAGGGAGCCAGCGTTTTTAACCATCTCCCTGTTCGAAAAATCAATTCAATTGACCTTCAGGGACCCTTGTGTTGTACGTGGCTGGGTGGAGGAAGAAACCTTCAATGACATCACTGGGACATGGCTAGCTTGGTATCCAACCTTGTGCAAATGGGGAGTCTGCGGTTGTGCAAATGGACTGTTTGGGTTTATTTGCGGTGCATTAAAAGGGGAGTTTTGGTCTGTCAATGTCTGTAAAGTGGGCGTAACCCTTACACTACCTGATCGATACAACATCATACCTGATCAGTATACACACACTGGATGTTTTAAAGCATGTTATTCCAAACAATTTAGGAATGTTAGTTGATTTATGCCCTTTATGGATTAAACCCGACTCTGCGTCCACTACGTAATTTTCCATGGGAGTTTGCCATGGATCCCCTCCGCATGCCACAGTCCAGGTGTTAGAGCCCCTTGAAACAACTTTTCCATCACTATGTGGCCAGAAGGAGTCCCTTTGGTTTTTAAAATTCGCCTGTCTATTGAAGTCTATTGCGGTTCGCCCGGTTCGCCCATTCGCGAACATTTGCGGAAGTTCGCGTTCGCCGTTCGCGAACTGAAAATTTTATGTTCGCGACATCACTACTGAAGAAGGCTGTGCACAGGAGATGCCCCCGCAATCTGACAGATTTGGTGTGTTTTTGCAAAGAAGAGTGGGCAAATCTTGCCAATTAAAAATGTGCCATGCTGATAGACTCATACCCGAAAAGACTGAGTGCTGTAATAAAATCAAAAAGTGCTTCAACAAAGTATTAGTTTAAGGGTGTGCACACTTATGCAACCATATTATTTTATTTTTATATTTTTTCTTCCATCTACCTAAAAGATTTCAGTTTGTTTTTCAATTGAGTTGTACAGTTTATAAATAGGTCACATTAAAGGTGGAAAAAGTTCTGAAATGATTTATCTTTGTCTTATTTTTTTACCGCACAAAAACCTGACATCTTAATGGCTGTGTGTAGACTTTTATATCCACTGTATGTCAGGAAGGGGTTAAACAAGGTGGACACCCCAATAACAGTAGTGTTAGACAACTTATTCAACCCAATTTGAGAATCAAGGTATAATAGAATTGCTTATCTATAAAACAAGGTGGACACCTCAATCACAGTTAAATTAGACAGCTTATTCACCCCAACTTGAGAATCAAGGCATTCTAGAATTGCTTATCTATTAAACAAGATGGTCACCCCACTAACAGTTAATTTAGACAGTTTATTCACCCCAATTTGAGAATCATGGTGTAATAGAATTGTTTTCTATGAAACAAGGTGGGCACCCCAATAACAGTTACATTATACAGTTTTTCAATCCAATCTGAGAATCAAGGCCTAATAGAATAGTTTATCTATACAGGAATTGATGCAAATTGTGCTGTCTCCTATGGATCCCTTCAGCTTCAGATTACAGACTCTGCACTGTCCCCGCAGTCTCCCTATGCTCACCCTACAGTGTTTAAAAACTCTAATTAAGATCTCCCTACACAATCCCTGCACTGTCCCTGCACTCTCCCTATCCAATATTCCTTAATTAAAGGCTTCTTGAACACTGTCCCTAGCTCTTGTCATGTCTCTCCCTATGCTCAGCTCACAGTGAAATGGCTGAGAATGTATGGGATTAGGCTTTTATAGGGCTGTGACATGACAGGGCTGGCTAGCTGCTGATTGACTGTCTGCATGGTATTATGGATGATCTTACATTCCTGGGCCTCTTACTTTGACTCTGTCACACATGTAGCAGCCATTTTAGGAAAAAAAAAACATTCAATACCACGAAGCGCAAGCAAATTCGGATTTGTTGCAAATCGACTTTTTCCTAAACTTCGGATCGATTCCAATTCCGATGCTTCAGTTCTCTCAACGCTAGTCCCAATACTAAATATACATTGGCAGATATATGTATTTAAATAGGAATGGTCTTAGTGGATCAGTGTTTTATGAATAAGGGGTATGGGATAGTACTACTGTTACTCCACAAAAGAAAAGAGAATTGTTAAACCCTATGGAAGTTTCTAAAAAATCCCCAACACCTATAGAGAGTTGCCATCCTGCAAAAAAAGATAGGTATCTGAGCTCACCGGAAGCACATAGATATCCAAAAGAAAAAATATCCTCCAAACTTGAAGACTTCTCCTTAATACAGTTAGCCCAAACAGTCCCCCGTATACTTCTGATGCGTTTTGTCTCTTAGGGTAACAAAATTTTTTAGGCCTCGTCAACACTTCCATGTCAGTATGACATACGTGAATTAAAACCATATAATCTGTGAATTTATCTGTGAAAATCTGTGGTTCGTCCATCTGTCAGCTTTTACTCTCCGTGTGTCATCTGTAATCCCCAGATGAAAATTTACTTAATGAGCATTTTCTATCTGGTTTCTGTGAAAAACAGACGCACTACGGATGTGTCCGTGATTTACCACTAACCTATATACTTCAATGGACATGTGCAGTCCGGGGCATAGATGAAATTAGTTATAATTTTTGCTGATACATGGACTGCAGAAAATCACAGAAATGTAGACAAACATATTAAAATAAATGGATCAGTATGCTGTCTGTAAAAAAAGCAGACAGCATGCGTCCATGAAAAACGGAAGTGTGGACGAGGCTAGAGGAAACAACAACTGCCCACACCCCAGTCAGTAATGCTATGTATGGTAGGTAACAGACAATGCTGCCAGGGTCATGTACAGTGTTACTAGAATGGCATCAAGTAATTTCACAGACACTTATAGAGGCTTACCTCATGTATGCAAAACAAGAAAAACTTTTTTCCTGCATTTTGTGAGTCTTTCAGTCATTTTTTCAAAATTAAGCATGCTCTATGTATGGCATTGTTCCATTAGGCTTCTTAATAGAACTTAAAAAACAGAACAAAAAATAAACATTAGGGTTTATGTACACGACCATTGGTGTTTTGCGGTCTGCAAATTGCAGATCTGCAAAACATGGATACTGGCCGTGTTCATTCCGCATTTTGTGGAACGGAACGGCCGGCCCCCCAATAGAACAGTCCTATATTTGCCATAATGCGGAACGGCTATGCGGACATACAGATGTAGTAGAGTTAACACACATGCTTTATGAGATGAGTTATCTAAACTAAATGCGTTAAGCAAACACCTTCAATTGCTTTTCAATAACTTTTGTTTCTAGATAACGCGATGAGTTAAGAAATTTGAGTTAACAGTTTGTGTGTTAACCCTGCTACATCTGCACGGACACGAAATGCACACGGAGTCATTTAGCTTTTTTTTATTTGCAGCTCTATTGAATGTGAATGGTTCTACATACGCAAAAAAAAAAAAAAAACGGAACGCACACGGACAAAACATGTGTTCGTATGCATGAGCCCTTGAGATGGACTGGAATAGAAAGTTTTTTTTAAAGAAAAAAAAAACAAACTGAAAGAAAGGATGTGTAAATGAGGCAGGTAGTACAAGATACCGTGTGTTTGATGCATAGATTTTGCATGTCATTCACAAATTTTCTAGGAACTTCAAATGTTTAATTAACTTTGCAAAAAGCCCATCCAAATTATATGTTTTCAGGACGAAACCAGCTAATAGAAGTCTATGCAGAACATTGTTCTTCACTCATGTGTGTGTAGTCTGACAAACTGATGAATGTCAAATCTGATAATGAAAATCTTCTATGGAACTGTCAGCTAACAAGCTAAATACTATAAGCACCAGGAGATCAAAAAAGAAAAATCCTGTTTCCTTTCTCGTATTTGTTTCATGTCTTGTAAAGTGAGGGCCAAAATGAAGGAATATGAAATATATATCAGTACACCGTGTTGAGATTTCTCTAGCTTAAGGGGCTTGTGCTAGACCCTGAAAAAAAGAGATGGCTGGGCATAGTGTGTTGAAAAAAATTCAAAACCCACTTACCTGATCTGGTCATCACGATTCTTGTGGATCCTCTCCTTCTTTACCACTTTCAGCCCTCCTCTGACAAGAAGCGTGACATGTTACTGCTGATGCCAATGACTGGACAACAAAACGGAAAAATGCCAAAACTACAAGAAGCCATAACATATCATTGCCTCACTAAGATAACCGATTCTCATAGGCTATTTTAGGTCATATGGAAGTAATAGAGCTGGGTATCTGATTGATAACCTCTTATGAGTCAGATTGGAGCATTGCGCATTATTAAGCCCCTCATTTAAATGGATGTCATGGGATACCTCATAAATAATATTATTATCACACCAACTTAATCAATTCTTAGGTGCCAGGAGATGATTTGATAAGGGGTGCACTGCCAACGAGGTCAGATGAGGCAATTGCACATGCAGCGCCATACATGTTCAGCTGTATTGCTGTCCTCAGTATGGTGATATGAATAAGTGCTGCAGCGAGGCATAGGAGTGATGTCTTTCTTCTCCGCCGTTCCCTAGTGCCTGTATCCTATCAGAGGCCTGCACAGGCGGCGTGATAATATTCATCATCATCACACTGCCTCATCCGGGCAGCATACAGCTCAGGACACAGACTGGAAGAGGCCTGTGTCCTGCGCAGCTTACTGACAGCCGCATGGTGGTAAATATTTGAGTTTCCTATTTTTCTTTGGCAGCATCATGTTGAGTCACTATGGGGAAGGGGGGTCATTAATATAACTGTGAGGGGGCACTATGGGCACATTGGTTTTAATGGTAGAATTAAAAAGGGGCATTTTTGTACTGGCACACATTGGGTGGCATTTTTTGTACTGAGACACGATATAGATGGAGGGAACTAGGGGGACATTGGTTGTACTGGCACACATTATAAAGAGGTAATTTTTGTACTGGTACATATTTTAAGGCCTTGTACACATTTCCGTGTCGTTTGACATCCGTCAAAAAATCATTCAGTGTTTCATCCATGAAGATGTCTGTGTTTGGTCCCTTTTTTACACTCCATGTGTCTTCGTTCAACGGACAATGTTCAACTGAAAATTAATTTCATGGACCCATAGACTATAATGGGCAGGTTTGGTCTGCATCAAGGACAGTTAAAAATACTGAGATGTGAACAGACACATTCAAATCAATGGGTACATGTGTTGTCCACATGAAATGTGAGGTATTTTTGAACTGGCACATATTATAAGGAGGTATTTTGTGTACTGCCATAAATTATAAGGGGTATTTTGGGAACTGGCACAAATTAGGGGGCATTTTTTCCAAATATTACTTTTATTATTCCACAAGGGGAATTATTACTACTGGTGGAGCATTATTGTGGGCTTTACTACTACTTAGGGCACTCTAGGTGGAATTATTGCTATTGAGGGGCAGTATGGTGGTCTATATTACTACTGGGGGACTATGGGGAACATGATTACTAGTATGAGAACTATAGGGGCATTATTACTTCTGGGATACAGTAGGGTACATTATTAATATTGATGGCACTGTAGGGGTACTATAAACACTAAGTGCACTCTGGCACTCAAACATTACTGGAGGTTCGTAAGGCTCTGTGGGAATACTCTAACTTAAGGGGCACCCCGGCACAGTATCAGATTAGTCTAGTTGCACACTAGCGTCAGAGATCCGGCAGGCTGTTCTGGCAGGGAACAGCCTGCCAAATCTCTGTGCACTCCAGTATTGCTGGAGGTTTGTAATGCTCTGTCTGGCCCCACGTAAACCGATTCACTTCTGGCTGATTCTTGGCATATTTGCAGGAAAGCGACCACATCTCACCCGAGTGCACCTAGCCTTAGCACAATTATTTTTGGGAGACACTATTTTACTGACATTATTAGTGTCAGGTGAGTTATTTTTTAGGGCTCTGTGTGCCAATAATTATTGAAGGGGGCACTATCTGTATAGTATAAGTAATTTTTAAGGGTATTCACAGAAGCAGAAAATATAATAGGCCTTTAAGATTCATTATATGAATGTAAGGTAAGCTTAATGACACAGCAGAATTAACAACAGAAAGCATAGAGTTAAACTGTTGTTACTGCCCAGGAATCTTGGCCAATCACTGCCAGCCTCACACTGAGCAGGAGTTTTGACCAATCACAGAGGAGAAGAGCTGAACAGACATTTACTCCACTAAGAGTTCAGTTTTATGGAAACAAAGAGGCCAGAATAGGTATTTAGAACAGTTATATAATGTTCCTATTGTTAGTATTGTGGTTAGAGCTGTATACTGAACTAATTATGTATGTTTACTTACAGTTCCACCAAATTGCAGCCAAATTGCATAAAAGCATTAAAACTGTGTAAATCAATCTGAAAACTGCTCAAAGCAAATATATAGAGCAAACTGCTCAAAGCAATTGTATAGGGAAAACCAAGTTGAGCAAGTAGAACTATTGGGTAAACCTCAGATATACCTCTCAGAGAGATCATAAAGTGCTTAAATAACTTAAAGCAGGAGTACAGATACTGAAGAGAGAAATATATCCACCATTTTATGTTGAATGACAATATTGAACAGTTGAACCGCCATTTTGTGATACTCTATTTAACACGTGTTTTGTATATGGTCTATCTGTTGTGGAGGCGGCTTTGGTGCCTGCCCCTTCTCTGTCTCTCCTCAATCAGCACGGGTCTGGGAAGGATCGCTCATGCGCGATCCTTACCAGACCCGTGCTGAATGAAGACCAAGAGTCAGAATGGGCGGGCTAAAAATCCAGTGACATCTCGTTTACAGGCAGGGCCACTCGCTCAAGCAGGGAGCAGCATGTAAAAAAACAGAGCAAGGAGGGTGACGTCAGTGGTCCAATGACCACAGTGTGTAACATCTTAATAGCGCATTATTTCTAAAGCAAGTTATTTACAAAAATGTTTTATACAGATATACAAAGAAGTTTAGATTAACTTTATAGAACTTGGATAACCCCTTTAAGCATTTGGTGTGCTCATTAACCCCTTAAGGACTCAGCCTTATTTCACCCTAAGGACCCGGCCATTTTTTGCAAATTTGACCAGTGTCACTTTATGTGGTGATAACTTTTAAACGCTTTTACTTATCCAGGCCATTCTGAGACAGTTTTTTCGTCACATATTGTACTTCAAGACAGTGGTAAAATGGAGTTGAAAAATTTCATTTTTATTTATAAAAAAAATACCCAATTTACCAAAAATTTGTTAAAATTTGCAATTTTCCAAATTTCAATTTCTTTACTTCTATAATACATATTAATACCGCCAAAAAAGTTATTGATTTACATTCCCCATATATCTACTTCATGTATCTATCATTTTGGGAATGCCATTTCATTTTTTGGGGATGTTACAAGGCTTAGAAGTTTAGAAGCAAATCTAGAAATTTTTTAAAAAAATTCTAAAACCCACTTTTGAGGGACCAGTTCAGGTCTGAAGTCACTTTGGGAGGCTTACATAATAGAATACCTAATATGTATACTAATATGTATACTTTTTTTTATATTTATTTAGGTTTTACACAATAATATTATGCTTTAATGTCTCCATAGTCTGGGAGCCATATGTTTTTATTTTTTGGGGCGATTGTCTTATGTAGGGTATCATTTTTTGCGGTATGAGATGACGGTTTTATTGGCACTATTTTTGGGTGCATACAACTTTTTTCTCGCTTGCTATTACAGTTTTTGAGATGTGAGGTGACAAAAATGTTTTTTTTTTACATTGTTTTTATTTTTATTACGGTATTTTCCTGAGGGGTTAGATTATGTGATATTATTATAGAGCAGGTTTTTACGGACACGGAGATACATAATATGTATACTTTTTTAAAAATTTATTTTACTTTAACACAATAACATCATTTTAGAAAAAAAATAATGTTTTAGGGTCTCTATAGCCTGAGAGCCATATTTTTTTATTTTTTTGGCCGATTGTCCTATGATGGGCTAATTTTTTGTGGGATGAGAAGGCGGTTTGATTGCTACTATTTTGAGAGGCATACGCCTTTTTGATCGAGTTGTTATTACACTTTTTGTGATGTAAGGTGACAAAAAATGGCTTATTTTACACCATTTTTTTTTACGGTATTTGCGTGAGTGGTTAGGTCATGTGATATTTTTATAGAGCAGGATTTTACGGACGCGGTGATACCTAATATGTGTAGGGTATTTTATTTTTAAAATTTTTATTCAGTAATATGTGTTTTTTTATTTTCACTTTTTTTTTCACTTTTTTTTGGGACCCAGACCCACTTGGTTCTTGTAGATCCAGTGGATCTGGTGTCTATATAATACAGTACAGTACACTATACAGTGTACTGTACTTTATTTTTTTTATTGTACATAGTCTAAGCAGACTTCTGCCTTTAGCACAAGTCTGCTTAGGCTTTCAGCACCATGGAGAGCAGGATGCTTCTGAAAGCATCCTGCTGTCATGGTAACCATCACCCGCTGCCAGAACTGAGCAGCGGGTGATGGGGAGGGAGGGGAGCCCCCTCCCTCTGCGATCCCATTCTGTCGGGGGGCTGCAAAGGCACAGCAGCCCCCCGATGGAAGAGGAAAGGAGCTCCCTCCCTGTTAACCCCTTTCATACCGTGGTCCATACGGACCGCGGTATGGAAGGGGTTAAATGGCTGGCATCTGAACAAGCACAGATGCCAGCCGTTTCTATCAGAGTGTCAGCAATGTGCTGACACTCTGATAGATCCACTAGACACCAGGGAATATTACAGAGGAAGCACGCGGAGGATCGCATTGCGATCCCGCCAACCGCACTGCCTGCCTCCCGCACTGCCTCCCGCCGCCCGCAACCACCCCCCCCCTGCACCCCCGCAGCCACAATATGATTGAGGGCTGCAGGGGGGGTTAAAATTGAGCACTTTGGGGGCATTAACTCTTTGATCCCTGCGGTCTGTGATCAGAGATCGCGAAAAGCACTGCAAACCGCAGGTCTGAATTGACCTGCGGTTTGCAGCGATCTCCAACATGGGGGTTCACAGGACCCCCCTGGGCATTGTAACAAGGTACCTGCTGAATCATTTCAGCAGGTACCTTGTTCTGATCACTGCCGGCTGAGCAGCAGTGATCGGAACTACTCATGACGTCCTTAAGGACTCAGGAACCATGACGTACCGGTATGTCATGCGTCCTTAAGGGGTTAAGCCTACTGTTTCCATAGAACGGTGCTAGAAGAATTAAAGCAGAGTAACAGACAGTCTGGTTGGACTAAAAAGTTAGAGATATCAAAATTCTTCTAATGCCACAGCGCAAAAGACACTTCATAGTACTGCGCCTGTCACAGTGGAACTATTACCCTCAGAGAGCGAAGCGATAGCGCTCCTCAACTTGCACAGTAAAGAGCGCATTAGAGCAGCGAAGCGCCAGCCTATACCGCTGTGCAGCAACTGTTCCCTGAGTGAGCAAGCAAAGACATCTCCGCAGAGCTACCATAGAGGCCATAGAACGTGTGTATTAGTCAAACTGCAGCCAACTCTTAAAGTGGCAGAACGGAAAAGGCAAGATAGTCAGAGAAAGAACACCAACCCTCCTGCGATCCCTAGAGAGAGAAAGAGACTCATGGTGGGAGTCCAGAGTCCAGAGCTAGAGTGCCCGCACCACTACCAATGAAGAGGCCATGTAGTGCAGCCAGCTAGTTTCCCGCAACTAGGCCCAAAGCCTGCAGTAGCGTATCCAAGCCAGCGCATTGCAAGTCAGCACAAAGCATCGCAAGTCAGCACAGAACGTCGCAAGCAGCGTATCCAAGCCAGCGCATCGCAAGTCAGCACAGAGTATCACAAGTCAGCGCAAGCATCGCATCACATCAAGAAAAGACAAGTCTCCTTTAAGACTGACATTTGTTCCTGCTCTTCAGAATAAGGTCAGAGCTTTCCTTTTATTACTTATCATTGCACATAGGTTTTGGCATAAAGATACATTTTTGCGTTCAGGAATAAAAGACTTTAAAGTAAAACAAAGGACAGTTTGTAGTACACAGACTCTATAGTATTTAAAGTGAAAGTCATTTATTACCTGCATTTATGGTTATTGCATTTAAAGTGAAAGTAATTTATTTCTGCATTTGTCAGTATTACATTTTAAAGTGAAAGGTCCTTTAATATTCTTATTGATTGTTATAGCATTTAAAGTAAAATGTCTGAGCCTAGTATTACCATGCCACTGTTAGAGGATACAAAGATAGATAGGGTGGAAGGTGAAGAGCAAGGGAACCTGTCTGAGTCAGAAGAGTCTAATGCAGCACTAGTCTTGCCTCAAACAAATATAGCCCAAACAAATGAACTAAGACGTTCATCGTGTTCTAGGAAATCAACTTCAAACATGCTGGAAAATTTGGAGCAAGAAGCAGCATTAAAAGAGAAAAGGTTTACCTGAATGTATGAGAAGTGGAAATTATACATTAAAGGCATTTGTGGGAAGTTAAAACAGGAAAGTATAAAAAGGAACTTGAATGATAGTAGAAGAATCTGAATCAGAACTTATGTCAGCATATGTCAACCTGCAGTTCTCTACGACACCTTCCCAGGATATTGTAAGGAACATGGACACATGTACGGCGGTCACTAAAGATTTAGTATAGCTCATGAGAGAACTATCATCTGCAGCTAACTATGATGAAGTTAAAGTAAGAAGTAGAATAAACAAGCTTTTTATGAGAGACTATGCTAAATCCTTAGGTGGAACCACAATCTCAAGTGAGACTTCCTTTGCTAGCAGAAGTGCCAGCCAAAAGTAAGGAATTAGCTGAACAACTTGCTGTCAAGATAGTAGAAATTTAGATGGAAGCTGCCATCGAGGTGCAGCGCCAACTGATAGCTGAAGCAGATGCACAGCACTATAAAATAGAAGCACAGCGCTGTCAAATGGAAGCTGAAAAGGATGCACAGTGCTATCAAATGGAAGCATAGCGCTGCCAAATGGAAGCTGAAATGGAGGCACAGCGCCAAGAGAAAAAAATCTGGAAAGGCAGAAAGAAGTTAAGCTTATAGAAGCCAGACTCAGAGTACATGAAGAGGATATGAATCAAAAAATTTATAGGTTCAAATTTGTACAAAGTGAAGAAACAGACTCCTACTTTCCTCCATATGCCCAGGAGAATGGAAGGAAATCTCCAGCATGTAGTGAAGAAATAAGTCATTATCCTTCCATCACTGCTCAGAAAAACAAAGAGAGGCCGAGTCCAGTGTTAGGAAAAAGGTGGGTGAATTTACCCTCTATCTCTACCAGAAAAGATAAAGAAAGGGACTCACCTAATTCAGAACTAAGTGAGAAAATAGAACTGGATGATTCTATTCCTAGATGTCACAGCTATGCTCAGGAGAGTGTTACAACCATTTTCCCAGCAAGACAATAGAGAACAGTCCTAGCTAGACTTCCTGTTCCGGAACCTACTGTTTTTCAGGAGATGTACTGAAGTTCATAAAGTGGAAGGCAAGTTTTGAAATGATAATTGAGCATCATTGCTTCAGCCCAGTCGACAAGTTATTCTACCTTCAGAAATATGTTGGTGGGGAAGCAAAGAAAGTTCTTGAAGGCAACTTCTACAGAAAAGACGAAGAAGCCTAAAAGCAAGCTTTGGAAAAATTAAATGCAAGATATGGTCATCCTTTCTTACTACAAGGAGCTTTTAGAAAGAAATTGAATAGCTGGCCTAAAATAGGTCCTAAAGAACACTTGAGACTCCAAGAGTATGGTGACTTCCTGCAAGCATGCGGCAATGCCATTCCACATGTTCAAAGACTAGAAGTACTGAACGACTATCTAGAAAACCACAGGATGCTAGCCAAACTACATGAAGAAGTGGCTTCTAGATGGAATCGCTATGTGACTGAACAGTTAGATCTAAGTAAGGACTTCCCAAGTTTTAAAGAGTTCTCTGAGTTCGTCAATAAGGAAGCATGGATAACTTGTAATCCAGTAACAGCATTTTATGTCTTAAAATCCTTAGAAGAAAGGCCTGCAAGAGAGATAAGACGTGCAAGAGCAACTAGCTTTGCAACCAACACAGCAGCTAAAGGTCTAGACACCTATGAGAGCAAGCTCAAAGTCACTACTGGGATCATTAGAGAGACAGAACTGACAAATCTTCAGACTACCTTCAAGTGTATGTTCTGTAGAGAGAACCATACCATACACAAGAGCCAACAATTGAAGGAGAAGTCCCCAGATGAAAAGAAAAAAATTTGTACTTGATAACCAACTGTGAAAAGGTCATGTTACTAAGGAGTGTAAGAAAAGGGCCACATGCAGTGTTTGCAGGGGACGCCATCCTACACCACTACATGAAGAATGTCCAAAGAAAGATAAATCCTCAATACCTAAAGATACTAAGGAAGAAAATAAAGTATCCATATTCTCTTGCAGAGTGAGGGAAGGAGAAAGCAACAGCATATCAATGGTTGTACCAGTGTGCATTTCAAATTCTAAAAGGAGGAACAAGAAGGTATACGCCTATGCGCTACTGGATGCCCAGAGTGATGTCACCTTCATTGATCAAGAAATCTGCAAGAAATTACATGTGGCTACAGAACCAGTGAAGCTTAAACTCACCACGATAATGGGAAGAGACACATTAGTAAACAGTCAAAGGACTTAGAGTTAGAGGACTTTATTCAAACTTCACATTAGATCTATCTCCAGCTTATAAAAAAGATGATATACCTTTAGATCAAGATCACATACCTACCTGTGAAACAGCCAATAAATGGGAGCACCTATCTGTCATATCTCATGAAATGTCTCCACTGAAGGAGTTTGGTGTTGGACTGTTGATAGGTTATGATTGTCCCAAAGCCTTGGTACCAGGAAAGGTAATCACAGGAGGAAAGGGTGAACCCTACGCTGTTGAAACTGATCTAGGATGGGGTGTTGTTGGAGGAAAACAGCAGATTGCAAACTCAAGACAGGTGACAGGATTGTGTCATTGAATATCTGTCCAAAAGTTACCAACTGTAAGTCCAGCGAAAGTAATCAAAATCTTTGAATCTGATTTTGAGGACATACGTTCTAAAGAAAAGAGTGTATCCTAAGAAGACATAAAGTTCGTACACACTCTAAAAGAAAGTATTCAGCAGAATCAACAAGGTCTTAACTTTTAAAGAATGGACTCGTCTGCCAAATAACAGAAATCTTGCCCTATTAAGATTAAAATGTTTGAAGAAAAGGATGGGAAGAGATCCCAAACTCAAGAATGATTATTTAAAATTCATGGAAGGCATCCTTGAAGAAGGACATGCAGAGAAACTTAATAACCAACCTAAAGAAGGAGAAGTGTGGCACATCCCATATCAAGGTGTTTACCACTCAAAGAAACCAGATAAGATTAGAGTAGAATTTGATTGCTTAGCAAAGTATGATGGTGTTGCATTGAACGATCATCTATTAAAAGGACCAGATCTTATAAACACCCTGCCTGGAGTACTCTGTAGATTCAGAAAGTATCCATAGCAGTCATGTGTGACGTTGAAAAGATGTTCCACCAGTTTCATGTGAAGAATGAAGATAGAGACTTCCTGAAGTTCCTATGGTGGCAGGACAGAGATACAGATACAGAGCCAGCAGAATACAGAATAAAAGTACACTTGTTTGGAGCAGCATCGTCTCCAGGTTGCGCCAATTATGCTATGAAGTACATGGCCAATCAGAATGAAAAGGATTCCCCATCAATAGCAAATCTTCTTAAGAAAAACTTTTATGTAGATGATGGTCTTATAAGTCTAGAGTCCACAGAATCTGCAATCAAACTAGTAAAAGAAAGCCAAGAGTTATGCGCAAGAGGAAACCTGCGGCTTCACAAATTCATCTCAAACAACAGAGAGGTACCGGAATCCATCAGTGACTCTGAACGTGCATCAACAATGAAGAATCTAGATCTCAATTATGATCATCTTCCAGTTCAGAACATACTTGGATTGGGATGGAATCTAGAGAATGACAAGTTCTTTGAAGTATCTATTGAAGAGAAAGTTGCAACTAGACGTACCATTCTTTCTGCAGTTGCTTTGATGGATGATCCATTGGGATTCTTGGCCCCAGTAATTCTCAAAGCAAGAGAAATACTGCAAGAATTATGCAGACAGAAGTTAGGATGGGATCAACCCATACCTGAAAATTTGAGGCCAAGGTGAGAGAGTTGGATAAGAGACTTGCAAAACTTGAGAGAAGTTCGGATACCAAGATGTTTTGTACCTCATGATTTTAGAAACTACAAGAAAATAGAACTTCATCACTTTTCAGATGCCAGTAGTTATGGTTATGGTCATTTCTCCTACATCAGAGTGATAGGAGAAGAAAAGATACATTGTGCCCTGGTTATGGGAAAGGCCAGAGTTGCACCTACCAGTATTCAGACAATACCAAGACTTGAACTGACAGCAGGTGTTGTTTCAGCATCAGTAAGCAAGTTTCTGAAAGAAGAATTGGAATTGAAAATAGATGAAGAATATTTTTGGACAGACTCACAAGTTGTCCTAGGATACAAAAACAATGAAGCTTGAAGATTCCATATCTTTGTCGCCAACAAAGTTCAGAAAATTCGGGAAATAACAAATCCAGAACATTGGCATTACACTGACACAAAGCATAACCCCGCAGATCATGCTTCAAGAGGCCTGAATGTAACAGAATTGAAGAATTCAAACTGGTTCACCGGTCCAGAGTTTCTTTGGGAAAAGGAAATCATACCCAGTAAAGGTCATACAGAATTGTCTATGGGTGATCCAGAAGTAAAAGTTGTACAAACATTGAGCACTGCTGCCGTGTCAAGATGACATACTTGAAAGACTAGCCAGATGTTCAAAATGGAATACAGTCATAAACGTAGTAGCTCGAATTCAACGTTTTGCAAAGTGAATCAGAAAGAAGAAATCATTGAATGTAGAGGAAAGATTGAAAGCTGAAGAAACAGTCATAAGACTCATTCAACAGAGATTCTATAGTGAAGAGTTGAAGAAACTGTGTAAAGTAATTAACACTGAAGAGGACAGTTTTTTCCTTACAGAGGGATTTGGATAGATTGGAGGCTTGGGCAGGGAAATGGCAGATGAGGTTTAACACTGACAAATGTAAAGTTATGCACATGGGAAGGAATAATGAAAGTCACCCGTACATACTAAATGGTAAAACACTCAGTAACACTGACATGGAAAAGGATCTAGGAAATTTAATAAACAATTAAGTGTCAGGCAGCTACTGCTAAGGCCAATAAGATATTGGGTTGCATCAAAAGAGGCATAGATGACCGTGATGAGAACATAGTCCTACCACTTTACACATCTCTAGTCAGACCACACATGGAGTACTGTGCACAGTTCTGGGCTCCTGTGAACAAGGCAGACATGGCAAAGCTGGAGAGGGTTCAGAGGAGGGCAACCAAAGTAATAACTGGAATGGGGCAACTACAGTACCCTGAAAGGTTATCAAAATTAAGGTTATTCCCCTTAGAAAAAAGACTACTTAGGAGAGATCTAATATCTCTGTATAAATATATTAGGGGTCAGTACAGAGATCTCTTCCATCATTTATTTATCCCCAGGACTGTGACTGTGATGAGGGGACATCTTCTGCGTCTGGTGGAAAGAAGGTTTGTACACAAACATAGAAAAGGATTCTTTACAGTAAGAGCAGCGAGACTCTGGAAGACTATGGACTCTGGAGACTATGGAACTCTCTGCCTGAGGAGGTGGTGATGGTGAGTACAATGAAGGAATTCAAGAGGGGACTGGATGTATTTCTGGAGTGTAATAATATTACAGGCTACAGCTACTAGAGATGGGTCGTTGATCCAGGGAGTTATTCTGATTGACTGATTGGAGTTGGGAGTAATTTTTTCCTCTTAAGTGGGGAAATTGGCTTCTACCTCACAGGTTTTTTTTGCCTTCCTCTGGATCAACTTGCAGGATAACAGGCTGAACTGGATGGACAGGTGTCTTTTTTCGGTCTTATATACTATGTTACTAGACCAAGAACCTAAAAGGCTTCCAAACAATTGTACCATTGTACAAGCTTAATCTTGTTCTGTAGAATGGTATACTGAAGGTGGGAGGGAGACTGGAAAATGAATCTTCACCTAGCAGAGTTTAGCATACAACAGAAGATAATAATCCAGCAGCACTCACCGGTCGATGTTTCATTTACTTTATTAACCACGGGTCAGGAGCAGGCACGATACAGTGCAACCAACAAGCAAACAGCGGTGACAGCCATTTCGCGCCTGAAGTGCTTCCTCTGGCCACAGCTCCTAGAAAAGTTAAGCATCCAGCAATTCTAGACGTTGAGTGTTAATGTGCTTAGTAAAACATAGCCTTTATTAACAAAATTAAGAAAAATGAGGAGTAGAAGTTAATTAAAAACTGTACTGTATGCTGAGTATGCTACCAGGTATCACTGTATTGGTGGACTAGGAGATGTGTACCATCCAGTGAGCGCCACCAATGGCAGTGGCACCAATGGCAATGGCAGAAAGACACGTAGACCTTCCAAAGAACAAAGAACGGCAGATTTATCGGCAAATCGTGTAAACTCATCACCACTATTTCTTTATAGCGGAATGGATTGTTTTGGCCCATTCCTCACCAAACAGAACCGCAAGGAGTACAAGAGATATGGACTAATATTTACATGTCTGAGCTCCAGAGCAATTCACCTGGAAATGTTAGAAGATATGTCAACTGATGCATTCATCAACGCCTTGAGATGTTTCATAGCCATTAGAGGATCTAACTTTGTCAGAGCAAAGAATGAATTGAAGAAAGATTGATAAAGAAAAAGTAACTGACTATTTGTTAGAGAAACAGAAAGTGTGATTTTCATATGAATGCTCCACATGCAAGCCATACAGGAGGAGTTTGGGAAAGACAAATCAGAACTGTAAGAAATGTGTTAAGTTCAGTGTTTAAAAAGAATGCCGGAAGAATGGATGATGTTTCACTTAGGACACTATTCTATGAAGTAATGTCTATTGTTAACAGTCGTCCACTTACAGTTGCTAACATCAACAACCCAATACGTTTGGACCTTTTAACTCCCAACCATCTACTACACCTTAAGTCTGATTACATACAGCCACCGCCTGGCAAGTTCACAAAAGGAGATGACAAAGAGTTCAATATCTATCAGAAAAGTTTTGGAATAGATGGAAAAAAGAGTACTTAGCCAATCTGATGCTAAGAAGTAAATAGCAAACAACCAGAAGAAATGTCCAAGTTGGTGATATAGTGTTAGTGAAAGAAGAAGATTTACCTAGAAGTCAATGGGAAGTTCTAGAACTTCAAAAGGATGAAGACAGACTAGTAAGAAGAGTGTTGTTACAAATAGGAGACTCAAAGCTTGACAAAAAAGGAAAACGTCTCACTACTCCACTCAGGTTGGAATGTCCTGTACAGAAGTTAGTTGTTCTACTTTAGAGTGATAAAAGACACTTGGAAGTTGAGAACCTGATGGAAAATTCCCCAAATTTATGTTTAAGTCCCACTACAGAGAACATAGAATTATAGGTAATTTTGGTGGGAGTGTAGCCAGCTAAGACCTGTCCTAGGTTGCTAATATGACTTACATATACAGCTAGACCTGCCAATAACCTTAAAGAGGACCTTTCATCACCCTAACAAATCTAAACTAAGTATACATACATGGAGAGCGGCGCCCAGGGATCTCCCTGCACTTACTATTATCCCTGGGCGCCGCTCCGTTCTCCCGGTATGTCCTCCGGTGACTTCAGCTCTGCGTCTCAACTGGGAGGAGCCTGCCCTTGTTCTCCTGGGCGTCTTCTTCTCCCAGGCTGTAGCGCTGACCAACCGCAGCGCTTAGCGCTTAGGTTTTCTTCTCCCAGGCTATGAGCTGAGTGCTGCGGTTGGTCAGCGCTACAGCCTGGGAGAAGGAGACGCCCAGGAGAACAAGGGCAGGCTCCTCCCAGTTGAGAAGCAGAGCTGAAGTCACCGGAGTACATACCGGGAGAACGGAGCGGCGCCCAGGGATAATAGTAAGTGCAGGGAGATCCCTGGGCGCCGCTCTCCATGTATGTATACTTAGTTTAGATTTGTTAGGGTGATGAAAGGTCCTCTTTAATACAGTTCCTATGTTTATATGTTAAAGACAAAAGCAGAGTAATTTACGGTAAGTTCATGTTTTGGACTTCATGTAACAGTTATATATTGTGTTCACACAAGCAGAAAAGAAAATATGCCTTTAAGATTCATTATATGAATGTAAGGTAAGCTCAATGACACAGCAGAATTTACAACAGAAAGCATAGAGTTAAACTGTTGTTACTGCCCAGGGTTCTTGACCAATCACTGCCAGCCTCACACTCAGCCTTTGTGGGAAATCTCCAACCAGACAGTCTGGTTGGACTAAAAATGTAGATATCAAAAGTCTTCTGATGCCACAGTGCAAAAGGCACTTCATAGTGCTGCACCTGCCACAGTGGAACTATTACCCTCAGAGGGCGAAGCGATAGCGTTCCTGAACTTGCACAGTAAAGAGTGCATTAGAGCAGCAGAGCGCCAGCATATACCGCCATGCAGCAACTGTTCCCTGAGTGAGCAAGCAAAGACACCTCAGCGGAGTTACCATAGAGGCCATAGAACGTGTATATTAGTCAAACTGCAGCCGACTCTTAAAGTGGCAGAACAGCAAAGGCAAGATAAGAGAAAGAGTGCCAACCCGCCTACGATCCCTAGAGAGAGAAAGAGACGCATGGTGGGAGGCCAGAGTCCAGAGCTAGAGTGCCTGCAGAAGTTATCTTAAGCATTTGGTGTACTCTTGAAGCCTACTGTTTCCATAGAACGGCGCTAGAAGAATTAAAGCAGAGTAACAGACAGTCTGGTTCGACTTAAAGTTAGAGATATCAAAATTCTTCTAATGCCACAGCTCAAAAGACACTTCAAAGTGCTGCATCTGTCACAAAGAGAACATCTACATCAGAAGAGACATCACTGGATGCAGGGGTGCACCAACAGTTCCAATGGGTCTAAACCCCTCTATAAGCAGTCATATTTTTCTTTTAAGTTAGGGCCACACCGCTAACTAGCTGAGGCAATCACTTTGGGCAGTGCAGCCCTGAATCTAAGTGGGGGGGCGGTGGTGGTGGCAGGGCAGTAGAAGATGAGCACTAACCTCTATATTCATCTTTATCGCCGTCCTCAGGACAGCGATACAGATGGATGCTGTGTCGGGGGAGGGAAGAGGTGTCTTCCTTCCACATTCCTCTGGAAGAGGTCTGCACTGAATCTCTGATAAACGCATGGAGGTAAGTATTAATGTTTTTTTTTGGTTTTTTTTTTTTAGATGGCACAATACAGGAGAGAAAAGCTATTGGAGCCTCTAGGGGTAATAAGAAGGGGCATTTTATTTTTTACTGGTGCATTATAGGGCACACTATAGGGGAGAGGACCACTATGGGGGCATCTGGTGGCACTAAAAATAGGAAATTTTTTACTGGCACAATTTGGGGGCACTATGGGAAAGGGGGAGAGGAGCACTATGAGGGCATCTGTTGGCACTAAGACGGGGCATTTTCTATTGGCACATTACGGTAGGCACTATGGGAAAGGGGGAGAGGAGCACTATGGGGCATCTGCTGGGGGCCCTAAGATGGGTATTTTATACTGACATATTATGGGGGGCACTATGGGGAAGGGGGAGAGGAGCACTATGGGGGCATCTGCTGGGGGCACTTAGAAGAGGCATTTTCTACTGGAACTTTATGGGGGGCACTATGGGGAAGGAGGAGAGGAGCACTATGGGAGCATCAGCTAGGGGCACTAAGAAGGTGCATTTTTACTGGCACATTATGGGGGCACTATGGGGGCATCTGCTGGGGGCACTAATAAGGAGCGATATTTTATATTGGCACATTATGTGGCCACTATGGGAAAAAAAGGACAGGAGCACTATGGGGGCATCTACTGGGGGCATTAAGAAGGGGCATTTATACTGGCACATTATGGGGGACACTATGGAGAAGAGGGAGAGGTGCACTATGGGGGTATCTACTGGAGGCATTATATAGGAGCATTTTATACTGGCACTTTATAGGGCACTATTAGGAAGTGAAAGAGGAGCACTATGGGGGCATTTACTGGGGGCACTATATAGGGGTATTTTATACTGGCAGTCAATAGGGGGGTCTATGGAGACATTAGCTTAACTGCGGGCACTAAGAGGGGGAATTTTTTGTACTGCACACAGAACGGAGGCATTTTTGTACTAGTTCATATAATTAGGTTTTTATACATTTTAAAGGGGCATTTCAGTACATTCTATTGTCACATTATAAAGAGAATTATTACTACTAGGTGGCATTATGGTGAGCTTTACTACTACCGGGGGGCTATGGGGAACATAATTACTAGTATGTCCACTATGGGGGCATTATTACAACTAAGTATGCCCAGGCAAAGAATTATTTTATTTATTATTGGGGGAAATTATGTTGATACTATTAGTGTCCGGGATACTATTTGCTAGGGGCAGTAATTTTTTTAAGGCACTGTGTGCCAATAATTATTGAAGGGGGCCCTATCTCGTAGTACAAGTATTTTCAGGGGGTTTGTTTCTGCAGTATAGTATTGGGGAGCACAATATTGGGCGTGGCAGGGTGGGGTGCTCAGAAGATGTGTGGATGATGGAAAAGTGGGAAACTAATGTCTGTTTGTCAATCTCTGCAGAGACGAGATGGTTAAAAAATCATCATGGTGGTATGGTCTGAATGGAGAACATGAGGAAAGAGAAAGTCTACATCAAAGATGACATCACCAGATGTAAGAGGTATGTGGCGCTGCCATTTGCAGAAGGAGGATTCAGAGCTGGGCAGATATAAGTATGGTGGTGGCTGCAAATGGGACTGGGGGCTTTGGCCTGGTGAGGACAGCTGAGGGGGGAAGCAGGCCACAGGCTGGTGGCTAATGGTGGGGGGGGGGGACCACAGGCCGTGAGCAGTATCTGGGGAGGGAGGAGAGGAGCTTCCTGGCTGTAGCCTGCTGTTGTCTATTGTATAAATGTAAAGCAGGCAGTACAGCCAGGGCAGGCCCTCCTCTCTCTTTATGATGTGTAGAGCCGTGCTCCTCCACCCGGACCTACGGACCTTAAATATTTTGCAGCTCCTCCTCCACTCCTCTTTTGGCGCCTTCAGGATGAGGAGGGAGGAAGTGAAGCTGCAACAGCTCCTGCCATGGAGCCACGTGGTGGGAAGTCTGTGAAACAAAACTGGATGGTGATTCCTGTCACATGGAGGGAAAAAGAATATTTTAGGTACAGTAGCTATATGGTGGGGCCCTGAGTACAGTGTGTCTATGTAGGATGAGGGTGAAACTCTTACCTTCATCCTCAAAAATATAATTTCTGCTGTATGGTGTTTGCTGGGAGTAGCCTATTATATGTAAGAGGAGCTTATAACAATGGACAGGACCTATTTTGCACACCACATTTTTTTCTACTCAAACCCCAATTAGGCAAAATTTCTGTGTGCTCCCCTAACTAGATGTAAGATGTATGTGGTGCTGTATTAGCTTGTATGTTTTGTAGCGCTGTATGTAAAGTTTTCCAAGTATGTCTTTAACCCCTTCCTGACCAGCGTCATAATAGTACG
Source organism: Bufotes viridis (assembly GCA_033119425.1). Classification (NCBI taxonomy): domain Eukaryota; kingdom Metazoa; phylum Chordata; class Amphibia; order Anura; family Bufonidae; genus Bufotes; species Bufotes viridis. The sequence goes on along the minus strand of CM065593.1, from coordinate 148,730,432 downwards.
GGGCTGAGGGAAGTGACCGGCTGTTCCCATTAGCCAGACCTCTGCTGTCAGCGCTGACTGCGGCATGTGCGGGGTGTGTGGAGGGAGGGAGCTCCCTTCCCCATCGGGTCCCTGCGCTGTTGTGACGGGGACCCGATGGCAGGGAAGGCAGCCCGCCTTCCATATAAGGGCTCGTTCACACGACCGTGGTTTTGGTCCACATTCGAGCCGCTTCTTTTGCTGCTCGGGTGCGGACCCATTCACTTCTATGGGGCTGCAAAAGATGTGGACAGCACACGGAGTTGCTCGGTTCCATGGCAAATACTTCACCTTGCCTCACAGAGCTATTGTAATGCATTGTACAGGGGATCAGACCCCTAAAAGTTATGGGAAAAAAAAAAAATTTAAATAAAGATTTGCATAATAAAAAAATAAAAGTTTCAAGTAAAAAAATAAAGCTTTTCCCTATAATTAAGTGATACAAAATTGTAAAAAAAATAGGAAAAAAAAAAAGTATACATATTAGGTATTGTCACATCCGTATTGACCGGCTCTATAAAAATATCACATGATCCACCCTGTCAGGTGAATCCAGTAAAAAAAAAAAACTGTGCTAAAGCAGACATTTTTGGTCACCTTTTCTCACAAAAAGTGTAATACCGTAATACCAAGCGTTCAAGAAGGCATATTTAGCCCAAAATGGTACCACTCAAAGTGTCATCTCAGCCCACAAAAAATGAGACCCTACCTAAAACAATCTCTGAAAAAATGAAAAAAAATATGGCTCTCAGAAAATGGTAACACAAAAACAAAATTATAGACATATTATATATAGAAATTATAGACATATTAGGTATCGGCACATCCGGAACAACCTGTTCTATAAATGAGATGCCCCTTCAGGTGAATTCTGTTAAAATGTTTTTTAAAAAACTATGCCAAACAGCCATTTTTTGTCACCTTGACTCACAAAAAGTGTAATACCAAGCAATCAAAAAGTCTTATGTACCCCAAAATGGTACCAATAAAACCGCCATCTCATCCTACAAAAAATGAGACCCTACCTAAGACAGTCGCGGAAAAAAAAAAAAAAAATGGCTCTCAGAAAATGGCAACACAAAAACAAGATTTTATTCTGTTCAAAAATGCATTTACTGTGTAAAACTTACCCAATATGTCTATTATTTTTATTTTTGTTATCACCGCGTCCGTACCAACCGCTCTATAAAAATATCATATTATATGCCCCCTCAGGTAAACTGTAAAAAAAACTTTTAAAAAAACTACGCCAACAGCCTTTTTTTCACCTTGCCTCACAAAAAGTGTAATACCAAGCGATCAAAAGACCTTATGTACCCTAAAATGGTACCTATGAAAAGGTCACCTCATCCTGCAAAAAATGAGCCCCCACATAAGACAATCACTCAAAAAATAAAAACCAATGGCACCCATAAACCAATCCATCAAAATCTGCACTGCAAAAGCTATATGGCGCTTCTTCCATTCTAAATCATGCCAAGTGGCCCCCCAGCAGTTTACCACCACATATGGGGTGTTGCCGTATTCAGGAGAAAATGGGTAACAAATTTTGGGTGCTTTTTCTCCTGTTACCGCTTGTACAAATGAAACATTTTGGGCTAAAGCAAGATTTTATTGGAAGAAATGAAACTTTTCATTTTCACAGCCTAGTGTTTTCAAATTCCATAAAACTCTTAAGGGGTAAAAGTGCTCAGTACCCCCCTTAATATATTCTTTAAACGGTGTAGTTTCTAAAATGGGGTCACTTTTTGAGGGTTTCCACTGTAAGGGCACATCAGGGTCTCGTTAAATACAAAATGGTGCCCAAAAACCATTCTAGCAAAATCTGCCTCCAAAATCCATATGGCGCACCTTTCCTTCTGACCACTGCCATGTGCCCATAGAGCAGTTTACCACCACATATGGGGTATTTCTGTAAACTGCAGATTTAGAGTAATATATATTGAGGTTTAGTTTGCTGTTGACCCTTGCTGTGTTGCAAAAAAAAAAATTGATTAACATGAAAAATCTGCATAAAAAATGAAATTTTAAAAAATTTCGCCTCCATTTTCCTTTAATTCTTGTGGAACACCTAAAGTGTTAACAAAGTTTGTAACATCAGTTTTGAATAATTTGAGCCGTGTAGTTTCTAAAATAGGGTCATTTATGGGTGGTTTTCATTATGTAAGAAAATTACTTTATAACTGAATTGGTGCTTAAAAAAATGGTTTTGGAAATTTAGTTGAAAATTTGAAAAATGGCTTCTAAACTTCTAAGCCTTCTAACGTCCAAAAAAAATAAAATGACATTTACAAAATGATGCCAACATAATGCAGACATATAGTGAATGATGACTGATAACTATTTTATGAGGCATTACTATCTGTCTTAAAAGTAGAGAAATTCAAATTTAGAAAATTGTGAATGTTTCCAAATTTTTGGTCTGGATAAGTAAAAGTGTTCCAAAGTTATTACCACATAAAGTGACACATGTCGGATTTGCAAAAAATGGCCTGGGCATGAAGGTGAAAACTGGCTCGGGGTAGAAAAGGTTAAGGGTACATTCACACAAATATAAGCCATCCGAGCCACGGACTACAGTGGTCCGCAATGCACTGATATGTGTGAATCCCATATTGCGGCGCAGACCAATTCACTTGAATGAGTCCTCGATACGCAAAATACAGCAAAAGATATGACATAGAAACACTTCTGATCCGTGCCTCCAATCCACACCGCGCCATATCTTAATGATCCAAGTTAATGGGTCCGATCCGTGATACGGAATTCACACAGCTAGTGTTCGTATATTGCGGAACCACCGTTTGCGTTCCGCAGTACGGGCACAGATGTCCTATGGCCTAACAGTAGGGCTAGAGGAAAGGGATTAGTTTTTGAATTGGGGGCACTGTTTAAATTTTTGGCTCAGGCAGCAGAAAGGCTAGGTGCACCTCTGCTGGTAAGGTCCCCCCAACTGATTTCTTTAAAAATGCTCAACACTTAAAATTACTATTTGCTATCCAATCATTATTGGGATATCGCACAATTAAGAAAATTAATTCACATGATGCACATTTTCAATTATTATTATTTATTATTTTTAAGGTGCCATTCATTCCATGGCGCTTTACACATTCATAATACAAGACAATTGCAATAAGCATGAACAAACTGGTATGGGACAGAAGACCCTACCCACAAGTGCTTACAATTTACAATAATTGGGAGAAAGGCACAGTAGGTCAGAGTAAAGCTGGTCATGGCGGTATAGAGGCAGCCGGGTTAGTGTTGGTTGTAGGCTTGTCTGAAGATGTGGGTCTTCTTTTGAAAGTTTTACTGTAGGTGAAAGTCTGATATGTGGGTGTAGAGAGTTCCAGAGTATAAGGGATGCACGGGAGAAATATTAGAGGCAATTGTGGGAAAAGGTGATAAGAGGAAAGTAGAGAAGGAGGTCTTGTGAGGATCAGAGATTACATGTGGAGATGTATCAGGAATGTCGCTCATAGATGTATGGAGGGGTCAGGTTGTGGATGGTCTTGTATGTATTTGATAGTATTTTAAATTGAATTCACTGCGCAATGGGGAGTCAGTGAACGGATTGGCAGAGGGGAGAAGCAGAGGAGTAACAGGGGGAGTGGTCTGACAGCATAGCTGAGGATAGATTGGAGGGGTGCGAGGGTGCTAGATGGAAGGCCAAAGAGGAGGATGTTATACTAGTCTAGGGGGGAAATGATAAGGGCGTATAAAAGCATTTTGGCAGCCCCCTGGCTGTGGAATGCGCAGACTCAAGAGATATTTTTAAATTGGAGGCAGCAAATGGTGGAAAGCGCCAGGATGTACGGTTTGAAAGACAGGGCAGAATGAAAAGTTACTCCAAGGCAGCAGACTTAGTTGACCGGTGAAAGCATGATATATAGGTTTGTTGTTGGGGTTGAGTGCGATGGGGAAAGATGATAAATTCTGTTTTACCCATGTTAAGTTTTAGAAAGTGAGAGGAGAAGAAAAAGGATATAGAATATATGCTTTTTGGAATTCTGGATTGTAGGATGGTGATATCTAGACCAGAGAGGTAAATTTGAGTGTCGATAGCATAAAAGTGATACTGAAATCCATGAGACGATGAGCTGTCCCAGGCTGAAGGTATAAATTTAGAAGAGCCTTGAGGGACACCAACAAAGAAGGGATGAGACAGGGAAGTGGTGTGCGAGTGGAAGACACTAAATGTCCGGTCTGTGAGGTATGATGTGATCCAGGAGAGGGCCAAGTCTGTAATGCCAAGAGATGAGAGAGTTTGTAACAGAAGGGAGTGGTTAAGGGTGTCAAAGGTAGAGGACAGGTCAAGGAGGAGGACAGAGTAATGTTGTTTGGCTTTAGCAGTTAGCAAATAGCAAGTCGTTGGTGACTTTGGTAAGGACAGTATTAGTCGAGTGGTGGGGTCGGAATCCAGATTTTAGCCGGTCAAAGAGGAGGCAGTAAGAGAGGTGAGAGGAGAGTTCAAGGTGGACACATTGTTCAAGTAGCTTTGAGGCATATGGGAGAAGTGATATGGGGGCAATATGTACACAGGTCAAGGGAAGGCTTATTTAGGGTGGGTGTGATGGTGGCATGTTCAAAACTGGAGAGGAAAAATAAAAAAAGGAAAATTTAACAGCACTCTGCAGACACAAATAAAGTACAATAATGCCATAATCATAAAAAACATCCAGATGCTAATGCTACACTTATTTTGCAAATTAGAGACTCTTGGCAAATACATTTTGTACAAAATTATTTGGGCCCGTTTGCCAAACGTCAAGACGATCTCTGTCAAACGGGAACCTAACACTAAATACTACCTATAGTGTGCCATAATGGCCACTATAAAATTCAGGGAGTGCAGGTTCCACATGCATGCTGGGTCCACTCTGCTTTTTACCATTTTTGCTGCATGTATGCTGAGCCCACTCTATACTTCTCCTGAGAGCAGGCTACAGCTTTATACTTACTCTGATTAAAATCAGCCTATTGTTAAAATTGCCTTGACGTTGTATTTTTTAAGAGTTTCTAATTTGCAAAGTAAGTGTAGCATTAGCATCAGAATGTTTTTTATGATTATGGCATTATTGTACTTTATTTGTGTCTGCAGAGTGCTGTTGCATTTTCCTTTTTTTCTTTGTGTTTCTAGCCATGACAGCGTGCACCTGCACATTGGGATGTGCTGACTGACCTCCTTTTCTTGCAGTTGTACTAAAACTGGAGATGAAGACACCAGTAGTTACACTGTCTTGATAAAGTGAAAAGATGATTTCCAATTAGATACACATGCCAGTTATGCGGTGTAAAGAACATTGCAAGTGATGCCCGATTGCAACATTTGGTGCATATTTTTGTGACATTTGTTCAGATTTTATGACATTAGTTGAGCCTCCCAATTTTAAGAAGTGGAGTGAAAAGTAGGTCAGGATTTTAGATTAGAACAACTAGAGTAGAACATGTGTAAAAAGTTAGGCAACCCCCTGGTGTAGTTTTACAGGCAAAGGCCTAAACCACATTGCATTTGCACCAAATAGATTATTACTGTGCGAATTCTCATAAATTTGTCGCAAACTCACAAAACTGATTTAAAACTGACACCAAAACCGCCTCAAATGATAAACCCTCTCCTTAGTTCATTAGGTTACTAGTACCACAAATAGTTCATTGGCCCTTTTTCAATGCTATCTAACTGGGGGAAAAAGTAGATAAATAGATAGATAGAATGATAATTGGTTATCAATGTTAATAAGAGTAGCATATGATTCAATTATATGCACATTAACGATCAACATCAAGGTGAGAATATGCAAAGGTTAAACACGAGCTGCTACATCACAGTAACCTTAAGCAGTCACTGATAGCTATTACTGGAATATGCCAATAGAGGCCATCAGGTTGCATCACTGTATTGTTATATAGTAAATGGTGTGTTCTATGATGGCTATATAGCCATCACAAAACACAGAGGGCAATCTAATGATTGCCATTTATGGTCATCCATTTAAAAAAAGTAAAAATAAAAGTAAAAAAGGTTTTTAAAATATATAAAATAAAAAAATATAAAAGTTCAAATAACCCCCTTTTCCCACAATCAAATAAACAATAAAAATAACATTATAGGCATTGCTGCATCTGAAAATGTCTACTATTAAAATATAACAATATTTATCCAATATGGTAAATGGCGTAAATGAAAAAGAAAATCAAAATGGCCAATTCGCTATTTTTTTGTCACTTCACCTTTTATAAAAAGTGATTAAAAGTTACACATTCCAGAATGTGATCACTAGAAAGGTAGAAATTTTCCCACAAAAAATGAGCCCTCGTACATTTTGGTACATATAACTACAAAAATTATAGGGATCAGACGATTAAAAGAAAAAAACCGCCCATTGACTGTAAACGTCCTTGGGCTGGTCGTTTATCTCTGAATGATAGTTCTGGAACGTCCATTCAGAGATCAAATCTGCACGCTAATCGTGCAGCTGCAGAGCGGGGGGCCCACTGTCAGTGACAGCAGGGCAACCCAGAGAGAAGGCAGGGATCATTCCTGGGTGCCCGTGCCTTCTAGATCGCTGTATACACAGTGCTCAATGAGAGTTATGTATACAGATCAGAAAGCACTATGCCGCTTCCTGTCCCGGCCCGGGAGTCAAGTGATTGCTGGGTCCGGGTGAGTGCAGGAGCTGTCGGGTCTTCCATAGACCTTGATCAGCCCTGCACTGAGGCTGTACAGCGCTGTATTCTGCTGTACAGCCTCTCTAGGGGGTGTATTTTCCCTGTAACTGGGGCTACTATGTCAGCCCCAGTTACAGGAGAAATCAATAGTTAAAAAAATAAAATGAAGTTAAATGCACCCCAGATGTCTTTTATGACCTTATGAGGGACACAAAGTATAAAATAAAACATTTAAAAGATAAAAAAAATGGTGTTTTGAAACATAAAAAAACAGAAATTTCCCCAAATCGGTTATTAAAAAAATGTTAAAAAATGAAGAAGAAAAATAGCATAGATATATTTAGTATCACCCCACATCCAAAACGAGCAGCTCTATAATATCATATGATCTACCACATCAGGTGAAAGCCGTAAAAAATATAAATAAATAAACATTGTGCCAAAACAGATTGAGCTCACTTCACAAAAAACATATCAATCAAAAATTTGTATGTACCCCAAAAGCAATAAAGTAGCAATAAAAATGTCATATGGCTCTAAGAAAATGGCAACACAAAAACATGATTTTTTTTAAAATGTTGTTGTGTAAAACGTAAAAATAAAAATAAACTAGACATATTTGGTATTGTTGCATCCGTAATGACCGGATCTATAAAAAATATCACATGATCTACCCCATCAAGTAAACAGTATAAAAAAAAATAGAAAAATGACACCAAACAGCTTTTTTTGTGACTTTTGTGACTTCACCTCCCAAAAAATAAGATTAAAAGCAACCAGAAAGGCAAATGTACCCCAAAATGTTTCCAATAAAAACTAAAGCTTGTCCTGAACAGTTGTCAGGACAACATTGTGCCAAAACAGATTGAGCTCACTTCACAAAAAACATATCAATCAATCAAAAATTTGTATGTACCCCAAAAGCAATAAAGTAGCAATAAAAATGTCATATGGCTCTAAGAAAATGGCAACACAAAAACATGATTTTTTTAAAAAATGTTGTTGTGTAAAACATTTTGGGGTACTAATGTACCCCAAAATGTTGCCAATAAAAACTACAGCTTGTCCTGAACAAAATAAGCCCTCACACAACTCATTCAACAGAAAATTAAAAAGTTATCGCTCATAAAAACCATGACAGAAAATTCCATGTTATAAAATCCAGATGTCGCTCCTTCACTTCTGAGCCCTGGCGTATGCCCAAATAACAGTTTAAAACCACAGTTGGGGTCTTACTGTATTCACGAGAAAGTGGGTAGCAAATTGTAGGGGGATATTCTCCTGATATCTATGGTGAAAAAGAAAGTTTGGGCCTAAAGCACCATTTTCTTGTAAAATAAAAATATTTTTTTTATCTTCACACCCAAGTACTAAAAATTCTATGAAACACCTGTTGAGTGAAGTGCTTGCTACACCCCTTAAAAATTCCTTGAGTGGTGTAGTTTACAAAATGTGGTCACTTTTTGGGGGTTTTCACTGTGGGGAATAGCTTAGGGTCTCTTCAAATGCAACATGTTGCCCAAAGACCATTCCAGAAAATCTGCCCTCCAAAAACCATATAGCACTCCTTGCCTTCTGTGCTCTGTCGTGTGCCCAAACAGTGGTATACGACCACATATGGGGTGTTTCTGCAAACTGCAGTATCAGGTTAAGAAATATTGAGGTTTGGTTTGTTATTAACCCTTGATGTGTTCCAGGAAAAAATTGATTAAAATGGAAAATCTGCAAAAAACGCAACATTTTGAAATTTCACCTCTATTTTGCTTTAATTCTGATGGAATACCTAAAGGTTTAACAACATTTCTAAAACCAGTTTTGAATAGTTTGAGGGATGTCGTTTCTAAAATGGATCATTTATGGGTTAATTATATTATGTAAGCCCTACAAAGTGACTTCAGACCTGAACTGGTCCTTAAAAATGTTGACTTCAAAAATTGCTTCTAAAATTCTAAACCTTTTAACGTCCTAAAAGAATAAAATTACATTACCAAAATGATAACAACATAAAGTAGACATATGGGGAATGTTAATTAATGAATATTTTATGAGGCATCACTATCTGAGAGATTCAAATTTAGAAAACAGCGAATTTTTTTCAAATTTTCGTTAACTTAAGGTTTTTTTTTTTATAAATAAAGGTAAAACATTTGAAGTACAATCTCTGAATGACTTGGATAAGTAAAAGCGTTCCAAAGTTATTACCACATAAAGTGACACAAGTCAGATTTTCTAAATTAGGCCTGGTCAGGAAGGGGCAAATGGCCCGGTCTGGAAGTGGTTGATGTTTAAATGTTATTTTTTACAGATTTAAAATGCAAGAAAAACTATAGAAGTGTGGTATTGTAATCATACTGACCTGGAGAATGACGGTAACAGGTCAATTTTACCGCATATGATACTCTCTGAAAAAAAAAACGATAAAACTGACAGAATTGCATTCTTTTTCAATTTCACCTTATTTGGAATTTTTTTACAGCTCCCCACTACATCAAATACAATATTAAATAGTGCCAGTAAAAAGTATAACTTGTCCTGCAAAAAATAAGCCCTCATGAGGCAATGTGAACAGGAAAATAAGAAAGTTATGGCTCTGGGATGGCGGGGAGTAAAAATAATATACTAAAATGTATGCAAATTTTGTTTACTATTTATAATGTTTTTATTGCTTCGATACCTATAACTGTAACTGACAAGAAATGTGCAATGAGTGCAATGTAATTGTACTTTGGCTGACCGCAAGTTCCCTGAGAGATAAAAGACAACGCTGGGGGCATCCAAAGTTGGACCTATAGCAATTAGCTGATTGCTAGGCTGGCTTCAATCAGAGCAGGGGTGCTCAACAAATGGCCCTCTAGCTGTTTTAAAACTACAACTTCCACCATGCCCTGCTGTAGGCTAATAGCTGTAGGCTGTCCGGGCATGCTGGGAGTTGTAGTTTTTCAACATATGGAGGGCCACAGGTTGGGCATGCCTGAATCAGAGCAAGGGTTTTCATACTGAGCCAACCCGTTTTAATGTTGGTAGGTATGAATTAGAGTCAGGGAAGCTTGAGATGTGTATTATGATTTTAATGTATTATTTATTTCTAGTGCTTGGCAGTTTTTTTTTATTTCTTCACAGTAAACTATGTAAAATAAGTAGAAAGAAAGAAAATGTTCTTGTCCCCTTTCTATTTATGAAACTACATTGTACTTATATAAGCCGATGAGAATTGTATTAAAGACACACCTATTCTTCATTATTTCTTTTATAAGTCATTGATTTTTGAAATACAAAGCACTTGTTTATTTATTGATTAGAGGTACATGTATAAAATGTGCCCCTTGGCCATCACTGCTAAATATTGCCGTTTGTTCATGGTAATATCTGCAGCAAGTTGAATAATGTATTAAAAGTTTCAACTTAGCTATCTCAGTCGAAAAATCGTTTAAATTACAGCCCAAGAGTTCAGACACATGTTTTATTAAAGGGGTTGTTCACGAGTATAATAAATGAAACCATTACTAACCTGTTAAATCTAGTGTCGCCTTAGTATTAGTGCTCCTGCAGTCTCTACCACTCTTTGTTTACTTTTCCTCCAGCGATGACATGCCACACATATGTGCAAGTGACCCCTGTAACCAGCCACTGGCCTCAGCAGTCACATGCTATACATTTTAGGCCAGTGATTGGCATTAGTGGTTAGGTGTATGTATTCCTTATTAACAATTCAGTCAAGGACCGACAAAATCCCTGTAGGGGTCGTACCCATGTATTCAAAAATTTTGGGTTAAACCTTTATTGAAGCTATAAAATACACTGAGGTAATTTCTACAGAAGAAAATTTAAAATCAGATCACCGATAGGGCTAGACCAATGAGGTATATAGTTTAGTTTGTACTTATGAAATCTCTACTATTTCCACAGTGTTACTAATTTAGCTAACATTTTTGTTATATCAAATTTGGAACAGTACTTGTTATGGGTGAAAGGTTCGTCCAGATAATACTTTATAGACCAAAGTATTATCTGGACCAACCTTTCACTCATAACAAGTTACAAGTACTGTTCCAAATTTGATATAACAAAGATGTTAGCTAAATTAGTAACACTGTGGAAATAGTAGAGATTTCATGCCTTGGGCTATATCAGTCAGTCTTGGGTAGGGCTCATAGACACCTCCCACCTCCCATTGCAAGCATGGCCACATGCTGGAGGTAACAGAGGAGATGTTTGTGAGTCGTCCTAATGCTCCTGTAATTGCCCACTGGCCCCTGATATCGCCCATATGGCGCAGGTAGGTGAGTGTTAGGGCCCACGGGCTACTTGAGAGACCTTGACGCTGGTGCCCGAGGCTTAAGACACGTCCTCCTAGTAGGATATGTCGAACTAACTCTCAATTTTTAACATAAGTGTGAGGGTCTAGTGTGACGGCAGCGTGCACCTATCTCTGGTTCTGTGTTTGTTCTGAATTCTTGCCACATCCACATAAATTTCATCTTATGTAGGATGTCCATTGTGGTACTTGTAGTCGGTGAAACATCCACCCGTATGAAAGATAGATTTTGCAAACATAAATCCACCATCAGGAAAAGAAACTTACTGTTACCTATACCATATCACTTCCACAAAAAAAAACACGATTGCACAATTGCGCTTTTAGATCACTGAAAGTGTAACACAACCACGCCGTGGTGGTGATCGGCATAAATTATTGATGAAACATAAAGCCTTTTGGATCCATCGGAGATGATGGGTCTGAATCGTGAGTATGAGCTGAATAGTTTCTTATCTTGGATGATGAAAATAAGAACGGGGCGGCACTCACCAGTGGAGTTAAAGAGTTCACTTTTATTCAAAGGATCAGCGTGTAGGCAATGTCGGGCAGGACGCCACAAATTTCATGCAGTGGGTAAAGCGACGGCCGTTTCGCGCTGAACGCGCTTCGTCAGGCTGCTACGTCACAAGCGCGCGTGCGCTTGCCTTCTTAAGCCGTGCGCTCCCTCACCAGCTGGGAAATCAGTGACGGTGCCACAGCATTCCTTGTGTGGTCAGGTAACAGGGTCCAATGTGAGGAGTTCATACATTACCTCAATAATAACGCCATGGGGATGAAATTCACCCTTAATTTTGGTGGTACACGACTGGAGTTTCTGGATGTGGCTGTGATGGCGGGTAGCGACGGCTTGGTCACGGAGGTCTATCGTAAGCCCACGGCGACCAACTCCTTGCTCCACCACGTACAGCTTTCACCCAGAGACAGTCAAAAAGTCGCTGCCATATGGGCAGTTTATTAGATTACGCAGAATCAATAGTGAGGTAGAAGGGTATCGACGTCAAGAGTCTGAGCTAAAACATCGACTAATGGAAAGGGGTTATCCCCAATTAGTCCTGGACAGACATGAAAGAGGTAGAGAGGAGGTTCTCCCAAGCTGATCTTCTCCATAAGAATAGGGACGTCAATAGATCAAAGATTCCAAACAGGGAGCATAGAACAGGTAGATTCGCTTTTTCTTTCAAATTTAGCCCCATGGCGGATCAGATACGTACCGCTATCCACAAGAATTGGGACATACTAAAGCGGGACAGCACCCTTACAGAATTGACTGAACAGAAACCCATCATTGCATTCAGACGAAGCCATACGTTGCGTGATAAACTAGTCAGGAGTAGACTAGCCCCTTCACGATCTACTCAGTGGCTTAAGATGGACCGTCCTTTGGGTAATTTCAAATGTGGGAGTTGCTCCCTGTGCAAATACAACTCTTGTAAAAAGACCTTAGTGGTCGCAGGCATACACCACAAGGTACGCAGCTTCATTAATTGTAGGAGTACATATGTGGTTTATATGTTAAGTTGTACTTGCGGACGCTTCTACATAGGCAAAACTATTAGGTGCCTGTATGAACGAGTCCGCGAACACATCAACTCCATAACCTCAGGAAAAGGTTGCCCTAGGGTGATAGAACATGTGAATTTGGCACACGGTGGTGACGTTAGTTCCCTCTCCTTCTCGGGGTTGGAGATAGTGCTACCTCCAGTACAGGGGGGCGATAGACATCTCCTTCTCCTCCAACGAGAAGCGAGATGGATACTCCGCACCAGGGCAGCGGAAGGGCTAGGGCTAAATGACAGCACTGATCTAGGCATGTTCATTTAGTTGACGGAGTATGGGCGGTTATCCCATTATGTGCGTTGCACCTCCTGCCCTCTACCCGATATGGTATGCGGCGACATCACCCCTTTAGCTTGTATGTACCTGTTTGAACGCGCTCCTGTTACTTCTACATACAGTTTATTGGCCTGTATTTGTGGGAGGGGCGTAAGTAGCACATTTATACCAGGCAGGCGCCTACCTTGGGCGTGTCGACGGCTGCTGCGTAGTTGTGTGCAGTCAGAGCCATCTGTTGCAGCATATGGGCTGAATCTGCAGCTTCCATACCCAGTCAGTGTCCAGGATCCCAGTTGAGGTCGTTCCGGTCGGGTGAGGGTTTGCAACCAGCTCGTGCAGCATCGTCCCATTACAGTCCGGCCGGCGATGCGTCGGCTCCTTTGGTGAGGAGGAGCGGCATTGCACCGGAGCGATTCTGCCTGGCAGCCCACGTTTGGCTCCCACGCGGCAGCACGATTAGTCCGGCCGGCAGTGTGTCGGCTTCTTTGGTGAGTAGGAACAGCACTGCACCGGAGCGATCCTGCCTGGCACCCTAACGTTTGGTGCCCACGTGGCAGTGCGGTTAGGTAGCAGGGTCAGCGTGACTCCGTCTCGTTTTCTCGCGCCTGACAGCCCACGCTTGGCGTCCACGTGGCGGCACATCTAGGCAGCAGGGGTCAGCGTGACTCCGTCTCGCTTTCTCGCAGGCTTCCATGTCTTGCACAGGTCACCTTGCTTAGTCTGTCCGTGTATATCTGCATGTCTTTCTTGTCTGCTTTTCACTTCGCTGCTCGCCAGCAAACCTCTCTCGCTATCCGCTATTATTTCTGCAGACAGACTAAAGCCTTGTTCACACTGACATCCAGCATTATCCCCTTACTTGCATTATAGAGGGATAGGTTCAGGCAGCTGATTAATCCAGGTGAAGCAGAGCTGCTGTTTACAAAGTGTTATTGTTTCTTTAGTATAAATGCTATTTTATGATGCGTGTTTAAGTAGACGGTAAGCTCCTCTGTGCGGAGGTATCTTCCCAGCAAACCTCTCTCACCATCCGCTATTATTTCTGCAGACAGACTAAGGCCTTGTTCACACTGACATTCAGCATTATCCCCTTACTCGCATTATAGAGGGTGAGGCAGCTGATTAATCCAGGTGGAGCAGAGTTGCTGTTATCAGTGTTGTTGTTTCTTTAGTATAAATGCTATTTTGCGATGTGTACATTGAGTAGACGGTAAGCTCCTCTGTGTTGAGGTATATTTCATTTGTCTTGTTTCATTTGTTTTGGAAATATAAAATGTGTGTGTATCACTTTAAGATTGTGAACCTGAGTTTGTGTACCTAATAAGCACCTGTGCTTGGTGCTGGGGATCCATCTTCAGTTCAGAGTGTTAGCTGGACACTGGGGGAGCTATTGCTACAAAGGTAATTGCAGAGACCCGTGAGGACCTTTTATTTTGTTATTTTTTTGCCTCGTTTTGTTGCTTTATTTGTGCTAAAAATAGATAGAAGCGTGGCTTTTGCCGAGAACTGAGTTTAGTTTGTTTTACGGCTTATACGCCCACATCTCTACTGGGCGCATGTGCTGATGGTGGCGACGTTTGCATGTACTCGCCTATAGCGGAGTGGTGTGGTACAGGTGGTTTATATTACTGCATGCCTCGTGTCAGTGTCAGCATACTACCACAGTCAGGATTGTCTTTACATGTCATTCGTTGCTTTTGAGGTCACGTCACAGCTCGCCATTCTCAGTTGATGTGGTCAATTACTTCTCGTGCTTGGGTAGTAGGAAGGAAAAAAAAAAAAAGTCACATTATGGGCGGATTTCACATTAGGTTACGGGCTTTGCTACTTGACGTTTATTTTAGGTTGTTATAGGTTCTGAATGTTGGGTAAGTCACATTTCATCAGTTTGCGGTCTCGCAACATCAGACCTGACCCGTCACTCAGGCCTCGGCGGTTTCAACCATTTTGTTGGTTCCGATGCCTCGTGTCAGTGTCGGCATACTACCACAGCCAGCTTCATTCATTACATGTAATTTTGCTTTTCAGGTCATGTCACAGCTCGCCATTCTCAGTTGGTGTGCTCAATTACATCTGTTGCTAAGGTAGTAGGAAAAAAAAGAAAAAAAAAATCACATCATGTGTGGATTTCCCATTAGGTTGCGGGCTTTGCTACTTGACGTTTTATTTTTAGGTTGTTATAGGTCTAGAATGTTGGGTAAGTCATTTCTCATCAGTTTGCGGTGTCACAGCATCAGACCTGACCCGTCACTCGGGCCTCGGCGGTGTCAACCATTTCGTTGGTTCTGATGCCTACAGGCATCACGTCTGTGTCGGCATACTACCACAGCCAGGAGCATCTTTGCATGTCATTTGCTTCTTCAGGTCACGTAACAGCTCTCCATTCTTAGTTGGTGTGGTCAATTACATCTGTTGCTAAGGTAGCGAGGGGAACTAAAATTAAATGGAAAATAAAGTATGTGTGAAACTTTATCAGCTTACAAACTCGCTACTTGATGTTTCTTCAAAGACTGCTATAGGTTCAGTGTTGGGTAAGTCACGTTTTCATCAGGTTGCAGTATCGCAACGTCAAACTGTACACGTCGCTCAGGTCACGGCGGTTTCAACCATTTTATTTTATTTTTCTTCTGATGCTTTCGCTGGCACTGGTTTTGTTACCATTTCTTGGCCCTCAATATAATCATTTTCTTTCCGACTTTCTATTCACGGTGCCCGGTTCGTGTCTATCAGCAATTACTGGCAGCAGTAACAAACCAAGGCCTTGCGAGTACTCTGTTGTGGTTCCCATGGCCCACTCGCCACTGGTGTTGGGCGCGAGTATTTGCAAGGCGAGTTTGATCTTGAATATTGTGATTTTGAGGTTTGCGAATATGTTAAATACTTGACCCCATATTCGCAATTACGTATATTCGCTCTTGAGATGGATAGTGAGTGATAAGGAAACTGTATCTGGAAGAAAAAAATAATTATATTCAGACATAATTTCCCCAACCTTAGTTGCTGCTTTCACAGTTCCACTATTCCTGTCACAGTAGAGATTAAACAATAGAGATATAATAATGTTTGTCACTTGAATAATCACATTAATCTATTTGCGGTTTGTATTCCCTTACCTACCTAGCGTTAACAGGTCGTGTCAGACTCCAGTACGCTGAGTGTATTGTACGGATTTCCACATGCCTTTTCGCCCCTTCCATTCACTCAAATGACTCCCGCCATTTCAAGCTTTCTATACGTGTAAAGCTGTTTAAACATTATTAATAACGAACAATTTATGCGCACGCAAATATTACTCGAATTAGTCGCTAGTCATGATATTGCATGCGAAATAACGAATATTGCTATATCGCAAGCGCGACGAATGTGATGCAGGTTGTTCGTCTGACGTTGCAAGGTCGAATGTAGGTCTTTGCGCTCATCTCTACTTACACCTTTGTCGTGCGGCATGACCGCATGCCTATGTCCAAATTAGGGTTGAAACCTACATCTATCAGCCTTTCCTTCAGGTGAGGTGCGTCATATGCTGCCTCTAGGTACGATAGTTCTGGCCCATTTTATCCGGAAGCTAGGTCAGTGGCGCTCTGCATGTTTATTAGGTTCATACCTCAATCTAGTTGAGAGATGTTCTTGCATTCCAGAGGTTGGTCATGTTGGTGTTGTTGCTGGCACTGGTTTCATTGCCATTTTGGCCCTAATATAATCATTCTCTTTCCGACATTCCTTTCAGAGTGCCCGGCTTTGTGTCTTTTAGTAATTACTGGCAGCAGTAACAGACCAAGACCTAAGAGTACTCTGTCGCGGTCCTCACGGCACCCCTCACCACTTCTCAGTTATGCGGCATGTCCTATCCCGGTGTCCAATTTTAGGGTCCAAACCAACAGCTATCCGGCCTTTCCTTGAGGTCAGGTGCAGCATGTGCTGCCTCTGGGAACAATAGTTCTGGCTCCATGTTATCCGGAAATTAGGCGCTCTGCATGTTCAATAGGTTCATACCTCAGCCTAGTTGAGAGATGTTCTTGCATTCCAGAGATTGGTCATGTTAGTGTTGTTACGTACTATTGTGTATCATTTAGTTGTTGGCTTTTGGCCCCCTTCAGGCATTCCTCCTACGCAGCGGTTATGGCACAACTCAAGCCGCTTAGCCTAGTTAGGTAGGCAGGTAGACGGTTACGTGTCATGTAGCCCCGACCACAAGTTAGAAGGCCAGTTTATTGGCCTGTATTTGTGGGAGGGGCGTAAGTAGCAAATTTTTTACCAGGCAGGCGCCTCCCTTGGGCGTGTCGACGGCTGCTGCGTACCCTCCCAACCCACCCTTATTTTTCATAAACACCTTGCAGGGCATGCCCCCCTTCAGGCATTCCTCCTACGCAGCGGTTATGGCACAACTCAAGCCGCTTAGCCTAGTTAGGTAGGCAGGTAGACGGTTACGTGTCATGTAGCCCCGACCACAAGTGTGAATTGTAGCATTTGGGCATGTGCCTTGCCTACCACGCATTGCTATACTCTGCTATTATGTGTGTTTGTGTGAAACATTGTCTCCTAAGATGTCCGGATGTTACTTTATTTAGGAAGATTCACTGCTGTGTGTTTTGTTTCTGATTTTGTACCTTGCTATGTTTTTAAATCTTCTAGGAATGCCGTGGCACCGTCACTGATTTCCCAGCTGGTGAGGGAGCGCACGGCTTAAGAAGGCAAGCGCATGCTCACTTGTGACGTAGCAGCCTGACGAAGCGCGTTCAGCGCGAAACGGCCGTCACTTTACCCACTGCATGAAATTTGTGGCGTCCTGCCCGACATTGCCTACTCGCTGATCCTTTGAATAAAAGTGAACTCTTTAACTCCTCGGGTGAGTGCCGCCCCGTTCTTATCTTCATCATCCAAGATTTTTGCATCCTGTTGTTTTTCTGGGGGTTGTGCACCGCTGAGAGTGGAGTCATTACAGGGGACTGTTTATGCTGCTGTATTGACCGGCCAGTGGTCTGGGTGTTTTTCCTTGGAGTGCCTGTTACGCTGAGTGCTCCGGGCCCTCTGTTGGCCTCGGAGCGCTCACAGCGTGTGTCCCCAGGCAGCGCTCCAGCGTCTCGACGTGTGCGTCCACGCTCTCTAGGGTGCACACGCACCGGGACTCTTAGATCTAAAGGACCAGTGCACAGGTGATTTGTGCCTGGTCCAAACTGGTTTATCAAGGGTTAAGCTTTGTGAGAGGCAGTACTGTTTGGCCTTAATTAGGCCTCACCTGTGCACTGCCTATAAGTACCATCCCCTTCCACAGTCTCCTGCCGGATCTTTGTTGCCTCTGTGCCCTAGAGAAAGCGTCTTCTTTGTACCCTTTGCCTGTTGCCATACCCGTTGCTAGGACCACCGCCTCTGAACCTGTGCCGCCTGTCCTAACCTTTTTGCTACGTCCGACTACGCCTCTGCCTATCCCCTCTGCACTACGCCTGTCTCAGCAGTCAGTGGGGTTGCGCCGCTATCGGAGGACACGGCCTGGTTGCTAACGCCGCAGCAAGACCATCCCGCTTTGCGGCGGGCTCTGGTGAAAACCGGTAGCAACTTAGAACCGGTCCCCCAGTATGGCCCACGCCAATCCCTCACTGACACAGAGGATCCACTTCCACTACTGCCTCCTGCTACCAGTCCGGATCCTGACAGTAGCGGGTTTATCAAATTTTGGGCGACTACCTTCGCCACTTCGTTTCCTCCCGTCAAGACGATTGGGTCGACCTTCTCCCGTGGGCGGAGTTTTCCTATAACCACAAAGACTCTTCCGCCACCAATAAGTCTCCCTTCTTCGTGGTTTATGGTCGTCATCCTCTGCCTCCTCTGCCGTTATCCTCCTCCTCCGGTGTACCTGCAGTGGACGACCTGGTACAAGACTTTTCTGCCATCTGGCGCGAGACGCGCCTGTCCCTCATGCAGGCCTCATCCCGCATGAAAGTCCAAGCGGACAAGAAACATCGGCCTCCTCCTGTCCTGGTGCCTGGGGACAGAGTTTGGCTCTCCTCCAGGTACATCCGCTTCAGGGTTCCCTAGTTACAAGCTTGGTCCTCGTTACTTGGGACCCTACAAGGTCAGAAGAGGATCAACCCTGTGTGTTACCAACTCCGTCTCCCTTCCTCCCTTAGAATTCCCAACTGCTTCCATGTCTCCCTCCTCAAGCCTGCGGTCTTTAATCGTTTTTCCCCCAAGAGTCTCCCTCCCACGCCGGTATCCGGTACCTCGGATGTCTTCTCCGTTCAGGAGATATTGGCCTCAAAATTGATCAAGGGAAGAAGATATTTTCTGGTGGACTGGGAGGGCTGCGGTCCTGAGGAGATTCTGGGAGCCGGAGGAGAACATCCTGGACCGCAGCCTCATCCTTAAGTTCTTGGGTCCCAAAGGGAGACCAAAGGGGCGGGGTACTGTTACGCTGAGTGCTCGGGCCCTCTGTTGGCCTCGGGCGCTCACAGCGTGTGTCCCAGGCAGCGCTCCAGCGTCTCGGCGTGTGCGTCCCGCTCTCTAGGAGCGCACGCATCGGGACTCTTAGATCTAAAGGACCAGTGCACAGGTGATTTGTGCCTGGTCCAAACTGGTTTATCAAGGGTTAAGCTTTGTGAGAGGCAGTACTGTTTGGCCTTAATTAGGCCTCACCTGTGCACTGCCTATAAGTACCATCCCCTTCCACAGTCTCCTGCCGGATCTTTGTTGCCTCTGTGCCCTAGAGAAAGCGTCTTCTGTGTACCCTTTGCCTGTTGCCATACCCGTTGCTACGACCACCGCCTCTGAACCTGTGCCGCCTGTCCTGACCTTTTTGCTACGTCCGACTATGCCTCTGACTATCCCCTCTGCACTACGCCTGTCTCAGCAGTCAGTGAGGTTGCGCCGCTATCGGAGGACACGACCTGCTTGCTACCGCCGCAGCAAGACCATCCCGCTTTGCGGCGGGCTCTGGTGAAAACCGGTAGCAACTTAGAACCGGTCCCCCAGTACGGCCCACGCCAATCCCTCACTGACACAGAGGATCCACTTCCACTACTGCCTCCTGCTACCAGTCCGGATCCTGACAGTGCCGCTCCACTTTCTCCGTTCCGTTCAGTTGAATAGTTTCTTATAATGTCATATATTTTTTTTGTGTATGGTTTATCTTCATCCTGTACTATTATTCTCAACAGCGCAGTTGAAGCTACGAGACGTATATTATAAAGAATTCAACTTCGGAAATGTAGAGACTTTATATATTCTTTCTGAGGCGTTTTTGATTTTAGTTTTGGTCTTTCACTTAGTTTATTCAGGTTGTCATGACTACATAACATCAGCACTTAGTTGTTAGGCGGGCTATTTAAACCATTGTGTATTGTGATTTCTTCACTGTTTGACAATGGCACAGTCTGTGCCGAAATGCGTCACAGATTTAAACATGTGGCAATAAAAAGAATAGCGAGTGCCTGTCCTTTACTATTATTATTATCTTTCCCTAGACTAGTGATGACATGTACGGTCACATGGTCTAGGCGCAGCTCAGCCCAATAGAAGTTAATGGGGCTGAGGGCGATATCAAGCACAGCCGCTATACAATGTACTGCACTATGCTTTGAAATGTATTAATGGCATTGTTCCAGCATAACCGATTCGGTTTTCTGGTCTGCGCATGCACAGACCTTTAAAAATGCAATAAAAAAAATGCACAGGATCCGTTTTTTCGGATGACACCGCAGAGACGGATCCGATGTTTCAATGCATTTGTTAGAAGGATCCGCATCTGGATCTGTCTACAAATGCTTTCCATTTGCACATGAAGTTTCCAGTGACAGGAACTGCCTGCCGTTTCCTCACAACGCAAGTGTGAAAGTACCCTAAGACTGGTATACACCACTAGTCTGCTACCCTTTGTATTGTAATACAAACTAATATGCTATTTTCCCTTAACTTAAAATGTCTGAAGATACCCTGATATGGATTTCAGACATTTTCACTGAGATTTAAATGAATCTACCCTCTGGTCTGAATGGTTATAAACACTTAGGGGTCATTTATTAAATAAAAATACAGCTATATTAGACATATTTCTGGCGCAGATTGCAGCACAACTGTCCTTTGTGTTGCAATATGCGACTTTTCTTTGCTTATGCAAGGTCTAAGAAAAAGGGGGCGCGACGTGGGCAGGAAAGGGGAAGGGCCGATAGGGCCGTCACATTTACCATTTTCTACGCCTGGTAACTTTGGCAGATCCACCGAAAGTGCAGGGCCTTATTAAGACTGGCATCTAAAATGTCTGTCTTAATAAATGTGCCCCTTAATGTACATTTTAAGCTTATCCCCTGCCACACCAGGGGCAGATTAGGTGCATGATAGGCTCGGGGCTGTCTACCCAACTTGGGCCCTTCCCTCTATTTTAGTTTAGTTTTTTTGTATGAAGAGGCTGCGGTGCTTCGTGTGCACCACAGTCTCTTCCTAGGCTATATGACATCTTCAGACTAAAAAAAAATACCTCAAATTACCCCAAAATTGGGTCCTAAACTAAAATATTTAGTCACCAAATTTAAAATACATATAATTATAATAAAAAAGACATGGTGGAGAACACAGTACCACATACCTCTTACATCCAGTGACATCTCCTGTCATGTAGACCTTTTCTTCCTCTTCTCCTCCATTTGACTCCGCCATGGCAAATTCTTTCAGCTGCATCTCGTCTCTACAGAGTTTGTAATACAGACACGTTAGATCTCTCAATTTTCTAAATTTTTCCATCAAACTCCCCATTTTAGTGTCCCGACAGTGTCATCCTGCTGCCACTCCCAATACTGGGCCCGTTGTGCTCCCCAATGTCCCAGGTACTATACTGCTGAAAGAATAGTGACCCCAGTAGACCTAATTGGGGTCATTTATCAAACTGGTGTAAAGTAGAACTGGATTTCCAAATGAGCTGTCAAAAATGAATGGTCGAACCTGATTGGCTGCTATGGGCAACTAAGCCAGTTCTAGTTTACAGCAGTTTGATAAATTACCCCAAATGTTACTATAGTGTCCACAGTAGCTATAATGTCCCCTAGAGTTCCCCCAGTAATAATAACACCCTATATTGTGCTCCAGGCAATAATTCCTGTATTGTGTCCCCAAAAATAATATAACTGCCCCTACAGTGCTTCCCCAATAGCAACGCCCCTCACGCTGTCCCCATATAGTAATTTGCCACACACTTCCCTATACAGTAATTTGCCCCACACTGCCCCATATAGTAATTTGCCCACACAGTAATTTCGCCCAAATAGTAATTTTGCACACACTTCCCCCATATAGTAATTTCCCCACACTGCAGTTTCCCCCATACAGTAGTTCCCCCCACACTACCCCCACATAGTAATTTGCCCCCACACTGCTCCATATATTATTTTCCCCACACTGCCCAACACAGTAGTTTCCCCTACACTGCCCCGTACAGTAATTTTCCTACACATAGTAGTCCCTCCCATAATAATTAACCCCCACACAGCCCCCACATAGTAATCCTTCCATAATAATTTTCCTCCACATAGGCATTTGCCCCCATACATACAATATAGTTATTTCCCCCGATGTACTTGATGTCTCTTAATATGTCCTCCTGTGTATCCCACCCCACATGTCCCCCAAAGTAGGCACATGAAATAAAAAAAAACTTTTTTTGAAAAATTAAAAGCTAAATACTCACGCATGTCCAGGCGCTTGCTTGCAGAGGAAGGCGGGTTGAGGCAGGCGCGCACACGTCGCAGTGCTAAGTCCCGGAACAGGCGCGCGAGGACGTCATCACGTCCGCCTGTGCCGGGATTTCACTACCGCATAGGCCTCAGGCCTACTATGTCTAAAACCTATGGAGGTGATCGGCGGCAGGACAGGGAACTATGCGCTCCCGTGCCCCGACGCACTATGTGGGCGTTCGGGTCGGTGTTGGGCCCCCCAGTGGTGCTGGGCCCAGGGCTGCCAACCCGAACGTCCCTATTGTAATCCACCACTGTGCCTCAAACACGAAAAAGTATTTCTGTTAAAATTAAGAAAGAAAATAAATGTCCTTGCAGGTAGCTGCTTTTGATGTTCTGCAGCTGCTGCAGCTGTTTTATAAGAAAGTAATTGCAGCTAGAATTTACTGACAGGTGTACACAATTCTTCTTTCTAGCCTTTCCTTCAGTGTTCCTGACAGTAGAATAGAAGCTCTATTGTGACTGTACACTGTCCCTAAGATCATTATCTGTCAGATCCATCGACCCTCATTCACATCCCAACACAGAATGAGGTGCTGCTCAGAGCAAGCCCACTTAGGGTCGTCTGGATTCGTCTAAAATGAACCAGAAAAGCTTCAGGTTCAGATGCAGGACAAAATTCTGGAAAGTTTGTAACAAACTCCGTTTATTACGAACTGGTTCGCTCATCTCTACTTCTGAGCATTTTGTTAAATGATAATTGGGGGTCTCAGTAGTCCCCCACCAATAAAAATGTCTGTTTGTAAAAATGATTTAGGTACCCTTTATTGATGTAGTACTAGGGGTAGAAAAAGTTGTGATATTGATGTGGCAATTGTAAGTGTCTCTTCTTACTTTACATGTACATGGGGTAAGTTTATGTGCATTGAACATCTAATATGGTGGCTCTTACCAATCATGGGTAGGGAGAGAAGTTATTTATATGGTTATATAAATGACTATTGATAACAAATTCAACATAATCATGTTTAATATTGGATCCTGTTATTAAACAAGTCTTTATTCCATTTTCACAGCTTCTGTATAATTTAGCCTAGTGTATGATTAAAAATGATCAGTCAAAGATAATGAAACCGAGAGTGGAAACACAAACCTTTACAGTAATTGACGTTTATAATTCAATTGCCAAATTGGAATATTATTCTGTATCTGTAATTCAAATTATGCCAACATGAAATATTATATCAACTAAGGGCTCAACTAATCTTGGTCAACAGACAATTATGAGAAGAAAATAAAACTATCAAATGTATCAGAATTTAGTGATTGCTTTTTCAATACTGTGAACAACTGCTTCACGGTTCTTTTGCATTTTTTTAGATCTCTCTCGGCGTGTCCACACAATGATGCTTTCAGGTAGTCCAGAGGTAGGATTCAATCAGCAATTCAGAGAATCAGGAATAAATGGAATGCTTGCCTAGTTCCATTTTGTATTCTGCCGTGTCCTCAAAACACAGATACAGCTGAACTTGTAAATGTTGCAGATGAGTGCAAGAGAACCAGCTTGGGACCCACCTGCCCCACCAAGCAGGGTCCCCCATCGGTGCACTAATGGTGAGCATCAATGGCAGCAAAATGAAGGGGGTAGCATGTGTGGCACAATTCTCATTGGGCAAAATAAATGACAAGCAATGGCAAGTTTAGTATGGCTTTGAACAAGAAAAAAATGCAACTATCACAATCTGGTAATTTTCCGACCCGTTCCACTTTATTAATAAATCCAACAGTTCACATTAAAATAACAGTCAAAAAATGCTGAAGCCTCTTTCTAACATAGGTCTGTGAGATATCTTCCCATCACAACAGTTAGAGATATAATTACGCTGAACAAAAATATACATGCAACACTTTCGGTTTTGTTCCCATTTTGCATGTGTTATACTCAAAGATCTGAAACATTTTCTACATACACAAAAGACCCATTACTCTCAAATATTGTTCACAAATCTGTCTAAATCTGTGTTAGTGAGCACTTCTTCTTTGCCGAGATAATCAATCCCACCTCACAGGTGTGGCATATCAAGGTGCTGATTAGACAGCATGAATATTGCAGAGGTGTGCCTTAGACTGACCACAATAAAAGGCCACTCTGAAATGTGCAGTTTGATCACACAGCACAATGCCACAGATGTCACAACGTTTGATGGAGCATGCAATTGGCATGCTGACTGCAGGAATATCTACCAGAGCTGTTGCCCGTGCAATAAATGTTCATTTCTCTACCATAAGCCATCTCCAAAGGCGTTTCGATGTGGAGGTCCTGGGCTGGTGTGGTTACACATGGTCTCCGGTTGTGAGACTGGTTGGATGTACTGCCAAATTCTCTTAAATGCCTTTGGAGATGGCTTTCTGGTAGACATTCCTGCAGTCAGTGTGCCAATTGCACGCTCCATCAAACATTGCGACATCTGTGTCATTGTGCTGTGTGATCAAACTGCACATTTCAGAGTGGCATTTTATTCTGGGCAGTCTAAGGCACGCCTGTGCAATATTAATGCTGTCTAATCAGCACCTTGATATGCCACACCTGTGAGGTGGGATTGGATTATCTCGGCAAATGAGAAGTGCTCACTACCACAGATTTAGACAGATTTCTAAACAATATTTGAGAGTAATGGGTCTTTTGTGTATGTAGAAAATGTTTCAGATCTTTGAGTTCAGCTCATGCAAAATGGGAGCAAAACCAAAAGTGTTGCGTTTATATTTTTTGTTCAGTGTAATATAACTATCATAACATGAATATTTTATCTAGAGAATAAAAAGTTTTCTGTGTGTCTGTAAATTTGCTAGCTAATGAACTCCTGTAATCACAGCAGCATCAACGCTGATTCAAGCAGGTAGTCTCTTTACTCTCTAGAACAGAGAAAGAGGAAGGAGGTGTGGCTAGTAAAATCAGGGCTAGCAGGTTTGTATAAACAATACTAGGAATAGAGCTGTAGCTTCATTGTACATGTTGCAAACCAGATAATATGGAAAACATCCTGTTAGCTAATGAAAAAGAAGTAACTTGCCAATCAAGCTTCATTATTGACAGTGAATTGACCTGATACTGGCATATAAAATGCTTACACTGCAGGCTGGTCGAGATAGTCAGGTATATCTTTATAACTTTGCTATGGCTGAATTTGTCCAACTGCTATGTGCTTAGTAGACGTGTTTTCCTGCATGATTCTCTGCACGTTATATTTTTCATACAGATGGATTTAAAATTGTGTAGTAGTAATAGACTGAGAAACAAGATCTTACTTTTGGATATCATGCTTCAATTACATTTATGATAATATGCCAAGCTGTGAATAGAAATGTGTATGAATTATTTGCAACTAATTCTTTTTGGGCCCTGTCAAGCAAAAAATGCAGATTTTTAATATGTAAAGGCATTATGGAATAATTCATGTCCACTGGGAGTGAGCAGTAGTCGAACATTCAGAAGTCATTCAAAATCTCAAGAGTTTAATGTTACTTACAGTCAGAATAATCTATGAAGAGGGTACTGTAGTTGTATAGTTTATGCTTGACTACATTTTTAGAGTATATATATATATATATCGTATATAGCATATCAGAAATGATAGAAACAATGAAATATCTAAATAAAGCAAGTAATGGGTGAGGGGGCTATCTTTTAGGCCCCTTGCACACGACAGTATTTTGCGGACCGTATACTGACAGTTATTTCAGTTCAGTATATTCACAGTATACTGAACCATTCACTTCAATGGGTCTGCAAAAAATACTGAAGTGTCTCCGTATGCCTTCCGTTTCCGTTTTTTCTGTTCCGTTTAAATATAGACCATGTCCTATTCTTGCCCGCAAATCACGTTCAGTGGCTCCATTCAAGTCAATGGGTCCGCAAAAAAAATGGAAAGCATACGGAAAGGCATCCGTATGTCTTCCATATCCGTTCCGTTTTTGCTAAATAATCTATTGAAAATTTTAAGACCAGCCCAATTTTTATTATGGAATTACTGTATACTGTATATGCCATATGGAAAAACGGAACGGATCAACGGAACCGAAACAGAAACAAAATGGAAACAAAAAACGGAACCACAGATCCATTATAAACGGACCGCAAAACACTGAAAAAAAAATACGTTTGTGTGCAAGAGGCCTTAGTCAATGTCCGGAACATGACCGCCATCTTAAAAGCCATCATATTGGATCAAGGACAAGTTTTTACAATGTGAAGGGAGTCATGTAGTATATCAAAGAAGATCAGAATTCTCAGAAATCGATTGTTCCATCAACAATCGGGAACTTTTACGGTGATGCACAGCTATTTGATGTGTTCAATATGTTGTCCCTGGTGCTGAACGCAGACCTATGGACTTTGATGTTTTGAATTTTCTGTGTTAACTTTTGAATCACAAGACATATTGCAAATCTGATATTGCAGATCTGATTGCAGCAATCGATTTCTGAGAAAATTCTAGTTTTCTTTGATATGCTACATGACCCCCTTCCTATTAAAAAATTTGCCCCTGATCCAATATGGCAGCTTTCAAGATGGCAGCCATGTTGACATAGCCTAAAAGATAAGCCACCTCGCCAACTACTTGCTGGGTTATTTAAATACTTTATTTTCCCCATTTGTTCCTGAAATAAAAGGGTGTCCTGAGACTTTTGAGTCACCCTGTATATACAAATATATATATATATATATATATATATATATATATATATATATATATATGCACTTCAGTAGATCCAGTGTTCTTTATTCACCCATATCCATGCAACGTTTCAATCTTTTCTCAAGATCTTTGAATTGACACTTTGGGTACAATTTGGCCGTTTTCACTTAGGGGTGTACTCACTTTTGTTGCAAGTCGGTTTAGATATTAATGGCTGTGTGTTGAGTTATTTTGAGGGCACACCAAATTTTCACTGTTATACAAGCTGTATACTGAGTACTTTACATTGTATCAAAGCATTCTCCCATGAAAAGATACAATAAAATATTTACAAAAATGTGAGGGGTGTAGTCACTTTTGTGAGATACTGTAATATATATATATATATATATATATATATATATATATATAGAAGAAAAATGACGGCACTGGTCAAAAAGAGAAAATGTATTGCTGGGTGCACGTTCCAAGGTATAGGTATCTTACCCCAAAATAATGCAGAAAAAGCGAACAGCACTCCAATAATATTGGAGTGCTGTTCGCTTTTTCTGCATTATATATATATATATATATATATATATATACTGTAGAAATGTATATATATAAACGCATGTGTGAATAAAACGTCACCTTTTTTCATCTGGAGAAGAGTGCTGCGTTAATTTTTTGGATATATATATATATATATATATATATATATATTAGAGATGAGTTAATTTATTCTAAACAAACTTTTTCATTTGTTTTGGATGAATCTTGTAATAATGATGCATGGTGAAATTTTACTGTGAATATTGGCGGAGAAAACTCTGAGGGAGGAATAAGATGGAGGATGACATGACACTAGAAGGAGGTGGGGGGGAGGGTTTGCACTGAATGGCTCAAAGCTGACAGACCACCTGGGTCAGCCAATCAGGGGCAGAAATTAGGAAAATTCTTTTAAAACAAAAATCACAGAATGGTGTTTTGTGTTCAGCTTCTGACCTGGAAGGGAATCATGCACAGAAGCAGTGTCTGACAAAAAACAATTACAGATACAAGCCACTAATGTAGTAAGATAGGGATGCTATAAGGAGAGCACAGGGAGAGAATTCGAACATATATTTCATTAGATTTTAGGGCATTTAATGAGGGAAAACATTTGAAGGAGTGGGGCCTGCTGGCAGCTAGTTCTACATTACCATTACCCTCTAAGAAACTAATTTTTTCTTTATATAAACAGCTTTTTTTTTCAAAACCTCAGTTCATAGGCTTTATTGCCACTAGCACCCCTAAAGCATTCAGCTGAAACCATTTTTTTTTTAAATCATTTTATTGACTTATACCTATGTTATTTATCATGTTACATATTACTGCAGGATAACGGGTACAGTAATTGCAGCAAAAGCAATGCTACAATAATACAATTTATATACCGTTGATATTAAACACATAGTTCAAAGACATTTTATAGCAAACATTGCATTGTTATATCTATAGTGAACGCATTACTGTATCAGACCATGTATCTCACAAATATTTTGCTAAAAAAATTGCATTGTCATACCCGTGATATTGAATGTATAGACATTTTATGCAAACCTAGTATTGTTATATCCTTGTTAGCGAATGCATTACTGAATCAAACCTTGTAGTTCAGACATTTTAGTACAAAAATTGCATTGTTTATACCCGTGATATTGAATGTAGAGTTCAGATATTTTACCAACACATATTGCATTGTTATATGGTTTAAAAAATGAATTGCTGCATCAGACTGTGTAATTCAAATATATTTACTACAAAAATTGCATTGTTATATCTGTGATATTGAACACACAGTTCAGACATTTTACCGCAAAGTTTGTTATATCTGTTTCATGTTAATGACTTGAGAGAGAAGCTTCAGCATTTGGACTGTCATGAGGAGTTTAGACTGAGGTGGGGACCCCATACATAGCTGTTGTAACAAGGTGTGTGGAAAAGTGCTGGAAGGGTTGTATATTTCACCCAGAGTCCTCAGCTGAGAGAGATAAAAGAGAATCCAGAAATGTATGTTGTCTCAGCAAAGCAGAGTTTGCTGGGACAGGTTATTTAAGGTTTTGTTCTGGGCTGGATTTTTTTGGACTGGTAGGTAGGTCTGGTAGTAGGATCTAGCAGTCCACACTGTACTCCAGCACAGTTATACCCCGATGCTTGTGTCAGTAATTGGGAAACCAGTGTGCAGGCGCGGACTTATGACTTATGTGCCATGGCTTCATCCAAGTAACAGATAACTTGGATGTCCTGTATTGAGCTGTGATGTGTGGAAAATAAAGCACTATTTGGACTTTTAACCCCCAAAGTCTGAGAGTCTGTCATTGCTGACCCCACTGCAAGTACACGAGCCAGAACCTCCCAAAAAACTGCCAAGGCCCGATTTGCTTCTATAATGGTTCAGGAACTGGTGATGCCACGGATACTGTGGGTGCAGGCTCCAAATGTGCCAGCCCTAAGCCAAGTTCAGGTGCTGTTAGTAGCTGCGAAATGTGTGACAAATTCTCTTTTCTGGCAGTTTTTTCCACAGTTCCAGATATACATTGACATATGAAAGATCTGCAGGATTAAAGTAAGCCACCAGGGCACCAGGGCAAATAGAAGTGGCCACCAGCTAGCTCAACAAGAGAGTCCTGCTTCTCCCACTCTCCTCTGCGGCAGCCACCTCACATCCACATGCAGTACAGTGTCCTTGTTGTCATCATCAGTTACTGCTTCTCCCACACAGACTACTTCTCTTCCTCCACTCCATCATCAACCATTGATAATGGATTGTGTGGCCAGGAAAACAAATGTATGCACTCAGCAATCCACTGGTGCGCAAGTTTAACTTTCACCTGGCCAAGTTGCTTGGGGTGCAGTCAATGCCGTACCGTACTTAGTGGAATCTGCTGACTTTAGGGAACTGACAGAATGTGCTCAGCCCTGCTGGGAGATACCTAGCTGCCATTATTTCTCCAAAAAAGTCACACCTGCCTTGTACTCTCACCTGGGGGAGAACATGGGATGCTCCTTGAAATTCTTGCTGTGCAGCAAGGTGCACACCATGATGAACACCTAGAGCAGCTGTTATGGAGAGGTGCAGTACATGTCTTCCCCAGCCCACTCGGTCACTGTTTTTTACGACAGTGGTCAGGCAGCACTGCAGCAACAACGCTAGGTCATATTGACATATCCATGTTTGTGTCGGTCTGAGCTGATCAACCTGGAAGAGGGTAGCCATTTCGGAGAATGGCTCTCTGGATAGCACATGTGATAAATCTAGTCGTGCAACGCTTTTTGAAAAAGTACAATGGCTTGCAGAGAGTGGTGGCCATATTCAAGCAACTGTCCTGGATTTGCAGCAACATAATGGTCTGCCATTGCAGCACTTGGTCAGTGATGTTCAAGGTCACTGGAATTCTACCTTGCATATGCTACAGCGTCTGTACGAATAGCGTAAAATGATGAATGATGTCATCATGCACCAGACCTTCTCCGCAGGAAGCATGTGTTTTTTTAGGCCAGGCAGAGGCAGCTCCTCAGACACTCTGTTCCTGTTCAAAGAGGCCATCTGTAGGGACAACTGTAGCATCAACAATGTCATCCTCCTGATATTTATCTTATAGGAGACGCTCACGTTTATGCAACAAGGGATAGAGGAAGAAGAACAGCGTTTGCATCTTGCTGGCTACCTTGTAGCTTTTGGGGACCCACAAGGAGACGGAAGATGAGGATTACGAGCTGTCACTGGAGGAGGAAGAGGAGGTGCAGCAGGAGGAGACACTTCTGCAGGAGGAAGAGGCTGGTGTTGCTGATGATAAAACTGCACACCAAATGAATACTAAATTAATACTATGATTAGATTGTGTATACCTTATCCCTTTGTGCCCATCATTTTTCGGCTATAATATATTGCCGGCATCATGTCATTGAAGCTTGGGATGGCGTGACGCGGCGTTAAGGCATCGGTCGCGTCTGTGACTGATGCGACACGAAGGTCGCGGGATCTGCTCTTTGTCAGCAGTCAGTGCAATTTATTAGATGTATTATTATTGATGGGCACGGGGGAGATATATATATATATATATATATATATATAGATATATGCATTGCATTTTTTTAATTGGGTATAGACCTTATATTAATTTTCACAATGTTTGGATATATGATCACACTTATATGAATTCCATGTACATAGACATATGGCTACATATTTTTACTGTACTGTTTAACCTAATATGCATATTTTAGTCAAGTGTTGTTACCTTTTTCTTTTTTTTATATGCTGTAAAGACACATGGTAATTTTAATGACTGTATAGGTGCACATATTTATTGATCTTACCCTCGGATTTGCTGTAGCATATCAATGTCATTGAACTTCGGGATCATGTGACGCTCGGTCGTACACATGACTGACGCGTCATGATGGTCGCATGGTTTGTTGTATACCTTTGAGTTAAGGCCGGCCCCTGTTTTTGTTTGGCCGTTGGTGTGATCTATGATCCACTAGTCCGGGATCACGTGACACTCGGTCACACACGTAATGGATCTGTCATGACGTGGCACTCGGTCACACATGACCTGCTGCACCTTTTGTGGGCCTGGCTGTGGATGCGACCACATGACCCACCAGGCAGATTTCTATTGGAACTCAATCCCTTAATACACACAGTTTGGCGGTTTGAAAGGACACTGTAAAATAAGGAGTATTTCACTTCCTTTCTTATGCCTGGAAGAAGCCAGGTTACTGGCGAAACGGCATTGGGAAGAGGCGGCTGAGGGACCGACACGCAGCTTGTGGGTTTCTATACTTATTTGACTTCCACACTTACCCGATTGTTTCTCCCCCTTTTTCGTACCTTTTTTCCAGTTGTTACATGTACTACGTGGGGTTTTGTGTTTTTTTTCTAAACTATATGTACCCTCCTATTAGGTTTCTGTTCCTCATCCATCATATGCTTTTATTGCTGCTAATTTTATATGGCATATTTGATTGTTTGTGTATTTACAATAAACATTTTCTATGTTTAATATGGAGGTGCCGTATTTACATTTTTTTGGGGGGTGATGATAACACTGGCCATGATGACCAATCTTCTCAGTGGATGGCAGAGCAGGAAAAAATTGGGTATACAGGCACGCTGGTAAGAATGGCAAGCTGTATGCTTGTTTGCATACGTAATGACAGGCATATCCTTACCATCAAGCAATCTGATGATTAATGAATAGCCATGCTTTTAAACCTTCACTATCAAAGCACAATAGTGGAATGATTTCCTGTTGCAAAAGGGATGGAATGGCTTTAACAGGATACACTGTGTATGTAACTTGTCACAGCTTTCAGCGAGCAGAACCTACCGCCCAAGTGTCTGAAGCCCCTCTCTGCCCCCTTCCAAGGCACTTAGCTCCTGCCATCTTCACTATCACTAGCAGCAAAAGCCGCAGCAGCAGACAGTTTAGTCTCATGAACATGATGGAGCAATTTTTCATGTGCCTTGCCAGGCTAACACAAATCAGCAAACAGAATTTTACCACCTGAACAAGAAGGTTCAGTTCCTCCTGGACTCTGGCCTTTCTCCAGTGCATACCATGTTCCTTGACTCCATAGACTTCTGGATGGGCAGAGTGGTACAGTGGGCTGAACTGGCCCAGTTGGCTCTCTATGCACTATTGGGGAGATTTATCAAACTGGTGTAAAGTAGAACTGGCAACCAATCAGATTTCACCTTTCATTTCAAAAGGAGCTATCAAAAATGAAAGGTGGAGTCTGATTATTTGCTGTTTGCAACTAAGCCACTTCTACTTTACACCAGTTTGATAAATCTTCCTCTATGTCTTTTCCAGCCTCAAGTATCATCTCACAGGGTTTTCAGCACAACAGGGGGCATTGTGACACCCAAACGGACAAAGTTATCCTCCGTCAGTGTAAAAAACTGCACTGCACAGCCCACTACACTGCCAGCATGAAATCCTGACAAACTCCCTTGTTACAAATAGCTATGTATTACTCTAAAAAGCTGTGAAGTTTCAAAGAAAAGAGTTTAAAATCGATTGACAGGTGTCACTCTTTTCTTTTTCCCTGTAAAAGATCTGCATTCAACAAAAAGTTTTTTTCCTAGAAAAACATAATTTTAACCAGTCCATTTTTAACGGAACATTTTTGTTAACTTAAGTTCAGCTATTATGTAAAATACATTTTCATGATAAATCAGATGTGACAGAAAAAGGTAAACTTCCTTACAAATTATGAAAAATTTATATTTTCCTTTTGTTATGCTCATTATTTTTGTGCCAAATTCACAGTACATTTCTTTTCATTTGCACAAAATGTTAAATGGGCAATGCTATTTAATTTTTAAAAATATATTAAAGACAAAGGGGAATAACTAATATATCCCACTTTTAATTCATAGGCCATACACTGATCAGTGTTAGCTTAAAGGGAAAAATATGCTTTATATTTTTCAACATAGTAAAAATGATTCATGGAAACAGAAGAGTCTTGGCTCATAGAGGAAGTGTGCCCAAGCACTGGGACTGAAGCCATATCGGACCATATGCTTAGGACCACTTCCTATCAGCAAAGGAGAGAGGGGCTCACAGAGAGATCCTGCAGTCAGTATTGCTAATTTGAATCATCTACTTCTTGCTAACATACATCTTTTGGGTTAGCAAAATGTGTGGACAGATGACGGATAATGTCGCTGCTGAATCAGACTAAACAGGGTTTGTTTATATTTTGTTAACAAGGAGGTCTGCATTGGAGCTAGACAAATATTAGTAAATTTTTAAGTAAGATTATTTGAAAAGTGGCTTAATTTAGTATTTTAGATACATTAGTATAAAAAGAGATGTACTAAGAAAGCACAATAGCCATAATTGGGTGAAAGGTTGAATGAGAAAAGAGATGTTCTAAAGTTCCCTACAGTACTGAGCTTTGGAAGCTTTTATGTCCCATATATAGAAAATGGCTGGTTAAGTCTAATGTGTATAGGGAGCTCTTGAGTGTTACAATGGTGGTTCGTTACTTCCCTGGACGAGCACAGGCATCCTATGTCTGTTTCTGTTCCAGCCATCCAGCAGTGGTCCCAGGTGCAAGTTTCCTGTGTGTATATTAGAGAGACTATTCATTGAACCTTACATCACCCTGAAGTACTGTAAGATTAAATTCCCCTTTTGCTCTGTGTGTGTGCAGCAGCTTAAATAATGAGAAAATTAACACTCTCATATATGCAAGGCTGTTTATTCCACCATTGCCTAAGCAATAGATTCCTCTTGCTTGCTAGACCCTGTACAGCTCCTATAATCCATTTGTGTGCCTGTGTACTGACCTCTCCCTGATTCCTGGATTATGACTCTCTATACCGCCTAACCCCACCTGTGCCTGTTCCTCTGCCACCTGCACTGACATTTGGACAGTTTCACAGATTTGAACAAACTCGGCCCGCCCTGACCTTTGCCTGTTATTGACTACGAGTGTGCCTGATTCCTCAGTGCCATGCACCAGTGTCCCCGATCACTGCGGATCAGCAGCCAACCACAATCATACTACCCCAAGAGTTAGTGGCTGGTGCATTCCCGACAGCAAAGACCAAATGCCTGTATAGGATTTGAAGGGTGGAAACCAGGAAGCCACCAGGATTGTGCCTTTAGGTTTAGCCTAAAGACAAATAAGTTATTCTCATGGTGGTTTTACAACCAATGTCCATAACCAAGATTCTCCCCTGACAGATAATGGGGAGAGAAGAATCAGGTGAAGCAAATATTTTTGCCCAATCCTTGGGCAGTGGGTTTCTCCTCTCTCCCCATTGAGTACACATACATGTTTGGCTGAAACTAATTTATATTATGTGTTTGCAGTAGTCGGGAGCGGGTTGGGAGAGCAATAGAATTTGGATTTCACAGTTTGGCATGACCTTGTTTGCAATCATTGTTCTTGCTGACTTTGGCAGGAGGACACAAAAGGGGAAATTTATCATGAGTTGATTTTTTTTAAAGTCAGTTTTGCAGAAGTCTACCTTACTGTAATTTTCACCCAAATTCTCAAATCTTACATGATGTTTCATGTATTTTTTGCATTTTCAAAGTAGTTGTTCATCCCTGGGAGCCTTTTCTGCAGACCCCCCAGAGTGGGCAGACCTGGAGTGGAAATTTTACTTACCTGATCTCCTCACAGTCCATGCTTACGTCAACATCTATTTTGATGCAGATCATGTGACCACTGCAACCAAAACTGGCCACAGTGGTAATGTGTTACCCATGTGTCACATGACCCAGTGAAAGCATAGGTGACATATCACCGTTGCAGCCAGTCATTGGCAGCGCAGCCATGTGACCCACGTCAAACCAGATGTTGACATGGGGAGAACCAAGACCTGTGGTGCTCTAGAAGGAGCAATGGAGCTGGAACCCAGCGGTGGGGATTAGGCAAGTATGATTTCCTCCACTGGTTTGGCAATACTGAGGGAAGAGGCCTGCAGAAGAGGTCTTCAGGGCTTAACAACTCCTTATGTCTATAGATGTTACTTCTTTTCTATGCCACCTTTTATTGTAGTACAATTGTGACAATTTCTGTAACAATAAATCCAACTTAAATCAACTTAACAGGCTAACCACACACACTTTGCCTCCCACTTTTGAAAACAAAAGTGAGTGGTGTAAAAATGCAAAAGCTCAAAGTACTGTTGGTTTTTGTCTTGTCCCCAATAGAAATGGTATCGATACGTAATCTACAATGTAATCCACAATTCAGCTGTGGATCTCTCTTATTATCCTCCTCTCTTTCCTGAGACTGGAAGTTATTCATCCTTTTGTATGCAAAGCAATAGTTAATTTCTAACGATAATTTGTTTTCCCTTAGTCCTAACAGCAGCACAGATGGGGTTAACCACCCCCCGTGGACTGGCAGGACCGGCGGAATGTTTAATGAGCCCAAGACTAATAACTCAATTTAACAATTAAGTATCTCCTTAAAAGGAGGAAGTCAACCCCCAGCCCACTGTGTTTATAGTAAGAAAAAAACTAGACTTACTAGGGTGGGAAATTTGTGTGCTGCTGTTAGGACTAAGGGAAAACAAATTATCGTTAGAAATTAACGATTCCCTTACGTCCTACCAGCAGCACAGATGGGGAGATAGCAAGAAGAAACCCCTAGGGAGGGCCTTCCTGCCTGGCAGAACTAAGAATAGTCTGCCCAAAGGCCAAAAACTCAGCTAGAGTGGCATCTAGTCTATAATGGGAGATGAACGTCGATTCAGAGCTCCAGGAGGCAGCTTTGAAATCATGTTGAGAGGCAGAAGACTCCTCTCAGCAAAAGCAGTAGCCACAGCTCTAGTAGAGTGGGCCTTCATGAATCCCGGAGGGTCCAGAGATTGGGAAACAAAGGATTCCTTAATAGCCTCCTCAATCCACCGACTAATGGAAGGTTTGGATGCCTTACAGCCTTTAAACTTACCGGCAACAGGATTAGCAGATTCTCATCTTTCCTGAACTCCTTGATCTGGAAGAAAGGAACTTTAGGCCTAAATACGGCCAGCCAGGCGCAACTGCGCGGGACCGGCAGCAGATAAGCTGCCGGCCAAACTGACAAGCTACCTAGGAAAAGGGCAACGCCGTTACCCAACGAAAAGAAGGCTCCCCGCACTCTCCAAAGGAAAGGGGGAACAAACCGCCTAGGCCACCTGTCCGGGAGGACAGAAAAAAACACAGTGGGCTGGGGGTTGACTTCCTCCTTTTAAGAAGATACTTAATTGTTAAATTGATTTATTAGTCTTGGGCTCATTAAACATTCCGCCGGTCCTGCCAGTCCACGGGGGGTGGTTAACCCCATCTGTGCTGCTGGTAGGACTTAAGGGAACAAAAATACTATAAGTAACCCGATAAACCAAAAGAATTGATCATTGAGGTTTGCTTCATGTTTTCCTTCAGATGGTGGCTTTGTTTGTGTATCATTTTAAATGCAAGCATCTGACTTTTTTTCTCAATGCCACATTTTTCATTCTATACTTTTTAATATTTACAACATTTTTAACTATTAGTTTAATGAATAACACATCTTAGCCCCTGCTATCATAAATCCAATCCAGCCTAATGAATGGAAAAATATTGAATTTTACTACATATGTCAATAAAAGACAGTACTTAGAGATATTAGATGACTGCAACAAGTAAGGTCAGACTAGCGATTTTACTTTATTGCAGTTAAAATCCATTATTAATGAGAACAAGTGCAGGCATATCTGAAGAGACTATGTCATACAATATACCAGTTCATATTACTTATTCTCAAAAGAAATCCCAGCAAAATTCTGCAAACATTTCCATCAGTCAATACAGATTTATTGTATTCTACAGTATGATAACAAGCAGCAGATCTGGATTTTTCATTTACAACCTCATAGTGGAAGGTTTTCCAATTGTATTTTACCCTTCTCCAATACATCATGCACTATTGTAACGCTACATACTCATAATTACATTAAAAAATGTCCAGTATACTGTAGATGTCAATCATGCACTATTGTAACGCTACATACTCATAATTACATTAAAAAATGTCCAGTATACTGTAGATGTCAAAAGTGTGTTTTCATTATTGAACATGTTTACACCAATAATAAAATAATAATTGGTCTTAAAGTGGTAGTCCACTCTTTAACTACTATTCTCAGGAGAGGCCATCACTATCATATTGGAGGGAATGGTGGGGGCCACGCCCACCACCCCCATGATCAGTTGTTTCAGATTAGCATCGGTGCTAGAACTACACAGCTTCATCCATTGTGTAATAGACATAGCTCGTTGTGGCAGCACTGCTCCCATTGAGGTGAACAGTGTTGAAGTTACAAGCTCTATCCACTACACAATGGACAGTTCTGTGTAGTTAATCTAAAACAGCTGATTGGCAGGGGTGCAGGAAGTCATACTGAGGATAGGCCATCAGTAGTCAAGGCGTGGACAACCCCTTTAAATTGGAAAGAAATGTAGGGATTATCTGTACCAATATGAGCGTTTTAAGATTGTTAACATTATTTTTTTATCTGTGGTACTAAAACTGATCAATTTTGACTGATGGAATCTGCACTGCTACTTGAAACACTTATTATTCATGTTTTTTTTTTATAAATATTTTTATTAAGAGATAATCGTTACAAGAGACAAGTAGAAAAATAATGATGTTATCAAGTACAAACATTCTGTGTATCAGATTTCCATCTCTAATTGTTTACAGCAGTCTCTATAATATAGATGCGTTATAATAGTGGTAGTCCAATACCTGATGCCGGTCTCTGTATACGCGGGCGATGTAGCTCAGCGTTTTTCATTATTGATGGTCCAGTAACTGATATGCACCAGTAACAGAAAAAACAAGTCACAACAGAAGGGGGGGGGGGGAATTTGATAATAACACATACCAAGGGATTCTTAGTGATTATCATTCAAGCATCTCTATATAGAAAGTACTGTGCCATGTTGTTGTTGTTGTGCGACTACAGGTCTTTCATTTTATGTCTCTCGGGGTTGTGTTGCTTTTTGTTTTGAGGGTCCCTCAACCAATCTGGAGTTCACTGCGGGGAATGTACAAGATCATCTAATCTTCAAACTCGGATGGATGGAGCTCCACCTAGCCCACTGGCTGTGAAATACCTTGGATCAGCCTTTTTGGTATGCCACTGTCCTCTCGAAAATATAATTATCAGACACTAGGGAATGTATTTCCTCTATCATGGGCAAGTCTGTGCTTTTCCACTTCCTAGCTATAAGTCTTGCTGCGTGTAAGATGTGACAAGCAATGGTCCCATTATTATTTGGGAATGAGTCAATACCGAAAAGCAGTAGTGTTAGCTCTGATAGCTCTAGAAGGCTGATCTAGGAATTTGGAGGTTGTCATACAGATTTGCCATTTATTTCCTGAAATAAGACAATTTGAGGCAAGACCAGAATATGTAGAGAATAAAGCCTAATCCTCCACACACTCTCCAGCAATGGGGTTGAGTAGTACCGTATATGCGGGATAAGCGTAGGGTAGTATAGTACCTCTAGGATACACAGGATACACAGGTAGTGGCTTTATGTGCCCATTTAATTGCCTGCAGCCATTCTTCTTGGGTGAACTGTTTATTTAAGTCTCTCTCCCATTAAGACATCTGTGGCAATTTTTGGAAAGTCATATTTTTTGTTGAAAATGCATATATCCCTCCAATGCTTTTGTTTTGTTTCAAATATGTAGGTTGTAGTAGCGCTTGTAGGGGATCGGGAATTTGGAGCATAGAAGTATTGGATTTAGAGAGAAAGGATACCATCTGATTGTATTTGTACATTTCTTCTACCGGTAGGTGGAATCTATTTTGGAGGGTTGGAAAGGGCAATATGGAGTTAGGCTTGATGTCAGATATAAACTGTACTCCCTTGCTTTTCCAAGTCTCCAAATGTAATCCCGGAATGTGGTTTTTCAGCGTCTCAATGGGAATAGGGACTGTCAACACTGACCCCTTCCTGTCAATTGTGGAGAGGCCTAAGTGCCATGCTGCTATAGTGGCAGTGACCGTGGGAGAAGCTTTATCAGCTACTGAGGATAATTGAACTGGAAGAAAGTGTATCACCTTCATGTTAGCAATAAAAAAACTAAATCCAGCTCAATTCGCAGACGGTGCAGTGGTACTTTATTTCAGAGATTAAAAGTTAAACATCCAGTTTGACAAATCCTCTTCTACAATTTTCAGGCTATTCTGATGTCAGCCCTTACTCATGACATGAGAGCCGTTTTACTTTCCTTGCTGTGTTCATGTTAGCAATGGGTGATAAACTGGCTTCAATTTGTGACCACAATTAGTCTGATGGCTTTTGTCTTCAAAATTTAGACTGGTCTATCAAGAATGCGTTGTGGTAATGGAATAGATCTGGAATGCCCATGCCCCCACGTGTCATATGTATGGTTAGAGTAATAAAAGGCACTCTAGGTTTCATGTGGTGCCAAATAAAGGATGACATTTGTTTCTATAAAAATAAAAGGTTACTTTTGGGATAGGGATTGGTAATGTATGTAGCAGGTATAATATTCTGGGGAGGGTAAGCATATTATATAATACTATCCTGGCCATCCAGCCTTTTTCATACTTGGCAAGTCGGTCCAGTTCCTTGTGTAATAGATCATGGAGAGGAGGGAAGTTAGCTGATATCAGTTGTTTGGTTGTTGGGATAATATTTACGCCTAAATATGGAAATGGGATTATTTGCCCATGGGAATAGGAACATTCTTGAGATAGATTGCTTATGATCTTGTGGGAGGTTGAGACCCAGCATTACGGACTTGGTGACATTTATCTTGTAGTAGGAGACTGCACTAAACTGATCTAAAATATTTTTTGCTGATGGCAAAAAAGATTGTGGGTTGGATAATATTAAGGCCCCATTCACACGTCCGCAATTCTGTTCCGCATTTTTTGGAACGGAATTGCGGACCCATTAATTCGCAATCGCGTTCCCGAAAAAAATAGAACATGTCCTATTCTTGTCCGCAATTGTGGACAAGCAAAGGCATTTTCTATATAGTGCCGGCGATGTGCGGTCCGCAAATTGCAGAACGCACATCGCTGATATCCGTGTTTTGCGGATCCGCGAATCTGTGGATCCGCAAAACACACAAGGACGTCTGAATGGAGCCTAATATGACATTGTTTGTGAACCATCTAGTGCTTGACATCCTGGAGGGAAGCCCACCTGATCTCCCTTTATTAGAGAGGGTAAAAGGGGTAGGAGCCTGTTAGTGTCACAGATGTTCCCACGACAGGTGGCAGGAAATCGGTGAGACCGGGGTTGCATAAGTGTGTTGAGGACTATGTGTCAGTCTGTAGTACCTGTGCACGCACTAAGGTGACACATATTCAGCCTTCCGGATCTCTACTTCCATTGCCCATGCCGTCCAGATTATGGACCCACTTATCCATGGATTTTATCACTGATCTTCTAATTCTTCAGGAAAGACAGTTATTCTGGTGGTAGTTGATCGCTTTAGTAAAATGGTGCACTTTATAGCGTTGCAGGGCCTACCAAATGCTAAAACAGTTGAGCAAGTGTTTGTTGACAACATTGTGAAACTCCATGGCATTCCCTCTGATGTGGTCTCGGATCGTGGGACTCTGACCAGGGGCATGACTGTCCTTTTCTTTGGCTTTTAATCCTCAGTCAAATGGACAGACGGAGCGCACTAATCAGAGTCTGGAGACTTACTTGAGATGTTTTGTCTCTGAGAACCAGGAGGAGTGGTCTTCATTTTTGTCTTTAGAAGAGTTTGCCATAAATTATCGTAGACAGGAATCCTTTTTATGGGGCATATCAGTTTCATCTGCAGTTTGGCACCTTTTTTGGTTCAGATACTTCTAGTATCCCTGAGGAGGAGCGTTTTTCGTCATCTATTTGGCGGAAAATTCAAGATAACTTGATGAATATGGGCAACAAGTACAAACGTGTGGCTGACAGGAAACGTATGAAAGGTCCGGACCTAGGAGTGGGTGATTCTGTGTGGCTGTCCACAAGAAACATTAAGTTGAGGTTACCTTCTTGGAAGTTGGGTCCAAGATTTATTGGTCCATATAAGTTCACTACCATTATTAATCCTGTAGCTTTTCGCCTTGAACTTCCACAGGCCCTGAAAATTGATAATGTGTTTCATAAATCTTTGTTGAAGAGATATGTTAAACCTTTGAAGCCATCTTCCTTGTCACCCACTCCTGTCATGGTGGACGGTAGTTTGGAATTTGAGATCACCAAGATAATTGAAAGTTCTCTGTAGATCTCTTCAGTATCTTGTTCACTGGAAGGGACCAGAGGAGAGGATGTGGGTACCAGCATCTGACGTGAATGCCAGTCATTTGGTGAAAGCTTTTCAGAGGTCTCATCTGGATAAGGTCGTTCCTGGGTCTCTGGAGGTCACCCGTAGAAGGGGGGTACTGTCACAGACGTTCCCGTGACAGGTGGCAGGAGATTGATGAGACTGGCAACACGTGGTTGGATCTGTTTTTACATTTGGATCAAATGACATCTGTGTTGTTTCTGGTGCTTGCCACACCATCTTTCCCCAGGTGTAGCTATTAATGTAATTTAACCTTCTCTATTGATAGCAAAAAATAGGAAAAAAAAAATGGAATGAAGGAAGCTCTTAGCGCACATTGATCAAAAGTATGTCGGGCCCAAGTACCACGTCACGGCGGCTTCCGCACAAGGGTCCCTAACATTACAGATACTGCCTCTCATGGACTTACCAGTCTCCTTTCATTCAGGGCACAGCAGGAACCAGCTAAATTGCTTTTGTGCTGAGAAGTCCCATGTACTTGGGCGTTGCTCAGTCCAAAAGAGGTGCTACACTCAATATATACTATAAGACAGAGTTCAGACTAAGCAAATATGTATCTACACTCACAAGTGCATAACCATAAGGCAAACGAGGTTGGTTAAAAGATGGTTGCACAATACATCATAAACTGATAGCAAATAATAGGAGTTGTGGAAGTTGCTTCTCCAGCAATGCTGAGCGGTTTATAGCTTCTGTTTGGACCTTTAGATAGATTGTTTTTGGATCTTGCCTGAGTTTCTGGTGCCTGTAGGAGACTCCTGTTCGTCCTTCCTTTTGGAGGAACAGGTAGCCTCGTCACTGCCATTTGTACCAGGGTCCTATAGGGCTAGATAGGACTCTAGGTATTCCTGCGTAAGAACTCACCTACAGTACCTTTGGGGTCTGTCCATACTGGAAGTCAGTCAGGATTTTGGTTAGGGTTTTCACTAGGAGGTGTCCATTTTCCTTCTCTAGTTCTCAGGCCTGATTCCCTGTTCCCTCCTATGCTTGGTGTTTCCCTTCCACAGCGAAGCGTGACAATTAGCCAGTATTTTTGCATAAAGTTTTATGTCGGAGTTTAAAAGAGATATTGGGCGCAAATTAGCTGGGGTATTTGGACCTTTGCCCGGTTTTGGCAAGGTAATGATATTAGCTCTTAGCATTTCCGAGGGGAATGTACCTTTTGACATGGCTAGGTTGAAGACCTCACAAAGATAGGGCATTAGAGTTTCCCCAAACTGTTTGAAATATTCCCCTGAGAAGCCATCGGGACCTGGTGCTCTTCCCAGTCTTATAGTTTTAATTGCGTTAGAGACTTCTTGTTGGGAGATTGGTGTGTATAGGGATGAAATTTGAGTGGGGTTTAGTGATG
Source organism: Bufotes viridis (assembly GCA_033119425.1). Taxonomy (NCBI): domain Eukaryota; kingdom Metazoa; phylum Chordata; class Amphibia; order Anura; family Bufonidae; genus Bufotes; species Bufotes viridis. Next base: position 148,687,037 of record CM065593.1, on the reverse strand, counting down.
GCAAGTGCACTGATTGGAGAAAGTTGTTAATGTTTTCTGAAGAGGGTTGGGGTACTGACGGATCCTCTTGAAGATTATACAGGTCATGGTAATATGTGCAAATGCCCTTGCTATGTCATAGGGGTTAGTTAATTCTTCAGAACAGGGTCCAGATTGGGGAGACGTGATTGTCGATTTAGAACAAGCGGTTTTATTTCTAGTCGCCATTAATTTGCCAGCTTCATTATGGGAAGTATAGTATGACAATCTAAAATTTCTTGTTCGTTTGTAAAATGTTTAGGCCAAATGTTTCTTTAGGCTTATTCTCGTTTCTGCAAGACTTTTATAAATCATTGGTGAAGGGTTCTGCTTGGATTCTAGGTTGGCAATATTAGCTAAAAGGTCCTGAAGTTCCTGGGTTTTCGTTTTATTAAAGCGGGCAGTTTGTTGGATCAGAAGTCCTCTCATATACGCTTTTTGAGCGTTCCACAGGGTAAATGGGTTAGTTGAGGAACTGGAATTAATAGTAAAGAATTCCTTTAAGTCTATGGAGAGAGATTGTTGGATCTTTTCTATTGTGAGGATAAATGGGTTGAGACACCAAATGTATGTGTTAGCAGGATGAGCAGGAGTCCTTAATTCAAGTGAGATGGGAGCATGTTCAGACTAAATAATGTTATGTATCTTGCAGGACAGAATGTCCGGCAGAAGCTATTTACAGAGAGTAAACAAGTCTATTCTGGTGTATACAGTATGTACTGTTAATCAGAATAATATATATAGTCTCTTTCATTGTCATGTGTACACCTCAACCCATCATAAAGATCCTGTTAGGTTAGCCAAGTGCCCAGACATTGGGGGTGCATATTGCGTCGAAACGTGGAGTCCAAAGTTGGATTATTTACTATATCAAAGTCACCGCAAAGCAAAAGCTTGCCTTGTTGTTTAGGTCATATTTTTTCAGTAGGAAATTCAGGAAAGGGGGTTAGTGCTGAATTTGGTGCGTTTACATTGACAATAGTGAGAAATGTATTGTTAATGACACAACTCAGTGCAAAAGATCTTCCCATGGGAGCCACCGTCACCCCTTTTTCCACATATGTAACTGAATCTCGAATCGCTATACACATTCCCGACTGTTTTGGGGGGCGTTAGAGCAATAGATATGAGGATATTGCCTATGTCCAAAGTTTGGTTCACCTTTCTTAAAGTGAGATTCCTGTATACATAATATGTCCTCTCCCAGTGTTTAGGGCCCTAACATTCATGGATACTACTTTAATAGACATTTCTTTCCTTACAAAAGCCGTTTCCCCAATGTTCCTCCCTTATCACCATCATAAATTATGTAGATCACAACATGGTAGAAGAGTGCAGAATCAGAGCCTTGGGGTGATGATGCCCACTAGTCCCATATATGTAAGAAAGCCCTTGGTGTACCATAAAGAAAACTGTATTATCAAAAATTAACTGAAACCTGTAAAGAAACATTGGTAATAAACAAAAACAATTTTTAGCAGTGTGTGAAACTGCACAAACCATGGGGTTGGTTTGTAAGAATAAGGATCAGTGTCCTGCAATATAGGTTGTAATGGTTATCTCACGTGTCCTCTGCTGTTGTGGACCATCCGAGTGCATTCTTTGTGGCAAAAGATTGGGAGGTCCAGCCAGTGCTTGTGATCTGTAGGCCCCAATTTTTAAGCAGCACCATTCCTTTTTCAGATAAAGAGATGACGTGAAGAGGTCCCCATTCCTGGAAACAATCAGCTTTATGGGAAAACCCCACTTATATGGGATTCCATGTTGCCCAAGACTTTGTGTTATCGGTAGAAGTTTCCTTCTTGCCTGTAATGTTAGTTGTGAGAGATCTGTGAACAAAGTAATGTTCTTAAAAGGATCAGGCAGTTTAGATTGCATCAGTTGTTCCTTAACATGGTAGAAGTGCATGCAAGCAATCGTATCTCGTGGCACATATTTAGGCAGAGATTTTGGTTTTGGAAGTCGGTGGGCTCGATCTATAATAAGGTCTGTTTCTGTTACATGGGGGAGCAGAGCTTTGATAAGTGTTCTATATATTTAGAACACCACAGGGATTTATATTGTTGCATCTGTTTCTATTCTCAGTGTCCGCCATTTTGAGTCTCACACTTTCCAATTCCTCCACCGCCTGCATATTATGTGTATCAACTAGGCTGTTATGTGCAGTAGAGAATTCCCCCATTTTGTTTTCTACATGGTCCACCCATTCACCCAGACCATCTACTTCTCAAGGCCAACATGGTGCTTTTCATGAAGTGTCATGTGGCTGCTTGGTTGGAGGAGGCTATCTTGTTTAATGCGTCATCATAGCTCACCTCTGTTGCTGCATCTGGTACATCGCTATCAGTGGCGAAAGAAAGAGTGGTGTCCCACCTCGACTTCTGCTTGGCCGGGCTTGCGGTTGTTGAGGGCGGGAGCCGTTGGCAGGCAGTTTAGGCCTCTCGTCCATGTCCTCTGCCCCACAAGATGGCGGAGCCACTTTTGGGATATGCCTCTCTTATTCCCCGGACGGATGGACGTTAGGCGCATAACACAACCCAGGTCTTATTGTGTGGTTTTTTGAAGATTTTTATTCAGAGACAACGTGTTTCGGGGTTTGAAGGACCCCTTTATCAAGTCTACAAGATATGTAATTAATAAAAGATATGTATAAAGAAATATATATATATATATATATACATACACACACATTTTCTCGAGAACAATGTATAAAACAGAAATATGGTCAATATAAATGTAAAAGGACAACAATTTAGATTTTAGATATAAAATATAGTATAATATATAAGAAGTATAAAAAATATATATATAATATAATATAAAAGTGGTGCTGGTGTTCCCAGGGGTTATGATGGTCAATGTTGGTAGCAGAGAAGGTTATTATATGTAATATAGTGTGGATTATAATGTGTGGAGGGATTACGCATTTGGTTTCGCGGTGTATGGTGGAATATTGCGGGCGTATATGTTGGATGGGATTCGGGGAGTAAGTTCCTCTTTTGGGCTAAACTGTTTGTGTGACGGAGTATAACAGACCAGGGATGGATGTGATGTCGGGGTACAATAGTTGTAGAAGAAGGAGAGCATGGTGACGGCAGTTATCAGGACTTATGGATGGAAGCGCTTGTTGTATATTTGATGGGCTGGGCTGTTTGTGTGACGGAGTGTGACATGAATATTCATCCAAAATCCAACCAACAAATCAACACAGTACCACCAAGTAGGCACCCACCCACCTCCATTCATCGGTCGACGGAGGCACCCAGTCGGGGTGGCAGGCGTTCCATCACATTCGACCGATGCGCCTAGTGCTTGCCAAGGACCATCAGCACTGCACTCGACACCAGAACCACCTCAAACCCCACGAACCGCCTCAGCTTAGTTTGGGTTTTCGCCGTACCTCTCCTTAGTCCAGAGAGCGAAACAGGAACAAGAAAAGCCCTCACAAGAGCTAGGGAATATACTCTGGAGAGTATAATGATTATAACAATCCCCAGAGTGTAGTTCTCCAATCCCCCAAACATGAGCCCAGACTTCATGAAGGGTAGAACAGGACACTTTAATGACAGCCAGCACTCACAATTTATACAGATCCACAGGCCAGAGGCACACCCCTCTGCCTGGGATACAGTCGACTCAGACAATGGACTAACTTAATATACTTACACAGTTCTGGTGGTCTAACAGTATAACGCAATCAAACAGACCCCCCCAGTGTCTCAATGATGAATAGGAAGAGAGGAGATACATGTGATGGGATTATCTCCTGAGTGTATCAGAGGGTGATCTACTCCTCTACCCCGGAGTCAGCTACTTAATCCCATCACTAGCCCAACAGAACAAAGGGACAAATGAACCAACACCTTCCTTGGGAGCCTCAGTGCAGAGTTAACCCTTCATGTATTGCTGGGTTCACCCCTGCACCTTCAATGGACAACAGGAACGATATGGCCTATAAAGTCCACACATAAATCAGGGCTCACTGTTCCTTGTAACCCCCAAGAGGTCTGAGGGGGTCTCCATGGTTCTGGGTCCATAGTCCGTGGGAAGGAGGCTAGCTCTCAGTCTTCTCCAGCAGCCCCAGTGATGGTTCAGTCCATCACATGCCCCGTCAGCGGTATATTAGGCTGGGTAAGTATAACTTCGTCTTGATTAATTGCCTCCGGGCTCTTCTCTGTGTCTGAGGTCTCACGTGGTGCCGCGTCTGCTGTTATGGTGCCCTGCTTGCCATTTCCTGTCTGGATGAAGAAGGCAGTAAGGAGTTTCGGAGTTTCTTCCTTACCCCTTTGCCTCATCCTGGGTGGTAGGGGGTTGTGTTTGTCCAGTTTGGAGGATGTAAAGGCATGTGAGATCGCTGTGGATGTCGTTTTGCAGGATGTCTGTGAGGAGCACAAGAGCTAGGCAGCGATCACGCTCCCTGTCCAGGCCACACCGCCCCATTATTCATGTTTTAACATTTTGTTTTCTAAGAAAAAAACATACAGGGCAATGCAAATCCACCAATTTTTAACACAATATTAATTATTTTAGATGAGTTCTCTTCTGAAAAGGATTGTCTAATAAAGACAATCAGCTGTTATCACTAGAGGTGCAATCCATGGTCATCATGCTTGATCGAAATGCTTGTTTCAGTTATGATGGCTGTACAAAGTAAGAATCACATAGGGTCACTAAAATGCACAAAAATGAAGGAGGCAAACTCATCATTTGACCATTGTTTTTGTGGATGTTTCATTTCTGCATACTGTTACATGATATCATCTAAAATTCACTGATAGCTCTGCTCTTTACTATTGGGATGATGTCCACAAGGTCTCCAGGAGCGCTGTCAGTTTAACATTTCAATGTTTTCTATTCCATAAAAATATCTCAACTGTTTCATTTTTTTGCTGTCACAGTGCATCACAGATAATAGGTCTTGGCAGCTCATACATTCTGAAATATTTATATGTGTCAGAATTCCCATGGGAGTCAGATTGTCAAAGAAGACTATTTTACTGTGTTCAGATTTTCTTCTTAAACTGTGGCAAGTGATTGGCAATAAAGTTCCCAGCATTAACACTGTGACAGCAGGATGGCATTGCACAGTAATATCATGAGCCTTACTAACTGCATGTTTTTGGTGATTTTGTAATGGTATATTATATCAACTTAAAACTAACAAGGTAATAGCATGGTCCCTATTATATTTTACGCGCATTGTCCAATAACTGGAAAGTTGAGTTCAGATTAAATGTCTCTAATCTGTATTAGATGGCTACCGGTGGATGCGTTCACATGTTTTGGACTTAGTTCATGTTCTCGCTTGGCACTCAACCTTGAATTTCTATGCTTGCATGAACTTCTGAATAATTAACTGGCATACTTAGCTGATGTGTATATATAAATTATATTTGTGGTCGGATCGGCTATCAGAAAGGTGTACCTAACCTATCTAACCCTGTCTACAACAAGCAGTAGAATTATGCCATAACTGCTGCGGTAGGGCAGCCTAAAGGGGGCCACCCTAATATGAAATGACTGTAAGATGGTGTGGGTGGGTGGGTGAAATCAGCTGAATCGGTGTCAGCCTGGGCCCACAGGTGCCTATAAATAGCCTAGCAATCAGCCAGCCTAGGCCCACAGGTGCATGTAAATAGCCTTGTAATCAGCCCCCCCTCCCACAAATACAGCAAATATATTTGCTTAATACTTGTGGTCGGATCGGCTATCAGAAAGGTGTACCTAACCTATCTAACCCTATCTACAACAAGCAGTAGAATTATGCCATAACTGCTGTGGTAGGGCAGCCTAAAGGGGCCAAAAGGAGCAGACCTTAGTTTAGAGCAAAATATATACATACCATTACTACACCCACTTTGAACGTAAAAGACATTCCCCGATGAAGGTGCGGAATATACCGTACATATCACAGTGACTACCATCTACCTTACCTCTGTCATGTGCACCAGCACATCGTTCTTGGAGGTGGCTAATGCTGATGCGATTGAAGAAGTGGCCGGTAATCAGAAATGATTTACTACTATATATACTAACAACGTATGAACATATTACGAGAAGGTCTGAATCCCGAGAGCTGCAGACTGAAACAAACCGTGGTGAATCTGTTGGAAGGCCTAAATGAATTCCAAGCATTCGCCGAGGGCCCTGATCGGGCACCAACTATTCCTGGCTGCAAATTACTACACCTGTACTTATTCCCCAGGCCACAACTTTAATATATAAAGGGCCTAAAAGTAAGAACATGGCATATGCCGTGTTTCTCTATTAGTAGATTAAGCAGAATGTGTAAACTCACCAGGCCTGGGGAACCATCAACACGAATACATGGCTATTTCGATTAACAAGCTAATGTAGCTTGTAATGAGGACAGAGAACGTACACATGACCATACCTGCAGTTGTGACAGGAAATAAGCTTAAGGTCGTGATACTATGTATGCAGCGCCAGTAGTCGTGATAGGACTTGTGTCTGTAGACGTGAGACATTGAGAATTGCGCCGGAAAAAGACATGGAACCTACTTGTGGTGGGGCCACGTGGCCGACCTCAAGTGGTGAAGTCATATATGAAACACTTAATCGGAGAAGCCGTGCGTGACAGACACTAATGGCGGTGCCATGCATGAGAGACTCTAATGGGGAAGTCATATGTCAAACACTTATTTGGAGAAGCCATGCGTTAGAGACTAATGGCGGAGCCATGCGTGAGAGACCTAATGGCGAAGTCATATGTCAAACACTTAATCGTAGAAGCCAATGCGTGAGACTCTAATGGCAGACACTTAATTGGAGAAGCCATGCGTGAGAGACTCTAATGGCGGAGTCATATGTGTAACGGAAGAACGGTCAAAGGGCCCCCCGGAGCCATGAGACTGAACTGAATGACCTTACAGTGACGATGAGTAATTAAAACGTGTCATGTGTGTAAAACATAAACAGAGAAGAGACTCTAAAACATAAACAGAAAAGAGACTCTAATGGCGAAGTCATATGTCAAACACTTAATCGGAGAAGCCATGCGTGAGAGACTAATGGCGGAGTCATATGTGAAATGCTTAATCGGAGAAGCCATGCGTGAGAGACTCTGATGGCGGAGACATATGTGTAACACTAAATCGGAGAAGCCATGCGTGAGAGACTCTAATGGCGAAGTCATATGACAAACACTTAATCGGAGAAGCCATGCGTGAGGGACTCTAATGGCGTACACTTAACCGGAGAAGCATTGCTTGAGAGACTATAATGGCGGAGTCATGTGTGTAAAACATAAACGGAGAAGCCATGCGTGAGAGACTGGTGGCGGAGTCATATGTGTACACTTAATTGAAAAGGCCATGCGTGAGAGACTCTGATGGCGGAGTCATATGTGTAACACTAAATCGGAGAAGCCATGCGTGAGAGACTAATGGTGGAGCCATACATGCGAGACTCTAATGGCAGATTTTTTTTTTTTTTTATAAACCTCTTATGCAGCACCAGTATGACTTGGGAACTCTCGTAACCATGAACCCCTCTGACAGGGAACCTAAGACACTAACAGCCTACAACCATATGGTGCCCCTAACGAACAACATGAAGAACGGTCAAAGGGCCCCCCGGAGCCATGAGACTGAACTGAATGACCTTACAGTGACGATGAGTAATTAAAACGTGAGCCAGACTCGATGGCATATGCATAGGCATGAGTGATGCGAACCATGTGCATAAATAAACCTTAACCAATCGCGAAATTGAACAGAAGGGAGAAAACGGAGAGACAGAGGCCTTGCAGTTCGCTAAGAGAAGACCCTTATCTTGACAAATGTAAGGAGACCAGTCTAAGTAAATGCAACTCAGGACTGAAAACACCCAAAAAAAAAAAACATTTTATTTTTTTATTTTCTTTTTATTTACTTTTTTTATAAAAATTACATTTTTTTAAAAAATTTTCCGAAGTGAACATAAAAAGTAGGCCTTTAGAATGTAACACACCAACGAGGAAAAACACGCAAGCTTGAAAAGAAAGCAGCTATGTTTATCGGGAGAGCAGTGTCAGAGCGGTGTGCTGACTGCCCTAGTGAAAATACTGAGTAACCATGAAGTCGAAATAAAAGGAAAATGTAGCTATAAGTGAAAGCAGAGTATAACACATGGCGTAAGAACAGGTGGGTGAATGCAGCTCTGGATGTGAGTGGTGCCTAAAACATGGTATGGGCCCAACTCTGAGCATGAAGAGCAAGGTATAACGCAGCCATATGAATGCAATCTGAAAGTGAGCAGAGTATTAGTGTGATACAACAACAGATGCATGAACGCAGCTCTAGTGGTGAATGGAGTATAGGACAAAATGTAAATGCAGACACACAGACGTAGCTTTTGAAGGTAACAAACCTAGCCATGATCATTCGACCATTAGGCTACGTTCACACGACGACAATTGTCGCGCGACAAAAAGTCGCGCGACAATTTGGGAACCACTACACTGCAACATTTGTAGCGCGGCATTGATGTCACATTAATGTCGCGCGACAATTTTTATAATGGGAGTCTATGGTGGTGTCGCACGTGCAACATGCAACATGTTGCGACTGCGACGCAACAGTCGCAAAAAATCCATCCCGGATGGATTTTCTCCGACTTTCGTGTCGCAGTCGCAGCATGTCGCATGTCGCACTGCGACACCATAGACTCCCATTATAAAAATTGTCGCGCGACAATAGTGCGACTTTTTGTCGCGCGACAATTGTCGTCGTGTGAACGTACCCTTAGCGTCCAACCCCCTTCGCCCCAGAGAGCTGCAAGTCACGGACCGAGTAACCAAGTGCGATCCCACCGTGAATGCCACACCGTGAAATACAGCACTGTAAATTGTACAGTGGCTGTGTTTGTTATTGCAGCTCAATCCCATTCACTTAAATAATAATGGCTGCAAATTGGCCTGTGAACAATGAACAAGACGTGAAAGGCCGAGGCCACACAAGCACTGTGCTTCTTTTCAAAAGATACTGATAACCTATGCATAGGTAGGTCATCAATTTTTATTTCCCAGAAGACTTCTTTAAAGGGGTTTATCAAGAGTTTTGATAGGTCATCAGTATCTGACTGGTGGGGGTCCAACACCTAGGACCCACCTGCCAATCACCCATTTGAGAAGGCAGCAGCACTGGCAGTAGCACCGCGGCCTTCTCTCAGCTCACCAAACACAGCGCCATACATTGTATAGCAGCTGTGCTTGGTATTGCAGCTCAGCCCCATTCAGTTCAATGTGACTAATGTGACGTCACATGGCCTAGGCAAAGCTGGAGAAGGCCGTGGTGCTCCTGCGAGAGCCGCTGCCTTCTCAAACAGCTGATCGGTGGGAGTCCCCCACCGATTAGATACTTGTGACCTATCCAAAGGATAGGTCATCAGTAAAGAAACTCTCAGAAACCCATTTAAGCGTGTGTAATAAAATATATTAATAACAGTCTTATATAATAAAAGGGTTATACGTGAAGGTATTGCCAACTACTTTGTTATGATGGCCCTAGGAATGTCATTTTGTCAGCAGATCCTGATGGTGTGTTTAAATAACAGCTTTATCTATAATAAGAACTTCCAGCAGTGAATATTTCCCTTAAAATATAACTTTTAAATATTACTAATAAAACGGGGTCAAACACCCCAATAGGTACCTCAAAAGTCAACACTCTCAAGAGGAGAATAACATGTAGTCACAGTTGATACTAACAGACTGACACATCATAGGTAAGGTGGTCACCAGTGAAAGATACTTAGGATAGTGTAGATGAACTAACATGATACTGTCCCTAAGATTGACCCTAGGTTAGCCCTATGCCCGGGGACAACTCCTGATGGTGGAGATTCCCCGTCCTCGAACCTGGACTAACGGGCCCTGGTTAATCCCTGACCTACCGATCCGTCAGACACATAGGAGAATCACCCACAGAAGTGGGAGATGCTAGGCAAGGTGAGGATTACCTAATGTATCACAATGGTTCGTTATACAGTGGTTTAAACAGACACCTCATCTGAGGAGATAACATACATACAATTCGAGGCCCTATGCTGAGCCCAAGTACGCTCACAGGCCTCGCAGAGAACCTCCGTGTTAGTAGGCCTCTAAATGTGAGCCAGATGTGGTTCACAAAGCCTGAAGCTAAAAAAAACCTCAACGCGTTTCCCCCTACTAGTATAGCGGGTTCATCAGGAGATTACTACACAGGTAACATCTAGAAGCAAGGAGGGCTGTATAGTCAACAGCTTTTATACAAATAATACAACCAAATAGATACACGGTCGTGATTACATAGATCTCCACACGTCACCATGTAACGACTAGTGAGAGATAAAGAAAGATGACAGGAGGAGCCAAATTCAAGGGTCAGCCATAGTATATCCCGGTAACACTGTCATGTCCGGGTTGACAATGATCCGATAGTGATCCCTGCGATTGGTTAGACAGAATATAGCGATGGCTTGCCCACGGTCCCTAGCAGTCACGCTCCTCCTATTGGGGTGTTTGACCCCGTTTTATTAGTAATATTAAAAGTTATATTTTAAGGGAAATATTCACTGCTGGAAGTTCTGTTTCTATACACATTTCCCCACTACCTTGTCTATAGGTTTTTTTGCTGGAACTGTATTTTATCTATAATAACCTGTAAGTATTTTACTTTTTGCCATGTCATATTTCATGAGAATTGCTGGACTATCTTATACAATCTATTTGGATTAATGTCCCTATATTTAAGGGCCCAACAAAGAATAGATTTTACTTCCCAGCACATTAAAGAGGACATGTCAGCTGTCTTGACTTGTCAATTTTTTAAAATATTGTAGGTCTAAGCTGTATGAATTAACAATTCTGCAGTATAATTTCATAGAACTCTTAGTTGGGCTGTTCCTCTGTTGTTCCTCCTCAAATCCAAGAATAAAATGAAAACTCGGTCAAGAGGGTTTTTCACTAACACATCCTGGCTTTTACAATGCAGCATCACACAAACAAAATTTATACCAATAAGGCCTCATGCATACGACCGTATGTTTGGTCTGCTTCCGTGCCGCATATTTTGCGGCTCGGGTGCATACCCATTCACTTCAATGTCCGCATCCGTTGCTCCATTCCGTGGCCCTGCAAAAAAAATAGAGCATGTCCTATTCTTGTCCGTTTTGCAGACAAGAATAGACATTTCTACAATGGGCCGCGCTCCGTTCCGCAAATTGCGGAATGGAACGCGGAGCAGCTTCCGTGTTTTGCAGATCCGCGGTTTGCGGACTGCAAAACACATACGGTCGTGTGCATGAGGTCTAAAATTTATGAATTTTATTGGTACAAAAGTGGCAAAACAAAAATAAACATATAAATTTCTTATCTTCATAATTGTATCCACTAACAAAATAAAGCAAGCTTGTCGATTATACTGAAGGGAGAACAGCATAAAAAGTAAATCAATTCCAGAATTAGGGTGCTCTCACACTTGCGTTCTGAGGATGTGGCAGGCACTTCAGGATCCTGATCAGTCTTCGAAATGCTTTCAGGTTACCATGGCAGCCAGGACGCTACTGAAGTCCTGGCTGCCATGGTACTCCGCAGCAGTGTACTTGCCTGTGCTGCGGCCTCTGGGTGCTCCTTCATGACGTCACAGGTCCCCGCGGCGCATAGATCAATGCGCCGCCCGGACCTGTGACGTCTTGAAGGAGAGCCCAGGGACCGCAGCGCAGGTAAGTACACTGCTGCGGAGTACTTACCATGGCAGCCAGGACTTCAGTAGCGTCCTGGCTGCCATGGTAACCGATCGGAGTCCCAGCTTAAACTGGGGCCCCGATCGGAACTGCTGCTGCGCATGCGCAGAGCTAAACGTTGGTTCCGGCGATGCGCTGAAACGACTTTTACAGTAGCTTAATTTCGGATCCGGATTAATGTACTTCAATGGGCATCCATTCCGGATCCGGCGTTATGGCAAGTCCTCCGGATTTGTGGCCTGAGGAAAAAACGCTTGGATACTGAACGGATGACATCCTAATGCATCCTGAATGGATTTCTCTCCATTCAGAATGCATTAGGACAGGGATCTCCAGCTGTTGCAAAACTACAACTCCCAGCATACCCAGACTGTCTTCAGCTTTCAGCCTACAGCAGGGCGTGGTGGGAGTTGTAGCTTTACAACAGCTGGAGAGCCACAGGTTGGCCATCCCTGCATTAGGAGAATCCTGATCAGTAGTTTTCGGGCATATAGCCCCGACGACAGAACTCTATGCCGGAAAACAAAGACACTAGTGTGAAAGGGCCTTTAGAGGTTCTTGTCATTCCTCCTTCCAAAAAAAATAAACAGATTAAAAAGTGAGTAAAAAACACATGTAACCTAAAGCTTCATTCACATATCAGTGTTTTAGCATGTCCGTGGGTCAATTTTTTATCATGGATGCATGCTCTATTTTGTCCGTGTTCACGGATCCATCATGCCCATTATAGTCTATGGGTCATTGAAAACCACGGATGTAACACAGATGCCATCCGTGTTTCAGGGATCATTAGGAATAGAAGCTTTGAAAATTATTTTTCATCTGTTCATTGCCAGTGAAACACAGACAGCAAAAAACAGACACACGGACCCAACACGGATCCATCACAGACATCTTCATGGGGTCATCACTGACCACCTTTTCACGGATTTAACCATGGACAGGGATGTGTGAATGAGGCTTAAAATAGTACCAATAAAAGCTAAGGTCATTTGGGTAAAAAGAAGCCCCCACACCCCATCAAGCAAAAAATAAAGAAGTTATTGGTTTCAGATTATGTTGATACAAAAAATGTATTTAAATGATGTTTTGTGCAAAGTGGTAAAACAATAAAAACAATAGAACTTTAGAACTATAAAAATTTAGGATGTCAAATTGTAGGCATAGTGTGGCTCCACTGATCACAGGGATTGGTGGGTGCTCCAACTCGAGTACTCCCCCCCACCGAAAAATGAATTCAAACCGCAATATAGTTAGGCACTCCTTACCTGGACCATGTGAGAAAAGTTCATACGATAGTCGGTACCTTTCAATAAAACAACATATTTAATAGCAAATTCAAACACTTCTCAGATATCTATTCAACACTAAAATCAGCTATAATGGGTAAAACGTCCATAAAAATAAATGGAAGCTCCGGTATTCGATCCTCAGATTGGGCTGGAATATGTGTTCACATATATGGATCCACAGTTTAGCCTAGAGAAAGTCTCTGTTGTTGCAGGCCTGAAATGATTTGCACTGGATATACTTAGCACCTATAATAGTAATCCGAGCTGTTGCCAATTGGCTATATTCAGCTGTACTCAAATATTGGTACTTACTATTTCGGACTTGAAACTTGAATGTTCGGAGTAGCTGTGACGTCCCACGCTTAGACCCCGCGTAGTTCAGTTTTGATTTGTCCTGTGATTGTCCTGTGTCCAGTGGTACCACTGAGGAAGGGACAAGACACACAAAAGTCCCGAAACGCGTCTGGTTAAGTCAAAGTGGAGTACATAGTACCCATGTGACAAGTGACAACTATATACAGTCTGCCGGCAGATGAAATGGGAATTTAATCCACCCAAAAGCGTATAAGCGAGTTCAAAAGCTATTCGAGGCTCTCCCTACCATCGGGGATTCTCTTGCGAGATCTCACAGGACAAATCGAAACTGAACTACGCGGGGTCTAAGCGTGGGACGCCACAGCTACACCGAACATACAAGTTTCAAGTCCGACATAGTAAGTACCAATATTTGAGTACAGCTGAATATAGCCAATTGGCAACAGCTCGGATTACTATTATAGGTGCTAAGTATATCCAGTGCAAATCATTTCAGGCCTGCAATAATAGAGACTTTCTCTAGGCTAAACTGTGGATCCATATATGTGAACACATATTCCAGCCCAATCTTAGGATCGAATACCGGAGCATCTATTTATTTTTATGGATGTTTTACCCATTATAGCTGATTTTAGTGTTGAATAGATATCTGAGAAGTGTTTGATTTTGCTATTAAATATGTTGTTTTATTGAAAGGTACTGACTATCGTATGATCTTTTCTCACATGGTCCAGGTAAGGAGTGCCTAACTATATTGCGGTATAAAAATTTAGCATTACTATAATCGAATGCAACTGCAGAATAAAGTTAAAATGTAAATTATACTACATGGTAAATGCTGTGGAAAGAAAATATAATTTCCAAAATACTGGATTTTTTTGTTCATTCCGCCTCCTATAAACTGGAATAAAAATTCATTAAAAAAGACCAATGTACACAAAATAATACCAATGTAAGCTTGCCCTGCAAAAAACAAGCCCCACACAGCTCTCAAAATATACAGTAGCAACACAAAAACAAAGTTTTTTTTTAAAGTAACTTTATTGTGGCAAAGTAGTAAAAAATAAAAACTACATAAATTTGGTAGCACCCACAGAATAAAGGTAACTAAACAAAACAATAGTAGAATTGCTGCTCTTTCATTTCAAATAATAATGAATAATCAAAAAATCATATATACCTGCAAAAAATGAGCCCCTACACAAGACGATTAGCAGAAAAATAAAAGAAATGTAGCTTTCAGAAAATGAAGACACAAAAACATAATTTTTTTTTCAAAAATGCTTTATTATGTAAAACTCAAACAAAAAAGAAAAAATACACATATTTGGTATCATCGTGTCCGTATCAACCTGCTCTATAGCAAAAAACACATGATCTATCTTGTCAGAACATACATTTTGTTGTTACCTTGCCTCACAAAAAGCATAATATTGAGAGATCAAAAATCATATGTACCCCAAAATAGTACCAATAAAACTGTCACCTTATCCTGTAGTTTCCAAAATGGGGTCACTTTTTGGGAGTTTCAACTATAGGGATGCATCAGGGGTCTTCAAATACAACATAGCAGCTTAATATTACCCCCGTAAAATCTCCTGTCCAAAATCCATATGGCGTTCTTTCCCTTCTGCACCCTGCCGTGTACCCATACAACCACATATGGGGTGTTTCTGTAAACTGCAGAATCAGGGTAATAAATATTGAGTTTTGTTTGGCTGTTAACCTTTGCTGTGTTAAAGGAAAAAATTGATAAAAATGGAAAATCTCCAAAAAAGATAAAATAAAAATAAAAGTTTTACATCCATTTTCCTTTAATTTAAACACCTAAGGGCGGGTTCTCACCAGTGTTATAAATTCTGGTTCCGTTATAACACAGTTGTATTGGAATTTTAGGACAGAATGCAAAATGGAACCT
Source organism: Bufotes viridis (assembly GCA_033119425.1). Classification (NCBI taxonomy): domain Eukaryota; kingdom Metazoa; phylum Chordata; class Amphibia; order Anura; family Bufonidae; genus Bufotes; species Bufotes viridis. The sequence continues at coordinate 148,671,770 of CM065593.1, read as the reverse complement.
TTTAAGAGGCATTCCATTTTGCCTTGTCCTAATAAACTGTTCCGTTTTGTTCCAATATAAATGACGGAAAAAAGTCCTGGTCTTGAAGGGGTTAAACAGCTTATCGGCGGCTGTGCTGGGAGTCAGAACCCAGGCCAATTTCATATTGATGAGCTATCTTGGGAATAAGCCATCAATATGAAAATCCCAGAGAACCTCTTTAATAAAAATTCCTTAATAAAGTTATCTTACCCCAAAATATTATTAAATCTCTTGGAATGCATTGATGGAAAAACTAAAAAAATTGCTTCATTTTATGGGTGCCTTCTCACATGGCAATCCATGCGCTCGCCACCAAAACAACCCCATCCAGATGAATGAAACTGATTTTTAGTTGCAAAAATTTCTGTAACAAAATCTGTCATGTGTTAAGGTCCCCATAAGGTGGTCCTGAAGCAGTTTCAAAAATCTGACAGCTCTATAACAAATAAGTAAAACATCCCACACCCCAGCACAGTCGGTCCATTTACCTTGCTGTAGGAAAGATGTGCCTTACCACCATGTGAACTCTAGGCCAAAACATTAGCCACAGCCATCATGTGAGCATGCCTAGCCATTTGAACATTTCTCTTCAAACTATATGCATGTGTGTATATATACTATTGTATGTTAGTCTGGCAACAGCAATAATACTTTTAATTCATAAATTCACATTTAGACGATTACATAAATCATCAGAGTTATATTATAAGCCATTGCAAATGTGTATGGGCAGAAAACCAAAAATTCCCTAGTGCACAAACATAGGCATCAGATGTAGGAAAAAAATATATCCTGCAGCTTTCAAAGTAATTTCCTTCTGTGGTCATACATCTGGTGATGCGTTTTCATACTGGCTGTACATCAGAAAATCAGTTATTTAGTGTGCATATTTTAACCAGTTTTATACTAATATGCCCTATATATGCTATTCATAATAAAGTTTGTTTGCTACCCTCAGATAAAGCATTATATAATGTATAACGTGAATATGGTTCATGCTCTCAAATACAGAAATTGCGGAATACATGTATAATCGAGTGGAACCATCCACAAATTTATTGTCATCTCATCAAATTCTGAAAACCATCATAAAGTATATTTTCTACACATTTAAAGAAGCTCAAATCTTTCAGAATAAAATAATACAAACAAAATAGATTATAAAAATCTCAAATGAAAACAAAGGTCAATAGCAGGCTGAGAAATGAAAGCTTGGTTACCTCCCGTTATCTGAGCCTCTTGTACTGCTAATGCAGTGTGCCGGCCTGCAAGGTGGATGGAGGTGAAAAGAGAGGAGGGAAGTGGTAGCTGTAGCAATGAGAGTGGTGGTAGTCCCCACAGTGGCTACTTCCTGCTCCAACACTCTCTGAGCTGCGTGTACAGTGAATTGAGGGGCGAAACTCTTCTTCCCCTCGAATGGAGGGGCGAAACTCCTGCCTGGTGGTGGCTAGAGTTCCCTTGATGTTAGACGATCAGCAGGGTGCAAGGCTGGAGAACAGGGGCTTAACAGGCAGGGTATGGAGACCAATGACAAGTCTTGAGTATAGTAAATAAAGTCTCTCTTTACTGAAAAGATGAAGGGGGTTGTGGTACAAACACAAGCAACAGGCACAGTTCTCATGTAGGGTTTTTCAAAAGGCTGTAATGATGGTCTTTTTTAAGTCTCTTTCTATAGGTACTAGCAATAGCGCCAAATTAACTAAAGGTGTGCAATCTCTTGCTCTCTATATTTCTGCAGTTCCAGACTGCGGGGTACAGTCCTAAAAAGGATGTCTAGTCCGTCTTAGAAGTATGACAAGAGCCAGAAGCAATTAACCCTAACCACATGCAGACTAAAGCTGTAGGTGTGCGTTACTTTTACTGTCTATGTCCAAGCATGGCCTATTTAATGGTCCTCAATCTTCTGCAAATATTTAATGCTTCTTTTCCTCAGAGGATAATCCTTAGCAAAGTTGCTTTCATGGCAGTTTTCCACTCTCAGGAACTGCATTTTTCCTGGAGAACCTCTATTTTGGCCCACTTTGCAGCAGCATACACCAAACAGGTCTTTACTCTTGCCTATTAACTAGCAAACTCTCTACTACCCGGTGGGGGGCAACTAAACTACAAACTGCTAGTTAACTATTTCCTCCACTCTATAGTGCATAGCAAACTTAGTAAATCAGTAAATGTGCACCATAAGCAGGGGCGTACATAAAGTCATTAGGCCCCATGGGAAGAATCTGAATTATGCCCCCATACACCATCCCTAGCCCCTCTCACTACCCTTCCCTGATCCCTCCCACTACCCACCCTTGACCCCTCCCCTGCCCATGAACTGCGCATTCTGCTGCTTTTCACATAGTATGCCATACTACCCTATGAACTGTGCCTGCTGTGTATTATATAGTGTACATACCCCCATGAACTATGCCTGCTGCTGCATATTAGTGTGCTATAACGCCCAATGAACTGTGTCTGCTGTTTATTATATAGTGTGCCATACCCCCATGAACTGTGCCTGCTGTTTATTAAATAGTGTGCCATACTACCCCCATGAACTGTGCCTGCTGCTGCATATAATATAGTGTGCTATACCCTCATGAACAGTGCCTGCTAGATGTGCATTATATAGTGTACCATACTCCCTATGAACCGTGTGTACTGCATAATGTATAGTTTGCTCCACCCTCCTTAAGAACTGTGCCTGCCGTGTAAAATATAGTGTGCCATACCCCCTCTTTCCCCCCATGGACTGTCCTGGATGCTGCTTATTATACAGGTTGCCATACTTCCCCACAACCCATAAACTGTGTCTGCGGATGCTTATTATACAATGTACCATACTCCCCCTATGAACTGTATCTGCTGGTGCCTGTTATATAGTGTGCCATAACCCTCACACTTCCATCCAGAATCATGCCTGCTGCTATAGCTTTCTATATAGTGTGGGTCAACTATGATCCTCCCATCCACAGCCTCAGGGCCAAGTGCACACACATTGTTGTCCAGGATTAGGGTGCCAGGCTGTCTCCACACCATGCTCATAATTAGATGGGACATAGGTCCTAGAAACCAAGTGATCCAAAGTGTGAGGGTTACAGGTTTGAGCTTCGACCCACTGGGGGAGCTCCTGGTACACCAGTAGACCAGGCTGACACTAGGACTATGTTGATATTCAGTGTATGTAGTTTACAAATGCTATGTGAACAGATCTACCACCACAATTTATAAGGTAGCTCTCCATATCATCCATAAATGATGTTGTGGGATGTTGAGAGAGAACTTAATACAAGCCGACCCACCCCTACTAACAGCTTTGCTATACGGTTTTAATATTCAGCACATGGTTCTATGTAGTGACTGTACCTCACTTGGATGCAGTCTGTCTCTTTCCCTAGTGCTCCTCCATGGCACTCATGACTGAAATCACAGGCTTGTTTGCTGAGCTATGCATCTGGAGGTGGAGCAAAAATAACCCTAAAACTGATTGGCTGAGACTTAGCCGACCAGTGTTAGGATTAATTTCAAGTACCCTCTTCCAGGTTATTCAATAACTGGAGAGCATTAAGTTCAGCCAGGCTGGGAAACATAGACTAGTGCAGGTGATGGTGCGGCACTGCACAACTAAGTAGGCAGCCTTTCCCTGATCTGACTGACTACTGGTGAGATGTAGCAAATGGGGGCCCTAACACAGCACAGAGATAGCAAGGAGCTGGAGGATGGGGCCCAAGCACTTAATGCACTTAAACTGGCACAGAACCTGGCACTATATGCAGGGGGCATAGAACCTGGCACTATATACAGTGGGTACATTCCTGGCACTATATACAGTGGGTACAGATCCTGGCACCATAAACAGGGGGCACAGAGCCTGGCAGTATATACAGGGGTCATAGAAGCTGGCACTATATACAGTGAGTACAGATCCTGACACTATATTAAGGAGGTTCAGAACCTAGCACTCTATAAGGGGGCACAGAGGGTGTGGCAGTATCTCTAGGAAGCACAGAGTGTGTGGGGTTCTGCAGTAATTTTAAACTGATGATCTATTCCCTGGAAAGATCATCAGCATCTGATCGGCAGGGGTCCGACACGATCAGCTGTGTGAGAAGGCAGCGGCACTGGCAGTAGCGCCGCACCCTTCTCGCTGTTTACCTCAGGCCCATGGACGTCACAACTTTCTATCATTGGTCTTGGCGTGGCTAAGCTACGTTCACTAGAATAAAGTCAAACAGCTAGTCAAACAGCTGATCGGCGGGGGTCCCGGCTGTCGGACCCCTGCCGATCAGAAGCTGATGATCTATCCAGAGGATAGATCATCTGTTTAAAATTACTGCAGAACCCCTTTAATGTTTATTCTGCAACTGACAACTTTTGATCAGTGCTATAGTCACTTATATGTTCTACAGTATGATGATGGGGGTTATCATTCTCTTTTGTAAAACAACTCCCACCATGCATTTACTACTGTTCAAGCCATACTAGGAGCTGTAATTTTCCACTGTACTAACATACTGTATATTGCAGACAATGCAAATTGTAGCTGTATTGAGCAATTTTGAGCAGGTGCTGTGTATATGTACTATGCTTGGTTCTGATGCTGTATTTATGCAACAAGCTTGGTTCTAGTGCTGTACATATGCCCTGAGCTGGTTCTGGTGCTGTATATATTTCCTGAGCTTGGTTCCGGAGCTGTATGTATTGTGGTAAAGTCCTGGAGGGAGTGTATATCCCACCCAGGTTCCTCAACTGGGTGAGGTAAATAAAATCCAGAATTGTTACAAGGGTCTCAGCAATGTGTAGGTTGCTGAGACAGTTTGGTTACTTCATGGGCTGTATTTTATGGATTGGGATGGTAGGAGGCAGTGGGACCTCCCAATCCACCCACCCCATTACAGGACAGGTTTTTCCCCCTAGCTTGAGGGATCCTCAGCTGAAGCCAGCTAGGATCATCAAGGGGAAATAAAAACACAGCCCAGAATATCAGTCTGGCAGAGCTGTGCCTGGAACCAGGCTATAGAAGCCAGACTCTCAGTGTGTTTTCTGAAGGTGAGGTAGACTGTGCTGTGTTAGCGAGGCCCAGACGGACAGGACTTTATTTGGAGTAATTTATGTTTTATGCTGCTGTCCTTCACTTGACCCAGTGAGATTTAACTAGGTCTTGCCTGTATTGCTGGAGTGATGTAAAATAAAGCCCCTTTTGATTTGAATTGTACTGTATGCAAGCGAATCTGTCATCGCCGCCCTGCTGGAAAGAGAAGATCTCTTACAGTATGTAATGAGTTTGGTTTTGTATTTATGTAATAAGCTTTGTTCTAGAGTGGTATTTATGTAATACGCTTGGTTCTGGTGCTGTATTTTTGTAATGAACTTGGTCCTGTTGCTGTACTAATTTCCTGAGCTTGGTTCTTGCCAGGCTCGGACTGGCCCACAGGGGTACAGGTGAATCCCCCGATGGGCTCCTGAGCAAGGTGGGCCCCTAATCCCCCATCACCTGCACAAGTGGCACATGGCACAGTAAACTGATTGCACTTCATATAGAAAAGCAGTGTACAGCATCTCAACCAGCCTATGTGATCGCATAAAAAACTGGGGAGATGATATAACAAAGTACGTAGTTTTTTATTATACTGTAGATGCATTAGATGGCTGAGGTACGTCCTAGGTACAGAGGCAGGCCAGACTGTCTCCTCTCTCCCAAGGGACCTGCCCTCCTGAAGTCACTGCTGTTGTGTGAGTGGATAGTATTTGCATGTTGCTATACAGTGGGCCCCCAGAATAAATTTTAATGGTGGAACCTAAGCCCCTCAGTCCAACACTGGTTCTTGCTGTTGTATTTATGTAATGGGCTTGGTTCTGGAGTTGTGTTTATATAATAACCTTGGTTCTGATAGAAACATAGAAACATAGAATGTGTCAGCAGATAAGAACCATTTGGCCCATGTAGTCTGCCCAATATACTGAATACTATGAATAGGCCTATCTTATATGAAGGATGGCTTTATGCCTATCCAATGCATGCTTAAACTCCTTCATTGTATTTGCAGTTACCACTTCTGCAGGAAGGGTATTCCATGCGTCCACTACTCTCTCAGTAAAGTAATACTTCCTGATATTACTTTAAAACCTTTGCCCCTCTAATTTAAAACTATGTCCTCTTGTAGCAGTTTTTCTTCTTTTAAATATTCTCTCCTCTTTTACCGTGTTGATTCCCTTTATGTATTTAAAAGTTTCTATCATATCCCCTCTGTCTTACTTCCAAGCTATACATGTTAAGGTCCTTTAACCTTTCCTGGTAAGTTTTGTCCTGTAATCTATGTACTAGTTTAGTAGCTCTTCTCTGAACTCTCTCTAAAGTTTCAATATCCTTCTGCAGATATGGTCTCCAGTACTGCACACAATACTCCAAATGAGGTCTCACTAGTGCTCTGTAGAGCGGCACGAGCACCTCCCTCTTTCTACTGTTAATGCCTCTCCCTATACACCCAAGCATTCTGCTGGCATTACCTGCTGTTCTATGACATTGTCTGCCCACCTTTAGGTCACCTGATGCTGTATTTTTGTAATGAGCTTGGTCCTGGTACTGTATTTATGTCTTGAGCTTGATTCTTACTGCTCTCTCTCTCTAAGGAGCTTGGTTCTTGTTCTATATCTCCTGAGTTTGGCTTTGTTGGTGTATACCGGTGAAACTTGAAAATTAGAATTTCATGCAAAAGTCCATTTATTTCAGTAGTGCAAATTAAAAGGAATTGTATTAATACAGCTTAAAATTAGAATTTTGTGAAAAGGTTCAATATGCTAGGCTCAAAGTGTCACACTCTAGTCAGCTAGACTAGAAAAGGGTACCTCAAAATTGGGACTTTGGGGTTTCATGAGCTGTAAGCCATAATCATCCAAATAATAACAAATAAAGGCTTGAAATATCTCGCTTTGCATGTAATGAATCTATCTCATATATTACTTTCACCTTTTATGTTGCATTACTGAAATAAATGAACTTTGCACAATATTCTAATTTTTCGAGTTTCACCTGTATATGTAATGGCCTTGTTTCTGGAGCTGTATTTTTGGATAGGCATTGTTTTGGCATTTTATTTAGATAATGAGCTTCTGGTGCTGTATTTTTGTAATGACTCTGAGCTTCATTGTGGTGCAGTATGTGTGTAATGAGCTTAGTCCTGGTGCTGTATTTATGCATTATCTTGGTTCTGGTTGTCAGAAACCAGCAGGTGTGGACCCACTGTGCCATATGACCAACCTCTTCTACGTGCATTGTCTAAGTGAACCTCTCGTTCTTCACAGTATCCCTGATGGTGGGGATAGACTAGGTGACTACCTCTTAAGGTGGGTTGGCACATGAAGCAGCTGGCCCAGTCGGACCAGGAGGTACCGGATCAAGGTACTATGAGTACGGACGCACTCAACAGGCCAAGTAATAACCAAAGGATGAGGCAGAGGCGAAGTTGTACGAGCAATAGGTCAGGGCAGGCGGCACAGGTATAGGTCAGGAAATCTGAGTCAGCAACAGGAGAGTCGAGACAGAGCAGGCAAGGTTCAGACAGGTAGCAGAATCCAGAAGAAAAACATGTGTCAGGAGTTCAGAAACACAAGCATGCATGAATGCAACCTTAGCAGGACACAGGGGCCTTTGACGCTCAGGCACCTGGGAAAAGTGCTGGACCACTTATATAGGTGCAGAAAAGCCAGAATTGGTCAAAAGGTCAGTACAGGTCACATGTGCTTAACCCTTAAATGACAGGTAAAGTTCTTTCCGAGTTTGATATCCCTGATACTGTATATATGTACAGAATGCACAATGCAAGACTGGAGGTAAAATACACAGGATTTTCAGACACAGAAGAAAGTGTTAAAAATAAAAGAACAGTGAAGGGAGAGAAAAAGAAATGAAGAGAACATGCACCAGAACCTTTCCGCAACAGTACCGCATGAACAATTAAACCTCCCATACTGTACCCAGGCACAGATAAATAAACACCCAATAAAGCTGTAGAACATATTTCTGCTTGCATGCTGTACATATGAATGCACATTTTAATCAATTTACTGTTTCTATAATGTGCCTTCAGGAGATTTTATATTTTTGCTTTTAAGATAATAGTAATACAAGATATGATTTCATTTTGCTATTTTTTAAAGTGTTAGGCACCCGAGCAGTAGTTCAGTTTAAAAATAAAAATTAGCTTCAAAGTAATGCATTCAAATGAATAGAAGCAGCATTGCAAAAACCAGCTCCTGTACAAAGGAGAGAGCTATGAAGCTCCAGTGCCTTTTTCTGGAAACTCCTACAAGTTTGACAAATTTCCAAAACCAACTTTTTTTTTAATGACCAGTCTAGTTCTGAAGTTACCTTGAGTGGCTTATATAATAGAAAACACCCATGAATGACTCCATTTTAGAAACTACACCCCTCAAACTATTCAAAACCAATTTTAGAAACATCACTTTTTTTTGAAGATTTTGAATCAATTTTTTCCCTTTAACACAGCAAGGGTTAACTTCGAAAAAAATCTTAATATTTATTGCCTTTATTCTACAGTTTACATGAACATCTCATATATGGTCCTAAACTGCTGTATGGGCACACCACAGGGTACACCACAGGAGAAAAGCACCATATGGTTTTTCGAGGTCACATTTTATTGGACTGGTTTTTGGTGCCATGTTGAAATTGAAAAAAAGTCCAAATCAGACGGCTCACGACCATCTTAATAACGTTGCACGGGAAAGGGGCAATCCCCATACGAATATACAGAAGATAATCCCAGCAAACGTACTTGCTCTTTATAATATGCTTTATTCTTCAAAATCCATCAGGACGCGTTTCGGCCCGTCCAGCCTTCCTCAACTGCATAATGTGAAATGACACCATGCTACCTTTTATAGGTACAGGTAACCATCACATGATCATGACATCATCAATCAATCACTTACATAGGAAATTGCATCACTACATAACAAGGATTATATAGTGATGTCATTTCCTATGTAACTGATTTCACATGATGCAGTTGAGGAAGGCTGGACGGCCAAAATTGGATCCTATTGGATTTTGAAGAATAAAGCATATTATAAAGAGCAAGTATGTTTGCTGGGATTATCTTCTATATATTCGTATGCGGTCACCCTTCCCGTGCAACGTTATTACGAAGGTCGTGAGCTGTCTGATTTGGACTTTTTGTGATATACTTGAGACGTGCACCGACCATCCCAGATAATGAACACTACAACTACCCTCAGTTTTAATGAGGATGATGCGACCAGGATTCTGTCACAGGTGACATCCTCAATTGAATTCTTGGCTATTCCTGCCAGTGAGTTTAAGAAAAGACATTGGGAGTGGGAATCAAGGAGATTGGCCTCATATGAGTTACATGCTGTGACCCTTGTGGAGTACTTCAAATTAAACCGGATCCCCAGGGGGAAGCGTGTACATTTGTGCCCCACCTTTTTTTCGGATGACCCCAATTATTGTGCAGACTTTGAGAAACTTATTAATAAATGTTCATTGGACTTAATATTACTTACTGTTGATAAATTACAAAAGACAATTGTGGACTTAAAAGAGAAGATTGCAACTACAGAGCAGCAACTACAGGACTCTCTGAGTTCGAGGAGTTTACCAAATTAAAAGACACGGTGGACAACTACATCGAGACCTACCACAAGGAGACCCAAGAAAAAAGAGATCAAAGTTCCTGAGGGACGGTGAGGATTACTTACTGAATAGAGTATACCGATGGCAGGATCCATCGCAAATATCTCGACCTGGCTACAGAGGAGGATTCAGGTCTGGTTATCAGTATACCTCCAGCTCGGGCAGCGACTCGAACGACTCGCAAGTGACACGCCCTTTTTTCAGGCGGGGCCTCGGACGCTGTCCTCCACGAGGAAACGCCGGGCGGGCAGAAAGCATCGGAGGCCCGCAGCATCCACCGCAACCGAACGTGACAACGCGGTCTCAGGTAGGCAATCCTCGGTGGTGATTAACCTGTCATCTAAATTCATTGATGCGAATACTATCAGTATGTTGGAAAAAGGCTTGTCCTTTTCCCCCCATCAGCCATTTTGAGTTTGACACTTTCCAGATGGACATAGACCTCCAACAATATTTTCGGCGGGTGAGATTAAAAGCACACTTCACTGTGAAGGATCAGCCTTCACGGATAATGGATGTGAGTAATAACAAAGAGGGAGAGATGCTAAAATTGACAGACATAGGCTTACGATTAAAAAGTAAATTTACACCGCTGAAAACTTATCACCCGATCGAGACATTTTTCCATCTGGTAACGAAGGAGGTACAATTAAAGATGGAGGCAGCTAGAAGGGGTGAGTTACGCATAACTAAAAATGTTACAGCTGAAGAGAGACGGACAGTGTATGATCTGACGAAGGATCAGTCTCTGGTGGTCAAGCCCGCCGATAAAGGCGGCTCCATTGTGATCATGGACAAGGATAAATACATACAAGAGGCTATTTGCCAATTGTCCGATTCTAATACTTATAAAAGACTGGACTTCAATCCGGTGTTTCGAATAAAGGCAAAAATCATGGAACTGGTATCAGGTTATAAAACCCGTGGGGTCATTGACGAGAAGTTGTACGAATTTTTGATTAAACATTCACCAGTGTTTTACACGTTGCCTAAGGTACATAAAATGCTAGAAGATCCACCCGTTCGGCCAATTGTGGCCTCTGTAGACTCAGTGTTATTTTCCCTGGCAATGGTGTTAGAGAAAGCTTTGAAACCATTGGTCAAAGATACTGACTCATTTTTATTGGACACGTCGCATTTTCTGCATGTGATCAGGGAGTTACACAATGTTCCAGATGATTGCTTGCTTGTTACAATAGATGTGGTTAGTCTCTATACCTCTATAGAGCATTCTAAGGGTATAGAGGCAACTACGTCTATACTACAGTTAAGTGGTTATTCCTCTGAACAGCAGCGATTTTTTTTTTTTTGTGGATTAAATCTAGTCCTCTATGAAAATTATTTTTTGTTTGGCGATCAATTTTATTTGCAACAACTCGGGACGGCAATGGGCGGGAATGTGGCCCCACTCTACACAAATATATGTTGTCTTTTAAAAAACACCATGTATATATTCCTGAATACTTCCAAAAGTTTGATATGGTGTGGAAGAGATATATCGACGACATTTTTTGCGTATGGGCGGGGTCACTTGAGCCCCTCCTCCTGTTGTTTAAACACCTAAATAATGTTTGGGGTGAATTAAAATTCACAATGACATATGACCAGCATACTGTAAATTTTTGGGATTTGAAGATATCAAAACAGGAGGGCAGGCGTTTAGCCACTGATTTGTATCACAAGGAAACTGACAGAAATAGTGTGTTACACTATCAGAGTGCACATCCACTTCCCCTCAAAAAGGCCATCCCTAAATCTCAATTTATGAGGGTTAGAAGGACAGTGTCAGTCCCTGAAATACAAAACACGAGAATGGAAGAAATGCCTTCTAGGTTTCGGGACAGGGGATACCCAGAGATGATACTCAGGGAAGCTAGGAGTGCTAGTGAGGGAGCAATTGTATCAAGGAATACGAATGTGGGTGAACGCATACCATTGTACACAAATACCATCTGTACAATCATATTTTGATAATATTGTACGCAAACACTGGCATATTTTGGTCAAATCCTATCCTATGGTAGAAGAGTTTAAAAATCCACCCCTTATGTGCAATAGACATAGCTCTAACCTTAAACACACTAATAGCTGATCTCAGGGAGACCAGCTACAAAAAACACAGCGGAGCCTCATTTAAGAGTCTCAACACAGCAATCCGAGGTGCAAAGCTCTCTGGGAAACAGTAACATGCAAAATAAATGTGGAGCCCCAGTTATGGGTCTACAACACAAGCTCTAACCTTAGATCAATTGGTACATTCAGACATAGGTACCATTAAAAGCACACAGATTCAGAGAACTTTGATCAGTCAAAAGGGTGGAACATTTCCTTGTCTCCAGTGCATACAGTGTAGTAATGTACAAAAGGGACAGTACTTTTATCTTCCACGTACTGGGAAAGCCTATAAGATTAGAGGCTACTATACCTGTGACACTATGAATGTTATTTACCTTATCAAGTGCCCATGCAGCCTACTGTATGTTGGGGAGACACAAATCCACAATACGCAAAAAAAACCTTACTGTTACCCATTCCATTTCATTTCCATAATCATAACCATTCAATTAAAATATCAGGTCATAGAACCGGTGTGTCAACCAAGGAGGGGAGGAGATTTGAGTAAATTATTACTGAGCAGGGAGGCCTTTTGGATCCATACTCTGGATACGTTATTTCCAAAAGGGTTAAATAGGAATTATGAGGTTACAGTATCTGATTTTAATATGGAGTTTATATATTTATTTTTTGTAGACTGCAGTGCCACGAACTTAGTCTGGATGGACATGGATCAGGATAAGAGGTTTTCCTTGTGATTATATAGTGATGTCATTTCCTATGTAACTGATTGATGATGTCATGATCATGTGATGCTTACCTGTACCTATAAAATGTAGCATGGTGTCATTTCACAATATGCAGTTGAGGAAGGCTAGACGGGCCAAAACGCGTCCTGATGGATTTTGAAGAATAAAGCATATTATAAAGAGCAAGTACGTTTGCTAGGATTATCTTCTATATAGGTTGAAATTGAAGACACCTTGAGGTACCCCTACAGTGGAAACCTAAAAATATGACCTCATTTTAGAAACTTCATCCCAAGGAGTTCCGGAGGGTGCTTATCCGGAACTCCTTGCTGGCTGCGCAGTACATGTAAGGTGCATGTCTGGAAGGAGTCAAAGGGGCTGTCCGCTTTTGTTGTATTGATGACCTATCCTCAGGATAGGTCATCATTATCAGATAGGAGGGGGGCTGGCTGGCAACACTCACACCGATCAGCTGTTTGAAGAGAGCTCAGAGTTCATACAAGTGCTGTGTTCACTTCTGTTTACCATCTCTTACCTGCACTATGTTCTCTTCTTTGTTTACCTGCTTCCTGTTAACATGAATAGGGGATGGCAGAGTTTTAATTGCACTTGCTCACCGCTGCAATGTCGACGGCAAGCAGGTAAACAGAGAAGAGAACACAGCGCTCATACAAGCACTGCGGTCTCTTCATACAGCTAATCGGCAGAGTTGCAGGCAGTCGCCCTCATCTGATAATGATGACCTATCCTGAGGATAGGTCATCAATATAACAAAAGCGGACAACCCCTTTTAGTCAGATTGCTCCCTCTATGTTAGAAAAGGGCTACAAAGCACTATATTAGAGCAAATTAAATATAGCAGTAGGTTTGCTTGCTGCTCTTCCTAAGGCTACTTGTACACGACAGTATAAATGCACAAGTGATGGACGTTTTTTTAACGGCCATCACACGTCTGTTTTAAGATCAATGTAAGTCTATGGGGTTATTCACATGGCGGTTTTTTTGATGGTCAGTGGAAAATGGATGTAAAAAAATAGAACATGTACTATTTTGTCCATTTATCACTGATGACTACCCCCATACAATTGAATGGGTCTGTTTTTAATGTCCATTTCTCATAAAGGCACCAGTGAAAAAAAGTCCAGTAAAAATGGACAGTTGATCCGTTTTTAATGGACCTTTTTTTTCACTGTCGTGTGCTTGTAGCCTTAGAGTGTCTTAATTGTTTAAATCAATATTATGTTATTTGCAGGGTTCTTATCTGCTGATGTAGCCATCATTAGAGTTGTTTATGTATTGTTGAGATTATATCCCAAAGAATGAATAACCTGAAGAAAAAAAAAACATACTCATCTGCTGCATCCAATCTGTTCTAGATTACATTTTAGTATATAACCTTTATTCCTTAGAAGTAGGTATGATAACCTCATCAGTTTCAGGCACACAATGTTTCTTTATCAATGTAAGAAAAATGGCATGTGTGCAGTTTTATTACCCAGAAATCAATGTCACCACTGTGTGCCCTTGGAAACAAAACACTTAGATATCAATAGTTTATTGAAGGCTTTGGGGTACAATCAACAAATGACCTTGCCATACTCTGAAAATTCATACTTTACAAGTCAGGATGTTCTGCTTCTTTTTTTTTAATCAAGACTATTGAAATCTGTTTCCAAATACTGTTTTTATTACTGAAACAAGTGTTTGCATTGAACTTCACTCTGTAGATTTTTTCTAGACATTACAGCAGATTCAATTATATTGTCTACCCTTATCATATTTAAAGGGGCACTTACATTAAATTTTTATTGCATAGTAACGACCCATAAATGACTATTCTATGCAATTCTTAAAAAATTGTTGTATGGTTTTCTCAACAGAATTTTTTTGCAGCCACTCCATGTATTCTACTTTCTGTCCCCTCTTTGTTCATGCTTTTAGCATGACAAACAATCCTGCTTAAAGGGGTTTTGTCAAGAAACATATTCTACATTTTTCAAACCAGCACCTGTATATGAATACTTTTGTCACTGCATGTATGAAATTAAAAATTTTGTATAGCCAGTGAGCTATTCAATAAAATATATACCTACTGTTTGTTCTTTTGCTAATTTTTTGTCCATCTCACTGAGCTGGTTGAAAGTGCTCAGTTCAAATCTTCAACTGCCATCAGCCATATGTTCTGTTAGAAGCTGCGGCAATTACAGAGAGAGACTGTAAATAATCTTGCAGAGCAATTGGCGCAGTGACTGTGGAGATCTCTGGTCCCAGGTGCTGTACAGGGCTGGTTCTTGTTTTGTTAGAAAGGTGTCATAATGCACTTACAATTTGATGACTGATATCTATTTTTCACATTAATCATAGCATAACCCCTTTAAATTTCTCAGTCAGACCATCACTCTGGCCGGAGAGGTAGGGCTCATCACACATCACACTAATAAAATATGCTCCTCTTTGAGCATCTTTATCTAGGTCTATCAAGAGAACAATAGAGCTGTCATGCTGTTATGCCAATTATACAACTATTATTATTATGAGGATTACCCTGCAGATAATATTATGCTGAAATGTTTCAAATGAATATGTCACCAGCGACCTTCCTATCAAATGCTGTGGACACATAGCTGTGGTTCGTATTATTCAACAACAGAAGCCGGGACTGATGTATGCCCATGCTAACAATTACCTGGGGTCAAAACATATTATTCAAAAAGGTAATCCTAAAATATAACATTTATTAATAATGCAATTAAAATAGATAGTGTCCACAAATAAGGTGCGAATAAAGTAAACAAATGGGAAAATGGGTAAGTGAACCCCTTATAACACAATAGTGAATATCCCAAAAGTAGGGATGAGCGAACCTGAACTGTATAGATCGGGTTCATACCGAATTTTGGGGTGTTCGTGACACGGACCCGAACCTGAACATTTACGTAAAAGTTCGGGTTAGTTGTTCGGCGATTTATATGGCGCTTTTTAAAAGCCTGCAAAGCAGCCAATGAACAAGCGTCATACCATTTGCCCCAAGAGGCCGTCACAGCCATGCCTACTATTGGCATGGCTGTGATTGGCCAAGTGCAGCATGTGACCCAGCCTCTATTTAAGCTGGAGTCACGTCGTGCCGCACGTCCCTCTGCTCTAATTAGTGTAAGGATATGATGCAGCTGCTGTTAGGGCGAGATTAGGCAGGGATTAACTCAGCAAAAACACTTAATGAAGTGATCGATCTACAGCTGTGAATCATTCAACTTCTGCTAGTTAATTGCTCACTGTTTTCAGGCTGCACAGAGCATTTTTCTGTCACAAGCTGCCACCAAGTCCATTAATCCATCAATAGTAGTTTTTACTTTTTTGCTATATCCTAAATCAGGGGCTTGGCTGTGCTTATTGTCACCAATAGAAACTCAGGATAGAATTTTCTATATTTTATTAAGAGGTGAAATTCACTTCAAAAAATAGCAATCCCCTAAATCTGGTGTTCCAGCTGTGGCTAGCCTAGTGTAATACTGTCTGGCAAAGAATATATTTTTTTTTCTGGGGTGAAATTCAATTTCCAAAATAGCAATACCCTAAATCAGTGATTTCTCCTGTGGCAGGACAAGTTTTCTTGTGTCCGTCAAAGGATAGCTTTTGTTCTGGGGTGAAATTCAATTGCCAAAATAGCAATGCCCTAAATCAGTGGATTCAGCTGTGGCTGGACAAGTTTCTTAGAGTCCGTAAAAGTATAGCTTTTGTTCTGGGTTGAAATTCAGTTACCAAAATAGCAATACCGTGAATCTGGTGTTCCAGCTGTGACTGGACAAGTTTCATAGTGTCCGTCAAAGGATATAATTTTTTCTGGGGTGAAATTCAGTTGCAAAAATAGAAATACCGTAAATCTGGTGTTCTAGCTGTGACTGGACAAGTTTCATAGTGTCAGTCAAAGGATTTATTATTTTCTGGGGTGAAATTCAGTTGCAAAAATAGCAATACTGTAAATCTGGTGTTCCAGCTGTGACTGGACAAGTTTCATAGTGTCTGTTAAAGGATATATTATTTTCTGGGGTGAAATTCAGTTGCAAAAATAGAAATACAGTAAATCTGGTGTTCTAGCTGTGGGTGGACAAGTAGTTTAATAGTATCCGTCAAAGGATATATTTTGTTCTGGGGTGAAATTCAATTGCCAAAATAGCAATACCCAAAATCTGGTGTTACAGCTGTTGCAGGCCAAGTGTAAATCTGTCCGTAAAAGGGTATATTACACTCAGCGTGCATCTCCAAGTGTATTTCTTTCCATTAAAGGGTGTATTACAGTAAGTGTTAAAATGCAGCATAATCCTCTACATTTGCACACACTGTTTTGCATCTCTAAGTGTATTTCTTTCTGTTAAAGGATATATTACACAAAGTGTTAAAATGCAAGTGCTGAAAGCATAATCCTATATATTTTTCCACACGCTACTGTGCATCTCAAAGTGTACATCTGCCCGTAAAAGGATACCTTTCATCCAGAGCCTAAATACTAGGCCTACAATTGATATTCCCCTAAATCTGTGGTTACTGCTGTGCCTGGAATAGTGTAATACAGTACATAAATAGATAGCCAGATAGTGTTAGGTGCCTGTAAAAAAAGGCCTGAATTTGAATTCAATACATGGGGCCAAATCATTTTTTTCTTATTGTGTTGAACGGTAACAATGAGGAAATCATCTAGTAAGGGACGCGGACATGGTCGTGGTGTTGTTAGTGGACCCTCTGGAGCTGGGAGAGGACGTGGCCGTTCTGCCACAGCCACACGTCCTAGTGAACCAACTACCTCAGGTTCCAGTACCCGCCAGAATTTACAGTGATATTTGGTGGGGCCCAATGCCATTCTAAGGAAGATAAGGCCTGAGCAAGTACAGGAGCTAGTCAATTGGGTGGCCGACAGTGGATCCAGCACGTTCACAACATTATCTCCCACCCAGTTTTCTGCAGAAAGCGCACAGGTGGCGCCTGAAAACCAAGCCCATCAGTCTGTCACATCACCCCCATGCATATCAGGGAAACTGTCTGAGCCTCAAGTTATGCAGCAGTCTCTTACGCTATTTGAAGACTCTGCTGGCAGGGTTTCCCAAGGGAATCCACCTATGCCTTCCCCAGTGGTGGAAGACATAGAATGCACTGACACACAACCACTTATGTTTCCTGATGATGAGGACATGGGAATACCATCCCATCAGAGCAGGGGGCAAAAGCAGAACAGCCGCCGCCAAGAGAGTTCGCCTGCTACTGGCCACCGCCACCAGGGACAGAGCACCCCAAAGGCAGCTTCAAGGAGTCCCCTGGCATGGCACTTCTTCAAACACTGTGCTGACGACAAGTCCCGAGTGGTTTGCACGCTGTGCCATCAGAGCCTGAAGCGAGGCATTAACGTTCTGAACCTTAGCACAACCTGCATGACCAGGCATCTACATGCAAAGCAATAACTGCAGTGGAGTAAACACCTTAAAAACAAGGAACTCACTCAGGCTCCCCCTGCTCCCTCTTCTGCTGCTTCCTTGGCCTCTTCCTCTGCCTCGGGAGGAATGTTGCCACCTGCTACCCACAAAACAGAGAATGTGCCACCAACACCACCATCTCCGTCACCAAGCATCTCCACCATGTCACATGGCAGCGTTCAGCTCTCCATCTCACAAACATTGAAGAGAAAGCGTAAATTCCCACCTAGTCACCCTCGAGCCCTGGGTCTGAATGCCAGCATTTCTAAACTACTGGCCTTCAAAATGCTCTCATTTAGGCTGGTGGACACAGACAGCTTCAAACAGCTGATGGCGATGGCTGTCCCACAGTATGTCGTGGCCAGCCGCCACTACTTCTCCAAGAGAGCCATGCCTTCCCTGCACAACCAAGTATCCGATAAAATCAAGTGTGCACTGCGCAACGCCATCTGTGGCAAGGTCCACCTAACCACAGATACGTGGACCAGTAAGCACGGCCAGGGACACTATATCTCCCTAACTGCACACTGGGTAAATGAAGTGGCGGCTGGGCCCCAGGCAGAGAGTTCTTTGGCGCACGTCCTTCCGCCGCCAAGGATCGCAAGGCATCATTCTTTGCCTCCTGTAGCCTCTTCCTCCTACTCGGCTTCCTCCTCCTCTTCTTCCACCTGCTCATCCAGTCAGCCACACACCTTCACCACCAACTTCAGCACAGCCCGGGGTAAACGTCAGCAGGCCGTTCTGAAACTCATATGTTTGGGGGATAGGCCTCACACCGCGCAGGAGTTGTGGCGGGGTATTGAGCAACAGACCGACCAGTGGTTGCTGCCGGTGGGCCTCAAGCCTGGCCTGGTGGTGTGCGATAATGGCCGAAATCTCGTCGCAGCTCTGGAACTAGCCGGTTTGACACACATCCCTTGCCTGGCGCAGGTGCTGAATTTGGTGGTGCAGAAGTTCATTCACAACTACCCCGACATGTCAGAGCTGCTGCATAAAGTGCGGGCCATCTGTGCGCGCTTCCGGCGTTCACATCCTGACGCTGCTCGCCTGTCTGCGCTACAGCGCAACTTCGACATTCCCGCTCACCGCCTCATATGCGACGTGCCTACCAGGTGGAACTCCACCTTGCACATGCTGGAGAGACTGTGCGAGCAGCAGCAGGCCATAGTGGAGTTTCAGCTGCAGCACGCACGCGTCAGTCGCACTGCGGAACAGCACCACTTCACCACCAATGACTGGGCCTCCATGCGAGACCTGTGTGCCCTGTTGCACTGTTTCAGGTACTCCACCAACATGGCCAGTGGCGATGACGCCGTTATCAGCGATACAATATGTCTGCTTGAGAAAACACTTAGGGCGATGATGGAAGAGGAGGTGGCCCAGGAGGAGGAAGAGGGGTAATTTTTAGCACTTTCAGGCCAGTCTGTTAGAAGTGGCTCAAAGGGAGGTTTTTTGCAAAAGCAGAGGCCAGGTACAAATGTGGCCAGCTATGGGACTCTTTTTACTGTCTAATGACTGCCCAATTGTGTGGGTGTCAGTGGCCTATATTTCGTTTAATTGCTTGCTGTCTGGGTGAGAGACATTAAACTCATTTTACTGTCAAATAACCTCTCCTCTGTCTGGGTGTCAGGGGCCTACATAAATGATGATGGCCTGTTCCATTGCAGGTTGACCTAAGGCCTGTGTTGCTGTTACGGGACCGCTCTCCTCTTTGCGGGTGCCATGGCCCTGAGTCTGTGAATGAAGCCTGTGGCACTGCAGGCAGACATGAATCCTTTTTGGCTGTGATGAGAACTTCAACTCCAATAGGATTCCCACCTGATGCCACCCCAACCTCCTATTCCACCTCCTCCTCCTTTAGTGCCCAAAAGTTCGGGTCCCCATTGACTCATTTTCGGGAAGTTCATCCGAACTTCTCAAACCCGAACATCCAGGTGTTCACTCAACTCTACCCAAAAGGCAAAAAATAGAAAGAAATGGATAAATGTGGTGCACGGCGGCACTTGTAACCAGCACGTCCTACCAGTACCAGGGAACAGTCATCAATTTGGAGTCCGGTCAGCTGGGTGATGTTACTCCACTCCAGTGGTGATGTTCAACCTGAAGGGAAATGGCAGTAATGACACGCACAGTAGGGTCCCTATGAATGCCCTATGGCTAGATAACCGCTGTACCCTGATGCTAGATAATAGGTAGCAGCCTAACCACAGGGCACTCGTCCTGATAAGGGCGACCCCGTCCGAAACCTGTCCCCTGGCAATAAATTCTGTATGTCCCTAAATGCAAAGAACTCCCTACATGCACGTTTCACTGCCAGGACAGCTCATCAGGGAGCAAAACACCAGCAGGAATCGATAATCATACATGTACTACCGATCCAACACACAAATGAGACCTCCAAACAGGTGGGGTACTCATCTTCTGGTACGGTGGGGTACCAAGGTAGTGGGACCCTCCACGGGCAACCTCATAGATAGGAGGTAAGAGTAGTGCAGAGCCTAGATGAAGATCACTGCACATGGGACGCCAACTATACTGGCGTTCCCGCCTCATTTAAATACATACCACGCTCGATCCATCATGACACGTAGATGCGGTACCCGATGAGTGCATGCGCCTGCTCGCACGTCAGCACAGCGCACGCGCTTATCACAGATCGGGAGCGAGGTCTGGAACGCACGGAAGCATAAAGGAGAAATATGCTTTGTGCGCTTGCGCGTACCCACATGTAATATTGCGAGATCGCGTCACCTTGTAGGCAGAAACAGCTGTAACGGTGGGAGTAATCATTGATACAGATGACTCTTCTGTGCTCAACGGTTGGCAGGCAATGGGACACCTTGCTGCAACCAGAGCACATAGGTCCACAATCAGACACAAAACATGGTATTTAAGACAATTGCGATAATTTCTGCAAAGAGAACCTGGGACGTGACATTATGACAAGAACACTAGCCCAATGTGATTCTTAGAAGGACAGCTCACGTGGATACAGGACAATCAGATAGATGGTCGTTGTATAGATAGGAGCAGTTTTTGCTAAGATGACTGGGAACAGATTGAGTCAAGGGTAAGAGGCACAACTGGTTTGGTGCTCCTTTCCCCTTTAAAACAAACAGTCCCAAGGCTAACAAATTATTCACAAAAAAACAACTAAAATTAAGTTGTTCATTAAGCCCGGTAGGGGTGACTGTCCGCAGGAGAAATATCCAGCGTGCCTCGTGCTGCAAAAGGATCTTGTCCTAGTCCCCCCCATGCTTAGGGGGGCTGACAGCTTCAATGCCCATGGCCCTGATGGCTTTGAGGTCCCCCTGATGACAGTCACAAACATGGCGGGCAACCGCAGTATCACGGCGGTTTTCAATATCCAAAAGATGTTCCCCCACTCGTCTACGAAGTTCCCATTTAGTTTTGCCAATATATTCTTTTTTTACACACACATGTAATCTTATATATCACGCCAGTGGTCCCACATGAGATAAAATCTCTGATGCTGAAGCTGTGTTGTAGATTGCTGCTAGTAAAGGATTTACCAGTAGTGATACTGTCGCAGGCAACGCAACCACTACATATGAAGGATCCAATAGGTCGGCGACTTAACCAAGTGTTTGGTGTGGCCAAGGGGGAGAAGTGGCTGTGTACCAGTAGATCTCTAAGGCTCTGGCCCCTTCTGAAGGTAACCTGTGGATACTCGTATAAAACATCACGGGAATACGGGTCCATCAAAAGAATCGGCCAGTAGCGTCTAAGGATCTCTCGTGATTCGTTAGTAGAACTGTCAAATGTGGTAATGAATCTTATCTTTTTAATCCCCCTCGCCAAAAACGATAGTAGCCTCCCACCAGCCCAGGAGCAGGTTGGCATAGGACGGCGCACAGAAACATCCCATGGCCGTGCCCCTGAGCTGGTGGTACAGGCGGCCATCAAACAAGAAAAAATTGTGAGTAAGTAAAAACCAAAATAGTCGGAGAATAAACTCGTTATGCGTGGTAAATTGTTGTCCGCACATACTCAGGTAGTAGCCCACTGCTCTTAATCCTGCCTCGTGTAGTATGGAGGAGTAAAGGGCCTCCACATCCACACTGGCTAGGAGAGAGCTGTCGTCAACAGAAATCCCATCTACCCGTTTCAAGAGATCCATAGTATCCCAGGTAAAGGACAGAAGTGCGGTAACAAAGAGCATAAGTGTCTGATCGATGTAAATCCCCAGGTTTTGCCCTATGCTCCCTATGCCAGCCACGATTGGTCTCCCTTTCATTGGCCTCAGGCCTTTGTGGATTTTTGGGAGACTGTAAAAGGTGTCCGTCACTGGATTCCTAGGATATAGGAAGTCATACTCTTCCTGTGAGATAAGATTATTGGCTCTACCATCAGACAAAATGTCCATAAGTTCGACCAGATATAGTGCTGTAGGATTTGAAGTCAACATCTGATAGTTGTTCTTATCCCTTAAGATCTGCTCACACAGACTGGTAATCTTGTCTATTCATAATTACTGTGTTTCCACCCCTATCAGATGGTTTTATGACAAAGCCCTTATCTTCTCGTAGGGCGGTAATTGCTCGATGTTCTTCAGCAGAACAGTTATTGAATCTCGGGTTGGGTGACATTTCTATCATATCAGTAGTAACAAGTTGCAAGAACACATCCATACAAGATTCGTCGGCTGCAGGCAGCATTCTATGACTTTTGTTACGCAGAGATGTAAAAGGCCCCAGTCCTTGCAAAACACTGACATCAGCTGAAAGGCTATGCAATAGTTCTACATCTGGTAAAAGGTCAATAGGTATACCTAAACTCTGACATTTTCTCCTATCAGTCATCTTAAAATGTTTGTCGAAGTGAATGCATCATGCTGGCGAGTTGGAACAAAGGATAATCCTTTAGATAGGACCGCCATTTCACTATTAGTTAGGGGTCGGTCTGAGAGGTTAATCACCTCGGGGCTGATTGATCCCGACTGTTGGGGCAATTCCTGAGGTGATAATTCGTGCCCTGGTCTAAAAAACCCCCTCTATTGGCAACAGTCGCCTTCTCCCCCTACCCCTCCCTCTCTTGTTGAAATTTCTCTGCTTGTTTCTGTTAGGATTACCACCAGATTCTCTATCACTATCCGACAAGTCGGTTTCCGTGGTAGAGATCTCGGAATTAACCTCTTTGGTAGGCGGGTTTTCCCTCAGAACTAAGTACGCCTTATTTTCTTTAAACTCTGATAAATCTTTAAACTGTCTGTGTTTACAATCACGTAGATAATACTGATATTTCTCAACAGAAGTCTGTAATAACTTCTCCTTGTTGATGAAATCAGGATCACTAGAAAAAGTGTTAGTAACCTCGACCTGAGTTTTTAATTTCTCAGTTAAGTTGGTCAGGTTAATTTTCTCCTCCTCTAGTAGTAACATCATCAGGTGGAGTGAACTTTTTGTAGCAAGTTGTTCCCATCTAGTGTTAAACCCTGGGCTTCTTTGTTTGTGAGTTGGGGTGACAGAGATGCGGAGCCCCCTCGGAACAATGCCGTGTTTGATATAATTGTCAAGGCTTTGCACCTCCCACCAGCTTGACAAGTGTTCTTTATAGAGCCAATTTAGCTCCCTAAAGGCCAACTTGAAGGAGGGTATAAACTTTTTCTGTGAATAAGACTTATCAGAGAAAACCTCTTTTACCTCCTCCAGCCAATTATCTGTATTAATGCCTCCAGCCAGGAATCCCACCATACCAAACGGAATGTAAATACATATTATTCAACAACAGAAGCCGGGACTGATGTATGCCCACGCTAACAATTACCTGGGATCAAAACATATTATTCATCCCCTGATGAGCTGCTTATATCCTGGCAGTGAAACATGCATGTAGGAAGTTCTTTGCATATAGGGACATACAAAATGTATTGCCAGGGGACAGGTTTCGGACGGGTCGCCCTTATCAGGACGAGTGCCCTGTGGTTAGGCTGCTACCTATTATCTAGCATCAGGGTACAGAGGTTAGCTAGCCATAGGGCATTCATAGGGACCCTACTGTGCGTGTCATTACTGCCATTTCCCTTCAGGTTGAACATCACCACTGAAGTAACATCACCCAGCTGACCGGACTCCAAATTGATGACTGTCCCCTGGTACTGGTAGGACGTGCTGGTTACAAGTGCCGCCGTGCACCACATTTATCCATTTCTTTCTATTTTTTGCCTTTTGGGATATTCACTATTGTGTTACAAGGGGTTCACTTACCCCTTTTCCCATTTGTTTACTTTATTCGAAACCTTATTTGTGGACACTATCTATTTTAATTATTAATAAATGTTATATTTTAGGATTACCTTTTTGAATAATACATAGCTGTGGTTCACCTGATCAAAGCAGTGGACTCTGCATACTCTGCTTGTAGATTGAGAGCATCGACCAGCCCACTCCTAAATCACATGGTTCCGACATGACCATTCGGGTGGGGATTCTGACAGAGGGGATCATGGGAGGCCTGGTTGTGATGTCAGCGGAAATCCAGTCTCCACTAAGGGCACAGTCTCATGACCACTCTCCCAATCTCCAGAGTGAGACAGAAAAAGTAGTGGAAGTCATTTAGTAAGTTGCAGGGCCTTGCAAAAGAAGCACAGAGAAAGCGAAAACATATACCTGGATAACCTTTTTAGGCTCAGTACCACTGGCACTCATACATGATTCCAATCTGATTTATAGCTTTCCATACTTTTCTATCTTATTCATCAGGGATGAATACTTAGGGGTTTGTTGTGCCTGTTATCCTGGTATAATATTTTAAAATCTATGGTGTTTTAAATAGAGAATTAATAACAAAGGATCCCCCTTATATATTTATTATGTACCCCAACTGGGGATGAATAAGTGAGGTACATGTTGCACACACAAAACATTAAAGTATACTCATTTTTAAATGGAGTCTGTCACCTTGAAATGTCTCGCTTGGCCATGTCAATCAAGAGGCAGACCTCTTTCACATTGTCAGTATTTGATTAGTATTTTTACATCAGTATTTGTAAGCCAAAACCAGAAGTGGAACATACAGAGAAAAGCTATAATAGAAATATGTGTGTTTTGAACGCACTCCTGTTTTTTGCTTACAAATACTGATGCAAAAATACTACCGACCAAGTACTGACCATGTGACAGAGGCCGTAGAGTGAGAGGAGTAAAAGCTAGGGGCCATCCTCAGTGCGCTTAATTGTACTTTTTATCCAGAATGAAGCAACAAATCTATAAGTGAAAAGTATCATTATATTCAGCGGAGCTTGAACTACAAGACATTGTGCCTGTTTTTTTTGTGAATTTCTGGTGACAGACTCACTTTAAGAGCTCATTTAGACGGCCTTAGTGTTTTGCGGTCTGCATATTGCGGATCTGCAAAACACTGATACCAGCCCGTGTGCGTTCTGCATTTTGCGGAATGCATATGGTCGGCACTATGATAGAAAATGCCTATTCTTGTCTGCAATTGCAGACAAGAATAGGACATTGAGGCGTTTCGAAATGTCAGCCTTATGCAATCACGCATCTGTGAGGTGACTTGTTGAATCAGATATTCTCCACTTACAGTTTACGCATCAGACACCCAGGAGTAAATCAAGTAGTTTTTAATCCAGAGATTGTATTACAAGATATGCAGGGAATCCAGATGGTAAAAGAATGATGCCACTAATATTCTCCTTGATAAGAAGATTAGATACTACACAGATTCTCCTCAGATGCTCCTCAGAGTCAGAACACACAAAACAGCAATGCATGACAGGGAAAACAGGAAGTGGCTAGACTGAACCAACTTGAAGCTGAAACAGAACACTCCCTGTCTGGTATCGGTAGATACCACTATGTATATGCATACAATGGAATTGTATAAAATAAAAATTAATAATGTCCATAAACCTGATGAATAAATAGATGAATAATGTCCATAAACCTGAAAAGGAAACATGCAATGAACATTATTAAAACCAAAAAAGGATATGTCTTCAGTTTAAGCCATAGAGCTGATACTGGAAACAGTCTTAGAAGATGATGAATATCTTTGGTAGAAGGAATCTCAACATGGAAGTTCTTTCCATTCGAACTGGAAACAACTTTAGTAATAAGTCCAGTAGGCCAGTCGAGACGATCAACTTGTTTGTCTCTTAACAGAAGAAAATCTCCTTTCTTTAAATTAGGCCTTGGTTCTTGCCACCTTCTGCGTTCTTGCAAGAGGCAGAGGTACTTTCTTCTCCACTTTTCCCAGAACTGACTGGCGAGATGTTGTACCTGCTTCCACCGAAACTTATAAAAGTTGTGCTCTTTGAAAACGCTAGATGGCACAGGAATATTTCCTATTATTTCTGGTTTATTCTTGAGTGATCTTTTATGCACCCCAGATGTGGATTTCTTCTTTTTTACTACAGGAGATTGTCTGTTGCTTTCATTAGAAGCTGAGCGAGACATGGTTCTCTTTTATCTTGCCAAAGATTTAGAATGTGACTTCTCTGTCTGTGTCACCAATTTAGAGCGAGAGCGCTTATTTTGTGAGGCTGATTTAGATGTAGATTGCTTTCTGTCTATGAATCGTGAACGCAAATGCTCATGTCTGCTTTTCACTTCTGAAATGGGATCTGTCTTTGTAGATACAGACTTGGGTTGTTGACATGCAATATTTGTCATGGACATTGGCAGTGAACTTTTCCCTGTGGTTTCCAGAAAAGGCTGAGCAATATGACGGTGCTCATCCGTTGAAGACTGGGAAGAACTGTGATCCTCTTGAGTGCAATCAACAACTGCAGATGGAACTAAAGGTTCTTGCAAAGTATCTGAAATGAACTCTTTCTCTGTTAAAGGAACCTCCTTTATAGAACTTTCAGAAGTTAGACCTTTAGAGCCCCCCTGTCTGGGACTGAAAGTCTTGTGTCTCTGTTTAGTAGAGCCAAAGATGTTGGTTCCCAAGGTATTGAAGCTCGGATCGTTTTTAGCTCTAGCCAAGTCCTTGATGAACTTACAGAAGAATGAAAATGGTGGAAAGGGAACACGATGTTGCTCCTTGTATTTTGAACCTGTTGTTGCCCATTGGTCTTGAATATTGAGGGGTAATTTCTCCACGATCAGGCCCACACCATGGGAGGTATCAAAAAAACTGAGACCTGGTAGCTGTGGGTCTCCCTTGATGATTTCCTTGACGATTTCAAACTCAAGAAGAAGGTCGCTTAATTCCTGGAACCCTTGGCGGTCTGTATTGGATAATCCAGGAAAGTCATATAGTCATTTAAATAAGGTACGTTCAACTACTTCCGAGCTGCTGTATGTCTGCTCTAATCTTTCCCATGCGAGACGAAGGCCTTTGACTGATTCGTAGATATGAACGGTTTTGAGTCTCTTAACACAGTTTGACGACCATGGACCTAGCCATCTAATTAGTAAATCAAGTTATTGCATAGGCGGTACAGCAAGGGTTTGAACTGTTGTCTTGAAGGTGGCCTTCCAATTTCTATAGTTCTCTGGGCGATCATCAAAGTTTGTAAAGCTAGTACTGATGATGAGGTCCCAAAAGGGTGAGGTACCTAGCGATTTCTGATGCGTCATTTCTTTTCTGCATCATGACGATGGGAACTTCTCCTTCGCTGGTGTTGTTGGCACCATCTGATACCCTATGTTTGGGGTTTTGAAGATGGAATGGAGTGGCAGCTGGGTTGAGCGTAAATGAAGGCTTCACATTTGGTAATGTTGGCTCCAGCGTCTTGGTTGCTATGTCTAGTCTCAGGAGGTTTTAATGTGATTTGATGAGCTTGAAGCGGCTTGGTCTCTAATGGCGCCTGAAATACTGTGTAAGGTGCCAAAGGTTTGAAAGAAAGAGAAATGTCCACTGGACTGGGGTCAACTGTATAGTTAATAGCTGTCTCTTTTTCTACTCGCATGAGTTCAGCAGGCTGGCGTGCAGAGCCCAAATCTTCTGGTGCAAATGCATTGACTTTGCTTTGGTCTAGGACGAATTGCAGGGTGCGCCCTTCTGAGTCATTAGATATCTTGGACATAGGATGATAAGCTTCTTCTTATTCAGCAGCTTCTTCAAGAACTCTGACTTCAGCCATGGCTGCTGCTTCTTCCCTTTCCTTCTGAAGGACCTCCAACTCAGCTTCGGCCTTGGCTTTGGTCTCTTGTGCCTGAGCCTGTGTAGCTGCCTGATTAGCTTGAGATTGGGCTTGTGTCTCTGCGACTTGTGCCTTAATGGCTGCTTCCTTTCTAATGCAGTGAGCTTGTACCTTCGCTGCTTCCGCTTTTGCGCGTGTCAACACCAATGAGGTACTCGGCAAAGAGTGCTGTGAGCGAGACCTTAGCGATGAGGACTGAGCAATAGATTTTGAGGAACGGGATGAAGCCTTGGAGTGCCTTGAAAGGTTAGAATGGCGGGACACAGTTTCATATTGTTGTGATATCTTGTCCTCTAGCATTGACTTGACTGCCATAAATCTGCTATATCTTTCATCATTAAGTGCAGTGTGGGTCTTTAATTCTAGGATGAATTCCTCTGAGTTGAGACTTGATAACAGAGAAGAATATTTTTCAGACAGTCTTTTATAACTATCATAGGTTTTATTCAATTTTGTACACATGGCCTTTAATTGATCTTCGTTATAGCCTGATCCATGTGCTGCATCCATACATTGTTCAGTCTTTTCCCACAAAATAGATAAATTATTGTATATTTCAATTTTGTTAGTTAGGAGCGCCTCCTTCACTTTTAATGAGGGCTTAGAAATCTTTCTAGCTGTGTTCTGCATTTCCATCTGTAACACAACAGCGACCTCTAGTGGTGGTTCAGTCTTTTAATAGCTTACAGCAGGCAGACGATATATACCTCAGAAAACAGGCTGAATACAGTTCCTAGCCTGTATAAAAATGAAATTGCTAGAAGCTTCTGCGATCCTAGTGAATGCAGTACTGGGCAGTATAAGATATTACCCTCCACTTTAGCATAACGGAGACAAATGATGATGGCTATTACTTGGAGGAGGAGAATATTCTTTTCTTAGCGGGAGAAGGATAGTACTAAGACAATTCTTTTACTGTGGCGTTTTGAAATGTCAGCCTTATACAATCACGCATCTGTGAGGTGACTTGTTGAATCAAACATTCTCCACTTACAGTTTACGCATCAGACACCCAGGAGTTAATTAAGTAGTTTTTAATCCGGAGATTGTATTACAAGATATGCAGGGAATCCAGATGGTAAAATAATTATGCCACTTATATTCTCCTTGATAAGAAGATGAGATACTACACAGATTCTCCTAAGATTCTCGTCAGAGTCAGAGCACACAAAACAGCAATGCATGACAGGGAAAACAGGAAGTGGCTAGACTGAACCAACTAGAAGCTGAAACAGAGAGGGGGAGGAGAAGAGAGGAGCATACCAATACACAATGCAAGATACTGAAACAGAACAGACATGCTCTATCTTTTTTGTGGGGCCGTGAAACAGAACTACAGATGTGGACAGCACATGGTGTGCTGTCCACATTTTTTGCAGCCACATTGAAATTAATGGGTCCACACCCGTTCTGCAAAATTGTGGAACAGATGCGGACCCATTCATACGGTCACGTGAATGAGTCCTAACATAAATGTAAATGGGAGATTTACCTTTAAATGACAAACTCTCCTATGATAGAAATTAATTAGTGCCCATTCACAGGTGTGCCGCCCCCTTAGTAGCACTTTACAGTAGTGCCACCCCCTTTTTCCTCTCTTACAAGAGCTGCCTCCTTACAGTGTCCCTTTACAAAAGTTCTGCCCTCTTAGTGCCTTCTTACAGAAGTGCCGACATCTTAATGCCCCCTTACAAAAGTATTACCCTCTTACTGCTCCCTTAGAAACGTGCTGCCCCCTTAATACCTCTTCATAGTTGTGTTTCCCCTTAGTATCCTAATACAAAGTACTGCCCCATTAGTACACCCCCTTATAAGCTGCCTCCCTTACAAAAATGCTTTCCTTTTGTGTCCCCTTACAAAAGAGCTGCCCACATAATGCCCCTCTTACAAAAGTGTTCCCCCCTTTGTGCCCCCCTTACAAAAGAGCTGCCCCCTTAGTGCTCCCTTTACAAAAGTGCTGCCCACTTAGAGCCCCCTTACAGTTGTGTTCCCCCTTTGTTCCCCCTTTTCAGTTGTGCTGCTCCCTTAATGTCCCCCTTACAAAAGTGCTGCCCCTGTAGTTTAAGTTAAATAAAAAAAGAACTACAGTACCCACCCAACTCTGCTCCCCCAATAAACAGAGCACATCATTCCTCACCTTGTGCCATGTGCAGGAGGTGTGATAGGCCTGAATATGTCACTGCATTGTGCCTGCTGGGGAGTGCACAGGCCAGCAAATGGTAAAGCAGGATGTAGATACAGGAAAGAAGGGCATGCCACAGCCACCCCAGGATGCTGAACAGTGGCTGAAATCCAGGACTATCCCACCAGATCTCGGAAGGTTGGGAGCTATACAAAAATCCCCATCATACTGTGTAGCCCCAACTTTATTATAGCGTGCAGTCTTGTATCATGACTATTTGCACTATCCTACTACTGTTTTCTAAGTTGATATTATGCTTAAATTTGAAAAATATCCTTAGACACTGAACATAAATGAATGATTTCCATTCACTGTAAAATGTTTTCTACTTTACTGTTATGTAGACACTACATATTGTTTAATTACGTCAGTAAATATTGGATCATTTGTCTTTCCTTGCACATATATTTCATGTATAAAAATGCCAGCAGTAGACTTAAAATCAGTTTTAATGCTAAAGCAACTAGTGAACTTAATGAGTAGGATGAAGTCTACAGCTGCTTCTCGTGCAAACTCATATCCAGCAATTCTAATGTCTGTTTATTTGGAAAATGACTTAAAGACTCTTTTATGTGAGAACACATTTGGAATGATCAAAATAAGTCATTAATGTTACCCTGGCAAAACTATGTAAGAAATGATTTATGTTTTTACAGTTGCATAAATCACTTTAATGGTCTCCCGTATTCGGCATTTATAATATAATAAATCAATTATTTACTGCCTCTTCTACCAATGGCACCATGCTAAAACATTCATAAGACACTATTTCTTCTAAATATATGATATATCATATACACATATTTGTTATACCTGTCACTTTAGTTTACAAGATTTTTCTTGTTTGCTAAGTGCTAGCATTTCTGGTTTTCTGGTACCCCTTTTATTATACTTTCTGTGGAATAAATGTTATGCATTTCATTCATTCAGATTTTCTTTTAGCACTAAAGGAACGCTAAACCTAAAAAAGAATGCAGTTACAAAACAGTCTTAGAGTACTTTAACACATAGGTTTTTGTCTGGTGTTTTTCTACGCTTTTGCAATTGCAGTGGCTTTTTTTTGCACTTACTTATTTTAGTACATTTGTTTGCTATGAAATATCAACTCGAGATGTTAACTAAAGGTCTATCGGGTTAATGCTAGTAAAATATATGATGATATGCCAGCAGCGATTCTTCCCCATTTCAATAAAGAAGCTAAAAATCTTCAGCAATTAAGACTGAAAACCAGAGAATCATCTGGTGGAGACAAGCTCTGACTTTGTGGCCAATCACTTAACATTAGGGTCTATTTATAATATATTGACTCACAAATAATGACCATTTTGATAATATGTCCCATGTGTAGAATGATATCACAAAGTTTAGAATGCAACTAAGTGGTCAAGTTCTGCATAGAGCAGTGCTTCTCAATTATTTTCTGTCATGCCCCCCCTAGGAAGAAGAAAACATTTTGCGCCCCCCGCGCGACTATAAATAGTATCATTTGTCTATAAAATTGTCATAAGTACACCAATCTCCCCACAGGTGAGGGCCTTTAACCCCCCCCCCCCCCCCAATCATGTGCAGGCTCCATTAACCCCCCCCAATCATATGCAGGCTCCATTAACCCCCCTCCCCAATCATGTGCAGGCTACATTAACCCCCTCCCCCCAAATCATGTGCAGGGTCCAGTCTCTCCCCCAAATCATGTGCAGGCTCTCCCCCAAATCATGTGCAGGCTCTCTCTCCCCCAAATTATGTGCAGGCTCTCCCCCCCAATAGGGTGCAGTGTCCAGGGTCCCCCCACCCACCCAATACTTACCTCCCTGGAAGCGCTGGATGCAGGCCTCTTCCGGCCTGTGTCCCGCTCTGCACTCTGCTCAGGCGGCGCGATGACGTCATCGCTCCGCCTGAACTGCTCTGATAGGCTGCCGGCACAAGGCCCGCAGCCTATCAGAGGAGCAGGGGAGGGAGACGCCTCTCCCTCCCCTGCCGCACAGGACAGCGATCTGTATTGCTGTCCAGAGGACGGCGATACAGATCACTATGGAGATGAACGCTTCCACAGTGGAAGTGTTCATCTCCTGTCACCTGGAGCCCCCCTTTACGGAGCCTCGCGCTATTTGAGAAACGCTGGCATAGAGGAAGACTGAGCCCTCTAAATCATTTCCCAAGAAACCCCACTCTGACAATGAGTAAAGCTAAAGTATAAGGGCTCATTCACATGAACGTATGGGTTCTGTTTCTGTATTGCGGACCGCATTTACGGATCCGCAATAAAACGGACACCGTTGCATGTGCATTCCGCATAACGGATGCTGACCCATTCACTTCAATGAGTCTGCAAATCAGGAGATGCGTAGCGGTGCGGAACGGAAGCAAGGAACGGAACCCTACGGAAGCACTACAGAGTGCATACTAAAGTCTGCACACAAAATTTGTCATGTGAACTTACCCAAAAAAAAAATTTCAATGAAGAACAGAAGGGTAGACTGGCATGGGAAATGATAGGGGTATTTGTATACAGGCTCAGACTGGCCCACAGAGGAACAGGTGACTCCCATGGTGGGCCCCTGGGCATGGTGGGCCCCTAGTCCCCTACCCCCTGCTCAAGTGGCACATGGCACAGTAGATTGACATATAGATAGGCTGGCTAAGATGCTATACAGTACATTGCCTATGTCCATATAAAAAAAATGGATAAAGTGGGCAGGTAGTATATGCATGTAGATTTACAATGAGCCCCCAGAATGAATTTTACTGGTGGGCCCTAGGTACCCTAGTCCAACACTGTTTGCAAATGTAATTGTAATTTCAGCACAGCAGGCATATATAGCCAAGTGATAAACTGCAGTCAGGTATGCTATTTGAATTTATACAGGATTATCCACAATCCAACATAGTATATCTGACTCTGTACTTTATTATGTGGCTATTCCTGGCACCTGTGCATTCAACCTAGCCAGGGTCTTATTAATCCCCATCCCAACATTCACTACTGTGTGCCTCTTACTTAGATCACCCTGTCACTAGCAATGACCAAGAGGCATCAGCCGAGCACTTACAGATGGTTTCAATCCATTGCCTCCCCACAATTATCTCACACTGACACCGCACCATATGTACAGTTCATGTGTGGTCCAGCAACCTATTCGTATAGTTTAATCAGCTGCAAGCTGCATCAACTACCATTGACTACAAGTGAGGAGCTTTATTATTGGCTGTGTCAGGCAACAGCAGTATTGATGTTCCAGTCAGCTTGTTCCAAGTGCTTTTGCCAAAAAAATCTTGATTATTTTTAATTTAAGGGCAATATATTCTATTGCAATATATTTTATTATTCTTTTTTTCTAGCCATAACGTTTTTGTTTTTGTAGCTGTATGACAGATTGTTATTCATGGGATGAACTGTATTTTTAGTGATACCAACTATTGGGGTGGTAACGGAAAAAACTTCTAAATTTATGACGTTCACTGTACAGCATAACTAGTATGTTACTTTATTCTGTGGATCAGTACAATTTCCACAACACCAAACATGTATAGTTTTATTTTATTTTTTTCTACTTTTGGAAGATAATAGCATGCCTCATTCAAAAAGTATTTTTTATATGGCCGAATTCCAAAAGCCATAACGTATTAATTTTTGTGCCGATGTAGCCATATGTAGCTTGTTTTTTGTGAAAGGACATGTAGCTTTTATTGGTACCATTTTGTGTTACATGTGACTTATTATTTTTTTGTGGGTACAATAGAAAAAAGCAATTCTGTTATTTTTTGTATTTTTTACACTGTTCACAGGGTAGTTTAAATAATACGTTATTATTTAAATTATTTATTATGTGCACTGCAGTGAACATGTTTGTTTTTATACCACTTTTACAAAATGGAACCAAATTTTAAGGTGCCCTATCACAATCCCCAAAAGGAGAGGTTACCAGGACTCTTAAGGTTTCTCGAAGGAGTTCCATCAGGTTTTACTCTGCTTTTACTCAGAAAATCTGCTCAAATTATGTATACCTATATATATCAAAGTTTGACTGTAAGATAGGGCAGCATAATCACCTGAGATGTTCCCTTTATATTGCATAGTGGTGTACCATTGGCCTGTGCAAGAGTATAAGTAAGATATGCAAGGCTGGCATCAGTACCCGGCATACCCTGGCAAGTGCCGGGGTCTATTGCTCCAGGAGGGACCCACTGCCACTGGTGTAGCTATAGGGGTCACAGCGCTCACAGTTACAACCAGGCCCCTAATCATACTCTTATCTCCCAAGAGCCCACAAGAACCTGGAGCTGGCTTGGTAAATATGTTCCATTGTCTTCTTCCTGGAGGATTTCTTTAACCCCTTAAATACCAGGCCCATTTTCATTTTTGCATTTTCGTTTTTAACTCCCCATGTTCTATTAACCATAACTTTTTAAATGTTCCATTCATATAGCCATACGAGGGCTAATTTTTTGCAGAATAAGTTGCATTTTTTATTGGCACCATTTCATTTACTATGTCTTGTATTGGAAAATGGGAAAAAAATTCTTTAATTAAAAATTCTTTAAAGAATTCTTTAAATTAAAAAATCCATATTACCACATTAACTGTGCACTAAAAAGAACATGATGTCCTTATTCTAAGGCTCAATGTGATTATGGTGATAACAAATTTGTATTGTTTTTTTTTTGTTTGTTTTACTACTTTAAAAAATAAAAACCTTTGAAAAAGTAAAATTTTCTTTGCATTGCCATTTTCTGACAATCTTACTTTTTTTTATTTCTGCCCACAGAACTGTATAAAGGCTTGTTTTTTTGTGAAACGAACTGATCAAAGTGTTTTTATTTTATTTATTTTTTTGGTACACGGCGCACACTTTTTTTTTTTAATTAGTAACTTTAAAAAAAAAAATTTGACTTTTTTGGAAAATAACTTTTACCCCCCTTAGGGGGGCTAGAACCAGGGATCTAGTGTAATCGCTGATCCCGGTAATTGGGGACAGATGCCTGCTGTATTATATAGCTGGCACCCTCCATGTATGGAGCATTCTCAGCGCAGCAGCCCACTCCATACAAACCCTCGGCAACTTTGACATACAGGTATGTCACAGTGGCTGAAGGGGTTCAAGTAAATCTGACACCCCCAAAACACCCCTCAAAGTAAGCGTTGTATAGTGTGACACAGAGTCCGCTTATGTAATTCTTATGTTCACAGTCACGTGCATTCCGATGCAGTGCTTTCACAAATTAGCAGTAAAGTGCATTGAGAGGACTCTTATGCTCATGCACATAATGGAGAGGACTCAGACAGGAGTCCTCTCAATGCATTTTACTGCTGGTTTGTGGAAGCACAGTGTCAGTGTTTTGGGGGGTGTTTTGGAGCTGATAGGTTCCCTTTAAGAGAAGTTTCAATTTCAAAGTTTTAACTTGTTGGAAATTTTGGATACTGAGCAAGAGAACCTTCTCTTTTAAAAAAACTGAAAGAGCTTTTCAATATTAAAATTATATGTGTCTTCAACTAAAGTTAAAGTAAAAAAAAATAGTATAGAATTGTTAGAAAAATAAAAGAATGGGGTAGCAGAATATGAAGCTATAATAATACACTGTCATATAGTTGGTTTCAAATGAAAAGATATTCAGAGTATTTTAGAGTTAGAGCATTTAAATATAGGAGACGTAGAAAAGAACATTTACTTTAGATGTCAAAGCAATGCAGAGTTTCCAGTGATCTATGTCCCTTTTTTTTATACTTTTTAAACCATTGGACCTACTTAGAGGCCATTTAGATGTGTAAATTATCTTGCTAATAATTGGGAACAAATGGTTCTACAAACACTTGTTCCAGATAACTGGCCCATGTAAATGTGTGACTGATCCAGTTGTTTATTTGGCACATTTAATCATCAATTTGCCCTGTATAAACAAAGATGTGCTGCTGGCAAACTGGGACACTGTATGGGGATAGCTGATTGCAGTAACAATCATTTAACCCTTATACAGAAGCAATGATTGCTGCAGCCAAATGAGCATGCAATGATGGGGAAAGAAAGATTCGTTCCCGATCTGTACTGGCCCTTCTAAATGTGTATACAAACCATTAGAAAACATGATGTTAAACAGGCAGAATATGCTCAAACCCACATGCGGTTGTGCATATATATAGGGGAGCATATCCTGCACTTGTAGTCCGTTGCTTATGGCAATCAACAGCAAAAAAATGCATACAATGGAAGATGCCAGCAACGGACTACAAGTACCACAATAACCATCCTACATAAGGTAACAATTATGTGGATGTGAAGAACAATCAAAAACGTATTAGCTAAGACAGGTGCACTCTGCGATAATACTAAACCCTCACACTGATGTAAAATTGAGAAGTTAGTTCGACATATCCTACTAGGAGGACATGTCTTAAGCTCGGGCACCACGCCAAGGTCTCTCAAGTAGCCCGAGGCCCTATCACTCACCTACCCAAATAGCACTAACACCCTGCACTCGAACCTGTAATCAGCTACACTGTAAATCAATGTAACCTACACTGACTATCTCCCCATAACTATCTTAATTATATATCTAAGTTAACTGTCTAATGTATATACA
Source organism: Bufotes viridis (assembly GCA_033119425.1). Classification (NCBI taxonomy): domain Eukaryota; kingdom Metazoa; phylum Chordata; class Amphibia; order Anura; family Bufonidae; genus Bufotes; species Bufotes viridis. The sequence continues at coordinate 148,634,938 of CM065593.1, read as the reverse complement.
GCAAAGCTCTCTCAGAACTCCATTACACTACAGAAAATGGCTGCTGGGGAGGGTCCTTATATAGTAAGGAGTAGGCAACTTTCCTATTGGTTGCTAGGGATGTTGCTAAGCTCAGACAAAGAGATTGCAGCCTTCTCATTTGCCCCACAAGCAAGAGGGAGGCTACCGATGAAAAAAATGGAGAATATTCGAAATTACGAATATATAGCACTATATTCTAAATATTCGCGAATTCTCAAAGTGCCGATATTCGCGATAAATATTCGCAATTCGAATATTCGCGCCCAACACTACTAATCACGAGTTACTTCACAACACTGTGGTAAAGAGCTGCCTCATCCTCCTCTCTGCTTTGAGTGTCAGGGATTATGATCCTGAATACAGTTTAATATGATATTTAGCTGAATCTTTGTGGGAATGGAGTTTATCAGGATAACTGAAGTACTGAAAGGACGGACAGGACAGACTGTGGTAATGGAGACTGCATACAAGTGCTGCAGCTCATTAGCCACATCTGCTCATGAACTCCATTGCTACAGAGATTCAGCTAAAGTTCTTATCAGCCGTATTCAGCATCATAATCCCTGACAAGAAGAGAGGAGGATGAGGCAGCTCTTTCTCTTTGTGTCGTGAAGTAACATATCCTGCTGTGTGATTAGGACAGCTTTTGTGTGTACTAAAAATATGGCGGACATTTTATTTCTCCTAATGATTGCTCCCTAGACAAAACAAACCATAATAACTAATGTAAGATATTTGGGAATATATTTATAATAAAGAATTTAAGTATTTTAATTTTCTTAATTCCCAGAGAACGCCTTTAAAAGGCAGACTTCTCTTCGGGCAACCTATAGGCACAGGGTTCCTGTCTCTATAGGTGACTGTATCCCGCCATGAGATATTTATTGGCAAAAACAGACAATTTTGGTAGTATCAGCCAAGTATCGCTAGCTTTACTTAGGTAGTTGTGATCATTTTAGTAGCTGCTGAATGTAGGTTTGTTTCTAAGGCTACTTTCACACTAGCATTTTTTTGTGGATCCGTCATGGATCTTCAAAAACGCTTCCGTTACAATAATACAACCGCATGCACCCGTCATGAACGGATACGGTTGTATTATGCCTTTACCATAATGAACACCATTGAAAGTCAATTGGGAACGGATCTGTTTTCTATTGTGTCAGAGAAAACGGATCCGTCCCCATTGACTTACATTGTGTGTCAGGACGGATCCATCTTGCTCCGCACCACATCGCGGACAGAAAAACGCTGTTTGCGCGATAAGAGCGCAACCAAACAGAACTTTTTCAGTTTTAAAGGGAAATTTGCCTCCCAAAGTCACTCATTTCCAGCCAAAGAATGTAAGACCACATCTTTAATTGGACTCCATATACTATAAAGGATATAGAAGAGCTAGAGAGGGTTCACAGAAGGATGACCAGATTATTAAATGGGAAGGCTTCTTTTATAAGTGTAATCAATCCAAAGAACTAGCACATGATTTATTCATTCCAAGGACTTTACAAAGGGACCGGGGAGATTCTTTACGGTGGAAAGGTGATTCAGAAGTCAACACACAAAAGCATTCTTTAAAGTTACAGTAGTTGTAAGACCCTTGTAGATTGTAAGCCCTCATGGGCAGGGTCCTCTCTCCTCCTGAACCAGTTTGTAACTTGTCTTATTCATGCTTATTGCAATTCTCTGAATTATGAATGTATACCATTTTCATATGTACACCGCCATGGAATGAATGGTGCTTTAATAATCAATAATAATAAAACTGTGGAATGCCCAACCTCAAGGGGGAGTATTAGCAGTATTTAAAAAGGGCCTGATGCTTCTCACAGAAAATGGCATTAAGGGTTATAATTAAATTAACAATTAATGTTGTATAATTGATCTTAGGGTGAAATTGAGAGACCTGTGTATGGTGCCTTGTAAAAGTATTCATACCCCTTAAACTTTTCCACATTTTTCACATGATACCCACAAACTTAAAGGGAATATGTCGCTCCGATTTTGGACCATTTTCTACAGCAATACATGAGTAACTTGGCAGGATGACAGGCCGAACTGGATGGACAAATGTCTTGTTTCGGCCTTATATACAATGTTACTATGTTATGAGTAGTACTGCAGATATGAAGTCCAGATTGCTATTTTTTGTTTTCTTACTGCCTCCCATTCCCTCACTGTCAGCCCTCAGAGTTGCACTGAAATACATTGTCAGAACTGCTGTGCAGGTGCACATGAGTCCTCTCCTTTACGTTAGAATCACACAGCAGTCCGGACTGTGTGTTTCAAAGCAGCTTTGAGTGCTGACAGCAGGGTAATGGGGGTAGTAGAAAAATTAAAAAATAGTGAATTGGAGAGTTGGAGACTTCATCTATACTATGCATTTATTATTGTATTTAATAGTCCAAAATCGGGATGACAGATTCCCTTTAAATGTATTTTATTGGGATTTTATGTGATGGACCAACACAAATTAGCAAGTATGTGTGAAGTGAAAAGAAAACGATACATGGTTTTCAAGACTTTTAATAAAAATCTGAAAAGTGTGGCATGCATTTGTTTTCAGCCCCCTGTAGTTTAAAACCCCTAAATAAATTCCAGTGTGACCAATTACCCTCAGAAGTAGAGGCCACCTGTCTGTAATTCATTCTCAGTATAACTACATCTGTTCTTTGAAGGCCTCAGAGGTTTGTAAAAGAACATTAGTGATCAAACAGCATCATGAAACCAAGGAACACACCAGACAGGTAAGGGATAAAGTTGTGCAGAATTGTAAAGTAGGGTTAGGTTATAAAAAAAACCAAGCTCTGAACATCTCACTGACCATTGTTCAATCCATCATCCGAAAATGAAAGGAGTATGGCACAACTGCAAACCTACTGAAACATGGCTGTCCACCCGACAACCCAGGCATGGAGAGCACTAATTAGAGAAGCAGCTAAGAGGCCCATGATCACTCTGGGGAAGGTGCAGAGAACCACAGCTCAGGTAGGAGAATCTGTCCACAGGACCACTATTAGTCGTGTACTCCACAATCTGGAAGAGTTGCAAGAAGAAAGCCATTTAATTTTGGAAAGCAAGCCATAAGAAGTCCTGTTTGCAGTTTGCCACAAGCCACGTTGTGGACACAGCAAACTCCTTGAAGAAGGTGCACTGGTCAGATGAAACCAAAGTTGAACTTTTTGACCTAACTGCAAAACGCTGTGGCGGAACACACCATCCCCACTGTGAAACATAGTGGTGGCAGCATCATTATGTGGGGATGCTTTGCTTTAGTAGGGACAGGGAAGTTGGTCAGAGTTGATGGGAAGATGGATGGAGCTAAATACAGGGCAATTCTGGAGGAAAACCTAGTAGAGACTGCTAAGGACTTGAGACTGGGGAGGAGGTTCACCTTCCAGCAGGACAACAACCCTAAACATACAGCCAGAGCTACAATGAAATGCCTTAGATCAAAGCATATTCGTGTGTTAGAATGGCCAAGTTCTAGACCTAAATCTTATTGAGTCTGTGGCAAGAGTTGAAAATTGCTGTTCACAGACACTCTCCATCCAATCTGACTGAGCTTGAGATATTTTGCAAAGAAGAATGGGCAAAAATCTCAGTTGTGCAAAGCAAAAGCTGGTTAAAACATACCCCAAATGACTTGCAGCTGTAATTGCAGCGAAAGATGATCCTACAAAGTATTGAATACAAATGTACTGCAAACTTTCCAGATTTTTATTTATTAAAAATTTTGCAAACCATGTATCATTTTATTTTCACTTCACACATACTTGCTACTTTGTGTTGGTCTATCATATAAAATCCTAATAAAATACATTTAAGTTTGTGGGTATAACATGAAAAATGTGGAAAAGTTCAAGGGGTATGAATGAATACTTTTTCAAGGCATTGTAACTATGGACAGATATTTTTACACCACTTCTTACTACAGTCACTTGCCTAGTCACAAGCCATGTAGATAGATGTTTGCCTGGTATTATGTCCAATTTAAGTAGTCATTATTTCATGACTTTCAACTTCCTTATAAAATAGCAGTTTTATTTCCTTACACTAATGAGCTACTTTACATATCGTTAAAACTTTTGAAAAATCCTAGTAGGGTATATAATAACGCCATTTCCACAACTTTGACATCACAATCAGGCATAATGTACTTGAGTTTTAAATAAAAAAAAATACCATATATTATTAATTTTTAACACAAAATGTTTGTCAGCTACTGTTAGAGCTTCAGATAACTTGGGATAGTTACACATACAGCTCTTATTAGTTTTTTTAGCCTAAACAGAACTGAACAATGCATGCTCAAAACATGTATTTTAAAACTTAGGAATAGGGATGAGCGAACTTGCCCCCGAATCCGGACCCCATTAAAGTCAATGGGGACCCGAACTTCACTTTATTATTTTCCGTTATAACATGTTATAACAGAAAATAATAGCATTCTTAAGACAGAATGCTAAATAAAATGGCCATTGAGGGCTTAAAAATAATTAAAAAAACTCACCTCATCCACTTGATCGCGCATCGCAGCTGGTATCCTCTTCTTTCTTCAGGACCTGCAAAAGGACCTGCGATGACGTCACTGCGCTCACCATGTTATAATGGAAAATAATAAAATCCCCCGAACAACGAACCCAAACTTCAGTGAAAAAGTCTGGGTTCGGGTCCGGGTAACTGAACTCTCTAAGTTCGGTACGAACCCGAATTTTGCAGTTCGGGTTCGCTCAACCCTACTTATGAATAACACATCATTTTAAGGTAGATCATATAAAATTCTCAGTTGTCATGACTGTAGAGTTAGGTTCTTTGGGGCCATTATGCAAATGTAGAATACTGCATAAAAACTTTTGAGAAATGTGTCCTGCTGGGTTGACTATTCTTTTTTTTAATCACAAAACACAAAGACTATTGTTCCCAAGGAAGATCTAAAATATACAGAATTTTAAAATCCAAATATGTTCCAAAAATTTAGATTTAAGGTATGTTGTCTGAAAGTTTCTAGCATGCTTTTTAGTAGTTCTCCAGCAGTATCTTGGTTGTACCACAAACCTTATCAATTATATCTAACATACAGTATATACAGTATTATAGATCTGAAGATCATATATTTGTTAAAAAGTATTAACAAAAAGTCTAACCTTCTATTTCTGAGCTATATTTCTTATTAGATGAAACCCAAAAATTTCTAGATGTTATTACCAGATCAAATGAGTTCTTATTTGAATCGTTAATTTCTAACGATAATTTGTTTTCCCTTAGTCCTAACAGCAGCACAGATGGGGTTAACCACCCCCCGTGGACTGGCAGGACCGGCGGAATGTTTAATGAGCCCAAGACTAATAACTCAATTTAACAATTAAGTATCTCCTTAAAAGGAGGAAGTCAACCCCCAGCCCACTGTGTTTATAGCAAGAAAAAAAAAACTAGACTTACTAGGGTGGGAAATTTGTGTGCTGCTGTTAGGACTAAGGAAAACAAATTATCGTTAGAAATTAACGATTCCCTTACGTCCTACCAGCAGCACAGATGGGGAGATAGCAAGAAGAAACCCCTAGGGAGGGCCTTCCTGCCTGGCAGAACTAAGAAAAGTCTGCCCAAAGGCCGAAAACTCAGCTAGACTGGCATCTAGTCTATAATGGGAGATGAATGTCGATTCAGAGCTCCAGGAGGCAGCTTTGCAAATCATGTTGAGAGGCAGAAGACTCCTCTCGGCAAAAGAAGTAGCCACAACTCTAGTAGAGTGGGCCTTCACGAATCCCGGAGGGTCCAGGATTGTGGAAACAAAGGATTCCTTAATAGCCTCCTCAATCCACCGACTGATGGAAGGTTTGGATGCCTTATAGCCTTTAAACTTACCGGCAACAGGATTAGCAGATTCTCATCTTTCCTGAACTCCTTGATCTATCCACATAGATCCGGAGACATCTCGAGACGTCCAGAGGATGTCTAGCAGGTTCCTAGGAGGAGGTGGTAGATGTCGACAGAACCGGGAGGAATATCACCTGGTTGATGTTCTGGAAGGAAGGAACTTTAGGCCTACAATACGGGAGGAATCTAAGAAGGTCCCGGTCATGTAAGAATAGGGCTCATGTGCTGAGAGAGCTTGAAGCTCAGAGACCCTCTTGGCCAAAGTCACTGCAAGGAGAAACACAAACTTCCAAGTGACGAACTTTATGTCCACCTCCTCTAACGGTTCAAAGGGGGAGATGCTAACCCCTGAGAACTACTGAAAAACCCATTGAAAAAAGGGGTCTCAGTACTGTAGGCTTTAATCTTTCAGCTCCTTTAAGGAACCGTTTGATCAGCGGGTCCTGAGAAAATGTCACGACTGTGACTGATCCAGATAGGTCTGGGAAGAGAAGGTCGCAGCGACTTGCTACTCGCGATAGCTTGTGAGTTTGCTTCATGGTTCAGGGTATGTCATCTAGGTTTTGCCTTGTGAACCTTTTAGTCCTGACTGGGAGTTATGCTAGGCATTCTTCTCAGGTGAGTGCTGTCTGCCACTCCTAGCTCACTATACTTCAGTTTAAGGTTCAGCTTGCAGTCAAATATGCCAGATATAGTCACTTACTTCCAGTGCTATTCTGACACTTTAGAAGTCGAGATCGCTTCTGTCACAGTGATGTGCAGTGATTGGGCCATCGTGATCTGTGACATGGACAGTCGCTGTTAGGATCATCTTCTAGCTGCAGTGAGCTGGATAAGTCTATGCTCTACTGGACCAGATATGTTATGTTTAGTTTATTACTGGTTATCCCATTGCTGCCCGCTTAAACATGAGTGATGATGACTAGTGGTACCATCTGCCTTTCACTAGTCTATACTGTGACATGAGAGTACTCAGCGGTATTAGGCATCCTGACTCGCACAGCACTGGGCTCAACATCAGCTCAGTCTAGGTATCAGGAGCAGACAGTATTTGCACAAACGCTGACAGCGTTTGACTCAGGGAAAGTCGTGCTATTCCCATAGCGCATAGATAGGGTCTGCCTGGTCACCCGCACGTCCGTGCTGACAGAGCCTTAAGAACCGCTTGATCAGCGGTCCTGACAGAAAAGCCTGTTAAGGCAAGCTGAGATGGCTGAAACTTGAACCTTCAGAGTAGAAGGGCAAGGCCTCTATCAAGGCCGTCTTGCAGGAACTGAAGGATAGCGGAGAGGGGCGGATCTGCAGACGCCACCTCAGTTGAGGTACAACAGGATGAGAATATCCTCATAATACAAGAGTAGGCTCTCTTGGTAGAGTCCGCTCTAGAATGAGACAGCGTTCTCAGGACCGACTCTGAAAGCCCTTCTATTCCTGGGAAGGGACTGATCAACCTCCAGGCTGTCAGGTTGAATCTGTGCAGATCTGAGCAGAGGTGAGTGTCCCACGACACCAGGGTCTGCTGTGGGGAGCCTCCAATATTGTCCTCGACTCAACTGGGTGAGCTAGGTAAACCAGGATCTCTTCGGCCAAAACAGTATGATGGCTATCACCGAGGCCTGATCCTGACGGATTTTCATCAATACCCTCGGTATCATGGAAAAGGGAGGGAAGATGTAAGCCAGCCTGAACCTCCAGGATATTGACAGAGCGTCTAACGCCAGGGGTTGTCCTCCTGTAGAGGGAGCAGAACCTCTCCACCTTGGCATTGAACCTTGTTGCCATGAGATCCACCTCTGGCATACCCACTTGAGGACTATCTGCTTGATTCTCCGGATGTAAAGACCACTCCACCGACGGAAGACCGCGGCTCAGCCGCTATCATATTGAGGGAGCCTTGGATGTGGATCGCAGATAAGTGGGAAGGTACAACTCTGCCTAATCCAGAATCACCCCGATCTCTGACAAGAGGGGAAGTGATCTCGTGCCTCCCTGCTGGTTGATGTAAAGTACCGCAGTCACATTGTCTGACTGGACTTTCACCGCTTTGCCCCGGATCTGAGGGGCTAAGTGAAGGAGGGCTAGCCGGATAGCTTGAATCTCGCGGAGATTGGATGAAAGAAGCCACTCCTGAGGAAACCAGGTCCCGTGAACTGGAGTGTCGTCTAGGTGAGCGTCCCAGCCTACTTAGGACGCATCCGTAGTCAATATGACCCAGACTGGCTGGGTCATAGACTTCCGTCTAAAAGATGGCACCACCATCTGAGGGAATACCGAGTTTGCCAAGTCAGGGAGCACAGGGAGTTTAGCCCAGCAGGGCTGCCATTCCATTAGGAGAGGACCTCCGACTGTAGAGGGCGGAGGTGCCATAGAGCCCAAGGGACTGCTTCCTGCAGACGCTGACATGAGCCCCAACATCTTCATGAGAGTCCGGATTGGAACTCGCCGGGAAAGGAACTTGCCGTGTTCTGAACCCGGAATCTTCTTTCTGGAGTCAACTGGAGCGACATCCCAGTGGAGTCGATTATGAAGCCTAGATATCTTACTGAAGTCGACGGGCTCACGTTCGACTTCTACCAGCTGATGATCCAACCTAGGTGGAACAGAAAGGAGATTGTTACCTGAAGAAGTTGGGTTAGGACCGCTAGAGCAGAGGCTTTCAAAGCCAGTCGTCCAGATAAGGAATGATGGTCAGTCCTTGAAGCCTCAAAGCCGCCACCACAGAACCACCACCTTGGTAAAAGTGTGAGGGGCAGAAGAAATGCCAAAGGGAAGGGCAACAAACAGAAGATGCCTGACGACACCGGACACCTGGACCGTGATCCTGATATACTTCCTGGAACCAGGATGGATCGATGTGCAGATATGCATTCTTGAGGTCCAGGGTTGCCATCACGTCTCCAGGATTGACGACGTGAACTACTGACCTGATGGTTTCTACACGAAACTTCACCTTCCTTATAAATCGATTGAAATATCTCAGATCGATAATCATCCGGAGATCTCCTGAAGCCTTGGGAACCAGAAAAACTGGTGAATAGATCCCTAGGCCCCGTTCTCCTGCCGGAACCTCCTCTAGAGCCCCTTTGCAAATGTAGTCCTGAATGTAGGCCTCTAGGATCGCCTCCTTGGCCGCTTGTAGAAGATTGATCTTGACAAACCTGTCCAGTGGAATAGAGGTGTTGTTGACTAAATAACCGTTGAAAATGATATTCAGGACCCAGGGATCCAAGATCTCTTGGATCCATTCTTCTCAGAAGTGGGAGAGACGACTCCCGACGAGTACATGAAGCTTAGGAATGGGGAAGCTTATTGGCAGGACGGCAGGAGTAACGGGAATTAAGCAAGAGCCTCGAAGAGGCCCGTAGCCAGGAGGTGGATTTTCCATCCTTGGCTCCTCCAAATGGAATATGGGCCACCGATCCCAGGGCCATGCTATATATAGGCCCCTGACATTATTTGATAGTATTGTTACAGGGTGCCAAAGGCGCACTTGGTCTCCCATGAGCCACAGACCTACTGCTTAGCTTCAAGACCAAGGATCTGTGTTTGGCCTCATACCCAGGACTTGCTTTGCTAGCGGGAAGCTCCCTCGCTAGCTTCAACTGAAGCTGTGCGGTATCGCACAAGAAGTCCGTAGCCAGGTTGATGGTCTTGAAAGCAGCCAGTATGTCGTCCTGGAAAAAACCTCTGGTTCACATCAACTTGAATTTGATCCAGGCGAGATCGGAAGAACGTAGAGACTTCAAAAAGCCGCTATGGCTGTGGAAGCGGAAGCCGCAGCTGCCGTAACACCCCGTCTTAGTGTGCACTCTGCAAGGGGGTCCTGCAGCTAGACCCATCGTCTGCAGGAACCAGAGTGCGCTTGGACAACTTGGCAATAGCCATGTCCACCTTGGGAATGGATCCCCACGAATCCACCAAGGGTTAAGCCATCGGGAACATGGATTTAAACTTCTTTGTTAAAACCGGACCTTTTTCAGGTTTTTTCCACTCTATATCATGACAGAGAGGAGGGTCTCATCCGCTTTGAAGACACGATGTGCCCGAGTAGCGGGAACGGGAGGCTCCCCCCCCAGTCAACATCATGGTCCCCCGACCTGATGGACTTGAGCAACTTCTGTGTCTTTCCAGGGGAGTCCCCACGTCACCTCCGGAAGATGGCGGCGCACAGGGACCGGGAATCCTGGACCAAGGACGCCGCCAAAATACCCCAGCCAGGCACAACTGCGCGGGGCCGGCAGCAAATAAGCTGCCGGCCAAACTGACAAGGTACCTAGGAAAAAAGGCAACGCCGTTACCCAAACGAGAAGAAGGCTCCCCGCACTTTCCATAAGAAAGGGGGGGGGAACAAACCGCCTAGTCCACCTGTCCAGGAGGACAGAAAAAAACACAGTGGGCTGGGGGTTGACTTCCTCCTTTTAAGGAGATACTTAATTGTAAAATTGAGTTATTAGTCTTGGGCTCATTAAACATTCCGCCGGTCCTGCCAGTCCACGGGGGGTGGTTAACCCCATCTGTGCTGCTGGTAGGACGTAAGGGAATAAACCATTATAAGGCACCTAATAATGGGCTGCTCATCTATTGTATGAACACACAGGGTGTTCCAGAGATAGAGCCATTGTTTGTAGCTGCTGTCTACTGAGAGGATTCACTCTATACAGAATGACCTAATATGACATTTGAAAGCTTAAATAGGACCTTTCATGGGTCCAGACATTATCAAATAAGTAGGGGGTTAGAAGGGCATATTACAGGGATGTAAGATCACTTACTAGTTTATCTGTCCGGCGCTCCGTTCCCCCACTGTGCTCCCCTTTTACTTTTCCCGCCTGGTATGTAAATTAATATCATCAGTACAGGGAGGAGGAGACGGCCCTGTTTCTCAATGGGCGTCTGCTTCTCCCTGGCTGTGACGCTCCCCGCTGTAATTGGACCGCGCTACAGCCAGCGAGAAGGAGACGCCCATTGAGAAAGAGGGCAGTCTCCTCCTCCCTGTACTGATGATATTCATTTACATACCAGGCGGGAAAAGTAAAAGGGGGGAACAGCGGGGAATGGAGCGCAGGACAGATAAACTAGTAAGTTATCTTACATCCCTGCAATATGCCGTATACAACCCCCTACTTATTTGATAATGTCTGGACCCATGAAAGGTCCTCTTTAATTTGGCAGACAAAAGATAGATATCATATATCAGGAGTTTTCATGGAGTTAAAGGGAATGTGTGACTTTTTTACATTTTTACTTTATAAAACATATTGTATTTAAAAATAAAAAATTGTAATTGTGGTGGTTTAAGTATAAAAATAAAAAAAGTGCCATACTGCTGCCATAGCTAAAGGCATCTGTGTAATGTGTCAGTGCATGACACACACACAGATGTGGTATGTCACCGACAGTTCATTGAAGTCAATGAATTGATGCAGACCAACATTGGCAGTGCTACCTGTGAACTGTGCATGCATTTGGCGTGCACAGTTCACAATAGGTAAAACAGATAAAGGGTGCCAGACACCATGATGCTGGAGCCCAACGTCCCCCGCAGCCCCTGAACAATCACAAATGTGTTTGCCCCTCCACATACACTGCGGCGGGAAGTCATCATGAAGCTACTTCCATCAACACGTACTGTGGACATGTGAAGGGGCTCCAAGAAGATTGTGGCAAAAGACCCCAGCAGTCACAGAGCTGCAGACACCAGCAGGATACAATCAAGCAGTGGTAATGAAAGCTGCTAGAAGCCAAAAAACAGCTGTAGTTGTCACCCATAGCCTCACAGTGTTCACAGCAAAACTATATTTGCCAATAATTAGTGGGTAATGCACAGTAATAGAGGAGGAAGCCAACTAGGACCATAGATTTACCCCGTGTAAATTCATATCCACGAATATTGGACCATTAACTACCAGGAAATTTGCAGCCAAATAACCCCAAAACCCACAGGAACTGACGTTGGCATAATCTGGAATCTCCATCCACGAGACCCACACGTGCAACGCCGAGGTGAAGTACGGGAAGGCAGCTCTTGAGACCGGACTACAATCTACATTATAAGAGAAGTATCGTGTCGAGGGCACATCACTACAAACCTGGTAAGGTCCATCTAGTGGATACCACGAAGGTGGTAAGGAATTGATCGCGAACTGTATTTACATGCGCACTTGACTCAGCGGGACGTCGCAAGTATATACTGAGGAGTGGGACGCCACTCTTACCAGTAAAAGAGGAACGATCATTATTTAAAATACAGAGACCCTACAAATACAGGGTGGACGCTGCATAATCAAACATATGTGGAGTTTGCATTTGTTTTAATGTATTTGGGACATTGACCATTATTTAATATTATTGTAGTTATTTGGCTGTTGGAGCTGGTAACAGATTTGACTTGATATATATGACACTTATGCACTTTACTCAGGAAAACTCTGATCTCTGACTGAATTCTTTTTTATTTTCTTATTATTTTATTAATAAACTATAAGGATTTTACAATTATTAACCCATTATTACCTCTGCGGTACCCAAATGCCAGAGTGCCCTATCTATTTTTATTAATATTGTATTTCATGTAATGTTTTCCAGCAGGTGACATATGATCTGGCAGATTCTTTTAGATAGGATGGAACTAACCATTCAATTCTTTTCCTCCCTTTGGGCAGGAGTGGCCCAGTCCTGCTTTCCACCAAGGGAGGGGTTGGCGAGTAAGTAGTTAGTTGGAGTTAGACTGTGAAAGTGACCAGACAACATGGCCCAGTGAGGGAATGTTTTCCCCTCCTGCAGCAGGAGTCTGTCCAGGGAAAGCAGCATAACTCCCTGAATTTGATAGACTGAGTATAACGAGAAAGTCAATGGCCAAAGGCACCCCACTCAACAGTGCCAGAACCTCTATAAGTCCAGTAACCAGTCTGAACCCTGAGATTAACACAGCAGAGATCAGCATTTAGAAGACCTGCCAATATATTGCATCCTGCTGGAACCAAGTAAAGGAGAATTGCTATAAACCCTTTGAAATCCTTGCATCATCAAGTTTAAGTTATTCAAGTAAATATGATTGAAACATTCCCAAGTCTGTACTTCACTTTATTATCCAACTCAATCTCTGCAATGGAGACTGACTCCAAGGAGCACCATGATACAAATTTTGGGCCAGAGTATACCACTTGCATCCTACACACGGCGATTGCTCCATCTGAGAGGGCAGCATGCTGCATATGCACTGTTTTCTGGTGTACATTGTAGTATTGGTTCACCCTTGTCTTTGTTCATATCTACGTCTGAGGTTTTGTTTGCTACCTCTTGCTCAGTTCTAGTCGTAAATGGCTGACACCTTTTGAACTATTTGCCTTTGGCACAGCTGTTGCCCTCATATGCGGCAATTACATTATTGTTCAAGTGATGACACACAGGTAATTCTGAAGCGGATGCCGCCCTTGCACAAGCGCCAGTACTCTTTCAAACAGCTGAGTGGCAAGGTGCTGGTAGTTGGACCCCTTCCGATATGATATTAATGAACTACCCTGAGGATAGGTCATCAATATTTCAATGCTGCGCAACCCTTTTAATAAAAGCAGCCTTCACACGGCCATTTTTTTACTGTCTAGTGGATAAGACCTAATGGTGCCTATGTGAACCCAAACATCTGTAACATGACCGGGAATAGCCATTCCCTGACTTGGATAATTTTCCAAGTCATGGGAAGCAATGTTCCATGACTGGTAATAGCCATTTCTTGTCATGGATAATTTTACTGTACCAGAGTCATAGACACCTATACAAGCAATTTTAATATCTGAAAAAAGTCAATAAAAGTAAACGAAAATACGTATTAGTACACATGAGATTTTCCTTGGTCTGGAGCACTGTGTTTTTGCAGCCTATGTAGTATGTTCAGTCTCTGCTGCCAACTTTCTTAAGTCTGGTGCTGGTGGCAGAGAACTATTATGGTCTATGTAAGTTTGATGCTCTGCTTGCCGAGTTGTGCCTTAGCAGGCCCCAGGCTGTCATGCTAACCGATTGGAGCCCTGTGGTTTCACTGACAGGGCTCCAATAGGAAGGATAAGGAATATATTGAACATAGGATCTGAGAGTTTAAATGACCACGTGCTACACCATTGCCGATCCCAGTCTTTCCGGCAAGGTGCCTGGTGTATTCTACAGCCATCACACATCATGTATGGAGCAGGTTCAGCGCAGCTGCCCGCTCTATACATTCCCTCAGCCTCAATAATGTACAAGTATGTCATTGTGGCTGAAGGGGTTAATCAACTGCTACATTTTTTTTATTTTGTAATATTTTAAATACAATCTTATTGTAAAATGAACACATAAATATATATATTTTTTCAAAGTGACACATTCCTTTAAAAAAAACTCATATATTTTGCTGCCACTGTAAATGCTTCCATGTGGAAATGTCTTAATGAGAATACCTAAAGCCCACAACACACAGTGCCATGTATTTTACATAGGGCAGCTTAGATACACTCCTCACTGTGCATTCAATTGCTAATAGTTTAGATACATCCCCAACTGTCCTAAATGAGCGTTCCAAAGAGAACATCTCAGATTCACATCACACTGTTCTATACATTATACAGAAAATAGCTCTGACACACTCAACAAGGTCCTGAACATTCACTGTATTTTACTGCTGTGCTGACATCAACAAAATGGTGCTGCACAGTGGTAATGAAAGTACCTCCTCCCACCTCCTTTTGCACACAGTCACAAGGGGAGGGGTGGTGTGAGGACATTGGAAAGGAGAGGGGCCAACTTCCAAGCTAGATTTGGAGCAATCTGACTACAGGTAACTTGAATTCACCACTATTTCATAGTAGCTGCCTCTGCAGTGGAAAATATTAAATATTATTATAAAATATTTAAAAATTTCTGTATAAGTGAAAAAAATTCAAAATATCCCAAAAATTTACAACATTATTTCATCTTTCAGAATAAAAAAAAAAACTGGATTGCACATTCCCTTTAACATGTGGAAATAGCCTAATCTGCTATTCACACACGGTTGACATAAGGCATGGTTGTGTAAACAATTTCCTTTATCCTATGTCTTTGTCTCCATGCAGCTTGACAATCCATTCCCCATATAAAGAGCGTGCAAACACCATGGCCAAAAGGATAGGATGCAAAATGATGTTACTGATATTTTTGCCTTTTGATCAAGACTAGGACAAGTCATTTGCAATGGAAGGGAATTGCCAATTTACCTTTCCCTGCCAAGTGGGAAACAGTAAAGCTTTGCACTTTGGATAGCTGTGTTGAGACTCTTAAATGAGGCTCCACGTTGTTTTCTGTAGCTGGTCTCCTAAGATCAGCTATTGTCTTGTTTGAGTAGTCTCCAAGGCATTGCTCCCGGTTAACCAAAATTCTACTCCACACTGATGAGGGGCAACACCCTGAAACAGCTGTCTGTGGATGGATAACTGGCTTAGGTTTTCCCGTCACATCCTTAAAGCTTGTAAAAAAGCGGGATCTTGACATAGGGGCCACTTAATATGGTGGATTTGGTGATCTCTGTAATGGGGACACCCCTTTGCTCGGTTTTCCTTCCTTTGAGGGATATCTTGCTTTCATTGTGTTGTAGACCCATAACTGGGCTCCACATTTATTTTGCATATTACTGTTTCCCAGGGAGCTTTGCACTTTGGATTGCTGTGTTGAGACTCTTAAATGAGGCTCCACGGTGTTTTCTGTAGCTGGTCCCCTGAGATCAACTATTGTCTTGTTTGAGTAGTCTCCAAGGCATTGCTCCCAGGTAGCCAGAATCCTACTCCACACTAATGAAGGGCAACACCATGAAATAGCTGTCTGTGGATGGATAACTGGCTTAGGTCTTCCCCGTCACATCCTTAAAGCTTGTAAAAGAGTGGGATCTTGACATAGGGGCCACTTAAAGGGTTTCTCAGGCTTTGCTCCTAGAGGCTCCTTTTGCCCACCTCAAGTCATGCCCTGCTGTCCCTGATTGACAGGGCCAGCATTCGTCTTCTCCGGCTGGCCCAGTATGCTGGATAAATCTCACGCATGCGCCATCCCAGCACACAGGGCCGGCAGGAGGAGATGAGCGCTGCCTGGCCCTGTCAATCAAGGACGGCAGGGCATGACTTGAGGTGAGCAAACAGAGCTTCTAGGAGCAGGAGCAACCCCCCCCCCCTTCTGCTCCTAGAGGCTAATTAGCATTTTATAATAGTTAAAATTGTGCAGTAATGGGGGCATCCAGAAGCATAAGATTAGGAGAGTTAGGGTCTGCTGACAATAGCACATCGCTAATGTCAGCCAGTTTAATAGGGTTAAATCTGGTGACAGAAACCCTTTAATATGGTGGATGTGGTGATCCCTGTAATGGGGACACCCCTTTGCTCGGTTGTCCTTCCTTTGAGGGATATCTGGCTTTCACTGTGTTGAAGACCCATTACCGGGGCTCCACAGTTATTTTGTATATTACTGTTTCCCGGGGAGCTTTGCACTTTGGATTGCTGTATTGAGACTTTTAACTCCTTAAGGACACGGCCCTATTTCACCTTAAGGACCAGGCCATTTTTTCAAAATCTGACCAGTGTCACTTTATGTAGGTGATAACTTTAAAACGCTTTTACTTATCCAAGCCATTCTGAGATTGTTTTTTTGTCACATATTGTATTTAATGACAGTGGCAAAATAAAGTCGAAAAATTTCATTTTTATTTATAAAAAAATACCAAATTTACCAAAAATTTTGAAAAATTTGCAATTTTCCAAGTTTCAATTTCTCTACTTCTAGAATACATAGTAATACTGTCAAAAAAAGTTATTGATTTACATTCCCCATATGTCTACTTCATGTATCGATCATTTTGGGAATGCCATTTCATTTTTTGGGGACGTTACAAGGCTTAGAAGTTTAGAAGCAAATCTTGACATTTTTCAGAAATTTTCAAAACCCACTTTTTAGGGACCAGTTCAGGTCTGAAGTCACTTTGTGAGGCTTACATAATAGAAACCACCCAAAATGACCCCATTCTAGAAACTACACCCCTGAAGGTACTCAAAACTGATTTTACAAACGTCATTAACCCTTTAGGTTTTCCACAAGAGTTAATGGCAAATAAAGATAAAATTTCTGAATTTCGATTTTTGGAAAATTTTCCATTTTAATCCATTATTTCCAGTAACAAAGCAAGGGTTAACAGCCAAACAAAACTCAATATTTATTGCCCCGATTCTGTAGTTTGCAGAAACACCCCATATGTGGTCGTAAACTGCTGTATGGCCAAACGGCAGGGCGCAGAAGGAAAGGAACGCCATATGGTTTTTGGAAGGCGGATTTTGCTGGACTGGATTTTTGACACCATGTCCCATTTGAAGCCCCCGATGCACCCCTAGAATAGAAACTCCATAAAAGTGACTCTATCTAAGAAACTACACCCTCAAGGTATTCAAAACCAGTTTTACAAACTTTGTTAACCCTTTAGGTGTTCCACAAGAGTTATTGGCAAATGGAGATGAAATTTCTGAATTTCAATTTTTGTTACCTTGCCTCAAAAAAGTGTAATATAGAGCAACCAAAAATCATATTTACCCTAAAATAGTACCAACAAAACTGACACCTTATCCCGTAGTTTCCAAAATGGGGTCACTTTTTGGAGTTTCTACTGTAGGGGTGCATCGGGGGCTTCAAATGGGACATAGTCTCAAAAACCAGTCCAGCAAAATCCGCCTTCCAAAACCATATGGCGTTCCCTTCCTTCTGTGCCCTGCCGTTTGGCCATACAGCAGTTTACAACCACATATGGGGTGTTTCTGCAAACTACAGAATCGGGGCAATAAATATTGAGTTTTGTTTGGCTGTTAACCCTTGCTTTGTTACTGGAAAAATGGATTAAAATGGATAATTTGCAAAAAATAGCTGTTTTGGGACAGTTTTGTATTTTTTGTTATTTACATCGTTGAACTGACAGGTTAGATTGTGTGCTATTTCTATAGAGCAGGTTGTTACTGACGCGACAATACCAAATATGACTACTTTTTGGGGTTTTTTGTTTCAGTTTTACATAATAAAGCATTTTTGAAAAAATGATTTTTTAGTGTCTCCACATTCTGAAAGCCATAGTTTTTTTTTTTTTTTTGCGATTGTCCTATGTAGGGGCTCATTTTTTGCGGGATGAGATGGCGGTTTGAATGGTACTATCTTGGGGTGCATATGACTTTTTGATCACTTGCTATTACACTTTTTGTGATGTAAGGTGACAAAAAATTACTTTTTTACAACGTTTTTATTTTTTATGTTTACAGCGTTCACCTGAGGGGTTAGGTCATGTTATATTTTTATAGAGCAGGTCGTTACGAACGCGACGATACCCAATATGTATACTTTTTTTTATTTATTTTGGTTTTACACAATAATATCCTTTTTGAAACAAAAACATGTTTTAGTGTCTCCATAGTCTGAGAGCCATATTTTTTCAGTTTTTAGGCGATCGTCTCAGGTTGGGTATAATTTTTGTGGGATGAGGTGGCGGTTAGATTGGCACTATTTGGGGGTCATATGACTTTTTGATCGCTTGCTATTACACTTTTTGTGATGTAAGGTGACAAAAAATGGCTTTTTGACAAAGTTTTTTTTTTTTTTTTACAGTGTTTACTTGAGGGGTTAGGTCATGTGATATTTTTATAGAGCAGATTCTTACGGACGTGGAGATACCCAATATGTCTACTTTTTTAATTTTTTTACATTTAACACTAAAAGCATTTTTGAAACAAAAAATCATGTTTTAGTCTGAGAGGCATAGTTTTTTATTTTTGGGCAATTGTTTTATGAAGGGGCTCATTTTTGCAGGATGAGATGGCGGTTAGATTGGTACTATTTTGGGAGGCATATGCCTTTTTGATCGCTTTGTATTACACTTTTAGTGATGTAAGGTGCCCAAAAATGGCTTATTTACACCATTTTTGGGTTGTTTTTTTTATGGCGTTCACCTGAGGGGTTCAGTCATGTGATATTTTTATAGAGCTGTTTTTTACGGACGCGGCGATACCTAATATGTGTAGTGTATTTTATTTTTTTTACTTTTTATTCAGTGATTTGTGTTTTACTTTTTTTTCACTTTTTACTTTTTTTGGACCCAGACCCACTTGGTTCTTGTAGATCCAGTGGATCTGGTGTCTATATAATACAGTACAGTACACTATATAGTGTACTGCACTGTATTTTTACTTTTCACAGTCTGGTCAGACTTCTGCCTTTAGCAGAAGTCTGACCAGAGTTACTATACATGGCAAGCAGGACGCTTCTGAAAGCGCCCTGCTGCCATGGTAGCTCATCACCCACTGCCATTAGAGAGCAGTGGTGATGATGGAGGGAGGAGGAGCTCCTCCTCTGCGATCCCATCCTGGGGGCTGCATAGGCACAGCAGCCCCCGATGGGAGAGGGAGGGAGCTCCCTCCCTGTTAACACCTTCCATACCGCGGTCCGTCCGACCGCGGTAAGGAAGGAGTTGAACGGCTGGCATCTGCAGCACAGATGCCAGCTAATTTTCTATCAGAGTGCCAGCAATGTGCTGGCACTCTGATAGAACCACTAGACACCAGGGAATTATTACAAGGGAGGCGGGCGGGGATCGCTATTGCGATCCCGCCTGCCGCACCGCCCGCCTCCCGCCTCCACAACCACCCCCTGCACCCCCGCCGCCATAACAAGATTGGGGGCTGCAGGGGGGGTTAAAATAAAGATCTTTGCCGCAATTAACTCTCTGATCCCCGATCAGAGATAGCTAAAACCGCTGCAAACTGCAGGTCTGAATTCACATGACCCCCCTCGGCATTAGAACATGGTTCCTGCTGATCTACATCAGCAGGAACCATGTTGCTACCGCGCCCACATCAGGTGCAGTAGCAGTTTAAACACAGGGCGTACATGTATGCCCTGTGTCCTTAAGGACTCGGACATTAGGGCGTACCTGTACGCCCTGTGTCCTTTACGAGGTTAAATGAGGCTCCACAGAGTTTTCTGCAACTGGTCTCCCTAAGATCAGCTATTGTCTTGTTTGAGCTGCCAAGTGGGAAAGAAATGTTTCTTCCTATAAAACAATGCAGAAGCAAACAGGCAAGTAAATCACAACCAGACATGGATGCACTTAACACTATAAAGAGATCTGCTGTCAATAAATGTTATTTTAATATAAATCAGCAGGAAAAATAAGTTACTTTTATAATTTACTTTCTTACTTCATTATAATAGCACCCCTTGGTGTTTAATCTGCATATTCCTGGTCGTCCTATGGTAGTACACTACAAATGGGTTTAATCCCCTAGCTACAATCAGAAGAGACATATTAAACAGCGTATAGAATTAAATGAATTAATTCGGTACAGCCCCTATATAAGCACGGCAATGAGCAGCCACACTTCGTATTTCTTTTTTCTCTAGGGTTAAAAAGAGACATGTCTGTAATCCCCTTTTAACTTCTAAGGATGAATTCCAAGCTGTACTAACGGAGATGGGTCTCTGTCTCTGGACTTGAAGATGCCCAGCATGGCATCTTTCACCAGTGTGCTTTGCACAGTGTGGGCTGGGCATGCAGACTGTATTTTGAACGTGTCATTCCCCCTCTATGGTGTACGGGCCCTAATGGCTGCGGCTAGCTACTTCCAGGGTTCGAAGTGCTGGGGGCCGGCGCATGGCTGTGAGGAGCCTTGTCCGGTCTGTGCATGTGTCAGGGTCTGCTGGCGCGTCACAGGAAGCTGGGGCTATTTCTTCCGCTGGCTTTAAATGCCAGGCGCGCTCTGCCAGCCGGCATTGTATCCCTGCCTGCAAGGTATGTCGTTGGGACATGACTGGTCTCCCTCCAGGATATTTCTTTATATGTAATGACTTTACCAGAGGGAGTTTTGGGCAATATCATAGTCATTCTTACGCATTATCAGCCCCTGTTGTCGGGTCTGCTGGAGTTGCCTGTCTGTGCATTTGATTACTAAGTGCCCTGTTCTGGTGACAAGCCTTTTTGCTATGCTATCTGCATGTTTGCTCAGTAACAAGCCCTTATGTGGCTATCCGTTTGCATGTTTGCTCGGTATCAAGCCTTATGTGACTATCGACCTTCATGTTTGCTCAGTAACAAGCCCTTATGTGATGCCCATTTGCACGTTTGCTCAGTGATAAGCTTTTTGTGGCTATGGGCCTGCATTTTTGCTCAGTAACAAGCCCTTCTGTGGCTGTCTGCCTGCATCTTTGTTCAGTAACAAGCCCTTCTGTGGCTGTCTGCCTGCATCTTTGTTCAGTAACAAGCCCTTCTGTGGCTGTCTGCCTGCATCTTTGTTCAGTAACAAGCCCTTCTGTGGCTGTCTGCCTGCATCTTTGTTCAGTAACAAGCCCTTCTGTGGCTGTCTGCCTGCATCTTTGATCAGTATTATGCCCGTTCTGTGGCTGTATCTTTGGTCATTATTATGCCCTTCTATGACTGTCTGCCTGCATATTTGCTCAGTAACAAGCCCTTCTGTGGCTGTCTGCCTGCATCTTTGATCAGTATTATGCCCTTCTGTGGCTGTATCTTTGGTCATTATTATGCCCTTCTATGACTGTCTGCCTGCATATTTGCTCAGTAACAAGCCCTTCTGTGGCTGTCTGCCTGAATCTTTGCTCAGTAACAAGCCCTTCTGTGGCTGTCTGCCTGCATCTTTGCTCAGTAACAAGCCCTTCTGTGGCTGTCTGCCTGCATCTTTGCTCAGTAACAAGCCCTTCTGTGGCTGTCTGCCTGCATCTTTGCTCAGTAACAAGCCCTTCTGTGGCTGTCTGCCTGCATCTTTGCTCAGTAACAAGCCCTTCTGTGGCTGTCTGCCTGCATCTTTGATCAGTATTATGCCCGTTCTGTGGCTGTCTGCCTGCATCTTTGCTCAGTAACAAGCCCTTCTGTGGCTGTCTGCCTGCATCTTTGCTCAGTAACAAGCCCTTCTGTGGCTGTCTGCCTGCATCTTTGATCAGTATTATGCCCGTTCTGTGGCTGTATCTTTGGTCATTATTATGCCCTTCTATGACTGTCTGCCTGCATATTTGCTCAGTAACAAGCCTTTCTGTGGCTGTCTGCCTGCATCTTTGCTCAGTAACAAGCCCTTCTGTGGCTGTCTGCCTGCATCTTTGCTCAGTAACAAGCCCTTCTGTGGCTGTCTGCCTGCATCTTTTCTCAGTAACAAGCCCTTCTGTGGCTGTCTGCCTGCATCTTTGCTCAGTAACAAGCCCTTCTGTGGCTGTCTGCCTGCATCTTTGATCAGTATTATGCCCGTCTGTGGCTGTCTGCCTGTATCTTTGCTCATTATTATGCCCTTCTATGACGGTCTGCCTTCATATTTGCTCAGTAACAAGCCCTTCTGTGGCTGTCTGCTGCATCTTTGCTCAGTAACAAGCCTTTCTGTGGCTGTCTGCCTGAATCTTTGCTCAGTATTATGCCCTTCTGTGGCTGTCTGCCTGAATCTTTGCTCAGTATTATGCCCTTCTGTGGCTGTCTGCCTGTAGCTTTGCTCATTATTATGCCCTTCTATGACTGTCTGCCTGCATATTTTCTCAGTATTATGCCCTTCTGTGGCTGTCTGCCTGCATCTTTGCTCAGTAACAAGCATTTCTGTGGCTGTCTGCCTGCAACTTTTCTCAGTAACATGCCCTTCTGTGCCTGTCTGCCTGCATCTTTGCTCAGTAACAAGCCCTTCTGTGGCTGTGTGCCTGTATCTTACTTGTTATTACCCTAATAAAACAAGAATAACTGTATGGGTGTGTGGTACGGGCTTGCCCATGGTGCAGCCCAACAGCTTACAATCTTACAAAGCTCTACATGATTCCTCCTCCCATAACTGGTCTTGTAGCTCATGCCTGAGTATTCTTTCTGAGCAAAACACCAGCCTGGCTTGAGTTTGTGGTAAGTTTATCAGCTCTTCAATGTGAAATGTCCCTTTAAGTTATGGAGTCCTTGCAATAGACAATAGCAACATTTGTAGCCTGACACAGGGACCCTAACTAACTAACTACAGGCCTGGTCTCAGTCTCTAGGCCCCAACACTGTAATGAGGTGTTCACGATCCTATCGACCCAGTGGTGGATCCAGGGGGCAACGGGCAATTGCCCCCGATATTGTGGCAGCACCGGCGGCAGTGACAGGAGATGAACGCTTCCACTGTGGAAGCGCTCATCTCCATAGCGATCTGTGCCGCCGTCCTCTGGACAGCGATACAGATCGCTAGTGCAGTGCGGCAGGGGAGGGAGAGGCGCTCCCTCCCTGCTCCTCTGATAGGCTGCCGGCCTCGTGCCGACAGCCTATCAGAGCGGCTCAGGCGGCGCGATGACGCCATCGCGCCGCCTGAGCAGAGGATAGAACGGGACACAGGCCGGAAGAGGCCTGCATCCAGCGCTGCAAGGAGGTAAGTAGGGAGGAGGGGGAAAGGAGCCTGCACATGATTTTGGGGAGGGAAGGAGCCTGCACATGATTTTTTTGGGGGAGGGGAAGGAGCCTGCACATGATTTTGGGGAGGGGAAGGAGCCTGCACATGATTTTTGGGGGAGGGGGAAGGAGCCTGCACATGATTTTTTGGGGGAGGGGAAGGAGCCTGCACATGATTTTGGGGGAGGGGAAGGAGCCTGCACATGATTTTGTGGGGGATGGGAGAAGGAGCCTGCACATGATTTTGGTGGGGATGGGGAAGGAGCCTGCACATGATTTTGGTGGGGGTTGGGAGAAGGAGCCTGCACATGATTTTGGGGGAGGGGAAGGAGCCTGCACATGATTTTTTTGGGGGAGGGAAGGAGCCTGCACATGATTTTGGGGGAAGGAGCCTGCACATGATTTTGGGGGAAGGAGCCTGCACATGATTTTGGGGGAGGAAGGAGCCTGCACATGATTGGGGGGTGGGGGGACATGATGGGGAGAGAGGAGACTCTGGGGCACTATGGGGACATTACTGATGTATTTTATATGGGGGTAGTAGGATAATTTGTCCAGAATATGGGAGGATGATGGAAAAGTAGTAACTGAGATTTATTTTGTTGTCAAACTGCAGAGACGAAACCTGACGGTCTGGTCTGAAGGTCTGAAAGGAGAAGATGAGGAAAGAGAACATCTACATCACAGGAGACGTCACTGGATGGAAGAGGTAAGTGGGGCTGTGTTTCTGTAGTGATGGGAGCTGGGGCATATCAATCGCCCAAAGTGCCCCTCCCGAGACCAGGCTCTGGATCCGCCAGTGTATCGACCCGGGTCTGCTCTGCATCTGCTGGTGACTGTGAACCAAACAAAAGCCTCTCCAACAAGCATGCGGTCCTGCAGTGTATGCAGCTTTGCTTCTCAGCTCTCATCATCGTTCCTGTAAGCAATCCTAATTCCTCTGGACAGGATATATGCCAATAATTGAAATATGAGACTTTGTAAAAAACAAAAATAAAAAAAATATCAATTTCCGTAAACTTGTGCCAAATTTTTTTTTTTCAGTGAACTCGCCATGCCCCTTACAGAATACCTTGGGGTGTCTTCTTTCCAAAATGGGGTATCTTGTGGGGTATTTATACTGCCCTGGCATTTTAGGGAACCTAAAGCGTGAGAAGAAAAATGCGTAAAAATGCCCTGTGAAATCCTAAAGGTACTCATTGGAATTGGGGCCCTTTTGCGCATCTTGGCTGCAAAAAAGTGTCACACATGTGGTTTCGCCGTACTCAGGAGAAGTAGGGCAATGTGTTTTGGGGTGTATTTTTATATATACCCATACTGTGTGTGAGAAATATCTCTGTAAATGACAACTTTTTAAAAAAAATTATACAAAGTTGTCAATTTACAGAGATATTTCTCTCATCCAACATGGGTATATGTAAAAATATACCCCAAAACACATTGCCCTACTTCTCCTGAGTACGGCGATATGACATGAGTGACATTTTTTTGCAGCCTGGGTGCGCAAAGGGGCCCAAATTCCAACGAGTACCTTTAGGTTTTACATGGCTGCTCATAATTTAGCCCCACCCAAAATGCCAGAACAGTACAAACACCCCACAAATGACCCCATTCATTCTTGCGGACAAGAAAAGGGGTTAATAAGTGACGGGGGGCGGGGGGTAGTGTAGTGTGGTGCTTTGTGCAACTTTACATAGCTACCTGGTCCTCTGGTGGTCGATCCCAGCAAATGGGACCACCAGAGGACCAGGTAGCAGGTATATCAGACGCTGTTAAAAAAACAGCGTCTGATATACCAGTTTGATGCGATTTATTTCGCATCTACAGCCTGCCAGCGATGGATCATCGCTGGCAGGCTGCAGTATAACTGCCAAGACGCGCGTTCACAGGAAATCTCGCGTCTCGCGAGATGACGCACGGATGCGTCCAGCCAGAGCAACAGGACCGCCGGCCGGACGCATCCGTGCATTAGGCGGTCTTGTAGTGGTTAAAAAGAGAAACAATAGCAAGATGCAGTCAAGCTTATGACTCCAGGCCAACAGAGAAAGTGGGAGCCAGACTTCTTCTGTTTTCAGACCAATAGTCGCAAACTTCATCAGATGCTTGGGTAACTGCCTTAATAAAACAGGCATACACCTTAGAATTTCTAAACCTGCCACTAGGCAGGTTTGTCATCAATTCAAACAAAAATCCAATAATTTCTGGTCTGCAAGAGTTCATACAAAAAGGAGCACTGGAGAAGGTTCCTCATCTAGAAGAAGGAAAAAGGGTGTACTCAAAGATCTTTCCTGTTCCCAAACCTTTTTTTTTCTGGGAAAAATAGATCTCTCGGATGCCTATCTACACATTTCGATCCTGCACAAGCACTGCAAGTTCCCTCGAGTAGCCCTCCAGACTCCATCAGCTATTCTTCATTGGCAGTTCAAGTGTCTCCCTTTCGACATTTCCTCGGCACCCAGAGTTTTTACCAAGGTGTCGGTGGTGAATCTAAGGTTGAAGGGGATTATTGTTGTGCGCGAATATTCAAATAGCGAATTTTAGCGTATAGTGCTATATATTTGCGAATATTCTAGATTTTTTTCCCCTCTAAACCCATGATTCCTGGCTGCTTTTCTTGTGGGCCAATGAGAAGGCTGCAATCTCTTTGTCTGAGCTTAGCAACATCCCTAGCAACCAATAGGAAAGTTGCCTACCCTTACTATATAAGAACCTCCCCAGCAGCCATTTTCTGCAGTTTTTTTTCCAGTTCTGAGAGAGACAGCAGTACCATTGCTGTGCTCTGTGCTTTGTTGTGTCATTACATTAGATAGTTAGATAGTTAGTTAGCTTATATACAGTATATAATACAGTTAGTTAGTGCAGGGAGTTGGGAGGGATTTTCCTGAATACTATACTGGTGGGTGTACGATAATGATAGAGAGTCTCCTCCAGAAGTTCTAGGAATACCTCTGTCACACTGAAATGTATTAATATGCAAATGTCTGATCAGAGAGGTGGTTAATTGCTCTGTTACAGGGATGGATATCCTTAATTTGATGAGAGGACTTTACCACCTACTCTGCTGTTAATGATTGTGACAAATACTGTACAGAACACATTGTTTTGACTCAACTGGTATGATGGGATAAAAGTTGAAATAAATAAAAATTATATTTAAAAAAAAAAAGAACTGCTAAAATGTAAAGTTGTTTGTATTGCGCAATCCCGATTATATCGGAGCACTTTATCTGCATATAAAGCTATTGTAATATTCTGCCATGCCAACCATTTTCTCTAGTCTCAGGAAACTTCTAGCAGCTTGAAAAATGTAGCAATAGTGACCCACGCCTATATGTACGCGCAATACGTGCATATTACATTGCCGATTTTTGCAATCAGGCTGAGCAGAAAAATCTGACACAAATGGGTCTTTCTTCTAGAGTGATATCTACTATTGTCTGCCAGAAGACCAGCTACAATTAAGTCATCCAACAGAATCTGGGCCTTGTTCAAATCTGGTGCAATAAAAACAATGCATCCCTTAATGAAGTTTCCGCTATCTTCCAATTCCTCCAAGAAGGTCTTGACAATGGTCTTAGATTCCATACTCTTAACCACTTGCCGCCACGCTAACGCCGATGGGCGTCAGCGCGGCGGCTCTCTCAGGTCTCACTGCCGCCTATCGGCGTCATCTCGTGAGACCTGAGATTTCGCATGAACGCGCGCGCGCGTCGTGCGCGCACGTTCATGTGATAGGAGCCGGGACAACTGAAACTACAGCCTGCCAGCGCTGATCATGCGCTGGCAGGCTGTAGATGCGGAAAAAAACGCATTTAAATCGCATATCAGACGCTGTTTTGTAAACAGCGTCTGATATGCCTGCTGTCTGCTCGTCTGGTGGTCCCTTTGTTTGGGACCACCAGAGGAAACAAAGGTAAAGTGCACCAATCACTACACACACACCCCCACCCCCATCACTGATTAACCCCTGATCACCCCCTGTCACCCCTGTCACCTGTCACTAATCACCCCCCTACAGGCTCATTCAGACGTCCGTATGTGTTTTGCGGATCCATGGATCTGCGGATCCATAAATCTGCGGATCCATGAATCTACGAATCCGCAAAATAGGGACAGCGACAATGTGCTTGCCGCATTTTGCAGATCCGCACAAAACTATATAGAAAATGCTTTTTCTTGTCTGCAATTGCGGACAAGAATAGGACATGTTCTATATTTTTGCGGAATGGAAGTGCAGACCTGGAAGCGTGGATGCGTAATTCCGGATCCGAGCGAGACAAAGTCTGTCCCCATAGAAATGAATGGGTCCACAATTCCGTTCCGCAAACAGAATTTCGGACGTGTGAATGGGGCATAAGGGTCCCTTATCACCGCCAGTTAGTTAGCTACTTGTTAGGTAGCTAGCCCCCAGCCCACCGCACCGCAGTCACTGATTTTGGCAGAGATTTTTCATCCACATTGATCGATGCGAATGAAAAATCTGTGCCGTTCAATTTATTTATTTTTTCAGCCCAGAGGCTGAACGGAAAAAAATCTCATTACCCGTATGCTCAATATAAGGAGAATCGCAGAAACTCCTAATGCTGGCCATACGTGTAATGATTATGGAGACCCTCAAATGCCAGGGCAGTACAAACACCCCACATGTGACCCCATTTTAGAAAGAAGACACCCCAAGGTATTCCGTGAGGGGTATGGTGAGTTCATGTAAAATTTTATTTTTTGTCACAAGTTAGTGGAATATGAGACTTTGTAAAAAAATATATATATATCAATTTCCGCTAACTTGTGCCAAAATTATTTTTCTGTGAACTCGCCATGCCCCTCACGGAATACCTTGGGTGTCTTCTTTCCACAATGGGGTCACTTGTGGGTATTTATACTGCCCTGGCATTTTAGGGGTCCTAAAGCGTGAGAATCCAAATACGTAAAAATGCCCTGTGAAATCCTAAAGGTACTCATTGGTTTTAGGGCCCTTTGCGATCTTGGCTGCAAAAAGTGTCACACATGGATATTGCATACTCAGAGAAGTGAGCATGAGTTTTGGGGTGTATTTTATATATACCCATATTTGTGTGAGAAATATCACTGTAAACGACAACTTTTTAAAATTTTTTATACAAAGTTGTCAATTTACAGAGATATTTCTCTCACCTAACATGGGTATATGTAAAAATACACCCCAAAACACATTGCCCTACTTCTCCTGAGTACGGCGATACCACATGAGTGACACTTTTTGCAGCCTGGGTGCAAAGGGGCCCAAATTCCAACGAGTACCTTTAGCTTTACATGGCTGCTCACAATTTAGCCCCACCTAAAATGCCAGAACAGTACAAACACCTCACAAATGACCCCATTTTGGAAAGAAGACACCCCAAGGTATTCGCTGAGGGGTATGGTGAGTCCATGAAAAATTGAACTTTTTGTCAAAAGTTAGCGGAAAGGGAGACTTTGCGAGAAAAACAATAAAAATCAATTTCCGCTAACTTGTGCCAAAAAAATCTTCTGTGAACTCGCCATGCCCCTCACGGAATACCTTGGGGTGTCTTCTTTCCAAAATGGGGTCACATGTGGGGTATTTATACTGCCCTGGCATTTTAGGGGCCCTAAAGCGTGAGAAGAAAATGCGTAAAAATGCCCTCCTAAAAGGTACTCATTAGAATTAGGGCCCCTTTGCGCACTTAGGCAGCAAAAAGTGTCACTCATGTGGTATCGCCAGTACTCAGGAGAAGTAGGGCAATGAGTTTTGGGTGTATTTTTACATATACCCATGCTGGGTAGAGAAATATCTCTGTAAACTGACAACTTTGTATAAATTTTTTTAAAAGTTGTCATTTACAGAGATATTTCTCACACACAGTATGGGTATATGTAAAAATACACCCCAAAACACATTGCCCTACTTCTCCTGAGTACGGCGATACCACATGAGTGACACTTTTTGCAGCCAAGATGCGCAAAGGGCCCTAAAACCAATGAGTACCTTTAGGATTTCACAGGGCATTTTTACGCATTTGGATTCTCACGCTTTAGGGCCCCTAAAATGCCAGGGCAGTATAAATACCTCACATGTGACCCCATTTTGGAAAGAAGACACCCCAAGGTATTCCGTGAGGGTCATGGCGAGTTCACAGAATTTATTTTTTTGGCACAAGTTAGCGGAAATTGATATTTTTTTATTTTTTTTTTTACAAAGTCTCATATTCCACTAACTTGTGACAAAAATAAAATTTTACATGAACTCACCATACCCCTCACGGAATACCTTGGGGTGTCTTCTTTCTAAAATGGGGTCACATGTGGGTATTTATACTGTCCTGGCATTTTAGGGGTCCCTAAAGCCTGAGAAGAAGTCTGGAATCCAAATGCGTAAAAATGTCCTCAGAAATCCTAAAGGTACTCATTGGTTTTAGGGCCCTTGCACTCAGGCTGCAAAAGTGTCACTCATGTAGTCGCTGACTCAGGAGAAGTAGGGCAATGTGTTTGGGGTGTATTTATATATACCCATACTTTGTGTGAGAAATATCTCTGTAAACGACAACTTTTAAATTTTTTTATACAAAGTTGACAATTTACAGAGATATTTCTCTCACCCAGCATGGGTATATGTAAAAATACACCCCAAAACACATTGCCCTACTTCTCCTGAGTACGGCGATACCACATGAGTGACACTTTTTGCAGCCTGGGTGCGCAAAGGGCCCAAATTCCAACGAGTACCTTTAGGTTTTACATGGCTGCTCACAATTTAGCCCCGCCCAAAATGCCAGAGCAGTAAACACACCCCACAAATGACCCCATTTCGAAAGTAGACACCCCAAGGTATTCACTGAGGGGCATAGTGAGTCCGTCTGAGATTTTTTATTTTTTTGCCAGAAGTTAGCAGAAATGGAAACTTTATTATTATTTTTTTCCTCAGAAAGTGTCATTTTCCGCTAACTTGTGAAAAAAATGAAATGATACATGAACTCACCATGCCCCTCCGTGAATACTTTGGGGTGTCTTCTATCTAAAATGGTGTCATTTGGGGGTATTTATACTTTCCTGACATTCTAGCACCTGAAGAAACATGACAGGTGCTCAGAAAGTCAGAGCTGCTTCAAAATGCAGAAATTCACTTTTTGCACCATAGTTTGTAAACGCTATAACTTTTACCCAAACCAATAAATATACACTTATTGGATTTTTTTATCAAAGACATGTAGAACAATAAATTTTGAGAAAAATTTATATAGAAATGTAGTTTTTTTAAAAAAAATTTACAACAGAAAGTGAAAATTTTTTGCAAAAATGTTGTTACATTTTTATTAATAGCAAAAAAAGTAAAAATGTCAGCAGCAATGAAATACCACCAAATGAAAGCTCTATTAGTGAGAAGAAAAGGAGGTAAAATTCATTTGGGTGGTAAGTTGTATGACCGAGCAATAAACGGTGAAAGTAGTGTAGTGCGGAATTGTAAAAAAGGGCCTGGTCACTAGGGGGTTATAAACCTGTGGTCTCTTCAAGTGGTTAAGGTGCACTTTACCACAATTAATGCACAGCTTCAAGGTATTTTCTCCAATCATGCCTTGATCAGATCTTTCTTTAAAGCGGTCAGGATTCTCAATCCAGCTATTCATAAACCTCTAACTTCCTGGCAAGGCGGGCGTGAGCACCCGGCATACCCAGGCAAGTGTCGGGGCCCACAGCTCATGCGGGGGCCCACAGCACATCTGCCAGAGGTAAGAAGCAATACAGATGGTAGAGCTCATTGCTGGAGCTCGGGGAGCTTCGGTCCTGTCACTCACCGCTCAGCTTCCCGTGCTCCTCTCCGTCTTCAGCCTGGCGGCGCTCTGAATGGTGAAGCAGCAAGACTTCTCCCCACTTCACCATTTATCCTGCAGACACAGATTGCGCTGCATGCCTGTGTGGGCAGAGCCTGCAGTCCGGTAATCTGCATAACCTCTGCCCACACAGTGCTGCAGAGTGATCTGTGCCTGCAGGGAAGAGAGGACTGTGAGCTTCAGGAGCGGGACAAGGTGAGCAGTTACTATGTTTTTTTGTTTTTAATACAGAGGGGTCACAGGGGACTTTATTACTATGGAGGGGGCACAGAGGTCTTTATTACTATTGAGGGGGCACAGAGGACTTTATTACTATAGAGGGGGTACAGAGGACTTTATTAATATGGAGGGGGCACAGAGGTCTTTATTATTATGAAGGGAGCACAGAGGTCTTTATTACTATGGAGGGGGCACAAAGGTCTTTATTACTATGAAGGGGGCTCAGATGACTTTATTACTATGGCGGAGGCACAGAGATCTTTATTACTATGGAGGGGGCACAGAGGGCATTTCTACGATGGAGGGGGCAGAGAGGGCATTACTACTATGGATGGGGCACAGAGGGCATTACTGATGTGAAGGGGGCACAATGGGCATTTCTATTATGGAGGGGGCACAGAGCCACATGGCATTATTACAATGAAGGGGGCACGGTGGGCATTAATACTGTGAAGGGGGCACAGTGGGCATTATTACTGTGAAGGAGACACAATGGGGATTCCTACTATGAAGGGGGCACAATGGGGATTATTACTATTAAGGTGCACAGATAGGGCATTACAACTGTGAAAGGAGCACAAAGAGGCCATAACTACTGTGAGAGGGCACAATGTGGGCATAACTACTGTGAGGGGGCACACATCTGTACAAAACTACTGTGAAGGTTGTACAATGAGGGCAATACTACTGTGAGGGGGTACAATTTTTGTTTTAAGTATTTGGGGATGCCAGAGAAAGGACCTGCCCTGCGTGCCAAACACCGTGGGCACGCCACTGAAGCAGGGAACTATTTGCTCCCCGCTTCACCATTGAGCCGCCAGCGCTGCACAGCAGCACAGTGTCCTCACACATTGTTCTGCTGATCTGTGTAGGAGGAGGAGCGGGGCAGGCTGGGAATCAACCTCTGCTCCTCCTACACAGCAGCACGATGTGTCACAGTATCCTGCTGCTGCTGATGGGGAGCACAGATCATGGGAGGAGCCAGGTGATTGAGGTGAGGAGTATTTATTGTTTGGTTTTTACACTTCCTGTGAAGGGGGCACATCTGGGCATAACCACTGTGAAGGGGGCACTGGGCACATATCTTGGCATATCTACTGTGAAGAGGGCACACATCTTGGCATATCAACTGTGAGGGGGCACATTTTGGGATATCTACTGTGAAGAGGGCACATATCTTGGCATACGTACTGTGAGGGGGCACATATCTTGGCATATCAACTGTAATGGGGGCACATATCTTGGCATATCAACTGTGAGGGAGTGCATATTTTGGTATATCTACTGTGAAGGGGGCACATATCTTGGCATATCTACTGTGAGGGGAGCACATATCTGTGAGTAGACCTGAGGGACTGAAACACTGGGTAGAAAACAAAATTAGGCACATAAGGACTGATTCACATATATCTGCTCTGTAGCATGCTCTGTGTAAGGTATTTAATCTATAATACATGCAGTTTCATTGCTGTAAGCACCGTGCAAAATGCCAGAAGTGGGCTCACTGAGACTTTATTGCCCAAGGGCCCACATGAACCTGGAGCTGGCCCTGCTTCCTGTGATCTCATTTTGATTCTCTCAGCTCTAACTAAACCTCGATTTGAACCTCTGCAGGAAGCTTCTTTGCATCATCTCACTTTTAAATCGTTCTTCCAGGTTTCGGTTACTTCGGCCAAAAGAATCAGCTAGCTTCAGACTCTCTCCTATAAGGAGCCTTATTTCAGAGATATTGGTGACTGTGTTGTCCTATGTACCATGCCGGGATTTTTACCTAAGGCTACTTTCACACTTGTGTTTTTGCTGGATCCGGCAGGAGCCTTATTTCAGAGATCTTGGTGACTGTGTTGTCCTATGCACCATGCCGGGATTTTTACCTAAGGCCTCTTTCACACGGGCGTCGAGAAAATGGATCTGTTAATTTGCATTATGGGTCATGACGGATTCATCTTTCTCCGCATTCCAATAAAGTAGAGATGCTTAGCAAATAAATTTTGTACAAAATGATTTGGGCCCGTCTGCCACACGTCAAGGCGATCTCTGTAAAGACGGGAACCTAACACTAAACGCCATCTATGTGACCTCAAGGCCTCTATAAGATTCATGGCATGTCGGTTTCACATGCATGTCGGTACCTGCATTCCCTGCATTCCCTGTAGCAGAGTGGACTCAGCGTGCATGTAGAACCGACATGCCATGAATCTTATTTGGTCTGCAGAGTGCTTTTGCATTGTATATATTTTTTGTGTATTTAGCCATAGCAGCGTGCACCTGCACACCATTGGGATGTGCTGACTGACCCCCTTTTCCTTGCACTATATATATATATATATATATATATATATAGATATATATATAGATAAAAGCAAAAATGAGGCAGCACTCCTCCAGTGTAGTTAATCCAATGGTGCACGCGTCCACCCCTGGTAACGGGGTCTCTTTACAAATCCAAACAACCTGGCGCAGCACTCCTTAGATAAAGTGAACAAAGAGGTGTTTATTCACACATGTTTGACACAGCAACGTTTCAGCTCTCTCACAGAGCCATTTGGCTTGAAAATGGCTCTGTGAGAGCTGAAACGTTGCTGTGTCAAACATGTGTGAATAAACACCTCTTGTTCACTTTATCTAAGGAGTGCTGCGCCAGTTTGTTAGGATTTATATATATATATATATATATATATATATATATATATATGTATCTCATGGCCAGAGACAGGGCTTAAAGGGACACTACGATAAAAAAAAATTTTACAACATATTAACAGTCTATATTCTGTTTGTTGTTTGTTTGTTTGTTTGTTTTTTTGTTTGTTTTTTTACAGAACCAAGTGGATGATTTTCAGGATGTAATTTTTTAAGTCACTCCATGCATTCTTCTTAAACAGCCTTGCTTGACTTTCTCAGTCCAGCCATTTACTGCAGCCAGAGAAGGAAATGGGATAAGGGACTAAGTAAGAGCATTACATATTAGACTAATATGTGCAATGTGGGCATCTTTATAATTCAACTGATCTACTATTATACGAACACATATTTTTCACTGGCAGCAGCAATAAGCTAAAATGGTTTACTTATTTTTATAGTAGGTTAATCTTTCTGTGCTGACTTCTAAAGGAGAGAGTTCTGCCTAAATGTAAAAGAAAAACAGCCAAAATTGGGAGTCTGTCAGGTAGTTTGCAGTAATCTAACTACTAGTTAGTTGTGCCACTTTTACAGACTGACAAAAATACGCACAAACCCCTAAAAATTTTATTTCACAGGAAAAATTGTTAGGAAACATTCTTTCCTGTATATTAAATTGTATATAAAGTGCAAGTACTACCAAAAATTACAAGCAAGAGGTACTCCAAAACAGCCTGTGTATCATATAAAGGAGGGCCTCATTCACATTTTACATTGTGGTACAATTGTTTGGGTAGTGGGACTCCTATACTCATAAAGCCTATGCACTAAGTGAAAGGGCTGCCAAAAATTACAAGGACCCGGCACTACAATACATTTATTACTCATAAAACAGGGCATCATACGCACCCTTGAATAATTATGATTGGTCGCCTGCTGGTGACCCTCAAAAACATATGGAGCAAGGGCCTGCTCGTGACCTTCTAAAACATTAGGGCGAGGGCCTGCTGGTGAGCTGACGCTCTAAAACATTATATGCAAGTGCATGCTGTTCAGCTGACGCTCTAAAACATTATGTGCGAGTGCATGTTGTTCAGCTGACGCTCTAAAACATTATATACAAGTGCATGCTGTTCAGCTGACCCTATAAAAAAAAATTAGAGTGGAGGGAATATATACAATCTGGATGAGGAGGAGGAGGAGAAAACAAGATTCAACCATATACTCTTTTTTTGTGGTGGAAACGGTGCATGGGAATACACTACAGTAGATTGAGTACATTTAAAAATGATAGATTGAAATTGCCTTTATGTTCATCATCAACTCAGCTCTCCTCTGGTGGAGTTGAGAAGTCAGGGCAATCCAGACCTTGTTCATTTTTATGTCAGCATTGCCAGTGGACAAGCGGATATCCTTATCTGCTATAATGCCACCAGCAGCACTAAATACACGCTCAGACAAAACGGTAGGGCAGGCCAGCAGCTCCAAGGCGTAGAGCGCAAGTTTGTGCCACGTGTCCAGCTTGGACACCCAGTAGTTGTAAGGCACTGAGGGATCATTTAGGATGCTGACATGGTCTGCTATGTATTCCTTCACCATCTTCCAAAACTTTTCCCTCCTTCTAGCACTAGGTCGCGCTTCAGCGTGAGGTTGCTGGCGGGGTGTCATGAAAGTGTCCTATGCCTTGGAGAGTGTTGCCCTGCCTTTGTTGGAACTGCTGTGTGTTCGACTTGTCTCCCTTCCTCGGTTGCCTAAGGAAGTACGGACTCTGCCGACCGCGTTGTCAAATGGAAAATTTCGGAGCAATCTCACAACAAGTACCTTCTGGTATTGCACCGTTTCACTCGTCCTCTCCACCATAGGATTGAGAGATGAGAAGTTCTCTTTGTAGCGGGGGGTCGAGAAGGGTGAATACCCAGTAATCCGTGTTTTCTAAAATGCGTATAACGTGAGGGTCGCAGAAAAGGCAGCCTAATCATGGAGTCAGGTATGTGTGCCAGAGTACCAACAGGCAAGACGTTGATATCGACATCAGGATGACTCTCCATCTCCTCACCCACCTCCTCTTCTGCCCATCCACGCTGAACAGAAAGTTCCACGGGTACTAGCCTCGGTAGCAGAGGCAACTGTCTTCAGCTCCTCCTCTTAATGGTCCAATTCACGCTGAGGAGACGAACTATGGGTGGTCTGGCTATCACCCTGTGTAATGTCCTCCCCCATTTCCTTGTCTGCCATATTCAGAGCAACCTCCAAAATTGTGAGCAACAATCATTTGAGTAGACACAGCAGTGGGATGGTTACACTGATAATAGCGTTATCACCACCAGCCATCTGTGTGGATTCAGGAAAGTTTTTTAAAACCTCACATAGGTCTGACATCAATGCCCACTCCTTGCTTGTGGACAGTGGCAGTTGACTAGAAAGTGGCATGTTGCAGCAGGTATTCCACAACTGCCATCTGCTGCTCACAAAGCCTGGCAACATGTAGAAAGTAGAGTTCCATCACGTGCTTACGTCGCACAACAGTCAGTGAGCTGGAAGCCGAAAGCGCTGATGCAGCGTTGACAGACCGGCTGAAGCTGTGACTTGCGGAAATGGGCACACACGCAGCGAGCCTTCACTAATAGCTCTTGCAAATTGGGGTAGGTTTTGATAAACCGCTGAACCACTAAGTTTAAGACGTGGGCTAAGCATGGGATGTGTGTCAAGTTGATGAGCTCCAAAGCCGCCACCAAGTTATGGCCATTGTCAGACACAACCATGCCTGTTTCTAGGTTAAGTGTCGAGAACCACAGCTCGGTCTGGTCCCTTATATCCTGCCACAGCTCTTTGGCAGTGTGCGGTTTGTCCCTTAAGCAGATCAGCTTCAGCACGGCCTGTTGACGCTTACCCACAGCAGTTCTACACTGCTTCCAGCTGGCGACTGATGGCTGACTGCTGCTGGAGGTGGAAATGGAGGAGGAGGCGGCGGAGGAGGAGAAGTGGGGGTTGGAGCCAGTAACATAGCTGCTGGTGGAGACCCTGATGGACGTAGGGCCCGCAATCCTGGGCGTGGGTAGCACCTGTGCCATCCCAGGGTACGACTCACTCCCGGCCACCACAACATTTACCCAGTGTGCGGTCAGGGAAATGTAGCGTCCCTGGCCACCAGCACTTGTTCATGTGATCGTGGTGAAGTGGACCTTCCCAGTCAGTGTGTTGGTCACAGGTGATGTTCTGGGACACATTCTGGTGTAAGGCAGGCACTACACACCGTGAAAAATAGTGGCAGCTGGGGCCTGCGTTCCGAGGGACGGCTGCCGATATCAGGCTGCGGAAGGCCTCAGTGTCCACAAGCCTAAATGTCAACATTTCAAGGGCCAGTAAATTGGAATGTTGCGCATTTAGTGTGGGTGGGTATTTGCACTTGCGTTCAAATGCTTGTGTTATTGACATTTGGACGCTGCGCTGGGACAGGGAAGTGGATGTTGTTGCTGACGGTTCATGCGAAGGTCCAGGTGCAGGCCGAGGGGCATCCGGGCATGCACCTTCGACAGGGGATTGGCCAGCAATGCGTAACACAGGGGAAGAGGAGGCAGTGGTGTGCCCCGCAGACCCACATTGTGGACCCAGGCATTCAGCCCACTTATTAGGGTGCTTGGATGCCATGTGGCAGATCATGCTGGTGGTGGTGAGGTTGTTAGTGTTCTCCCCCGGCTCATTTTGGTACGGCACAGGTTGCAAACTACCACTAATTTGTTGTCTGCACTTTCCTCAAAAAAGCGCCATACTGCGGAACACATACCCCTTGGCAAGGTACGCATGGGGGTGCTTGGTGTACAGTGGCGGGCCTGTTTGCTGTGGGCCAACTTCTCCCCTTTGCAACCCCACTGCCTCTTCCAGACTGTTGGGGTGATGCGGATCCCTCCCCCTCTGTACTGCTGTCCTCGCTCGGTTTTTCACCTTCCCATGTTGGGTCAGTGACCTCATCGTCCACCACCTCTTCTTCCACTTCCTCACTCTGCTCATCTCATGTCACTAATAGGTATTAAAGGAAAATATCTTGCTGTTGTCAAACACACACACACACAGTAGTCCATAAAAGGACTTTGGGGTCTTTGAAAAGCTTTTGGCAGTAAAAACTGCAAATTTCTCTCCCTGCTCTATCTGTCCCTTCCTCAGCACGGATATCCCTGAGACTGAGCAATTTACTGCTGGTAAAACTAGATTGCTGCCCTCAGACACACACACAGTAGTCCTTAAATAGACTTTTGGGTCTTTGAAAAGCTTTCTTAGAATGAGAACTGTGAATTTCGCTCCTGTGGGGAGTCGCTCTGGTAGACAGCGGTGCGGGTGCAGTTTAGAGGCAAAACAAGGAGTCCAGATTGTGCATCAAACAGTGTTTTATTCACACTTGCACACCAGAAATGAAAACAGTCTCTTGGTGACAGTTCACACACAACAGAAATCATGTGGCAAAACCAAAAACAGGCCAACACAGGGTCCAGTCACCTTGGGTGGTTTAAGTGCGGTTCACACCTAGCAGTCGGTTCAGCCGCAGGCGATTCCTCCTTCAGTTTGCAGGGAAACACCACCTTGCTGAGCTCCGTCCTCCAGCACAGAGAACTCCTCAGTCCTGTTAGCAGGCTCCAGGATAATCACACCACAGACACAGCTGATGGCTGTGTTTTATACCCAGCCCAAAACTCGGACTGGACCGTGGGGAGCAGCCACCCACCCTACTCTTTAGCTGCTCCCAGTAAGAGCCGGCCCGGATCGGCTTTGCAGCCATGCTATTTAAAAGAGTCAAACAGCACTAGCTGCTGCAGACAAAAACCCGGCTCTCACCTCACCGAGGCCAGCAACCTCGGTGACACGTACCTGCCATCGCAATGACACCTTGCACCTTACCACATACCCCCTTTGTTCAACCCTGAGGGGGTGAACACACGTGAGGCAGTGGACGCGGGACAGGGCATCTGCGTTGCCCTGCAAGCGGCCTGCCCTGTGTTCCACGGAAAACTTGAAATTTTGAAGAGATAGGAACCACCTGGTGACCCGAGCATTCCTCTCCTTGGCCTGACTCATCCATTTGAGGGGGAATGGTCGGTCACCAGACGGAACCTCCTCCCTAACAGGTAGTAGCGAGAGATTCGAGTGCCCACTTGATAGCCAGGCACTCCCTCTCCACTATACTATATCTGGACTCGGCGGGACTGAGCTTACGGCTCAGGAAGACAACGGGATGTTCTTCCCCGTTGACCTCCTGCGACAGTACCGCACCGAGGCCTACCTCCGAGGCGTCGGTTTGTACGACAAACTCCTTGTTGAAGTCGGGTGTCACCAAAACCGGGGACCCACACAGGGCCGACTTCAACGCGGAGAAAGCCTCCTCCGCCTTCTCACTCCAGCTAACCCTCCCAGACTTTCGCCCTTCAACAGGTCTGTCAATGGCGCTGCTATTGTGGCAAAGTGGGGCACAAACCTCATGTAGTAACCTACAATCCCCAGGAACGACTTTACCTGCCTGGTGGTGACCGGTCGGGGCCAGTTACGAATGGCCTCTACCTTAGTTACCTGAGGTTTGATGACTCCCGCCCAATTACATATCCCAGATATTTTGTCTCCTCTAACCCTATGGAGCACTTCTTTGGGTTAGCGGTCAGTCCGGCTTTCCTCAGGGCATCCACTACCGCCTGCACCTTGGGTAAATGGCTTTCCCAGTCGGTGCTGTGGATGACTACATCATCTAAGTAGGCCGAGGCGCACCGACGATGTGGTCGCAGCACTATGTCCATTAACCTTTGGAAAGTGGCGGGGCGCCATGCAGGCCAAAGGGTAACACCTTGTAGTGATACAGGCCCTGCGGGGTAACAAATGCGGTTTTTCCTTAGCCGACTCCGTTAAGGGTACCTGCCAGTACCCTTTAGTGAGGTCCAGCACAGAAAAATAACGGGCTTGTCCTAAACTTTCAACCAGCTCGTCTACTCGGGGC
This sequence comes from Bufotes viridis, assembly GCA_033119425.1. NCBI lineage: Eukaryota > Metazoa > Chordata > Amphibia > Anura > Bufonidae > Bufotes > Bufotes viridis. Next base: position 148,594,989 of record CM065593.1, on the reverse strand, counting down.
ATGGGATACGCGTCAAACTTGGATACTTCATTTAACTTACGAAAGTCGTTGCAGAACCGCAACGTCCCATCCGGCTTGGGTATTAGGACTATGGGACTGGCCCACTCACTTTTCGACTCCTCAATGACCTCGAGCTTCAACATTAACTGTACTTCCTCCGCGATGGCCCGTCGCCGAGCCTCGGGTACCCGGTATGGTTTTAACCGGATCTTGGCCTGAGGCTCAGTGACGATGTCATGTTGGATGAGAGACGTGCGGCCAGGAGGTCCGAGAACACATCCGTGTTCCGACTGATGAACTCCTGACTTCCTGAACTTGTTTGGAAGACAGGCTGTCTGCAATTTTACCGTGGTTACTGCTTCACAGGCCTCGAACTGTGGGGCTGGACCCTTTCACCTAGAAGCCCTGGCCGGGGGCTGTGGTCGTCGGCCGTGTCCCTATCTTTCCACGGCTTTAGTAAATTCACGTGGTACACCTGCTCCGGCTTGCGCCGCCTGGCTGGTGTACTTTGTAATTTACTTCCCTACTTCTCGATCACCTCATAGGGGCCCTGCCACCTAGCTAGGAACTTGCTGTCAAGGGTGGGTACCAGAACCAACACCCGATCTCCCGGCTTGAAGCCCCGTACCCGAGCCTGACGATTGTACACCCTACTCTGGGCTTGTTGCGCTGCCTCCATATGCTCCCGGACCAGCGGCAACACCTTTTCCATCCGTTCCTGCATCTGGGTGACATACTCAATGACACTTTTGTGGGGGACAGGCTGTTGTTCCCACGCTTCCTTGGCGATATCCAACAGGCCCCGAGGGTGTCTGCCATAAAGCAGTTCGAAGGCGAGAGCCCAGTAGAGGCCTGGGGCACCTCTCGCACTGCGAACATGAGATAGGGCAGAAGCAGGTCCCAGTCCTTCCCATCTCTAGACACCACCCTCTTTAACATATTTTTAAAGTTTGGTTAAACCTCTCGACAAGACCGTCCGTTTGTGGATGGTAAGCGGACGTCCGTAACTGCTTTATACGCAATAATTTACACAGTTCCCTCATTACTTTGGACATAAAGGGGTCCCTTGGTCTGTCAGAACCTCTTTTGGCAGGCCCACACGGAAAACATTTCCATTAACTCTTTGGCAATGAGTTTAGCTGAGGTATGTCGCAGAGGCACCGCCTCCGGATACCGAGTGGCATAGTCGAGAACTACCAGAATGTGTTGGTGGCCCCTGGCAGATTTTGGTACAGGCCCAATTAGATCCATAGCGATTCGCTCAAACGGGACCTCAATAATTGGAAGCGGTACCAGAGGACTACGGAAATGTGGCTGGGGGCTAGTTATCTGACAGGTGGGACAGGACTTACAATAATTCTCTACCTCCTTGAACACACTGGGCCAATAAAACCGCTGCAGTATGCGGTCCTGGGTTTTCTGCCACCCCAGGTGTCCCCAAGAACATGTTGGTGGGCAAGCTCCATGACAAGCCTGCGATACGCTGTGGGCACCACCAACTGTTCAACAGGCTCACCTCGGATTTGGTTCACCCGATACAACATATCCTGAAGGACAATGAATCGCGGAAACATTAATTCAGCCCCAGGTTTCTGGGGTTTACCATCAATTATTATGACACTTTCCCAGGCTCTGGTTGGGGTTTGGTCCCGGTGTTGTGCGGTCCCAAAATTTTCCCCGGAGACATTGAGGTCTGCCAACTCAGGTCCCGGTGGCAAGTCCTCCGTGTCTCCCACCATTACACTCAGTGGGGTTGTCTCCCCTCTATCACAGAAGTGGTGGTCACCCCTACCGCAGGCCCTTCGGACTCGGGCTCCCAGGGCTCTGGCCTCCCACAGGAACCAGGCCACTCTGCTAGGGTTACCCCTGTCTCAGGGCTATTAGTCACTTTCACCTCAGGCCATAGTGACGGAAAACCAGGGAAGTCTCTTCCAATTATTAGTTCATACGGTAGCTTAGCGGAGATCGCCACTTCACAGAGTCCATGTGCCGGCCGCCGTGGACAGAGACATTACAGCCGTGGGATAGTCCTTTAAGTCTCCGTGTATGCACACCACCCCAACTTTCCGGCCCGTATACTGGGAGGGCTGTACCAGGGCAGCACTTACCAGGGTTACTAGGCTCCCTGAGTCCAGCAGCGCCACTGCAAGATTATCACCGACTTGCACCTGGCACAGATGACGATTGTCCTAGGGTCTCGGGGTGCCGGTCGCACACAGTCTCCCGGGCATACATGGAAGCCCGGTACCCATAATTGGTCTCCATGGGTTCTCCCCACTGTGGACAGTCGGCCCTCACATGGCCAGGCTCGTGACACCGCCAGCAGACTATCGGCCGGGTCTGCAGGGGGTACACCCCGAGCAGGTTTCTCGGGTACCAGTCGTCGGGACTGGATGGGAGACCTCCGGGGTTTGACCGGCCCTCCTCAACAACACTTCCTTTCAAGGTTTTTGTGGCCTCATAGCGCTCGACCAGGTCGACCATGTCCAAGAGCATTAGTGGGTGACACCTGGCCGATCCAGTGCTGCAGGGGGTACGGCAAGGCCCTCCAGAAAGATGTCAGCCAGCAGACGGTCCAGCATAGCAGCCGGACTTAGAACCTCAGGCTGCAGCCACTTTTGCAACCTGTGCAGCAACTCATAATACTGCGGCCTGGCGGGTTCAGCCGTATTAAAGTTCCACTGGTGGACCCGCTGAGCCCGGACTAACACGTTCACCCCAGTCTTGCCAGGATCTCACCTTTCACGGTCGGGTAGTCAGCTGCTTGGTCATCTGGGAGGTCTAAAAATACTTGCTGGGGTCCAGACGCCAGGAACGGAGCGACGACCTCTGCCCACTGTTCTCGGGTAATTTCTCCTCACGGCCACCTTCTCGAACACCGCCAGATAGGTCTCCACATCATCCGAGGGGGTCATCTTAGGGATCGCGGCACGGACAGCTTTCCGGGCATCGTGGACTGTGGTGGGACGCTCCTGCCGCTTGCAACGCCATCACGTGCTGTAGCAGTAGCTGGTTGGTCTCCCGCTGCTGCACGTTAGCCTCTATGAGGGCTTTCACAGCCGCCTCCATTTTGTCGGAGATCACAGGCTGCAACTTTGCCGGCTTAATATAGGACATTCACTTCTGCTCAGCAAAAACAAAGTTCGGCGTTCACGCCAGCCTCACTGCGCATGCCCGCATCCTCCACCAAATGTGGGAGTCGCTCTGGTAGACAGCGGTGCGGGTGCAGTTTAGAGGCAAAACAAGGAGTCCAGATTGTGCATCAAACAGTGTTTTATTCACACTTGCACACAGAAATGAAAACAGTCTCTTGGTGACAGTTCACACACAACAGAAATCATGTGGCAAAACCAAAAACAGGCCAACACAGGGTCCAGTCACCTTGGGTGGTTTAAGTGCGGTTCACACCTAGCAGTCGGTTCAGCCGCAGGCGATTCCTCCTTCAGTTTGCAGGGAAACACCACCTTGCTGAGCTCCGTCCTCCAGCACAGAGAACTCCTCAGTCCTGTTAGCAGGCTCCAGGATAATCACACTCCCCAGACACAGCTGATGGCTGTGTTTTATACCCAGCCCAAAACTCGGACTGGACCGTGGGGAGCAGCCACCCACCCTACTCTTTAGCTGCTCCCAGTAAGAGCCGGCCCGGATCGGCTTTGCAGCCATGCTATTTAAAAGAGTCAAACAGCACTAGCTGCTGCAGACAAAAACCCGGCTCTCACCTCACCGAGGCCAGCAACCTCGGTGACACGTACCTGCCATCGCAAATGACACCTTGCACCTTACCACACTCCCTACACTGTCTTTCCCTTCCTATGCTCTGCTCTCCCTGACTATGACTAATCCGAGCACATGTCTTCGGGTGCTATATATCACCCGATGATGCGTTCGGGACAGCCAATAACTGTAATGACAGTAGCTAACATGGCTACAGCATTACAGTGAAGGGCATTACTTACCTGCATGTTTATTGGCTGCTTAGAAGACAAACGTGTGGGGAGGAGACTCAAGCATTGCGCTCGAGCACATGTGGTTTTCGGCCAAGTACCGACATGTGCCGAGCATAGCGATGCTCGAGCTGAACCGGTATTCGGCCGAGCATGCTCGCTCATCACTACTAACTACCAGCAATGGCCATCAGAACATTGTAAAAGGATGATAAACATATATTTATGCCATTTGGATCTTTATTGAATGTCCAGGAAAAGAGCTTTTAATGCTATAAAAATGTCTCCCAAGTGCCTAGCAGGCAGGCTTTGCTTTACAAAGTGCCCAGGCCCGTCAGCCTTCCCTGCTGTGTGCTCTTCTCCTAAGCTCCCAAGGGGCCATGCTGCTTCTGCTGATAGCTGTTGTTAAAGGGGGTGTCTCACTTCCGCAATTGGCATTTATCATGTAGAGAAAGTTAATACATGGCACTTACTAATGTATTGTGATTGTCCATATTATCTCCTTTTTTGTCATGATTCATTTTTTATCCCATAACCACTGCTTGTTTCCAGGAGTTACGACAACCCTGCAATTTTTGCACACTATAGGAAAAAGGGCTGACACCTTTTCCTATAGTGTGCAAGCATGAGCAGTGTATAATGTAATGGAAAAATGAATCTAGCCAGCAAAAAAGGCAATATGGACAATCAGAATACATTAGCAAGTGCCTTGTATTAACTTTTTCTACATAATAAATGTAATTTGTGGAAGTGATAAACAACCCCCCCCCCCTCCACACTCACACACACTTAACCTCTTAGGTACACAGGGCGTACAAGTATGCCCTGATGTCCCGGTACTTAAAATCATTCGTCAGGCACTCTGTGACAATGCCGAGGGAGGTCCTGTGATCGTAGATCCCCCCCCCCCCGTCCCCCCCGTATCGGTGATCGCAGAAAACCGCAGGTCAATTCAGACCTGCGGTTTGCTGCGTTTCCGGGTTATTTGGGTCTCTGGTGAACCGATAACCCTGAATAGGATGGTGATCAGTGGTGTGATAATACACCACCAATCACCATCCTTCGATCCTGTGATCACTTCCTATTGGTTGCACGGGCGAGTGGGGGTTAAACTCCCCCTGCTTTCCTCTCCTCCTCCATTCTGTGTCCGGAGCGAGGAGAGAGAGCAGCCTGCATATTCTGCACCCCAGCACCCAGCAGCCCAGACCCCTCCTATGACCCTCCAAAGAGCCATCAGGTAGGTTAGGGAAAGCTTAGGAAAAGGTTTAGGTCAGGCAGGGAAACTTAGGGAGAGTTTAGAGTTAATTTATTTATTTATTTAGCTGTTGCATCACCCTTTGGCCTTTGGGTGTCTGGGGTCCACACCCTAGCTTGCAGCCCCCCCCCCCTTTTTTTTTGGGAGGGGCGCAAGCATTTATTTATTTCTTTTGTGTACGCTGACAGTGGCCGACACTCTTTAGCGTCCGGCCACTGTTAGCACATCGCCCACCCCACCACTGATCAGCGAGTTTGAATTTTTTTTTTTTGTTAGCTCTTTTTTTTCTGTTAGGTTTAGGGAACAGTCCGGGAACACCCGTGCCCCCACACACACTGAATAAAGTTTTACACGCACATACACACGCACACACACACTGCCCTATGGCCCACTGGACGTTCTCGGCCGAGGAGGCATACGCCCAGCTTGCATCCGAGTCCAAGAGCCCCAGTGAGGACGAGGATGACCCCACGTTCCTTTTGTCATACGCGTCCTACTCATCATCTAGCGATGTTCATGAGCCCCTAAAGCGGTGGAAACGCCGCCAGGTGGAGCAAGGGGACAGCCATGCTAGGGACCCTGTGGCCCACCCTAGTACAAGAAACTCTGGGGCTCGTACTAGTTTTACGGCCCACCAGATAAGTTCTGAACTTGCCTGGTGTACCCCAGAGAATTTTCAGCCCGTGATTCCTGATTTTCTTGGTCAGCCAGGAATCCAGATTTCCACAGTGGGCTTCACTGAATACGACTATTTTAGTCTATTTTTCAGTGACCACTTTGTGAATCTGATGGTGGAGCAAACGAATCTGTACGCCCAACAGTTTATTGCTCAACACCCGGGCTATTTTTTGGCTAGGCCCGCTGGCGTGACTCCGGTCAGTGCAGCCGAGATGAGGACATTTTGGGGCCTCGTGCTGCACATGGGCCTTAGTCAAAAAACCCAGTGTCAGGCATTACTGGAGTGGGGACGTCCTCTACCAGACTCCACTTTACAGTACGGCTATGACACGCTCACAGTTTGAGGCCATGCGGAAATGCCTGCATTATGCAGATAATGCAGCATGTCCCCCCGTCCCCCCGAGGTGATTTTAGATGGGGTCACTTTATGGAGTTTCTACCCCAGGGGGGCATCAGGGGGCTTCAAATGGGACATGGTGTAGATAAACCAGTCCAGCAAAATCTGCCTTCTAAAAACCACACGCCGCTCCTTTCCCTCTACACCCTGCCGCATGGCCATACAGTAGTTTACAACCACATATGGGTTGTTTCTGCAAACTACAGAATCAGGACAATAAATGTTGTTGTTTTTTGGCTGTTAACCCTTGCTTAGTTACTGGAATGGATTAAAATGGAAAATTTGGCAAAAATTGTAATTCTGAAATTTCATCTCCATTTGCCAATAACTCTTGTGAAACACCTAAATGGTTAATGATGTTTGTAAAATCAGTTTTAAATACCTTGAGGGGTGTAGTTTCTAGAATGGGGTCATTGTTTGGTGGTTTCTATAGTAAGCCTCACAAAGTGACTTCAAACCTGAACTGTTCCCTAAAAAGTGGATTTTTGAAAATTTCTGAAAATTTTCAAGATTTGCTTCTAAACTTCTAAGCCTTGTAACATCCCCCAAAAATAAAATGGCATTCCAAAAATGATTCATACATGAAGTAGACATATGTGGAATGTAAATTAATAACTTTTTTGGCAGTATTACTATGTTTTATAGAAGTAGAGAAATTGAATTGAAACGTGGAAAATTGCTAATTTTTTGGTAAATTTAGTATTTTTTTATAAATAAAAATGAATTTCTTTGACTCAATTTTACCAGTGTCATGAAGTACAATATGTGTCGAAAAAACAATCTCAGAATGGCCTGGATAAGTAAAAGCTTTTTAAAGTTATTCACACATAAAGTGACACTGGTCAGATTTGCAAAAAATGGCCTGGTCCCTAAGGTGAAAATGAGCCCGGTCCTTAAGGGGTTAAGATGCTTATCTCCTGTTAATAAAGTAAAAAAATATCTTGACAAAGATCTTTAATTTACGGCACATCACCCACACACGAAATGTAGCTTAAATGAATTATTTGTGAAATCATACTATGCTAGTAATGTATTAAATGTCTCCTGTCATCAGAAAATGTCAAGAATAGACAAAACAATTTTAAAAATCCCGATGTGGGAAGATGTCAGAAATGTACAATAATAAAATCCTCCTACTAATTTCTTTATGATGGTTGACAGTCAAAACGGCACATGAAAAAACTAAATGCCATGAAACATGGTGTAGATAAAAGCTGTGATGTATCACTTACCAATTTTAAATCCTTTCAAAACTAAAAAAGGTGCCATATTAAATGCCAATATTAATGTTCACAGATTTTTTATGTAAAGAAAACACAAAGGTTAAGCTTATGTTATGTCCACAGCTTATGCATTGGAGACAAACTGACAAAGAAGATTTAAAGGCGCTGTCAAGGGTTTTGACACTGATCGCATATTTTTAGGAGAGTGGTCCAACTGTAGGGACCCCTCCAATCAGCAGAATGAATGAGCTGTGGTGCTATGGCTAGCATCATGTCCCTTTATTATTTAAACAGGCATAGCGCCATATATATAGTTGTACCACTAAAGATAAAAAGGTTACAGCATGTTAAGCGAGATCTGAATACATCTTCACTATACCATCAACGGCAGGTATACTATTTACCAACGATTTATGTTCACAGTATGTTTGACTAGTGTGTGTATCTACTTTTTATCTTTAGTGGCGTTTTTAATAAGGGGTGGTGGCAGATAACCCCTGTAATTTGATAGCCAGCAGCGGTCATTTTTAGTTGCAATTGCAGCTTTACTAGCATACCAGCAGCAGCAGCGTGGGGTGTCATTGAAGTCTTTATTTGTTTGGAGTTTTTTAATGCCACAGACAGCAAACTGCAGTATATACAAACCCCATCTATATCTTTGGTCTATCATGAGTGATCTATGGATGGACTAGAAGGACGGAATTAGATTTGTTCAATCGTTTTGTAATCTGCCTAATAGCGGAATATCGGATAACTTGGACATAATGAATAAAAAAATACAGGAAGCCATGATTAAGATGCAGAAATTAGAGAGATTATTTAGTACAGAAATGAGAGACCTTTGGGAAGTAACATCGCTAGAGAAATACCTGGAATGCGATATTATACCCAAGGGGTTAAAAGTATATAAGTAAAGTTGAGCGAACACCTGGATGTTCGGGTTCGAGAAGTTCAGCCGAACTTCCCGAAAATGTTCGGGTTCGGGATCCGAACTCGACCCGAACTTCATCCCGAACCCGAACCCCATTGAAGTAAATGGGGACCCAAACTTTTGGGCACTAAAAAGGCTGTAAAATAGTCCAGGAAAGGGCTAGAGGGCTGCAAAAGGCAGAAAAATGTAGGCAACTCCCCTGCAAACAAATGTGGATAGGGAAATTAATTAAAATAAAATAAATAAAAATTAAGCATTATCAATTGGAGAGAGGTCCCATAGCAGAGAATCAGGCTTCAAGTCACCCACCAATGGAGAAGGCCACTTTTATTTATTTAGGCCCCAGCACCCAGACAGAGGACAGAGGTCGCATAGCAGAGAATCAGGCGTTATGTCACCCACCAATGGAGAAGGCCACTTTTAGATAATTAGGCCCCTGGCACCTAGACGGAGGAGAGGTTCATTCAACTTTTGGTTGCACCGCAATATAATGGTAAACTAAAAAAAAGAGGACTCAATAAAGAAGTGCCCTGGAGTACAAGAATATATGGTTGAGGGGGAGGCAGTTATAAATGTCTATTCTGCACAAGGGATGGACAGGTCCTGTGGGATCCATGCCTGGTTCATTTTTATAAACGTCAGCTTGTCCACGTTGGCTGTGGACAGGCGGCTGCGTTTCTCAGTAATGATGCCACCTGCCGTGCTGAATACACGTTCAGACAAAACACTGGCCGCAACACTGGCCGCAACACAGCACCTCCAAGGCATAAAAGGCTAGCTCTGGCCACGTGGACAATTTGAAGACCCAGAAGTTGAATGGGGCCGAACCATCAGTCTGTACGTGGAGGGGTGTGCACACGTACTGTTCAACCATGTTAGTGAAATGCTGCCTCCTGCTAACACGTTCCGTATCAGGTGGTGGTGCAGTTATCTGTGGCATGGGGACAAAACTTTTCCAAATTTCTGCCATGCTAACCCTGCCCTCAGAGGAGCTGGCCGTGACACAGCTGCGTTGGCGACCTCTTGCTCCTCCTCTGCCTTCGTCTTGGGCTTCCACTTGTTCCCCTGTGACATTTGGGAATGCTCTCAGGAGCGCGTCTACCAGCGTGCGCTTGTACTCGCGCATCTTCCTATCACGCTCCAGTGCAGGAAGTAAGGTGGGCACATTGTCTTTGTACTGGGGATCCAGCAGGGTGGCAACCCAGTAGTCCGCACAGGTTAAAATGTGGGCAACTCTGCTGTCGTTGCGCAGGCACTGCAGCATGTAGTCGCTCATGTGTGCCAGGCTGCCCAGAGGTAAGGACAAGTTGTCCTCTGTGGGAGGCGTATCATCATCGTCCTCCGTATCCCCCCAGCCACGCACCAGTGATGGGCCTGAGCTGTGTTGGGTGCCACCCCACTGTGAACCTGCTTGATCCTCATCCTCCTCCACCCCCTCCTCATCCTCCTCGTCCTCCAGTAGTGGGCCCTGGCTGGCCACATTTGTACCTGGCCTCAGCTGTTGCAAAAAACCTCCCTCCGAGGCACTTCTAACAGACTGGCCTGAAAGTGCTAAAAATGACCCCTCATCCTCCTCCTCCTCCTGGGCCACCTCCTAACACAGTGTAGCACTCAAGCTGGTCACTTTCCAACGCCACTAGCCCAGAACAGGTCTTGACTGTGAGAAGAATACAATAAACCTTCTAACAAAGACGGAGAATGTTGGAGGCCAATATGGTGGTATTGAGGATGTGTATTGCAGTTGCATAGTGCGGTTGCATCCGGGATGAACTCCGTCATTAGACAACAGATTTTAGTCATTGCACACATTGGAGTAAAGCTATAAGTATTACCTGAAAGTGTAAGGTGAAAGGTGAGACGTCAGGGAACTCAAGTACTCCTCGACGAAGAGGCAAGTCTGGGCCTGACATTATCAGAACCCCAGTGGCTACATCTGTACTTTCTTCCAGGGGCCCAAAGTGTTTCAAATTTAGCATGGGTTCTGTTTGCCCAACTGGCAAGTTCTTCCATAAGGAACAGTTGATCTACCTTCTCTCTCCACTGCCCAACATCCGGGGATTGCGCTCAAGCCAATAAAGGGGTATGAGTGACCTAGCCACCTGCACTAGGTACGTAGGTAAGTCGTATGCCTTAGGGGACCATGTATCTGATGGGAGCCAGAGTAGTACCGAGGTTGGAGTGAGAACAATAGATGTATGGCAAACCCTATTGATAGGATCCATAATTTGGGACCAATACTGACTAATGATTGGGCATGACCAAAAGATATCACCTAAGGTACCCTTCTCAGAGTCACATCTCCAACAATTCTCTGTCTCTCTTAGCCCCATGCAGTATAGTTTACTAGTGTCTTTATACCATCTAGACATCGTTTTGTATGACTGACTGTTCCTGAATCCTCACGCATCTGGAGAACCCATGCGAGCGTATATGAATCTGGTCAATGTCTGCTGGGGTAAATGATTTCCCAAGGTCAGATTCCCATTGTCTTATATATGCTGGGACCGCTTTGCTCCCTATGGACATTAGAGACCTATAGAGAATAGGCAATAGGTGTTTAGGGGCAATTGCATTTTCTATGAGTTTCTCAAACCAAGTGGACTCCTGGAGTGAAATGTATTTTGCGTGAAGGGCCTTACATGAACGTTCAAACTCCTGTTTACCCAAGAAATTACCTTTACCGACCTTCAAAGAGAAAAGTTGATCTCTATCAGTAATTGTTTTAGATTTTTCAATCAGTTGTATAATGGAAATATCCCGAAAACAGTGCCAAAACGAGGGAGGCTCCACTGTTTCCGGTTGAAGAAGAAAAGGTATAAGAGAGGAAGGAAGAGATCTAGGTGGGTCAGAGAGTGGAGCATGGGAGTTTCGCAGTCCTATCATTGTGGTGTAGATACCCTTTGATAGAGTGTGTGGTAAAGGAGATGGGTTTATCACTCCCCATAAGCCAGCTTTATGACTCTCGCTCAGGATCGCCATCCCAATGTCTGACCCTGGTGATCTAAATTTGGGGATGCAGAGCTGAAGCCATCACTTCAGTTGTGTCGCTTTGTAATACATTTGTACGTCTGGGAGCCCAAATCCGCCTAATCGGCTGTCCTTGGCCATTCTATCGTATGCCAATCTCGGCTGTTTACCTTTCCACAGAAAGGAGGAAAACAGGGAGCGTACTAAAGTGAAAAAAGATCTAGGAAGGTGAATCGGGACCATCTGTAATAAATACAGGAATTTTGGAACAATGTAAGTTTGAAGAAGATGTTTCCTCCCTAACCAGGAGACATAAGGTACCGAGAGAGAATGCAATTGTTCTCGTACTGTTTTAAGAAGTGGAGCATAGTTAGCCTGAAACAATTGAGAGGGTTTGTTAGTTAAATAAATACCCAAGTATTTGAGTTGATGGGGCTGCTTTTGCTACGATGTTGTCTCGGTCTCACCACTGCCTCTTCCTCTGAACTATGAAAGTCAGTGGCACGTCCTTCATTCCATGTGGGGTCTAGGACCTCATCGTCCCCTGCATTGTCTTCCACACAGTCTTCCTCTCTGACCTCCTGTTCGGTCTGCACACTGCAGAAAGACGCAGCAGTTGGCACCTGTGTTTTGTCATCATCAGAGACGTGCAGACTTCGATGAGGTGGTATTCCCATGTCCTCATCATCAGGAAACATCAGTGGTTGTGCATCAGTGCATTCTATCACTTCTACCACTGGGGAAGGGCTAGGTGGATTCCCTTGGGAAACCCTGCCAGCAGAGTCTTCAAACAGCATAAGAGACTGCTGCATAACTTGAGGCTCAGACAGTTTCCCTGATATGCATGGGGGTGATGTGACAGACTGATGGGTTTGGTTTTCAGGTGCCACCTGTGCGCTTTCTGCAGAAGACTGGGTGGGAGATAAGGTTGTGAACGTGCTGGATCTACTGTCGGCCACCCAATTGACTAGCGCCTGTACCTGCTTAGGCCTTACCATCCTTAGAACGGCATTGGGCCCCACCAAATCTCGCTGTAAATTCTGGCGGGTACTGGAACCTGAGGTAGTTTGTTCACTAGGACGTGTGGCTGTGGCAGAATGGCCATGTCGTCTCCCAGCACCAGAGGGTCCCTTAACACCACCACGACCGCGTCCCTTACTAGATGTTTTCCTCATTGTTACTGTTCACCAAGCACCACAATAAGAAAAAAAATATTTGGCCCAATGTATTGATTTCAAATTCAGGCCTTTTTTTTTTTACAGGCACCTAACACTATCTGCCTATTTATTTATGTGCCGTATTACACTAATCCAGGCACAGCATTAACCACTGATTTACGGGAATATTAATTGTAGGGCTAGTAGTTAGGCCCTGGATGAAAGGTATCCTTTTATGGACAGATTTACACTTGGAGATGCACAGTAGCGTGTGAAAAAATATGTAGGATTATGCCTTCAGCAATTGTATTTTAACACTTTGTGTAATATACCCTTTAACGGACAGAAATACAATGGGAGATGCACAGTAGCGTGTGAAGTTATTAAGGATGACCCTCTCAGCACTTGTATATACACCTTGAGTGTAATATACCCTTTTACGGACAGATTAACATTTGGCCTGCAACAGCTGGAACACCAGATTCAGGGTATTGCTATATTGGCAAGTGAATTTCACCCCAGAGCAAAATCTATCCTTTGACGGATACTATTAAACTTGTCCAGTCACAGCTGGAACACGAGATTTACTGTATTTCTATTTAGGCAACTGAATTTCACCCCAGAAAAAAATATACCCTTTTACGGACAGATTTAAACTAGGCCTGCAACAGCTGGAACACCAGATTCAGGGTATTGCTATATTGGCAAGTGAAATTCACCCCAGAACAAAATCTATCCTTTGACGGATACTATTAAACTTGTCCAGTCACAGCTGGAACACCAGATTCAGGGTATTGCTATTTTGGCAATTGAATTTCACCCCAAAAAAAATATACCCTTTTACGGACAGATTTCAACTAGGCCTGCAACAGCTGGAACACCAGATTCAGGGAATTGCTATTTTGGCAATTAAATTTCACCACAGAATAAAAATGTACCCTTTTACAGACAGATTAAAACTAAGCCTGCAACAGCTGGAACAACAGTTTTACTGTATTTCTATTTTTGCAACTGAATTTCACCCCATAAAAAAATATATCCTTTGCCGTACACTATTAAACTTTGCCAGCCACTGCTGGGACACCAGATTTACGGTATTGCTATTTTGGCAATAGAATTTCAGCCCAGAAAAAAACAAATCCTTTGCCGTACACTATTAAACTTGGCCAGCCACAGCTGAAACCACTGATTTATGGTATCAGAATGAAGAGAAAAACGGTCCAGCTTCACTGGAAAACTTGAGGCTTTATTGAATCCCGTGCAGATAAAAACCAACGTACAGCAATGCAAGAAATCGACGGTTGCGGATCACTATAGGTGTGGATCCTTAGTCATGATGACATCATGACTAAGGATCCACACCTATAGTGATCCGCAACCGTTCGATTTCTTGCATTGCTGTACGTTGGTTTTTATCTGCATGGGATTCAATAAAGCCTCAAGTTTTCCAGTGAAGCTGGACCGGTTTTCTCTTCATTCTGGGACTTGTTGTGCGCCAAGGTTCAGGGCGAGGTCCAGGCTCCTGGTTTCCTGTGGACGAGCGCGACATTCAAAGCCAACCACTTAACCAGTGCTTTCACAAAATACAGAAGCAAAATATATGATAAAATATCAAATTCACTTTATTAAATAGTACAACAAAATTACAAAAGGTGGTGATCCACTGAAAACATCAGAGACTGTGGGTCAGCACATGACCAGGGAGCGGGATTTAAGTATATAGATAAATACAAGCTCAAACATAGTGCCGTCCGTAAGTGTGCATAATACATGTAGTGCAGAGAACAGGGTATCAATAGGTCCAATGGAGATCAGACAGTGCAGGTGACAAAAACGTCAACCATGCAATAGTACACTGTCAGGACCCAACCCCATACACATTTACATATAGCACACAAACCCCGCAACAGCATATGACAGAACGATAAACAAAATAAATGATAAGGATAACATACCCATAACCTGGTCGGTCCGTTCACCACAACAACTGCCTCGACGCGCGTTTCACCTCACAGGCTTCGTCAGGAGGCTAATTACCGTGGTCAACAGCCCGGCTTTATATAGTAGGGAGCTCACCTGTGGCGTGTAATCGGACGCAGAAGGCGCCATGATGGGGGCGGACACTTGCCGGTGCGCTCACCCGTCACCAGAGCGCCGGAAGGCCGACGCGGCCGCACTAAGCATGACGTGGCCAGCGTACATGCCGAGACGTGAGGCCGCGTCGGCGTCCGGCGCCATAGCAACAGACCAACATTGAGCGCCTCCCAACGTCCGCAACCCAGCGCATGCGTGCCCTGCGTACCCGGCACAGACTCATATAGACACCAGTCAAAAATCGAGTATAGGGTATGTATCAAAGTGATTGGATGGAGGAGTAAGTACCAAAAAGAAAAATACAAAAAAATAACAAAAGGAAGAAAAATAAACATAATAAAGATAAATAAAAAAATTTTTACTTAAAAAAACCACATCCTTAATAATAATACCCTCGCATGCATGATCATATCAGTGAACCACAGCATAAACAGAAAAGATAATTACAAATCCATTGATTATAAAAGTGATCATAAAGACTGCATACAAAATTCATATATAAAAAATCTTATTAGACAGTGCAAAAATTCATGATTATAAAAAATTGATAATTGATGTCTACAAATTAAGACGTGTACAAAAAGATAACCTAAGCAAAATGCACCAGTGAAAAAATCATAAAACCCGAATTAAACTACTCTGCCAGTATAGGGACAGCTATAGCAATAAAAAACTGTGTGGTATGAGAATTCATAAAAAACACCCATACATAAAATACATAAATCAGATAATAAATAAATACAAATATTCCATATATTAATAATTCATATTTTTTTCATTCCTCCATTCTGTATCATATTTCACACGATGACTGGCTGTGTCGGGAAAGACGGTCCTCCAGATAGCAACCACAGGGGCCCCATACTAAACAAGCGCGACATTCTCCAGTGTTGTTTCACCGATTTATGGTATTGCTATTTTGGCAATTGAATTTCACTCCAGAACAAAATATATCCTTTGCCTGACACTATTAAACTTGGCCAGCCACAGCTGAAACTACTGATTTATGGTATTGCTATTTTGCCAACTGAATTTCACCCCAGAAAATAATAAATTCTTTGCCGGACACTATTAAACTTGTCCAGTCACAGCTGGAACACCAGATTTACGGTATTGCTAATTTGGCAATTGAATTTAACCCCAGAAAATGATCTAACCTTTGCTGGACACTATTAAACTTGGCCAGCCACTGCTGGGACACCAGATTTACGGTATTGCTATTTTGGCTATTGAATTTCACCCCAGAACAAAATATATCCTTTGCCTGACACTATTAAACTTGGCCAGCCACTGCTGGGACATTAGATTTAGGGGATTGCTATTTTGGCAATTGAATTTCACCACAAAAAAAAAAAATCTATCCTTTGCCAGACAGCAGACAGTATTACACTTGGCTAGCTACAGCTGGAACACCAGATTTAGGGGATTGCTATTTTGGCAATTGAATTTCACCCCAGAACAAAATATATCCTTTGCCGGACACTATTAAACTTTGCCACCCACTGCTGGGACACCAGATTTACAGTATTGCTATTTTGGCTATTGAATTTCACCCCAGAACAAAATATATCCTTTGCTGGACACTATTAAACTTGGCCAGCCACTGCTGGGACACTAGATTTAGGGGATTGCTATTTTGGCAATTGAATTTCACCACAAAAAAAAAATCTATTCTTTGCCAGACAGCAGACAGTATTACACTTGGCTAGCTACAGCTGGAACACCAGATTTAGGGGATTGCTATTTTGGCAATTGAATTTAACCCCTTAATAAAATATAGAAATTTCTACCCTGAGTTTCTAGGGGTGACAATAAACACAGCCAAGCCCCTGATGTAGGATATAGCAAAATAAAACCTAGTATTAATGGATTGATGGACTTGGTGGCAGCTTGTGCACCACAAAACACAAAATGGCCGTCGATCAAAGTGACAGAAAAACGCTCTGTGCAGCCTAAAAACCAGTGAGCAATTAACTAGCAGAAGTTGAATGATTCCCAGCTGTAGATCGATCACTTCATTAGGTGTTTTTGCTGACTTTTCCCTGCCTAATCTTGCCCTCACAGAAGCTGCGTCCTCTCCCTACACTAATCAGAGCAGAGTGACGTGCGGCGCTACGTGACTCCAGCTTAAATAGAGGCTGGGTCACATGCTGCACTTGGCCAATCACAGCCATGCCATTAGTAGGCATGGCTGTAATGGCTTTTTAGGGCAAGAAGTAAAACGCTAGCTGATTGGCTGCTGTGCAGCCCTTCAGAAAGCGGGAAGAAATCGCCGAACAACGGACCCGAACCCGAACTTTTTTGAAAATGTTCGGGTCTGGGTCCGTGTCCCGAACACCCCAAAATTCGCTACGAACCCGAACTATGCTCGAACTGTTCGCTCAACCCTATATATAAGACATTAGCAGGAGATGTGGGGGACATGGATACTTTGAAGGAATGAAATGAATTATCTCACGATTTCTCCAGAAGGACAATTTTATTTATTATTTAAAAAAAATGAAAAATGTATTAATAAGGATCAATAGAGAAATTGTTATTTTATTTGAAGCTCTTAAACCCTGTAAAGATCACCTAAACATTATAAAACTATCTAGATCAATAAAGAGTCGGTTAAAAATAAAAGAAGAGGAAATAATAGTAAAAAAGAAACATAAGTTTGAAAGAGATTCAATACCACAACTTGAAATGGTGGAAGATGGAGGAGATGCAAGAGAGCAATCACAATTTAATACCCTGGATGAAATAATATGTGAGGATTCAGAGGAGGCTGTAGAGGAGATAACAATACATGATATAACTATTGAGAATTCCATCATACAAGAACATAGTACCATAGCCAGCCATATCCCTATTACTCCAGTAATCCACATTGATAAAAGGACAAATAAAAATGACAATAGCCCCCTACAAACCTCAAACAGGTTTGAGTTTTTAGAAAATATTTATATGGACAACCAAGGGACGAATAAATCATTAAAGGGGTTCTGCAGTTTGATACAACTGATGATCTATCCTCAGGATAGATCATCATCATCTGATCGGCCGGGGTCTGACACCCGGGACCCCCGCCAATCAGCTGTTTGAGAAGGCAGCAGCGCTGCAGCAGCGCCGCGGCCTTTTCACTGTTTTCCTCTGCTAGAGCCCCGCCCAGTGACGTCACGACTTGTATCCAACTTGTATAGATCATCAGTTGTATCAAACTGCAGAACCCCTTTAAGGATAAATAAGGACATTTCAGATAAGACTATCAATACATGGTCCAGAAAGGAATTAATAAGAATACAAAAAAAGAATATCTAAGCCACAAATACAGTTATATCTAAAACATATAATATAAATAAAAATAGGATTAGGAAAATAATCAAAAAATATTTTTTGTTCAGACCAGACCCTCAAGAAAAGAACAAAGAGGGGGACAAGAGGAAGTAAAATCTCCAAAAAAATTCAAATAATGGGTCAAAAAATATATAATTTGAGTAAATATACATTATCTAAGGAAGTATTAGGATTATTGCAAAAAGAATTAAAATTTGCATCGTCATCCAGCTTTTGTTCTTTTAATGCCTTCATAGGCATCAAAACATTTCTACGTAATTTAGCCCTTAAAAAATATTTTTTATAACAAAGAACAAATGAACAAAGAATACAGAGAAAGAATGAGAACACTGAGGGACAAAACATTTTTACTTATACCAACCTGAAAAATAAATCTAATTTTAATCCCATAAATGAATATTCGGATGCTTTTAGAGCTTTCCAATCTTTAGTTCTAAGGGACTTAAGGAAAATAAACCCTTAGGAAAAAAACTAAATAGTATTAGAACATTGCAAATGAATAATGAATTTATAAGTCACCCAGTTAATAAAGGGGGGGGGGGGGGGATTGTCATTTTAGATTATGAACAGTACCATCAGGAATCTTTGCGTCTATTGACAGATGAGAAAACTTCTCGTACACCAATTCAGGATAGCAGTTAATAAATTGGTGCGAAACTGGAGAGAAAAAGGGATTATAAAAGTAGATGAGGCCAAGTTTATTAATAATCAGCATCCAAGGACTATGTTTTATTATCTCTAGTGTTTAGGTGCTCGAGTCAAACACCTCGGGATGTTCGGTAGAGATGGCCTGAACTATTCGCCAGCGAACAGTTCCCGGCGAACATAGCTTGTTCGCGTTCGCCTCGGTGGGCGAACATATGCGATGTTCGATCCGCCCCCTATACATCATCATTGAGCAAACTTTGACCCTGTACCTCACAATCAGCAGACACATTCCAGCCAATCAGCAGCATACCCTCCCTCCCAGACCCTCCCATCTCCTGAACAGCATCCATTTTAGATTAATTCTGAAGCTGCAGTCTTAGTGAGAGGAGGGAGAGTGTAGTTGCTGCTGATTTAATAGGGAAATTGATAGCTAGGCTAGTGAATTCAGTGTCCACTCCAGTCCTGAAAGACTCATCTGATCTCTGCTGAAAGGACAGCGTCCTGACAGCACCCCAAAAAGCCCTTTTTAGGGCTGCAACATTAGTCTGCTTTTTTTTTTTTCTCCATATATATATTGCAGTTGTCTGGCCTGCCCGTGTGTGAGGAGCTGCAGGCCCACAGACTACATAGTGCCCACTGCCAGTGCCCACCACTCACACCGTGTGGCACAGGACTTTGCATCAAACAAAGGCATTTAATTTTTACCCTTTAATCTAAGGTTAGTTGCTTGCCTGCTGCCAGTGTGTGTCAGGCCGACTTCCACAGACTGTAGTGTGCCCACTGCCAGTGTCGACCACCACTCATACCGTGTGGCACAGTAGCTTGCCGATAAATAAGGCATTTCATTTTTACACTTTAGTCTAATTTCAGTTGCTTGCCTGCTGCCAGTGTGTGTCAGGCCGACTTCCACAGACTGTAGTGTGCCCACTGCCAGTGCCCACCACCACTCATACCGGGTGGCAC
This sequence comes from Bufotes viridis, assembly GCA_033119425.1. Classification (NCBI taxonomy): domain Eukaryota; kingdom Metazoa; phylum Chordata; class Amphibia; order Anura; family Bufonidae; genus Bufotes; species Bufotes viridis. The sequence continues at coordinate 148,575,393 of CM065593.1, read as the reverse complement.
AGTAGCTTGCCGATAAATAAGGCATTTCATTTTTACACTTTAGTCTAATTTCAGTTGCTTGCCTGCTGCCAGTGTGTGTCAGGCCGACTTCCACTGACGGTAGTGTGCCCACTGCCAGTGCCCACCACTCATACCGGGTGGCACAGTACCTAGCACGCGTAGTACCACTTATCTAAAAAAATGACAGGCAGAGGCAGGCCACCTCGCAGGGGCCGTCGTGGTCGTGGTGCTGTGATTTCCACTGTCCCTGAATAATGTCCAGTGTTCAGAGGCCACGCACCCTAAACCTGAAAAATTCTAAAGGACATAGTTGACTGGCTTAGACAGGACACCCAATCTACAACAGCTTCCGCTAAGAACCTTGACGCACCATCCTCCTCCAGCTCAGCTTCGGTCACCTGCTCTCAAGTTACCACGCACCCGCCCGCCGCCACCACCACCACTACCACCACAGCCACCACAGCCGCTTCACTTGATCCGTCAGAGGAGTTATTTACACATCAGTTGGATGCAATTAGTGATGCGCAACCATTATTGCCAGATGATGTAGATTACAGGGATATGTCTCAGTCAGGCAGGATTACACACATGGATGTACAGTGTGATGATGATGATGTTGTACCCGCTGCTGCTTCCTTTGCTGAGGTGTCAGATACAAGTGAAGCGGTTGATGATGACGATGTGTCCACGGATGCCACGTGGGTGCCTGCTCGAAGAGAAGAAGAGGGGGAAAGTTCAGAAGGGGAGACAGAGAGAAGGAGGAGACAAGTTGGAAGCAGGGGGAGGTCGTCGCAAGGAGTTAGTGGCACAGTCAGACAGCATGTATCGGCACCTGGGGTCAGCCAGACAGCACGCCAGTCAACGCATGCTGTTGCCACCACCAGAATGCCGTCATTGCAAAGCTCAGCAGTGTGGCACTTTTTGTGTGTGTCTGCCTCTGATAAAAGCAATGCCATTTGCAACCTGTGCCAAAAGAAACTGAGTCGTGGGAAGTCCAACTCCCACCTCGGTACAACTGCTTTGCGAAGGCACATGATCTCACATCACAACGCTTATAACGCCTATGGGATCAACACATGCGTACAAGCAGCACACAAACTCAAAGCCACCATCCTCCTCCTGGTCCAGCATCTTCAGCCACGTCAACCACTGCTGTCCTTTTTGCCCCCTCTCAACCACCCGCCACTCCGCCTCTCACCTTCAGCAGTTCCATCTCATCTGCCCACAGTCAGGTGTCTGTTAAGGAAATGTTTGAGCGTAAGAAGCCAATGTCACAGAGTCACCCCCTTGTCCGGCGTCTGACAGCTGGATTGACAGAACTCTTAGCTCGCCAGCTTTTACCATACCAGCTGGTGGAGTCTGAGGCCTTCAAAAAATTTGTCGCTATTGGGACACCACAGTGGAAGGTACCTGGACGAAATTTTTTTCAAAAAGGCAATCCCTGATATGGGACGTAACAGGGATTAAACTGATAGGAATAGTACTAGTTAAGACACCACTCGGGTGTGACAGTAAATTGCACGGTGCAGATGCAGTGATTGTGGATTAAAACAAAAGGGAGGGAGCCAGCGTTTTTTTAACCATCTCCCCGTTCGAAAAATCAATTCAATAGATGGACCCCAGATTGGGGACGTAACAGGGATTAAACTGATGAGAATAGTACTACAGAAAATACCACTCATATCGGGTGTGACAGTAAATTGCACGGCACAGACGCAGTGACCGTGGATTAAAACAAAGGGCAGGGAGCCAGCATTTTTTTAACCATCTCCCCGTTCGAAAAATCTATTCAATTGACCTTTCGGGGACCCTTGGTGTTCTACGTGGCTGGGTGGAGGAAGAAACCTTCAATGACATCACCAGGAAATGGCTAGCTTGGTATCCAACCTTGTGCAAATGGGGAGTTTGCGGTTGTGCAAATGAACTGTTTGCGGTTGTTTGCGGTGCATTAAAAGGGGAGTTTGGTCTGTCAATGTCTGTAAAGTGGGCGTAACCCTTACACTACCTGATCAATACAACATCATACCTGATCGCATACACACACTGGATGTTTTAAAGCATGTTATTCCAAACAATTTAGGAATGTTACGTGATTTATGCCCTTTATGGATTAAAACCCGACTCTGCGTCCACTACGTAATTTTCCATGGGAGTTTTGCCATGGATCCCCCTCCGGCATGCCACAGTCCAGGTGTTAGTCCCCTTGAAACAACTTTCCCATCACTATTGTGGCCAGAAAGAGTCCCTTTGGTTTTTAAAATTCGCCTGTCTATTAAAGTCTATGGCAGTTCGCCCGGTTCGCCAGTTCGCGAACATTTGCGGAAGTTCACGTTCGCCGTTCGCGAACTGAAAATTTGATGTTCGCAACATCACTAATGTTCGGGTGCTCTACCAAGCACCCGAGCACAGTAGAAGTCAAAGGCAGAACCTGTGCATTAAACCAGGCATCCCCTGCTCATAGAGGGGAGAGTGTCTAGTTAATAGGAAAATGTCAAACAATGTATGAAAACACCACCCAAATGGTTTGGGAGCAGCATGGGGAGGATGTCTGGATGCAGGGGCGTACATATAGGGGTCACAGGGGTCGCAGTTGCGACCGGGCCCGGCTCCCCAGGGGGCCCGGCCGCCTGCGGACCCCTTGCCCCGGCCCTGCAGCTGCGCGCAAAGTAAGTGAGTCCAGTCCTCCATCATCCCGCGAGACCTGCGAACAGCCTGCGGCAGGTCTCACGGGAACATGAGCGCGCACGCGCGAACTCACGTGGGCGGCTCCAGCAGCAGACGGGACCCGACCAGACCAGAGAGACGTCTGAGAGCCGGGAGTCACTGCCAGCCAGCAGCCGCAGGAGCCTTGCCTTGCCCAGCCAGTACCGCCCCGCAGTAAAGCCATCCGCCCAGCCCCAGCCGCCAGCCGGTAAGAAAAGAGCACGAATTTCTTCAGCAGCAACAACTTGCAAGCCTTGAGTAGTTGAGTGGCCTCACTGAGTCACTGGCCAAGGGCCCTGGCAAATGACCGAGGGGGGGGTGAGGGGTAACTCTTGAGTGGCCTGAGGGCCCTGGCAGATGACAAGGGGGGGAGGGGTAGACTCAAGGCTACCCCTCCCCCCCTGGTCATCTGCCAGGGCCCTCAGGCCACTCAAGAGTTACCCCCAGTTATCTCTGCCAGGGCCCTCAGGCCAGTGAGGCCACTCAAGGCTACCCCTCCCCTGGTCATCTGCCAGGGCCCTCAGGCCACTCAAGAGTTACCCCTCACCCCCCCCCCTCAGTCATCTGCCAGGGCCCTCAGGCCACTCAAGGCTTTCCCCCCCTTGGTCATCTGCCAGGGCCCTCAGGCCACTCAAGAGTTACCCCTCACCCCCCTCGGTCATTTGCCAGGGCCCTTGGCCAGTGACTCAGTGAGGCCACTCAAGGCCCTTGAGTGGCCTCACTGGCCGAGGGCCCTGGCAAATGACCGAGGGGGGAGGGGTTGAGGGGGGGTGGGAGGGGGGCGGGTTTGAGGGGGGGGCCCATGATTCGGTTTCGCACCGGGGCCCCATGGATTGTGTGTACGCCACTGTCTGGATGCATCCTGGACTCCCAGGTCACTGCTGGGAACGTTGTTGTCCAAGTTGTACGGCACTTTTACAGACTGACAATAATGCGCACAAAACCGAAGATGAAATAGATTTTTGAGGAAAAATTGTTAGGAAACATTCTTTCCTGTATATTTAAAGTATAACTGTCAAATTATTTTTTTTCTATTGGATTTTGGTGATTAATATCACCTTGTTGACCCTATTTTAATTTCTGATTGTTTAACCACTTGAAGACCACAGGTTTATACCCCCCTAGTGACCAGGCCCTTTTTTACAAATCCGCACTACACTACTTTCACCGTTTATTGCTCCGTCATACAACTTACCACCCAAATTTTACCTCCTTTTCTTCTCACTGATAGAGCTTTCATTTGGTGCTATTTCATTCTTGCTGACATTTTTACTTTTTTTGATATTTTACTTTTTTTGACGAAATTTTTGCAAATAAATGACATTTTTCACTTTCTGCCAAATAAAACTACATTTCTCCATACATTTTTCACTAAATTTATTGTTCTACATGTCTTTGATAAAAAAAATTCTATAAGTGTATATTTATTGGTTTGGGTAAAAGTTATAGCGTTTACAAACTATGGTGCAAAAAAGTGAATTTCCACACTTTGACTTTCTGAGCACCTGTCCTGTTTCCCGACATGCTACAATGCCCAGACAGTAGAAACACCCCATAAATGACCCCATTTCGGAAAGTAGACACCCTAAGGCAGGCATGTCCAAACTCCGGCCCTCCAGATGTTGCAAAACTACAACTCCCATCATTCCTGGACAACCTACAGCTATTAACCTACAGAAGAGCATGATGGGAGTTGCAGTTCTGCAACACCTGGAGGGCCAGAGTTTGGACATGCCTGCCCTAAGGTATTCGCTGATGGGCATAATGAGTTCATGGAAGTTTTTATTTTTTGTCACAAGTTAACAGAAATTGATTTTTTTTTTCCCAAAAAGTTCATATTTCGCTAACTTGTGACAAAAAATAAAAACTTCCATGAACTCACTATGCCCATCAGCGAATACCTTAGGGTGTCTACCAAGTCCCAGACAATCTTGCCACTGCACCCCAGGTAGTCAGGGCATCCGACCGGCTCCAGTTTTGAGTCTTTTCCCTCATAGACCCTAAAACGATATGTATAGCCTGTGGCCCTTTCACAGAGCTTATACAATTTGACCCCGTACCGGGCGCGCTTGCTGGGGATGTACTGTTTGATGCCAAGGCGGCCGGTGAATTGTACTAGGGACTCGTCTATGCAGATGTTCTGACTGGGGGTATACGCATCTGCAAATTTGGATGACAAATGGTCTATGAGGGGCCGAATCTTATGGAGCCGGTCATAAGCAGGGTGGCCTCTTGGATGACAGGTTTCATTGTCAGTGAAATGCATAAAGCGCATGATGACCTCAAACCGTGCCCTGGACATTGCAGCAGAGTACATGGGCATGTAATGTATTGGGTCTTTAGACCAATATGACCGCAATACATTTTTTTTAGTTATGCCAATGCTGAGGGTAAGGCCCAAAAATGTTTTAAATTCGGAAACGGTGACTGGTTTCCATCGGAAAGGCTGGGCATAGAAGCTTTCCGGATTGGCGGTTATATATTGTGTGGCGTATCGGTTGGTTTCTGCCACAACTAAGTCGTAGAGATCCGCGGTGAAGAACAGCTCAAAAATTTCAAGGGCCGATCCGAAATTGGCGAACTCCTGACTGGGCGGTGAAAGGGGGCAATACGGGTGCGGCGGAAGGAGGGGGTTGCCAATCAGGGTTTGCCAGCACCTCTGGGAGACTAAGGGGTCTACGGGCCTGAGAACGCGGTGGCTGCGACGGGGGAGTTAGTGCACGTGCCACCGTACCAGCAACTGCCCTTCTGGTGCTCGCCACTTCACCAGGGAATACGGCAGTGCTGGTAGAAGGTCCAGGATGTGCTGCGCTGCCGGTGTATGCCGCACCATAAAAAAGGTCAGCGCTAGCACCACTCTGCTGCATATGAGGCTCATCACGCGTGATATGCGAAACACTGACATGGGGTCGGGTACGCCTGACCGTAGCAGGGACCTCAACCTCGTCATCTTCGCTAGCGGTTAGAGTGCCACTGCTGTCTACAGGTTCATATTCTGAACCACTGGATTCAGCGGGTGAAGCGTCCCCATCGCTTTCATCCATCACGGACAGAATCCTGTAGGCCTCTTCAGCGGAATACCCCTTTTTTGCCATTTTGGAGTAACTAAATTTAGGGGGTATTCCTCTGAGACTACCCAGGAAAAAGAGCACACCTACCTAATAAAAGGGAGTGCTTGCGAAGTAACGCTGTGATCGCTGATAAAGATCCAATAACTCAAAAGTGATCTTTTATAGCGGTGCAGTGATTTTACTGTGTTTTTGCAGTGATCAGAAAAAAAAAATTCTGTCACTGCGGTGGGCGGACTGAACGCAAGTGTGCGCACAAGATCAGGCCTGATCAGGCGAACAATGCGTTTTTATAGAGCCTAAAGTGACCCTAATGTACTGATATAGATCTGATTGCGATCAGTCTTGATCACTTACAGATACTATATTAGTATTAGTGCTGATAAGCGACAGTGATGACGCTAATCAGCGACTAATAAGTGACTGTGCGGTGCGGTGGGCTGGGCGCTAACTACCTAACAAGTAGCTAACTACCTGACGGTGATTAGGGACCCTTATAGGGGGGTGATCTATGACAGGGGGGTGACAGAGGGTGATCAGGGGGTTTATATGGGTAATCAGTGGCTACTAAGGGGCTACTAAGGGGTTAATAACTGACAGAGGGGGTGTAATGTATGTGTGGTGATTTGGTGTACTTACTGAGCTGCCTGTGTCCTCTGGTGGGGGATCCAGCAAAAGGGATCACCAGAGGACCAAGCAGGACTTATATCAGACGCTATTTTGTAAATAGCCTCTGATATCCGATTTTCATAGGGCGATTAAAAAAATTACAGCCTGCCAGCCAATGATCGCGGCTGGCAGGCTGTAGTTTCACTTCTATTATGTGCGTCACAGTGAACGCGCGCGCGTGCGTTCATGTGAAATCTCGGGTCTCACGAGATGACGCCAATAGGCGGCAGTGAGACCTGAGAGAGCCGCCACGCTGACGCCCATCGGCGTTAGCGTGGCGGCAAGTGGTTAATAAATAACCCCTAAAAGCCACCTAAAAGTCCCCAGTATTGGCTATTGTTACCTGAGATTAAAATCAGGTTGCTATGCTCTTTCCGTCTACCAGATGAGGACGGAGCACACTGCGTGCACTGGGAACTGATAGTGAGTCAACATTGTAACGGAATGTATAAAAAGCCAGGTTCTTCCTGAAAGGAGATAACAGTGCTGGGCTGTGTGTGTGAACTTCTCCACATTCCTGTGCTTGGCAGACACTCCCTTAGCAGTGCTGGACAACGTAGAGCCCAGGGAGATATGTCGGCTGCTCGGTGTATAAATGAAAGCCTTTTCTGATAAGAGGAGAGCTTGTAGGAAGACTATAGGCTTCAGCCAGACCTGGAAATTTAACTGCAAGACCCCCTATACAGAGCTGGTCTTCACTAACTTCACTGCAGGCGTCCTATGGATTAGCCTCAGGGCTGAGGGCGGCCATTTTAACACAATAGTGAAGTTGCAGTTTTATGCAGACTGGTTGCTAAGGGCTGAATCTTATTAAATAAGGGGTAAGTAAGTCTAATAGTTATTGATTCAGGAATATTATCATATTAGTAACTACATATATTAAAACTGAAATTAGAGTCTAAAAGTGACAGTTATCCTTTAATTGAATATAAAGTGCAAGTGTTGCCAAAAATAACAAGTAAGAGGCACTCCGATACAACCTGTATATCACATAATGGGGGGACTAATTCACATTGTGGTACAATTGTTCAGGTAGTGGGACTCCTACACTCATAAAGCCTATGCACTAAGTGAAGGGACTTCCAAAAAATACAAGGAACCGGCACTCTAATACACCCTTTATTACACATAAAGGAGGGCATCATACACCCTTGAACAATGATTGATGGCCTGCTAGTGACCCTCAAAAACATTAGGAGCAAGGGCCTGCTGGTGACCCTCTAAAATATTTTGGGCAAGGGCCCGCTGCTGAGCTGACCATCTAAATAATTAGGGATGAGGGTCTGCTGCAGAGCTGACACTCTAAAACATTAGGGGCAAGTGCCTGCTGCTGATCTCAGCATTGAAAAAATTATGGGCGTGTGCCTGCTGCTGAGCTAACCATTGAAAAAAATATGGGCGAGTGCCTGCTGCTTAACTAACCACTGAAAAAATGATGGGCGAGGGCCTGCTGGTGAGCTGACCCTGTAAAACATTGTGATTGAGGGCCTGCTGGTGAGCTGACCCTGTAAAACATTGTGATTGAGGGCCTGCTGGTGAGCTGACCTTCTAAAACATTATGGTTGAGGGCCTGCTGGGGAGCTGACCTTCTAAAACATTATGGTTGAGGGCCTGCTGGTGAGCTGACCCTCTAAAACATTACATGCGAAAGCCTGCAGGTGAGCTGGCCCTCTAAAAGATTGTAGGTGAGGGCCTGCTGGTGAGCTGACCATCTAAAACATTACATGCGAGTGCCTGCAGGTGAGCTGACCATTTAAAAGATTGTAGCCGAGGGCCTGCTGGTGAGCTGACCCTCTAAAATATTACATGCGAAGTCCAGCAGGTGAGATGGCCCTCTAAAAGATTGTAGGTGAGGGCCTGCTGGTGAGCTGACCCTCTAAAACATTACATGCAAGGGCCTGCAGGTGAGCTAGCCCTCTAAAAAATTATTAGGTGAGGGCGAGCTGGTGAGCTGACACTTTAAAACATTATATGCGAGAGCCTGCAGGTGAGCTAAACTTCTACAAGATTAGGAGTGAGGGCAGACTAATAAGCATTTTGATATGATGAAAGGAGGAGGAGGAGGACGAGAAAAGGAAGATTGAACCATATACCCTTTTTTGTGGTGGAAGGGGTGCATGGGAATACAGTGTATTCAGTACATTATAAAAACACATTTAAAGTGCCTTTATGTTCAGCCGCTTTCCTCTGGTGGAGAAGTCAGGGGCAATCCAGGCCTTGTTAATTTTTATAAGAGTCAACCTGTCAGCATTTTCAGTTGACAGGCAGATGCGCTTATCAGTTATTATGCCCCCAGCAGCACCAAATACCCGCTTTGACAAAACGCTGGCGGCAGGGCAGGCCAGCACCTCCAAGGCATGGAGTGCCAGTTCGCACCACATGTCCAGCTTGTACACCCAATAGCTGTAAGGCACAGAGGGATCATTGAGGAAGCTGACAAGGTCTGCTACGTACTCCTTCACCATCTTCCAAACTTTTTCCCTTTTTGTAACACTAGGCCGCGCATCAGGTGAGGGTGCGGGGGGTGTCATTAAACTGTCCCAGGCTTTGGAGAGTGTTGCCCTGCCTCTGTTGGAACTGCTGTGTGTTCCCCTCATTTCCCCTCCTTGGTTGCCCAAGGAACTATGTACTCTGCTGCCGTCAGCTGGAGCAATTTTTCCACAAGGACCTTCTGGTATTACACCATTTTGCTCGTCCTCTCTACCACAGGAATGAGAGATCAGAAGTTCTTTTTGTAGCGGGGGTCGAGAAGGGTGAACAACCAGTAATCACTGTTGCCCAAAATGCGTAAAAAGCGTGGGTCATGGGAAAGGCAATCTAACATAAAGTCAGCCATGTGTGCCAGAGTCCCAACTGGCAAGAATTTGCTATCATCATCAGGAGGATGACTCTCAATCTTCTCATCCTCTCCCTTCACTTCTGCGCTGAACAGATGGAATTAAACTTCCATGGGAACTACCCAAGGCCGTCTTTAATATTGATTGGACCCTGGGGGCAAAAATTTACTTGGGCCCCCTGGATACCGCCTTCCCACACCTTAGCAAGCAATCACGCCCTCCACTACAACACACACACAAAAAATCCACACATCTGGTAGAGTACAGTGAATGACTGTAAATACTTACAGTTCTAAAAACTCCAGCGGCTCAGGATCAGTGCTCTGGGCAGCTGGGCTCAGGCTGGAAGTGGGCATCGCTCTGCAGGAAGGAGACCAGTGCTCGGCTCACCCTAGCATTACAGTGCACCCCAGCACCCCACAGTATGCAGTATAGCACAATATAGTATACAGCAACCCACAGTATGCAGTATGGCACCCTATAGTATACAGCACCACACAGTATGCAGTATAGCACCCCACACTATACAGTACCCCACAGTATATAGTAGAGCAGTATAGCAGCCCACAGTATACAACACCTCACAGTATACAGTAGAGCAGTATAGCACCTCACTGTATACAGCACCCCAAACTATACACGATACAGCACCCCACACTATACAGCCCCCCACACTATACAGTACAGCAGTATAGCACTTCACAGTATACAGCACCCACAGTATACAGTACAGCAGTATAGCACTCCACAATATACAGCACCCACAGTATACAGTACAGCAGTATAGCACTCCACAAAATACAGCACCCACAGTATACAGCCCCTCACACTATACAGCCTCCCACTATACAGTAGTGTACAGTATATTAGCATAACAGCCCCTGTCACCTTCTTCTGATGTAATCTTCACCTTAAAAAGCTCCATAGTTAAAGCAAATTTCTACAGCAACACTCTTGGTAGAAAGGACCTTGATGACCTCATAACCATGTGACCAGTAATATTGCTAGGTTACTGGTCACATGGTCCTAGGGAATCACAGCTCTCACAGTACGCTGCCTGGAGTGCCGACAGGCATGGCATGGCAGCACCCCTTGTGTAGCTGACAGCCTGACACCCGGAGCAGTGGCTAGCAGGGCTCAGGAGGCATCTGCCTTGGGCCCCCCAGGAACAACTGGGCCCGGGGCAGCTGCTCCTTTTGCCCCTTGTTAAAGACGGCCCTGGTACTACCTTCCGTAGCGGAGGCAACCGTCTCCTGCTCCTCCTCCTCATCATCCAATTTGTGCTAAGAAGATGAACGGAGGGTGGTCTAGCTATCACCGTGTGTAATGTCTTCCCCCATTTTCATCTCTTCCACATGCAAAGCGTCGGCCTTAATTCTGAGCATAGAGCGTTTGAGTAGACACAGAAGTGGGATGGTGATGCTGATAATAGCCGCTCACCATCTATGTTGATTCCTCAAAGTTTCTCCTCACTTGTGAAAAGCGGAAGCTGACTGGAAAGGCAATGACCATGTTGCAGCTGGTATTCCACTAGTGCCTTCTGCTGCCCACAAAGCCTGGCCAACATGTGGAACGTCAAGTTCCAGCTGCGGTGCTCATGTCATGCTACAGTCGGTGAGCTGGCAATTGTAAGCGCTGCTGCAGCGTTGAGAGACCGGCGGAAGCTGTCGATGACTTGCGGAAATGGGCACACACGCTGCGCACCTTCACCAGTAGCTCAGGTAAATTGGGGTATGTTTTGAGAAACTGCTAAACCACTAAGTTGAAGACGTGCGCTAGGCATGGGATGTGTGTGAGCTTGCTGAGCTTCATAACCGCCCCCAAGTTACGGCCATTATCAGACATAACCATGCCTGGTTGTAGATTGAGTGGCGAGAGCCACAGCTCGGTCTGGTCTCTTATCCCCTGCCACAGCTCTGCAGCGGTGTGCTGTTTGTCAACTAAGCAGATCAGCTTAAGCACGGCCTGCTGACGCTTTCCCACTGCAGTGCTACACTGCTTTCAGCTACCGACTGATGGCTGACTCGTGCTGCAAGAGGATAATTCTGAGGTAGAAGTGAAGGAGAAGGCAGAGGAGGAGAAGTGGGGGTTGGAGCTACTAACATAGGTGGTGGCGGAATCCCTGATGGAATTAGGGCACACAATCCTTGGCGTCGGTAGCACCTTTGCCATCCAAGGGTACGGCTCGCTTCCAGCCTCCACAACATTCACCCAGTGTGCCATCAGGGAAATGAAGCGTCCCTGGCCACAAGCACTTGTCCATGTGTCAGTGGTTAAGTGGACCTTCCCATTAACTGTGTTGGTCAGGTCACGGGTGATGTTACGGGAAACATGCTGGTATAAGGCAGGCACGGCACACCGTGAAAAATAGTGGCGGCTGGGGACTGCGTAACAAGGGACGGCCGCCAACATCAGGCTACGGAAGGCCTCAGTGTCCACAAGCCTAAATGGCCACATTTCCAGGGCCAGTAATTTGCAAAGTTGCACATTTAGTGCTATGGCCTGTGGGTGGGTGGCTGGGTATTTGCGCTTGCATTCAAATGCCTGGGGTAAGGACACACTGGGACACAGAAGTGGATGTGCTTGCTGATGGTGCTTGCGAATGTCCAGGTGCAGGGCAGGAGGCATCCGGGCCTGTGCCTTCGACAGGGGATTGGCCAACACGTAACACAGGGGAAGAGGAGGCAGTGGTGTGACCCGCAGACACAGATTGTGGACCCAGGTGTTTGGCCCACCTATTACGGTGCTTTGATGCCATGTGACGGATCATGTTGGTGGTGGTGAGGTTGCTAGTGGTCACGCCCCTGCTCATTTTTGTAGTGCACAGATTGCAAATTACAATTCTTTAGTTGTCCGCACTTTCCTCAAAAAAGCGCCAAACTGCGGAACACCTACCCCTTGGCAAGGTAGATTTCCGCAAGGGTGTGCTCCGGTGTACAGTTGCAGGCCTATTTGTTGTGGCTCACCTTCTCCCTTTTGCCACCCCACTGCCTCTTCCAGCCTGTTGCGGTGCTGCGGATCCCTCCCCTCTGTACTGCTGTCCTCGCTCGGCTTGCCACCTTCCCAGGTTGGGTCAGTGACTTCACCATCCACCACCTCCTCTTCCACTTTCTCACTCTGGTCATCCTCCTGGCTTGTTGACCTATCAACAAGCTCAGTTATTGACAACTGTGTCTCATCCTCATCATCAACCTCTTAAGACACTAATTTCTGTTGACTTATTGGCACCCGATGACGCGTTCCGGCCAGCCAATCAATGTAATGCCAGTAACCAACATGGCTATGGCATTACAGTGAGGGCAGTGCGTAGCAGCCAACAAACGTGCGGGAAGGAGACTCGAGCATTGCGCTCAGGCACATGTGGCATTCGGCCAAAGACCGCCATGTGCCGAGCATTGATCAACACTAATTACAGTTGCAAGAAAAAGTATGTGAACCCTTTGGAATGATATGGATTTCTGCACAAATTGGTCATAAAATGTGATCTGATCTTCATCTGAGTCACAACAATAGACAATCACAGTCTGCTTAAACTAATAACACACAAAGAATTAAATGTTACTATGTTTTTATTGAACACACCATGTAAACATTGACAGTGCAGGTGGAAAAAGTATGTGAACCCCTAGACTAATGACATCTCCAAGAGCTAATTGGAGTCCAATCAATGAGATGAGATTGGAGGTTTTGGTTACAGCTGCCCTATAAAAAACATACACCAGTTTGCTTTTGCCCTATAAAAAACACACACCAGTGGGTTTGCTTTTGCCAAGAAGCATTGCCGGATGTGAATAATGGCTCGTACAAAAGAGCTCTCAGAAGACCTACGATTAAGAATTGTTGACTTGCATAAAGCTGGAAAGGGTTATAAAAATATCTCCAAAAGCCTTGCTGTTCATCAGTCCACGGTAAAACAAATTGTCTATAAATGGAGAAAGTTCAGCACTGCTGCTACTCTCCCTAGGAGTTGCCGTCCTGTAAAGATGACTGCAAGAGCACAGCGCAGACTGCTCAATAAGGTGAAGAAGAACCTAGAGTGTCAGCTAAAGACTTACAAAAGTCTCTGGCATATGCTAACATCCCTGTTAGCGAATCTACGATATGTAAAACAGTACACGAGAATGGATTTCATGGGAGGATACCACAGAGGAAGCCGCTGCGGTCCAAAAAAAAAAACATTGCTACACGTTTACAGTTTGCACAAGAGCACCTTGATGTTCCACAACAGTACTGGCAAAATATTCTGTGGACAGATGAAACCAAAGTTGAGTTGTTTGGAAGAAACACACAATACTATGTGTGGAGAAAAAGAGGCACAGCACACCAACATCAAAACCTCATCCCAACTGTGAAGTTTGGTGGTGGGGGCATCATGGTTTGGGGCTGCTTTGCTGCGTCAGGGCCTGGATGCTATCATTGAAGGAAAAATGAATTCCCAAGTTTATCAAGACATTGTGCAAGAGAACTTAAGGCCATCTGTCCACCAGCTGAAGCTCAACAGAAGATGGATGTTGCAACAGGAAAACGACCCAACAGAATGGCTTAAACAGAAGAAAATACGTCTTCTGGAGTGGTCCAGTAAGAGCCCTGACCTCAACCCGATGGAGATGCTGTGGCATGACCTCAAGAAAGCGATTCACACCAGACATCCCAAGAATATTGCTGAACAGAGTTGAGCGAACCCGAACTGTAAAGTTCGGGTTCGTACCAAACTTTACAATTTTTCGCACCCGGACCCGAATATTTCCATAAAAGTTCGGGTTTGGGTTCGTTGTTCAGCAATTTCTTGGCACTTTTTGAAAGGCTGCAGGGCAGCCAATCAATAAGCGTTTCACTACTTTGCCCTAAGAAGCCATCACAGCTATGCCTTCTAATGGCATGGCTGGGATTGGCCAGTGCAGCATATGACCCAGCCTCTATTTAAGCTGGAGTCACATAGTACCGCCCGTCACTCTGCTCTTCTCAGTGTAGGGATAGGATGCTGCTGCTGCGAGGGAGAGATTAGGAAGAATTCTATTGAACTTAGTGGTGTTAAATATTCAAACTACAGCAATTATTGAGGGTGCTATGCTTAATATTTGTACCCAGCCCTGAGCTCAGTGATACTCCAAAATTATTTTTAATCCATCGGTTAGTGAGTAGGGGGTCGGTAGCCATTTTAGCAACTGCAGTGTCCTTGGAACTGCATGTGACCTGCATGTGTGCAAGGGAGATAAGTCTAATTATTTTCTGGTAACTTAGTTGAGGAAAAATTCCCTTTTTCTGGCAGGTCAAGTACCCCTACAGCCTGCAGTGCATACCTGGCATTGAAAATTATCACACACTGTCACACATTTTTGTGATCTAAAGCGATTTATTCATCTGTCTGCCACAGGCACTGCATATCTGAGTCCAATAAAACCGTAAAATACTGCAGTTACCTTGCTGCTGTAAAAAAGCACATTTTTTGTGCTAGATAGCACTTTTGTGTACAACGCTGCATTACCTATTTTATAATTTACCAGTGACATACAGCATTTCTATAGTTGGTTGCAAAACCCCTATTGTAGTGCCACAGAGCACTTTCACGTACAACGCTGCATTAAACTACTGCATAAAACCCAGTGGCGTACAACACAATCCATGGAGCCCCGGTGCGAAACTGATCCATGGGGCCCCCTCCCCCCTAATTTCTGAGAGCGCTGCTAATGGCTATTTCAGCCCCAGTTTACTACTAAAATTATTTTGGCTAAATAGAGTATATTACAAAAATGTAACCTATCACTTGCCATTTCCGTGCGGCTAATCCGCTGCGTGAAAGAGTGCCAAGCCCCGCTCCAGACAGCAGAGAACAGAGCACTAACAGGATTGATAATGCTCTGTGCCTCTCTGTGATCTTTTAACTACAAAATCACGGTGACAACTTTATCTCACCGTGATTTTGTAGTAAAAAGATCACAGAGAGGCACGGAGCATTATCAATCCTGTTAGTGCTCCGTGTCTCTGCTGTTCGGAGCGGGGCTTGGCACTTATTCACACAGCAGATTACCCGTACAGGATGTTAAAGAGCCCTAACCCCAATGCACGGCTACACTCACCCAGTCCTAACTAATAAAATCTGGTCCTACCTCATCCAGAGTGTCGCTGGTGTCGGCGTGATGTCCGCTGGATCCAGAACAAGGTCCCTGTGGTGAGAAAAAGAATAATTACATAAGGAAGGGATGGCGACTGACCCTGTGAAATCCCCAGCAGGGGCGCTGTGCTGGCCGGTAAGACTGAGCCATGCCAATGTATAGCAGAGTAATCTAGTGCTACCACACAGTACTAATGCCCACCTTGAGGCCCCTCACAGTACTAATGCCCACCTTTGTTCCTGTAACAGTAGGTATACTCAGATATGTGCCCCCTCACAGTAGTTATGCCCAGTTATGTGTCCCCTCACAGTAGTAATGCCAAATATGTGCCCCCTCACAGTAGTAATGACCAGAATATGTGTCCCCTCACAGTAATATGCCCAGATATGTGCCCCCTCACAGTAGTAATGCCAAATATGTTCCCCTCTCACTGTAGTAATGCCAGATTATGTGTCTCCTCACAGTAATATGCCCAGATATGTGCCCCCTCACAGTAGTAATGCCCAGATTATGTGTCTCCTCACAGTAATATGCCCAGATATGTGCCCCCTCACAGTAGTAATGCCCAGAATATGTGCCCCCTCACAGTAGTAATGCCAAATATGTGCCCCCTCACAGTAGTAATGCCGAATATGTGCCCCCTCACAGTAATATGCCCAGATATGTGCCCCCTCACAGTAGTAATGCCGAATATGTGCCCCCTCACAGTAGTAATGACCAGAATATGTGCCCCTTCACAGTATTTATGCCCAGTTATGTGCCCCCTCAAAGTAGATATGCCCAGATATGTGCCCCCTGAGAGTGGTTATGCCAGATTATGTGCCCCTTCAAAATATTTATGCCCAGATATGTGCCCCCTCACAGTAATTATGCCACATTATGTGTCTCTCAAATTAGATATGCCCACATATCTGCCCCCTCACAGTAGTTATGCTTTCATATGTGCCCCCTCAATCCTCATAGTTATGCCTTCATATGTGCCCCCCCCTCACAGTAATGCCTGATTAGGTGCCCCCTCAAATTTGTTATGCCCCCCCCCCTTGCCCTTTGCCCCCAGTCTGCAGCCTTAGAAAAAAAAAAAACATACTTACCTTCTTCCCTGATGACAGGCTCCCTCCTCACTCATCTCGGTGCTGGCTGTGCTGAAGGCAGATTCCCAGGTCTTCAGGTCTCCTCCCACAGCCAGCAGCGCGATCTGGGGCCAGCAGGGGGAGCTCCTGAGCTGTGAAGAGCAGTGAAGCAGGGATGAAAGAGGTTTCCCTGCTTCACTACTGAAAAGAAATGCCGACCAGCCGGGTGTGTGAGTGCGCGCACCCCCCACCCCCCCTCTCTCCACATTATACATGTAATGGAGCGCTCTGTAGTTTGTGCTGGGCCCCATCAGAGCGCTCCATTACATGCTAGTACAACATTATTTAGGGTAGCTTGCTGGCCTGGGGGGTGGCTCCACAGGCGGCCGGGCCCCCTGGAGTGCCAGGCCCGGTCGTAACTGCGACCCCTGTATGTACGCCACTGATAAAACCGTAAACTACTGCATTTGCAAAGTTGTTTGCAAAAAGCACTGTTTTTGTGCAAGATTGCATATTTGTGGCCTAGTCTGCACTTCTGATATTCCAATAAAACAATTAACTACTGCATTTAAATAGTTGCTTGCAAAAAACATTGTATTTGTGCTGGATTGCACAGTTGTGGCCTAGTCTGCACTTCTGATATTCCAATAAAACAGTTAACTACTACATTTCTATTGTTGTTTGCAAAAAACACAGTTTTTGTGCTAGATTGCACATTTGTGGCCTAGTCTGCACTTTTGATATTCCAATAAAATCGTAAACTACTGCATTTACATAGTTGTTTGCAAAAAAAACACTGTTTTTGTGTTAGATTGCACATTTGTGGCCTTGTCTGCACATCTGATATTCCAATAAAACCATAAACTACTGCATTTCTATTATTTATTTATTTTTTTACAAAAACACAGTTTTTGTGCTAGATTGCACATTTGTGGCCTAGTCTGCACTTCTGATATTCCAATAAAATGTAAACTACTGCATTTACATAGTTGTTTGCAAAAAACACTGTGTTTGTGCTAGATTACACATTTGTGGCCTAGTCTGCACTTCTGATATTCCAATAAAACGGTTAACTACTGCATTTCTATTGTTGTTTGCAAAAAACACAGTTTTTATGCTAGATTGCACATTTGTGGCCTAGTCTGCACATCTGATATTCTAATAAAACGGTTAACTACTGCAATTCTATTTTTGTTTTTTTATAAAAACACTTTTTGTGCTGGATTGCACATTTGCGGCCTATGCTGCATTTCTGACAGTCAAATTAAACTGTTAACTTCTGCTGTTACATTGTTGGTTGGAAAAATCTAATTTTTGGTGATAGTAAATTAATTGTATTGAATTGCTCCGTTACACTGTTGTGTGACCTAAAGAAATTTATTCTGTTTATGACACAGGCACTACCTTACTGTTAGTGAATTTAATTGTTGACTATTGGCAGTTAAATTGAAACCTGAGATAAACCATCTGTTAGTTTGGTGGACGCAAATAATGAGGAGAACATCAAATAAGGGACGTTGACATGGTCGTGGTGGTGTTGGTGGAGCTCCTGTTGCTGGGAGAGGACGTGGCTGTTCTGCGCCAGCTACACGTCCAAGTGAAACACATTCCTCAGGTGCGATTAGGCGACAGAACCTGCAGCGTTATTTAGTAGGCCTGAATGCCGCTTTATGGATGGTGTGGCCAGAACAAGTACAGGAGATAGTAGATTGGGTGGCTGACAGTGGCTCCATTTCCTTCACATTATCTCCCACCCAGTCCTCTGCAGAAAGCTAAGAGTTGGCAACTGCAGCCCATGCCCATCAGTCTTTCACCCAGGGGCGTAGCTAAAGACTCATGGGCCCTGGTGCAAGAGTTCAGCTTGGGCCCCCCTTCCCTCAGTGCTTTGGGTGTCTTCATATGTGGCACAAGTGTCTTTGGGCCCCCTCAGGCTCCGGGGCCCGGTAGACCCCTGCACCCCCTATAGCTACGCCCCTGCTTCCACCTCACCCCCTTGCAAATCAACCAAGCAGTCTGAGCTCCAAGTCATGCAGCAAACTCTTATGCTTTTTGATGACTCTGCTGGCAGGGTTTCCCCGGGCCATCCACATAGCCCTGCCCCAGAAGTGGAAAACATTGAATGCACTGATGCCCTTACACTTATGTTGCAGGATGAGGAAATGCTAATACCACTGCAGCACGTCTCTGATGATGATGAAACACAGGTGCCAACTGCTGTGGCTTTCTGCAGTGTGCAGACTGACATGGAGGGCAGGGGTCAAGAATGGGTGTAAGATGATGTGGAGGATGATGAGGTCCTAGACCCCAACTGGACTCAAGGTCATGCTAGTGACGTGTGCAGTTCTAAGGAAGAGGCCCACCGCCTCACAAAGAGGCAACAGCACAGCAAAAGAGGGAGCAGGGTGCAAAAGCGGAGCTGCCGTCCCCGAGACAGTACGCCTGCCACTGCCCACCGCACCCAGCGACCGAGTACACCAAAGCCAGCTCCAAGGAGTTCATTGGCGTGGCAGTTCTTCAGACAATCTCCTGATGACAAGACATGAGTGGTTTGCACGTTGTGCCATCAAAGCCTGAAACGAGGCATAAACGTTCTAAACCTGAGCACAACCTGCATGACCAGGCATCTACATGCAAAGCATGAACTGCAGTGGAGTAAACACCTTAAAAACCTCTTCTGATGCTGTCTTTGCCTCTTCCTCCACCTCTGGAGTCACAATGGCACCTGCCACCCAGCAAAAAGAGGATGTGCCACCTACACCACCACCTCCGTCACCATCACCAAGCACTTCCACCATGTCACATGCAAGCGTTCAGCTGTCCATCTCCCAAACACTGGAGAGAAAGAGGAAATACCCACCTACCCACCCTTGATCCCTGGCCCTGAATGCCAGCATTTCAAAATTACTGGCCTTTGAAATGTTGTCATTCCATCTGGTGGAGATGGACAGTCCCACCTGGTGGTGGCTGTCCCACAGTATGTCATTCGCAGCCACCACTACTTTTCCAGGTGAGCCGCCCCTTTCCTGCACAAACAAGTAGAGGATAAAATCAATGACCGGCTGGGCCCGAGGCGGATAGCGGTTTGGGGCATGTCCTTCCACCAATGAGGATCGCAGGGCATTATTCTTTGCCTCCTGTTGCCTCCTACTCCGCTTCCTCCTCCTACTCTTCACCACCAACTTCAACACAGCCAGGGGTAAAGGTCAGCAGTCGGTTTTAAAACTCATGTGTTTGGGGGACAAACCCCACACTGCACACAAGCTGTGGAGGGGCATAGAAGAACAGACCGATGAGTGGTTGCTGCCAGTGAGCCTCAAGCCCGGCCTGGTGGTGTGCGATAATGGGCGAAATCTCGTAGCAGCTCTGGGAATAGCCGGTTTGACGCACATCCCTTGCCTGCACATGTGCTGAATTTGGTGGTGCAGAATTTCCTTAAAAACTATCCAGACATATCAGAGCTGCTGCAGAAAGTGCGGTCCGTCTGTGCGCACTTTTGGCGTTCTCATCCTGCTGCTGCTCGCCGTCTGCGCTGCAGCCTAACTTCGGCATTCCCGCTCACCGCCTCATATGCGACATGCCCACCAGGTGGAACTCTACCTCACATATGCTGGAGAGACTGTGCGAGCAGCAGCAGGCGATAGTGGAGTTTTGGCTGCAGCACGCACGGGTCAGTCACTCTGCGGAACAGCACCACTTCACCACCAATGAGTGGGCCTCCATGAAAGACCTGTGTGCCTTGTTGCGGTGTTTCGAGTACTCAACCTACATGGCCAGTGGTGATGATGCCATTCTTAGCGTTACAATACCACTTCTATGTCTCCTTGAAAAAACACTTAGGGCGATAATGAAAGAGGATGTGGCACAGGAGGAAGAGGGGCATTTCAAAGGGTTTCAGGCCAGTCATTCAGAAGTGTCTCAGAGGGTGGGTTCCTGCACCAGCAGAGGCCAGGTACACATTTGGCCAGCCAGGGCACAGTTCTGGAGGAGGAGGTAGAGGAGGAGGAACCAGGTTCACAGCAGGGTGGCACTCAACACAGCTCATGGCCATCACTGGAGCGTGGCTGGGGGGATACGGAGGACACAGACGATACACCACCCACAGAGGACAGCTTATCCTTACCTCTGGGCAGCCTGGCACACATGAGCGACTACATGCTGCAGTGCCTGCGCAACGACCGCAGAGTTTCCCTAATTTTAACTTGTGCTGACTACTGGGTTGCCACCCTGCTGGATCCCCATTACAAAGACAACGTGCCGTCCTTAATTCCCTCACTGGAGCATGATAGGAAGATGCGATACTACAAGCGCACGCTGGTAGACGCGCTCCTGAGGGCATTCCCAACTGACACCAGGGGGACAAGTGGAAGCACAAGGCAAAGGCAGAGGAGGAGGAGGAGGAAGAAGAGGTCGCCAACGCAGCTGGGTCACGGCCAGCACCTCAGAAGGCAGGGTTAGCATGGCCGACATGTGGAAAAGCTTTGTCACCACACCACAGCAACTGGCAACATCAGTTGATATGGAAGGCAGCATTTGAACAACATGGTGGAACAGTACATGTGCACACACCTACATGTACTGACTGATGGTTCTGCCACATTCAACTTCTGGGTCTCCAAATTGTTCACATGGCCTGGGCTTGCCCTTTATGCCTTAGAGGTGCTGGCCTGCCCTGCAGCCAGTGTATTGTCTGAACGTGTATTTAGCACAGCAGGGGGCGTCATTACAGACAAACGCAGCCGCCTGTCCACAGCCAACGTGGAGGAGCTCACGTTCATTAAAATGAACGAGGCTTGGATCCCAAAAGACTTGTCTTTACCTTGTGCAGAATAGACATTTATACCGGCCTCAACCATACATTCTTGTACTCAAGTGCACTTATTCTTTGTTTTTGTTTTTTTATTTGTCCCATTATTTTGGGGGCTACCCCAATTTAAAAAAAAAACAAGACAAACATTATTGGCTACTTCCTCCTCCATCGCCACTTCCACCTACAGCACCACATTCATCGCCTTCACAACCTCCGACTCCACATCCACCTCCTCCTCCGAGTTGCAGGTTAATCATTTTTCATTTTTATTTATTTTATTTTATTTTAAGTTATTTTCTTATCCTCATTTGTTTGTAGAGCACTTGCCATGCTCTTAAGCACATTTTGTTGCCTTTTGCAGCCCTCTACTTTTTCCACCTGCACTGTGAATGTTTACATGGTGTGTTCAAAAAAAACATGGTAACATTTTATTATTTGTGTGTTATTAGTTTAAGCAGACTTTGATTGTCTATTGTTGTGACTTAGATGAAGATCAGATCACATTTTATGACCAATTTGTGCAGAAATCCATATCATTCCAAATGATTCACATGATTTTTCTTGCAACTGTATCCACCAAAAATACACAAGTCAGAGACTCATCGCCAGGCAGACCAATAATAGAGACCAAAAATTTCGGTCATTTTTTATTAATATCAAAAAAAGTTAAAATGTCAGCAACAATAAAATACCACCAAATAAAGCTCTATTAGTGAGAAGAAAAGGAGGTAAAATTCATTTGGGTGGTAAGTTGCATGACCGGAATACACGATTGCAAAATACTAAAAAAATAAGTAAAAAAACAAGTAAATGTGAAAGAAAGGTCTCAGTTGTAGATAGAATTATAGTCCCAATAATTACACAATATAGTGGAAAAGAAGGGACCTTTAACCTCTTAGTGACCAGCCTGTTTTGGGCCTTACTGACCGAGCCTTTTTTTTCTTCCTCTTTTCATCGCATTCCAAGAGCTATAACTTTTTTATTTTTCTGTCTATATAGCTTTATGAGGGCTTTTTTTTGCAGGACAAGTTGTAGTTTTTAATGGTGCCATTTTGAGGTACAAATAACTTTTTGATTAACTATTATTAACTCTTTCTGGGAGGGAGATGGGAAAAACAGCAAGACTGCCACTATGTTTTTACGTTATAAATTTTACGGCGTTCATTTTTCTGTATGAATAACCTAATATTTTTATTCTCTGGGTCAGTAGGATTACAGTGATAACAAATACATATAGTTTCTTTTACATTTTACAAATTTTTTGCAATAAAACCCCCTTTTTTTAAAAGAAAAAATGTTTTTTGCATTGCCGAGACCCTTAACTTTTTTATATTTCTTTCTATGGAGTTGTTTGGGTGCTTGATTTTTGTGGGACGACTTGTATTTTTCATTGGTATCATTTTGAAGGAAATGGCGCTTTTTGATCGCTTGTTATTTAGTTTTTTTGGTGGCAACTAAGAATAATTTACCAGTTCTGTCTTGTTTTATTGTTTTACGGCGTTCACCATAGGGGATAATTTACATGAAATTTATGTAGTCCAGGTCATTACGGACGCGGCAATACCTAACATATGGGGAAGATTTCCTTTGCAACTTTTTTCATTAAAAAGCGTATTTCCAATGGGAAAAAAAATGTAATTTTTTAATGTTTTTTTTATTGAATAAATGAGTTTTTTTTTACTTTTTTTACCACTTAATAGTCCCACAAGGGAACTATAACAGACAGCTTTTTTATTGCTTTTAAAATAAAATGCACTATTCCTATAGTGCATTGCATTTTAATGGCAATGCTATTCTAACATTGACCAGCAGGCTGCACCAGAGAGGCGCAGCTTGCTGGAAATTACTGAAGGCTGGTCTTGGGCCTACATCATATCCCAGACAGCCTTCACACACATCAGCAAACCCGGGATCGCATTTGCGGGGTGCCGATGGGAGACAGAGGGAGTCTGGTCCCTCTGTCAGCACTTTACATGCAGCGGGGGCGCCATTGCCCGCGGCATGCAAAGTGTTAAACAGACCGGATCGGCACTCCTGCCGGTACGGGCTGTTAGAGCAGGGCCGCGGCTCATATGTGAGCCTGGTCCCCGCTCCTTGCTGCACGGGAGACCCGTGCAGCGCTTAGACTGGGCCGCCATAAAAAAAGCAGCAGCCCAGCCTAAGGCCCCTTAGTGACCACCGTAAAAACACATATGGGTGTCACTAAGGGTTTAAGACAATCATTAGATGTCAATGGGACATCTTAAAACAAAACAAGTTGATAGGAGAAAAACTATCCGATATTTACATTCAGAAAAGCAAGGAATATCTGGAATTTAGTGGCCCTCTCCGTTTCAACAAACATAATAAATATAAAAATAAGTACAAAGACAGGCTTTTTTCATGCAAAATGTGTAATGCCTGAAGAAGTGAAGAATGGATATGAAATATATAATATTAATGGCCACCTTACATGTCACTCTAAGGGGGTAATTTATTATATCAAATGCCCCCGCGGTGATAAGATATATGTGGGGAGAATTAAACAAACTTTACAAATAAGGATAGGGAAACATATTAGGAACATTGGAAAGAAGATTGAGGGTCACCACCTTTCACAACATTTGGAGAAGCATGGTGGCACTTTTCAAGGATCCTCCTTTGGGGGTATTGAACAAATAAAACTAAATAAGAGAGGAGGGGACTACATTAAACTAATGTCCAGAGGGGAAGTAAGTGGATTTATAAACTAAATAGTCTTGCACCCATTGGATTCAACCAAGAGATAGAATTATTCGCCTTTTAAACTAAGAGGACTGTGGACATCCAAATTTCTAATTAAAAATCTAACTAATATTGTCTTTTAAGAATAGGGATATCCATATTGATGAATTATTATAGTCCTTAGATAGGGAGGTTAGACAGAAGTAATGTGATAGTTGGAGACCAGAGACCTTACTGGAATGTCACCAGTTTCAATGGCAGTGTCCATACACAGGAATTAATCATTTTGAGTACTGTGTTAGGCCCTTTTGTGACAAAAAGCTAAATACCTCCATTATACTTCTGGAGGATCAAACTGAGGCAGTGCACAATACAGCACCATGTTCCACTCAAGATGACCATTTATATTTATAATATGACTGCAAGGGGCATGCCAACCTGCCCCCAGGACCACCTAGAAATTGGATTCAATTTGCACAAACCCTGCCCCTTTCCATCTTCTCTTTTCTCCTGAGTGCTGGCGTGACATGTGCTTAATATTTTTTAAGAGACACATGCCTCTTAAAAAATTAGGTGCATCTCTTCAGAAACTAATATTTAGACCTGTTAGGGGCTGACGTAGGCATAAGCTATAATTTACATCAGCTTCTGGCACACATTATAGTAAATCAATTGGGTCATGAAGGCTCTGCCTTTCCCGTTAAGCCTTGTCCCTTTTCTCACCACTTTTGAGAAGTGGTAAGAAGCACAACAATTTGCATACAATGGTGCAAATCTAGTGTGAGCCATAATGTGTGAATTTTAGCAGCATTTGATAAAACTCCCTTATGTCTTTATGGCAATTATTTATTTGCTTGTTAATACATAATGCTCCAAATGCCCAGCATCAACAGCAGAGAAAGTTAATTTAAGACACTTATTTCATTTTTCCATCACATTATACACTGCTCATTTCCATGGTTATGACCACCCTGCAATACAAGAGTGGTGGTCGTGCTTACACACTATAGGAAAAAGTGCTGGTCCCTCTGGTGGCCAGGACCATGGATGCTCAAATAGGCTGGTGCTATTATCTATAGTGTGCAAGCATGGCCACCGCTGATGGATTTGCTGGGTGGTTGTAACCATGTAAACGAGCAGTGTATAATATGATGGAAAAATGAATCTAGCCAGCAAAGAAAGCAATATGGATAATAACAATACAATAATAAGTGGCTCAAATTTTAGGATAGGTTTCTTGCGGCCATTTTAAATCATATCAGAAATCAGTTGTTTGGACTAAAAGTTGAATGTGACTGCTGCTGGAATCCCGTCTATCCAAGTCAATATTTCTATCATAAGCCATTGTACATGTTGATTCTCAAGATTCCTTAAAGCGAACCTGTCACCTGAAATTGACTTCATAAACCATTAACAGTACCTGATGGTGCCCCACAAGATGTTTCCAACAGTGTTTCCTGCGCTTTTCCTGTATTTAAGATCTAAAAGTTGCCTTTTAAAATCCTTGCAGAAGTCAAGATAGAAGTCAAGGGGCAGCGGCCTCCTTGACTCCAGGTCTGCCTTCCCTGCCCTAAACCCGCCCCTCTGCTCCATAGCTGACAGTAGCTAAAGTTGCCAGGACCGCGCTCGTACAGCCCACGCATGCACGGTATGCCTACTTTAACAGCGAGATCCCGGCTCTCCTGCTGTGACTTGCGCGTCTCCTGTACACTATCTGCGCATGTGCCCTTACTGAAGCATCATACTGTGACATAATATATTCCGAATGTTCCTAGGCCTATTATAATAAAAATACAACAGACACTATTAAAAACAGAAATTAATTGCATATTTGAATTGCAAACATATATGCTACGATTTTATCCAAATAAAACATTCTTCATTTGTCATCAAAATGTGAAAAATATACACTATCTTATATAACCTGCTAATTACTGTGGTTCAATATATAAATTCAGATACAGATCATTTATTGAGATGATTTCATTACTCTAAGAAGCTTTCATTTTCCTTGGTCTGACATGTTGAGAATTTCAAGCATTTCTGTTCAATACTAAATTGTCAGGTTAATTATTAATCTTCAAACACTCTACTGTTAGGGCAAATCTTTTAACAACAATTTACTTTTACGTTTAAAAATCAAAATACATTTTAATGAATGGAATAAAAAAATCAGACCTAATCTTATATATGTCTTATATGTTGTAAATTTGTAATACATATAATATACTCACTTATTTATGATTGGTTTCTGGTTACTCACATGTATTTATTTTATATATCGGGCCACAGGATCCACATGTGGATTAATACTATTTGCCTGGCTGCACCAGTACTTGCCGTGCTGCATCTGTACTTGCCCACACAAACCTTCTCTGGAAGTGACATTGGCACAAAAACCTAGGACTAGGATCACCATGTGCAATGCAAAACATTGGCAGGAATGGTGTAAAGCATATCACTACTAGAATCTCGAGTAATAGAAATGTGTTCTGTGATGAATAGCATTTCACTGTCTGTACGTCTGATAGATAAAACTGGGTATGGTGGATGCCCCGAGAATACTACCTAGAACAGTGGTGGCGAACCTATGGCAGGGGTGCCAGAGGCGGCACTCGGAGTCCTCTATGGGCACCCGCCCTCTGGAAAAAGTCTATGGCGTACCAATAGACCTTAGACTTTTCCTGCTATTTATCAGCGCAGGGCGCACTATGAACAGCACAGGCAGCGCACTGAATGTAGGCAGGCTATTATAGCTACATGATAAAGTACATGAAAGATATACTATACTGGTATTCAGGGTAAATTGGCGTGTTGGCACTTTGCGATAAATGTGGGTTTTCAGTTGTAGTTTGGGCACTTGGTTTGTAAAAGGTTCGCCATCACTGACCTAGAAGAAAGTAACGTGCCTACTATAAAATTTGGCAGAGGATGCATGGTATGACGTATGACTCCCAGGTCGCTGCTGGGAACGATGTTGTCCGAGTAGTACGACACTTTTACAGACTGACAATAATACATACAAAACTGAAGATAAAATCGATCTTAAAAGGGAAAATTGTTAGGAAACATTCTTTCCTGTATATTTACTTGTATATAAAGTGCAAGCGCTGCCAAAAATTACAACTAACCCGTATATCATAAGAAGGGCCTTATTCACATTGTGGTACAATTTTTCATGTAGTGGGACTCCTACATTAATAAAGCCTATGCACGAAGTTAAAGGGCTGTCAAAAATTACAAGTAACCGGCAGTCCAATACACCCATTGTTACACATAAAAGAGGGCATCATACAAACTCTTGAAAAATTGTGATTGATGGCCTGCTGGTGATCCTCAAAAACATTTGAAGCAATGGCCTGCTTATGGTTGAGGGCCTGTTGCTAAGCTGACCCTATAAAACATTATGGTTGAGGGCCTGCTGCTGAGCTGACCCTCTAAAAGGTTGTAGGTGAGGGCCTGCAGGTGAGCTGACCTTCTAAAACATTATATGCGAGGGCCTGCAGGGGATCTGACCCTGTAAAAGATTGTAGGTGAGGGCCTGCAGGTGAGCGCACCTTCTAAAACATTATATGCGAGGACCTGCAGGTGAGCTGACCCTGTAAAAGATTGTAGGTGAGAGCCTGCAGGTGAGCTGACCCTGTTTCCTATACGGTAAAATTCAACTGTTACCTTAATTCTCCAGGTCAGTACAAGTACAGCGATACTTATATATCTTTTTTTATTTTTATTGCTATATTCTAATTTATTTCTATGGAGCTGTTTGAGAGCTCATGTTTTGCAGGGCGATCTGTACTTTTGAGCGATATCATTTTGGAGTGTGTGGAGTAGGGGATGGTGACAATAAAAATGGCAAATTGACTGTTTTAATTTTTTTTTCATTACATCATTCACCATATGGGATAAATATTGGTGTTGCGATTCCCATGATATTTTTTCTTCAATTGTTTATTTTTATTTTTGGGAAAGATTTGAACTTTATATTTTTAAAAACTTTTTTTGCTTTTTTTTATTTATTTATTTTTTAAGTTAGCCTAGGTGACTATAACCAGTAATCATTGCAAATTGTATTGGATGTGAAATTTGACTTTTCCTTAGCTTACCATCTGCAGTCCAATGGGTAAGTGGAACACATTAATCAAATTATATTTGGTTTCTTTATTCCCCTGGGCAGTTTTCTTATAACAAAACCATCCTAGCAAAGCGACTGGAAAATCTCCCTTCTTCGTTATGTTTGGCCAGCATTTGCGAGTTACTCCTCTCTGTCTCTTCTGGAGTTTTGGCAGCTGAATCCACTGTCAATAAATATTTACAGATATGGCAAGAGATAAAGGCTTCCCTGTTACAGGCTTCTGTGCATATGAAGAAGTCCGCTGGCTGAAAGCAAATTGGCTCGTGGGGGGAAACGGTACCTTCTTATAAGTTGCCACCTTGTTAGAGTGGTCTTTTTGTGGTTTTAATACAGTTGAATCCAGTCAGTTACAACCTGCTATTTCCCTCCTTCCTATGCATTCCTAATTCGTTTTATGTCTCCCTCTTCAAGCCAGTTGCGTTCAACTATTATTCTAGATGTTTGGTTCCAAATTTTTCTCCTCTCCCTTTGTTCCAAAGATGTGTATGAAGTTATGAACATTGGGCCTGTTATGTTCCCTGCAGCAAAGTACAGATCTTAGGTTTAGTCCCAAGTCAAATTAATTGGTAGGCACAGTGGTTCCACTTCCACTGCATTACAGAATCTGATTTATTGAGAATAGATTCCTTTATCTCTAATTATCATCTATTCTGTGGATAGATAATTAGTGCTAGTTATGAAACCACCTATTTAAAGTGAATAGCTATGCTTTAATATCATTAATGTAATTGAATGGTTGAGCATTCTGTCCTGATAATTCTCAATATATTTGTAAGGAAACACTATTGTCTGCATCCAGAACCAAAACCAGGAAACTCAGAACTGCTACCAGTCTTCCTTAACTACTCTGGGCTGAAACTAGGTTCTCCACCAGAGCCCACTACAAGGCTGGATGGATTTGGCTGCCAGGGACCCAGTTTATTTCTGTGGGGCATGAGTGCAAGTTCACCAAAAGATGACCTAACAGAATGACTGGAGTGCAAAGAGTGGTGGACCGGCAGGGTCAGAACTAGAAGAGACAGAGACTAAACAGCAGACAAAGAGTCAATCCAGAAACTAGCCATAATTAGAGCACCAGAAGGATGAGAAGAAGCCAATTCGGCAGACAAAAGGTTAATCCAGAAACTAGTCAAGGGCAGTACACAGAGGATAAATGAGCAGGTACAAAGTACAGAGGAGCAAAGAGAGCTAGGATACTATATATAAAATAACCAGCAGCTTCCATGGCTGAGTAGCAGACTTAAATCCCCCTGCCTAACTTTGGGATTGGACGCTGAGCAAGGAACCAGCTTCACTGATAGTTCAACCTGCTGGAGCTTGACTGGTCAGCATAGCAACCCTCCCAGCAAAGCTTTGCACAGAAATATTGCTGGGTAAACTTCTGACAATATCTGTACAGGGTGAATTTTACTGGTGTAAAGGTTAAAACCACTGGCATAGACATAGAGCTAAATTAGATTTCTGGCTGCCTAAAACTGACACTAGATGGCGCAAAACTGATTTATTATTATATTTAGTGATCACATTTCTGGATTTCATCAGAAAAATAGAGTTCTAACTACCGTAAAGATGTATTAAGAAATGAATCGGCACAGAATGGGTGTATTTTGATAAAACAAACCAAAAACCAAAATGGTATTCGTGGTTGGCCTCTATCTTTAAATGTGCATTTCAACAGTAGGAAAAGCTCTAATGCTGTTGCCAACAAAAAACTGTGAAAATATATAAATATCAAAACTTTCAAATTTTCTTTCATTGATATACTGTAACATCTCACAGCAGCGTTTAGCCAATGTAGTCTCGTGAGAACATTATAGATGATACATTGTTGCTTTAAAGGCTGGCGTACGGTGAAAAAAAGAGATTTTCAATGGTAAGTTTATAAAAAATGTATACTGCTTTCACTGTGGGGCTGCTTTTCCGGTGTCCTGTACTGTTGGGGACCCTTTAAATGATAAATGTTCCCCATTAAATAATGACTTAGAATATTACGTTGCCAGATGGGAATAGAAGTGCTAGGGTTGGCAGACTATGAGATTAATCCCATTAGGTAAGAAAGATTAAAACATAACCTAACGGTTCTAAATACCTAGCAAGCAATCTGTTCTTGGCTTCCTAAGGAATTTTTTGTACAAACGACCCAAGTGGTTAGAATGTATACACATGCCAAAATTAAGAGTTTACAGTAAAATAGTTTATTAACTTTGTATAACACTGATCTTCGTTATCTATTCACAGCAGCAAGCGGTCTTATTTATTCTGATTTTCAGGCTTCTTCTCATAAATGTTGTCATTTATAGGCCCCCAGAAATGAAAGACTTATTAAATGCCCATTTATACCCTGTGAAGTGGAATCTGGCTTATTAACAGTGATCCTGGAATGGAAACAACATGTTATATAAATACATTTGTCACCTTGAATTATACAGAAAGTACATAATTATTAATGAATTATTCAGTTCATATAAATACAAATTATATTTCCACACCAGTTTCAAATAAAAGAAAAAGGAAAGGCCAGAAAATAAATATGACAATGCTTAATTGTTACTATTGTTTTCATTTACTGTATATGCTGTATAAACCAACGTTTGTATTCTGGTAATATTTGACATATAACTGAGCAGATCTGTTAAATTCCTCTGAGAAGAACATTATTTGGGGTTATTTCCTGCCATTGTGATTTTGTCACTTAAAAAATCCATCAAGGGGCATCACAGCGAAAGCAATAGTAAAGAAGAATTAAAGCCTCGGAAAGCTGGACTTCAAAATCCTTCGAAGATTAATTAGCACTCCAAATTTCTTTACAGGGTTGTCTAAGTGTTTATTTCTGATAAACACTCAGGTTATCGATACCAGATCAGTGGGGGCCAAACCCTAACACTTCTACTAATCAGCTGTTCCTATGCCAGTTATGTCACATTCATCAATCACATGGCCAAGGCACATCCTAATCCCATTCAAGTGAATTTGTAACTGAGTTGCAATACCAAGCACAGCCATTATCCAATGGATGGTGATGTGCTTGGTAAATGGTGAGGAGACCACTGCATTCACCAGAGAATCGTAGTCTCTCCAAACGGTTGATTAGCGGGGCTTGAGTTGGAATCCCACCAATAAGATACTTATGACCTACTGATCTGAAATATAGCTATTTGCTTGGGTTGTAAGGGGCGGTGGACACATCTGTATCATTGTGATATATATGCAGTGCCCCAGAGCAAGGGGTACTTGCAAACTGTTTGCTGTTTATTGCCTGTCATATTTTTTTATGCCATTTTATGGTCTGTATACCCAGTATGGTAATGTCCGGAACTAATGGAGCTAATCAACTCTGCCACAGCCTCCTACAGGAAGCAAGCTTGGGTTTGGATCTGACATCCACCCCTTCCTGAGTCTAGAGCATTCTAGCCTGTAGTTAGCTTGTAGAGGAAGATTGGGAAAGTAACTCTATGTACTCTGTTCCTCACAGGACTGAACTTAAGCTACATAAAGTATTTGATTTCCGCTTTATCTACAGAAGGAGAAAGATAAAGGAGAAATTTGGAGAACTTAGAATCTGCCTGGCTGAGCATTGCTGTTATAATAATAGTAATGTACCCTGCTACTAAACGCTGCTGAGACTTTACTGCATTGAGGGACACCGCTAAGACACCCTTCACACTCGGACACATCCTGTCCAGACCTGCCTTCCAAACCTTGTATCCCGCAGTGGACACTATACCCATTATTGTCCAGGTACTGTTGCCGGCCATAGATACCACTGAGAGAGAATCATAAGTAAGATTGAGAGGAAAGATGACCATAAGGACTCATGCACACGACTGTATGTATTTTGCGGTCTGCAAAACACAGATCCACAAAAAATACGGATGACGTCTGTGTGCAGTGTTTTGCAGAACGGAAGAGCTGGCCCCCTAACAGAACAGTCCTATCCTTGTCCATTATGTGGACAAAAATAGGACATGTATTTTTTTGCAGAACGGACATACAGTCTGCAAAAAAAAAAAAAAAACTTAACGGACACGGAAAGAAAATATGTTCGTGTGTATGAGCCCTAACTCCTATCCTTGCCTAAATCCATACCATTATCTGGGAGAGAATTGCACTGTGGACAGTTGGAACTGTGTCTGCTATAACTGGATGAACTACACCCCAAATTTTGCACTACATTAAAGAGAGATGTTTATTCTTCTACTACTGGCCTTTTTTTTTTGCAGATTTTCCATGATTAATCATTTTGTTCCCTGTAGCACAGTAAGGGTTAACAGCAAGACAAACTTTAATATATTTTACTTTGATTCTGCAGTTTACAGAAACCTCCCATATGTGGTCTTAAATTGCTATTTGGGCACACTGCAGGGTTCAGAAGAGAAAGAGCACCATGAGCATTTGAGGCCTATTTTGGAGATTTACAACTGTACAGGCTGTGAAGTGAAATAAAAAAATAAATAAAGTGACACCATTTTACTCCTCACATAATTTACCTAATGCTGTTGTGTGCATTTTGACTTCACCGTCATTTTGTAAAAATGAATATACAGCCGATGCAAAGTGCAAAGTGAAAATTGCAATTTTTTCACAAATATGGCATTTGAGTGCTCAATATGCTGTGTCCAACAAGTGCCGGTATGAAAAGTAAGCCCTATTATTATTGCTATGTTTGCAGATTTTAGAAGCACCCTACATATAGCCTTATTGTTTTGTCTGAATGTATGAGAGGGCTCAGGAGTATAAGAGCACCATGCTCATTTTGAGGCCCAATGTGGTGATTTACACCGCTGACAAGAGGCTATGCTGTGAAATAATAAATGGAATCCCTAAAAAGCGACCCCATTTTGGAAACTCCACTCTTAAAAGGTATTCAAGGTATCACAGGGTGTAGAGAGCATTTTGACGTCACAGGTATTTTGCAGAAATTAATTCACCGTGGACAGTGCAAATAAAAATTTTAATTTTTCCACAGATTTGGCATTTGAGTGCCCAATATGTTATACCTTGCTGGTGACATCTGAGACTTACATCACAGTCTTTAAATTAATAGTTACAGAAATGCCATGAATTTAAGACGTAAGCTGCTGTTTGGCTTCTGTAGCACAGAGTTTGATGGATTGGTTTATGGGTACCATGTTGCTTTTTCGCACAGCCTCTGGGGTACCAGTATGGCTATTATCAGAGTACCATTCATTTTTTATTTCTCTCTTGATGAAGCTGTGTGGGGGCTTATTTTTTGCAGGAGGAGTTGTAATTATCATTGGTTTATCAGTGCTTTATTACCACTATGACCGCCAATATATCTCTACTGTATATACCGCCCCTCAGTTGTCTATAACTGGGCACATGTATCATTTATACATTTTCATCTGCCTCCATGTTTTTATGGTTCTCTTAATGTTATCACTCTGACAGTAGCTTCTTTTTATGTTTTTTATGTTGTTATACTGTATTCTTAGGTGGATAATTATACCTTACCTTTGTATTTCAGATTTGGCTTGAAAATGTTTACTCCAGACCAAAATCTATTGACTTTTACTGAGAATAATATGATACTGAAACATGGATTAGCGCTTTGTCATCCAATAAATGTGATTTAACTTGCATGTTAACCTACTATTGGGCTTCACAATTTAAAGAGTAACTAAACTTTTAAGTCAAAATTTAATAAGATGTCCCTAATGCCCTAATAACGTTTTCTAATATACTTTATTAATTAATTTTGTATTTTTATTAAACATTTTTCTCCCTAAGGCACAACATTCGCTGTACTCAGGCCATGTGCCTAATTTGGAGACCCCAAAGTTGAATGGGGCAGACCCATCAGTCAGTACGTGTAGGCATGTGCACACACACTGCTCCACCATGTTGCTGAAATTCTGCCTCCTGCTAAGACGTTGCATATCAGCTGGTGGTGTTGGTTGTTGTAGCATGGTGACAAAGCTTTTCTACATTTCGGACATGCTGACCCTGCCTTCTGATGTGCTGGCAGTGCCCCGACTGCATTGGCGACCTCTTTCTCCTCCTCTGCCTTCTCTTTGTGCTTCCACTGAGCTCCCACTGTCAGGTAGGAATGCCATCAGCAGCACATCTACCAGCGTGCGCTTGTAGTCGCGCATCTTCCGATTACGCTCCAGTGAGGGAATTAAGGATGGCACATTATCCTTGTAACGGGGATACAGCAGGGTGGCCACCCAGTAATCAGCACAAGTTAGAATGTGGGCAACTCAGCGGTCATTGCGCAGGCACTTTAGCATGTAGTTGCTCATGTGTGCCAGGCTGCCCAGAGGTAAGGATAAGCTGTCCTCTGTGGGAGGTGTATCATCTGTGTCCTCGGTATCCCCCAGCCATGCTGCAGTGATGCCCCTGATCAGGGTGCTACCCTGCTGTGAACACGTTTCCTCCTCATCCTCCCCCTCCTCCTCATCCTCCAGTACAATTGTGTACCTGGCCTATGTTGGTGTAGGAACCCACCCTCTAAGCCACTTGTGAAGGACTGGCCTGATAGCTGTGGAAATGATCCCTCTTCCTCCTCCTCTTCCTCCTGTGCCACATCCTCTTCCATCATCGCCAGAAGAATTTTTTCAAGGAGACATAGAAGTGGGATAGTAACGCTGAGAACGGCGTCATCGGCACTGGCCATGTTGATGGAGTAGTCGAAACAGCACTACAAGGCACACAGATCTTGCATGGAGGCCCACTCAGTGGCGGTGAAGTGTTGCTGTTCCGCAGAGCCACTGAACCGTGCGTGCTGCAGCTGAAACTCCACTATCGCCTGCTGCTGCTCGCACAGTCTCTCAAGCATGTGCAAGGTGGAGTTCCACCTTGTGGGCACGTCGCATATGTGGCGGTGAGCAGGAAGGCTGAAGTTATGCTGCAGCGCAGACAGGCGAGCAGCAGCAGGGTGAGAACGCTGAAAGTGCGCACACGGCCCGCACTTTCTGCAGCAGCTCTGACATATCGGGGTAGTTTTTCAGGAATTTCTGCACCACCAAATTCAGCACATGTTCTAGGCAAGGGATGTGCGTCAAACTGGCTAGGCCCAGAGCTGCTACAAGATTTTGCCTATTATCCCCTGGCTGTGCTGAAGTTGGTGGTGAAGGTGTTACGCTGACCAGATGAGGAGGTGTTAGAGGAGGAAGAGGAGGCAAAAAGAAATGCCCTGCAATCCTCGGTGGCGGAAAGATATGCGCCAAACAGCTATCCGCCTCAGGCCCAGCCGCCACTGCATTTACCCAGTGTGCTGTTAGGGAGATATAACGTCCCTGCCTGTGCTTACTGGTCCAAGTATCGGTAGTTATGTGGACCTTGCCACAGATGGCGTTGTGCAGTGCAAACCTGATTTTGTCCCCCATTTGTTTGTGCAGGTAAAGGATGGCTCGTCTGGAAAACTAGTGGTGGCTGGGAATGACGTACTGTGGGAAAGCCAAGGCCATAAGGTTTTTAAAACTCTCAGTTTCCACCAGACGGAATGACAGCATTTCAAAGGCCAGGAATTTTAAAATGCTGGCATTCAGGGCCAGGGATCGCGGGTGGGTAGGGGGGTACTTCTTCTTTCGCTCCATTGTTTGTAAGATAGACAGTTGAACGCTGCCATAGGACATTGTGGTGCTGCTTGTTGAAGGTGACGGACGTGGTAGCATTGCTGACACATCCTCTGTTTGCGGGTGACCGGTGCCACTGTCACTCCAGAGGTGGAGGAAGAGGCCGAGACTGCAGCAGAAGAGGGAGCAGGAGGAGCCTGAGATCTTTCTTGGTTTTTTAGATGTTTACTCCACTGCAGCTCGTGCTTTGCACTTAGATGCCTGGTCATGCAGGTTGTGCTCAGGTTTAGACCATTTATGCCTCGCTTCAGGCTCTGATTTCACAGCGTGCAAACCACTTGTGTCTTGTCATCTGCACATTGTCTGAAGAACTGCCATGCCAGGGAACTCCTTGGAGCTGGCTTTGTTGTGCTCGATCCCTGGGTGCGGTGGGCAGTGGCAGTCGTACTGTCTAGGGGACGGCCGTTCTGCTTTTGCACCCTGCTCTTTCTTTTGCTGTGCTGTTGGCTCTGTGCGACCACCGCCTCTCCCTCCGAACTGCACAGGTCACTTGTATGATCTTGATTCCATGTGGGGTCTAGGACCTCATCGTCCTCCACATTGTCTTCCACCCAGTCTTCACCCCTGCCCTCCCTGTCGGTTTGCACACTGCAGAAATCCTCAGCAATTGGCACCTGTGTTTTGTCAGAGACGTGCTGCGGTGGTCCTCCCATGTCCACATCCTGAAGCATAAGTGGGTGGGCATCGGTGTACTTAATCTCTTCCACTTCTCAGGCAGGGCTAGGTGGATGGCCCTGGGAAACCCTGCCAGCAGAGTCATCAAAAAGCATAAAGGAATGCTGCATGACTTGGGGCTCAGACTGCTTGGCTGATTTGCAAGGGGGTGAGGTGCTAGATAGATGCCCATGGCCTGCCGGTGCCAACTCTGAGCTTTCAGTAGTGGACTGGGTGCGAGACAATGTGAAGGTACTGGAGGCACTGTCAGCCACCCAATCTACTAGCGACTGTACTTGTTCTGACCTCAGCATTTGTAGAGCGGCATTCGGGCCTACTTGAGGAAGGTGTTTCATTTGGGTGTGTAGCTGGCACAGATTGACCACGTCTTCTCCCTGTAACAGGAGCTCCACCAACACCAGCAGCACCACGACCAGGGTCACGTCCCTTATTTGACGTTATCCTCATTATTTTTGTTCACCCTTCAAACTAACAGATGGTTTATCTCAGGTGATAATTTAACTGCCAATAGTGAACAATTAAGGTTACTAACAGTAAGGCAGTGCCGGTGTCATAAATAGAGTAAATTTATTTATGTCACACAACAGACGGAGCAATTCAATACGATTACTTCACCATCACAAAAATGTGAATTTTCCAACCAACAATGTAACAGCAAAGTTAACAGTTTAATTGGATTGTCAGAAATGCAGCGTAGGATCCAAATGTGCCATCTATCACAAAAACAGTGTTTTTTGCAAACAACAATAAAAATGCAGTACGTTACGGTTTTATTGGAATATCAGAAATTCAGCGTAGGACGCAAATTTGCTATCTAGCACAAAAACTTTATTTTTTTTTGCAGCAATGTAAATGCAGTATTTAACAGTTTTAATGGAATGTCAGAAATGCAGCGTAGGACGCAAATTTACTATCTAGCAAAAAAAGTGTGCTTTTTTATAGCAACAAGGTAACTGCAATATTTAACGGTTTTATTGGACTGTCAGATATGCAGTGCCTGTAGCAGACAGAAAATAATCGTTTTAAGACAAAAATATGTGACAGACTAATGTATTTTAATAATTTTCACTGCCTGGTATGCACTGCAGGCTGCAGGAGTACTTGACCGGCCAAAAAAGGGGATGTGTCCTCCACTGAGCTACCAGAACAGAATTAAAATAATGTCCCTGGCACACATGCAGTTGCAAGTGCACTGCACTTTCAAAAATGTCTGCCGACGCCCACCGAACTAGCAGATGGATTAAAAGTTATTTTTCAGTGTCACTGGGCTCAGGGCTGGGTACAAAAATGTAGCAAAGCACCCTCAATAATCGCTGTTGTTTGAAGATTGAACAACACCAAGTACACCAGAATTCTTCCCTAATCTCTCCCTCACAGCAGCAGCATTCTATCCCTACATGGAGAAGAGCAGAGTGACGTGCGGCGCTATGTGACTCTAGCCTATATAGAGGCTGGGTCACATGCTGCACTTGGCCAATCACAGCCATGCCATTCTAAGGCCAGACTAGTGAAATGCTTGTTGATTGGCTGCCCTGCAGCCTTTCAAAAAGTGCCAAGAAATCGCCGGACACTGAACCCGAACCCGAACTTTTACAGAAATGTTCGAGTTCGGGTCAGGGTACCAAAAACCCTAAAGTTCGGTACGAACCCGAACTTTACAGTTCTGGTTCGCTCAACCCTAGTTGTAGGTTCAAATAACCCAAAGGCAGATGGTTCACCCGGAAGGTTTTAATTTTGTTATTTTATGTAGTGAAATTAGAGTGGACTTGTTAAGACAGGTGTGCCAGTGGTGCACCAGATTCTAATCCGCTTCTGTCCTTGTCATCATTTGACTGCTTAGAAAAAAACATGGAGAGGTTAAAGCCCTCAAACAGTTAACTGTATTTTCCCTTCTCCAAGATGACTGTTGCTTTTACTTCCCGTAGGGGTACAGTTGTTTTTTTTGTCCTCCTGGGAACATGAATTCAGCACTTTAGTTCCCCCTGCTGCAAGGATGGTTCCTTGTGGAGACGGGCTGTTTGTTTGCCGCCCTTCTGCTCGGTGGAACAGTCTACTTTCTGAAAACATGAGGCACAAATCCAAGATGACTGATTAACCCCTGTTCTTCCAACTGATGCAGATACACATTTTCCAGCAGCAAATAAATTCAATGATGTCACTTGTAGGGGGGTTTACAGATGTGGGACTTTAATAGTGAAGAACAGAAGTATATATCCTGTTTGTGACACCAAATTTG
Source organism: Bufotes viridis (assembly GCA_033119425.1). Classification (NCBI taxonomy): domain Eukaryota; kingdom Metazoa; phylum Chordata; class Amphibia; order Anura; family Bufonidae; genus Bufotes; species Bufotes viridis. Next base: position 148,536,782 of record CM065593.1, on the reverse strand, counting down.
CAACACGCCACCCCCCGATTTTGTTCCAAGTTTTTAGGAATGCCGAGTGGCCCTATTAGTTGTGTGTCACAGGGCTCCAACCTGGATACCGTCGCTCCCCAGGGTTAGGCAATAAGTGGGGGAATTATTAGTTGGTGGCGAATAATCCAAGTCTAGACTTTATAAAGTTCAACAGTTTTACTTGAATAAACTTTCATCCAGACAATATTCGGTCTTTCTCTGGCTCCAGCAGGTTTTGGGGTAAACTTGCAGATAAACTTGAATCTTTTGCTTTATCTTTTTCTGCTGTGCTAATATCTGGCTTCAGTCTGGTTAGTGAACTTTATGACAGTTCTGGCACCTTTGAGTGGGGTGCCTTTTGCTGTTGTTTAAATTCCGTTTTTAAGTTTAAAATATTTTTAAACAATAGGTTATTTTCTGATGACACATTTTCTTTAAGGTCGTCAAAGAGGTCAAATCCTCCAATTAATAGGAAGAATGCCAAAGATAACGGTGGCTTGTTGGCCAAGATTTATTCTTTGCAATGCAAAGGTTGTGGGCTCAAACACACTGAGGACTCAAGTTTGAACCCCTCAGTGCTCCCTTTCCTGGTTTGTAAGTTGATAAATTATGTCACAAACATAAGTTTGTAAGTGATGCCACAAACAGTGGTGGCCCAGTGGTTGAGGCTAGTGCCATGTAAATCAGAGGCCTATAGAAGAGAAGTTTTAACCCCCTACAGGGATCCTTTTTCTGACTTTAGGTATTTGTGTGGTGAAAACAATGTGGACCATTAAAGTTTCATTAGGAAGTCCCATGACAGGTGAGAAGTTGCCAGTGGCATGCCAGGTAGGCCTCCACCTCTGTCTGAGCCTGATTTGTAATTTCTAACCAGCTTCTGTGCTTATCTTTTTGGTTGTTACCTGCTTAAAAAAATTTACATTTTAAGCTATTTGTAAAGAAACAACCAAACACTAATCTGATCGTAACCTCATCGAGGTAGTGCCCAATAACCTTAAATGTATAACACTGAGGTACAACAATCTCTTATGAAAAATATCAATCTTTATTAAATATCCTTAAAATACACATTAGATACCATAAAAAAGGAGAAACAAGAAAAACATGCGCCAACCAACTTGCTAAGCCACAGATACGCGGCTCTGTGTGGATCCTGAACCGGAAGTATACTGAAATGAACCCTAAACAGAACAGACCTAAAGCGTCCAAAATAAAGACTAACCCGTCTATTGGTGGAACTCAACACGATCTGTCTAATAGTCAAATACTCATTCCCTCCCGGTAAAAATACAATAGCAACTCGTGCCTTACCTCGGCCACATACATCCCGTCATGCAAGTAAGCGCACCCCTCGACGCGCGTTTCGCGTACAGCTTCTTCAAGAGGAGAGGTCTAATGGACGTAGTGGGCTACTTTTTATGTCGTAACCTGACCTATGGGGGAACGTTCCTCGATCACAGGAAATAGTCCGAGCTGCCCTCACTGAGGCCAAGGTGGGGCCTGGCGGAAGATGTGTCCGCAGCGATTGTAAAGGAGCGATGCGCCATAATGACGTCCTAGAGCCATGTGATCGAGGAACGTTCTCCCATAGGTCAGGTTACGACATAAAAAGTAGCCCACTACGTCCATTAGACCTCTCCTCTTGAAGAAGCTGTACGCGAAACGCGCGTCGAGGGGTTTTCCTCCTTGCATGACGGGGTGTATGTGGCCGAGGTAAGGCACGAGTTGCTATTGTATTTTTACCGGGAGGGAATGAGTATTTGACTATTAGACAGATCGTGTTGAGTTCCACCAATAGACGGGTTAGTCTTTATTTTGGACGCTTTAGGTCTGTTCTGTTTAGGGTTCATTTCAGTCTACTTCCGGTTCAGGATCCACACAGAGCCGCGTATCTGTGGCTTAGCAAGTTGGTTGGCGCATGTTTTTCTTGTTTCTCCTTTTTTATGGTATCTAATGTGTATTTTAAGGATATTTAATAAAGATTGATATTTTTCATAAGAGATTGTTGTACCTCAGTGTTATACATATTTGTAAAGAAAGCCAAACCTGCCCAAAAGTTGAAGAACTGCAGGAAGTAAGTGCATACCTCTGTGAGGAATGCTTTTGACAGTTTGAATCCCAACAAACTCCCTTTTCTACTATATCAAACTCCTTACTTATCACACATACCCCGATATATAGCCTCCCTGTCTTCACCCTTCTCCTATCCCTCTATGCACAAGATTGGTGGAGAGTGGACTGGAGAAAAGAGGAAGTGGAGAGGATGCTGCAATTGCAAAGCTTTTATTTTGTTTCTATGTGATACCAATTCCCCTGCAATCAACCTTCTTTGTCAGTATGAATAATATGCAGATTAATAAATTAGGTAACAACTGGGCAGTCTTCTGTCCCCAGTCTTAAAGGGATGGGAAACAGGGGCACTATTTTACTGTGCAATCAGGGTGGACAGTACCAAAACAGTACTGACACAGTCTACTCTGACTGACATCTGGGAACTTAAGACCACTAAAGCCTCAATTGATTAATTTGCATATTATCTGCTTACATAAAAGGGTTTTTGACATGTCTCATTTGTGTCCCTTACCCCTGATGACATAATTGTATCAAAAGAGGTCAAGAGGAAGTTAGCTACTGAATGCATTTTAATGATAAGCTGTGGTAGTGCTGCATACAATATATTATTGGCTATTGGCAGTCTGAACCCAATTAATAGCTGAAGCTCTCAAGGCAGTACAGCAAAAATATAAATTTTGTAACACTAGCCTCATCACTTATTTTTATACAATTTATATGATAGACTGTAATGACTGTAGGTAGGGATAGACAAGGACGTTGAGCCATAAGGTTAGTACCCAGCCTTCTATCCCTACCTACTTGCAGTACAAGCTCTAGATAGCTAGACTACAACTGGTTGTCCGTCCCAATGCTATATAAGTGCAGAGGCAGACTAAGAAACAAAGACAGACAAACACAATACAGAGTAGTATGTAAATGGATCAAAACCAGTTGGGCTACGCAATACCAAATGAGAGACAGAGAGTGGTCAGAAGACAAACTGGGGTCAGGGGCATGAGCAGTTCAAATAAGCACTGGAGCAAGAACCGGGAACACAGCTAGTGATTTAAAGACTATAACTGGCCTTGGTGTATGGCCAGGAAAGGATTTAAATAGAGCGCCGAGTCCCTGGATTAGTATCTGATAGGTCCATGACTCGGCACTCCATTAGTCAGAAGCATTAGGACACAGTAATAGAGCAGCAAAGCAATCAGGCCAATGCTGATCTCTCCTAGCACATGCCTGTTGCGGAGAGAAACCGAGCATTGCATCCTGTTGCTAAAGATGCAGTCATGTCACCAGGGGGCATGGTTCAGCAATATCTCTCATGGAATGGCCGTGCAGAGGCTGAGGATCGCGCTGTTGGAGCCCGGACAGGTAAGTTTAATACACAGACTCTCCACTTGGACACTTTTTGGTCATTTATTTTATTATTGCATTCTTATTTTGGACTCCAAATCATTTTTTCAACTAGTCTTTATAAAAAAAATGTCAACAGTTTTTCCACTACAGCTTTCACTTTCAGTGTATCTGACAATGTATTATTTTGCTTCACAGTGAGTCCGTCAGGAAGCTGCTCTGATGGCTCGATCTGTAGCCCTTATTTCCTAAATCCTAGCAGCTCATAAAAACTCAATTGACCTAAATTCCTATCAAACTGATAATTTAGCAATAATGATGATCCAGGTGTATTCTGAGGGCCATGGTGTATGTGTCTGTCTGTCTGTCCCTGTGTGTGTCTCTGTCTGTCTGTCCCTGTGTGTGTCTCTGTCTGTCTGTCCCTGTGTGTGTCTCTGTCTGTCCGTGTGTCCCTGTGTGTCTCTGTCTGTCCGTGTGTCCCTGTGTGTCTCTGTCTGTCAGTGTGTCCCTGTGTGTCTCTGTCTGTCCCTGTGTGTCTCTGTCTGTCTGTCCCTGTGTGTCTCTCTGTCTGTCTGTCCCTGTGTGTCTCTCTGTCTGTCTGTCCCTGTGTGTCTCTCTGTCTGTCTGTCCCTGTGTGTCTCTCTGTCTGTCTGTCCCTGCGTGTGTCTCTGTCCGTCTGTCCCTGCGTGTGTCTGTCTGTCCCTGCGTGTGTCTCTGTCCGTCTGTCCCTGCGTGTGTCTCTGTCTGACGTGAAAACTAGCTAATTTACTCACCTCACTGGAGCTGACATAATTGAAGAGAAGTGCCGTAATCTCGCGCAGACGCACTGCGCAAGATTACGTCAGCCGCAAGTGAGGTGAATAAATTAACTAGGAGGCGGCACTGGGCTCCGGAGTGTGGCGCAATTCTGAAGAAAAAAAGGTCTTTGCTTTATTATACCACTATTAATTCTGAGTGTTGGGGGTCACTTATGGGGGATCAGTGTGGATGGCACTTTAGGGGGGATCTGTGGATGACATATATATAGCATAAGATGCTATATATGTGCCATCCACAGATACCCCCACAACAGTGCCATCCACAGATCCCCCCCACAACAGTGCCATCCACAGATCCCCCCCACAACAGTGCCATCCACAGATCCCCCCACAACAGTGCCATCCACAGATCCCCCCACAACAGTGCCATCCACAGATCCCCCCACAACAGTGCCATCCACAGATCCCCCCACAACAGTGCCATCCACAGACCCCCCAAAAAAAAAAACTGTGCAATCCACAGATCCCCACTCAAAACAGTGCCGTCGACAGATCTCCACCCAAAACAGTGCCACCCACAGACCCCCATAACAGTGCCATCCACAGATCCCCCATAACAGTGCCATTCACAGATCCCCCTCCCAAAAACAGTGCCATCCACAGATCCCCCAAAACAGTGCCATTTTTTTCTTATCTTTTTCCTCAAAAACCTAGGTGCGTCTTTTTATGCTTTTCTATCTTGAAATAAACTAAACCTTTAATGT